>JAJJXC010000022.1:0-714194 GCA_022432385.1 Xylariaceae sp. FL1272
AGATTATAAAAAATAATTGTTAATTTAATAAGAATAAAAAGCGCAAAAACGGTCTCCGCAAATAGCTATAAACTAAAATCTAGTAAAACGGTACCTTACGTAGCTAACAGCTATTTCGTAGCTAACAGCTCCTACTAATATAAACAATAACCTCATATACTAAAGCCAATATATCGACGTACGCATATACGTACCAATATTAGCAGCTTTTCTGTTTTTAGCATATAAAGCTATCGCCGACTACCTAATGTTACAGTATATAGCTTTATACCAATATACTGCCTTATATCCCGTATATATATATAATATAACACTAATATGTCTTTGCTAGTTTTTCCTGTTTTTATATCTATATTTTACGGTATATTATAGCATTTTAAGCATAAAAATCCTAATAACGCTATTTCCGCAATTATCCTTAAAATCGAACTAACGTCAAAAATATTATATTCGATCTTAAATATTGCTTACTTAATTAACTTTTTACGTTCAACCGATCTTTTAACTTTAATAACTATTTTATTATTATTAACAAGCTTTTTGAAAGCTTTATTAAACGTTATTTTTATTATAACGTTAACAAAATTGTTATTACCGTTAATCTATCGCACTTTAATAATCTCGCTTTGTTTATATAATTTTTATAAAGCCATAATATCTATTATAAAGCGCTTTTCAGCAGTAATACCGAATTTAATAATAACTTCGTATAAAAAATACAAATCGGTACATATAACAATAAAAACGTTTGTTATACTAATATTTTTACATATATAGTTTACTGCTTTTATTACTTAATTAACTATAACAACAATATAGTAACCTATATTAAAACTATAAACTATGCCGTATATTTTAAAAACGAGAACTAATTTCGTTATTTGTTTACATTTAGTTAAAAATTAATATATAATATTGCCGATAATTTCGGTAACAAAATGCTATATATAATATATAATAAAACGCTCGTTTGCCAAAATAATAATATAGCCTATTTAAAAACTTAAATTTTTATTATTTACAAATAAAACGTTTATATAAATAAAGATTTTTAAAATATTTAAATTAAGGTTAACGTAAATTAAACCGTATATTATATTCTTTATTTACTATTATAATCGGGCGTTTAAAGCTTTATAATCGCTTTTTTTAAAGGCCGTAGTTTACGCAACGCGAAAAAAAATCAAAGCTTGCTTTAAATTAGCATATACTTACTAAATACGCTCTTCGAACGCACTATTTAACGTATTTTTTATAGCAATCGTTATCGCTAGCAATAATAAAAGCTAACTTTTTGCCTTAACTTTTTTATTATACGTAAATAATATTATCGTTATAAAATATTACGTAGTATTTATTAAAATTAAATACCTAAAAGGTCGTAAAAATAATATTTGGTTTTAAGTTAAAACATAAAATATCTTGCTTTTTTCGAACAAAAAAAAATATTATCAGCTAATAAATATCGTTAGTCTAAAAACTAATAATCGCAAAATCATTATCGTTAATACAATCGGAATCGGTAATAAAAAAATATAAGTTATATTTAAAAATCGTTATTTTTAAAGTCTTAATATAATAACTATAATAAATCGTTTACTAAAATAATCCTGCTTTAACGATACCGTATAAAAGCTTTACAACTTTTATAATCAAGCCTTTAAAATATCAAAAATCTAATTTTTTTAAAAAACGCGCGTAAATACGTTTAATAAACGCATTTTTTAATTATATATAAACCTATATAATATTTTACAATACTATTTACGTTCTTAATACCTTTATTAAAATAAAGGCAAACGCGTTTAATAAACGTTAAAATATACGCTAAATAATTAAAAATTATATTAAAATTTTTTATTTTCCGGCATTATTATATCTTTATATAACAAAACGGCTTTTTTCATAAAGCTTATTATTTTTATCTATTTTAACTTCGTATATAATACGTAATTTAAAAATACGAAAACTTATATAAACTTCCGGGTCGTATAGTATAATCTTTAAAACATTATTTTTAAATAGTCTTTTAAACTTAAAGATATCGCTAGCTTTAAAAAAGTTACTAACAGCTATAATAGTTTTTTCATTACGGTAACAACGTAATAGCTCGATAGCTACTTTTTTTTTAGCAATAATTATAGTTTTAATATTATTATTAAAACGTTTTTAAACTATAAAAGCTTTTAAATTTATAAACTTTCGATAGTTTGCAAAACTTAAGATTTTAACTTTGTTTTTACTGCTTTTAAAGCGTTTTTATCCGCGCTTTAAAGCTATATAATACAGGTTACGCAATTAAAATAGGTTTATTTACTCGGCTAACTCAGCCGAATACAAAAAGTTATCGTTATACAAGTTATAATTATATATAATACGTTCGTTATCGAAAATATCTAGTATTTCTTTTTCCTAGTTTTTACGGTAAAAAAACTTTACGTATATAAATCAAAATTTTATAAAGCCGTTAATATTAACAATTAAATTATAGCCGTTAATACTTAATAATTTATAAAGTTTTATTTACTTTTCGCTTTTTTTATATACGCGTATTTTATAACCGATAAAAAGCACGAAAATGTTTATAACGTCTAAACCGTTATATATATTTAAAGCATTACAGATTTGTTTTATTATTTTAATAGTTTTTAATACTTTTATAACTAAATTAAAGGCTTTTATACGTTATAATATAGTAAAAATAGGCAGTAAGTCGTAATTTATACGTAAATATACTCTAAAAACTAAAAAAATCGGAACTAAGCCGTTAAAACTTACAATACTATTAACTGTTTTTATAGCTATTTATAATATAACTT
Source organism: Xylariaceae sp. FL1272 (assembly GCA_022432385.1). NCBI lineage: Eukaryota > Fungi > Ascomycota > Sordariomycetes > Xylariales > Xylariaceae > Xylariaceae sp. FL1272. The sequence goes on from JAJJXC010000022.1 coordinate 2,820, forward strand.
TAAAGCTATAAACTATACGTAATTTAATATTAATAATTTTTTAGGCCTTTTTAAAAAGTTTATAAACTTATGCAAACTTTCCAATATTTTAATAAGCTTTTATTAATATTTTTTTAACTATAATACCTATAATATAAGCTTTGTTACAAAATTTTTATAACGTAAAATTAGTTCTAGCGTTATATATAATAACGTTAAAAAAGCTTATATAAATATTAATCTAGATTTTGCAGAAAATTTCCTACGTATTTTTTATAGTTATAAATAGTAAAAATACTACGTTTTAAAATAAGGTTACGGCGTTAATAAAATAAAAAACGGCTTTGCCGTCTAAATATATCATATCGACAAAAACTTTATAATTAAAGTCTATATCGTCTTTTAAAAAAAACTTAAATCGCTTAAACATTGCGCTATCAAGCTAGCAAACGGCATATATTTTGTTTATTTGCTTTAAGATTTTAAAATCGACGTTATTATAACTTATTACAATTAATATATAATATAGTTTTATAATATAAAAATATTTAAAATAATAATATAAACTACGTAGTTTATTTTCGGTTATATTAATAAATAACTTTTTAGTTTTATTTAAATAAAACTATAAATAGCCCTATTTTTAGACGACTTTAGCAGTAAGATTGCCGTCTTTATGTTGTAAAAAATCGCGTATATTATCGAAATATACACCGAAACGGTCTATATTTTTTAAAAACAAGAAAAATAAGGTCTTTAAAAGCATAATATAAAAATCAATATCTCCAAAAACAGTAAATACTTTTAAAATGCCGGTAAAAACGATAGCTTCGTTATTACCAAACCGTATTTTAATATTTCTTTTTATTAAGCGATCTAGCTTTATTTTAAAATCAATATTAAATAAAACTTATATTTAAGCCTTACTAACGGTAAAAACCTTAACGGCGCCGGTATTAAACATAATACCTTAATATTATTTTATACCGTAACGTATTAATATAAAATAAAATTAAAATATATAAATTAACTTATTATCGTAAAAGTTTTTACAAATTAGGCGGTATTTATAAATCTGCGATATTATATACGCAATTACGCATACTTTAATAACGTAGTCGTTATTTTTTAATAATGCTTTAATCGTTAAAATACGTTTATAATATTTATTAATAAACGCGTTATTATTATTAGGTTTAACTTTATTAAAATATACGTAATACTAAATTATAAACCTGTTTGTTTTAATAAACATCTGCTATTTATTAAAAGTACGCTTTTGCTTTTTTACGGTATATTTATATACGTAACAGTTAAGCTTATAACATATAAAACAAATACGTATACAATTGTTATAACAATTAAATAAGCCGTTTTAATAGTTATTACTACGTAATAAATAATTATTACATAATGCGAAAATACTTTATAATAAATTAATATATTAACTATAATAACTATTAAAATTGTTACTATAATTATCGTAGTTTCTATAGTTGTTATAATTACCCCGTTTACGGCCTTTAGTATTTAGCGTATACTTACGGTCTACGTAATAAATATCGGCGTAGTTATCTTTAAAATCTTTGCCGTAATACGCAGTTAGATTGTGCTAAGTGCCTCGTAGGTTAATCGCATTCTATAGCAATAATCTTAAACGTAAAAAAAGTTCTTTTATAACTATAAAAAGTACTTAAAAAGCAAAAACAAATTTAGGTCTGTTTTAATATACCTTTATAACTATATCCTTAAATACGGCCTCGTTTATATATTACGTACTAAATACACGTTAACATATTTACAACTTATTAAATAACAGTTAAAATATTTTTATAAGCTTTTTTTTAAGGTTATTACGTTAAATTTTATCGAACGAAACTAAGGTCTAATCGTTAAAATAATAGCTTTTATTAACTTTTATATTAAAATATTTATTAACTATTATATATATCGATTTAAAATTATTATAAAGTTTAATATTATAAATAAAATATATTTAGGCCTTATTTATTAAGATATTTAAAAGAATGCTATAAAATTGTTTACGGGGTATATTTAGCAAATACGTAATGTTTAACATTATTTTAACTTTATTTTTTAAAATATTATATACGTTATTTATATACGATAAAAACTTTTGCTATTATTTTATAAACTTGTTTAAAAAATCGCCGTTTATTTTCATCGAAGTTACTTCTAAAAGTAAAAATTGCCAATATATGCTAGTTATAAATTAATTTTAATTATTAATTATTTTTTAAAGCTGTCTAAATACATAAATCGTTTTAAAAATCGTATACGTAAATATATAAACCGACAGCGATGTCTATAATTCTTTAAATATATTTACTATAAAGTTTTAAAAACAGTACTAAAATTTATCAAAATATATACTATTACCGGCTATATTAATCCTACATACGATAAAGTTTAAATACAGCACGTTACAAACGTCTTAGTTTATATAAATTGCATTCTACGTATTTTAGGTAACGTTTTATACGCTACCGAATCCGGTTTATACGTCCTATATAAATCGCGCTATTTTATTACCGATAACGTACGTTCCGCCAACTTTTAAAATAAAAATATTATAAGCTTCAAAACCTATAACAAAAAGTCTTATAAAAAAATTCGTACTTATAATAAAAATCGTCTCTTTATTTCGTAATAAGCTATTTCTACTTCGCTATTTATCTGCTAACAAATTAAATAATAATTTATTTACGTTTAGTTTAATTATGTTTTCCGCTACAGGATAAGCTTTTAAGCCTCCGAAATATAAAAAGTCAACGTTTTATTATAAAAGTTTTAAACGTTTTATTTCTTTCTAGCTTTTTTTTAGCCGCTTTTTTAACGTCGAACTAATTGTTATACTTCTTTATTTAACGATATTTATATATAATAATACCAGGAGTAAATTTAAAAATTATAGGTCTAATAACGGCTTTTTTTTAATATCTATTTTCGTTTATAGGTTAGTTTAAGGTTTAGTAACAACGTTAAAAAACACAATAATAATATTTTGTTTATTAAAATTAAGATAAACGCCGTTACGTCGAAAAAAATTCTTGAAAACCTTAGCAAGTCCTTTTAACTAAAAAAACATTTTAAAATCCTAATTATAAAAATTAAAACAGAACTTATTTACAAATCCGTCGTTAATAAAACTACTAATACCGTATTAATATAATAAAATAACTATAGCTATATATAAATATTTTTAAATACTATCGGTATTAACAATAATAAAGCCGATAAAACTAAGGTCAATAAAATTTACGTAAACGCATAAAATCGTTAAATCGTTAAAAATATAGAAAATTCAGGAATTAATTAAAAGCGTTTATCCTTACTTATTATCTAATTATAATAAATTACGTATACTTTTTAAAAAGCTTTTACCAAAATTATTATATAGCGCTATAATAACGATATTACGTATTATACAATCGTTAACTATAGTAAAAAATGCGTATTAAAAACGCTATATATATTACATAAAGGCGTAAAATTAAATACTTAACCTTAAAATCTTATTAAAAGTTAAATTTTATTATTTTTAAAAATTAATTTCAATTAATAAATACTATTTTTAAAAAACGTTTAAAAAAATTAATCAAATTATTACAAAGTAAATAGTATAGATTGCAGATTTTATTATCGGTAAAGGCTACCCGAAAATAAGAAATTGAAAATTTTTTCAAATATACGTTCCAAAATAAAGCACACCAAACTTAAAGCAAACTACCCGTAACTTAAAAATTTCTTAAAATTTCCTAAATAGGCTATATAACACTTAGTAATAAAAATGCAGCTAATAAAAAGTTTAAAAAATATAACAGTAACGAAAATAAAAAAATATAATTAACAAATTAGTTTAAAAATACGTAATTTTAAGTTTTAATTAACAAGTCAGGCAGTCTAAGCAATCCGCTTATAACAAGCAAAAAGCGTTAATAAAATACTTTAAAATACGTAATATAACGCTTAAATCTAACGGCGACAAAATACTACAACTATAGTAATAAATCGTAATCAACTTACGAAAAAATAATTATAATCGCGCGTTATTTGGGTTCGTCCAATAAAACAAAAGACTTAAAACGCGTAGTCAGTTTTTATTAATAGTAGTTTGCTTAAAAAAATTTGCTGTATTAAGTACAGCAAAATAACTTACAACAAACTCTTTTCTTAGCTAATCTATGCTTACAAATAAAGTAACAAACACTAATTAGTATTAAAACCACTTTCCGTACAAACGTAATATAGCTACAAATATATACAAATTATAAAAATAATTATTAATTTAATAATAATAAAAAACGTAAAAGTGGTTTCTACAAATAACTATAAACTAAAATCTAATAAGACGGTACTTTACGTAGCCAACAACTGTTTCGTAGCTAACGGCTCTTACTAATATAAGCAATAACCTTATATACCAAAGCCAGTATATCGACGTACGCATATACGCACCAACAATATTATAATATAAAATATTATTTTATTAATTAAAATAAATAAACTATTTTAAAAAGCTGTTTTTAATTTTTTATTAATAATTATTAATTATTAATTAATTCTATAATTTATTTATTATTTAATTTATATAATTAAATTTAAATAAAAATAAAAATAATTACGGCCGATTTTTTTTTAAAAATATTAAACTAATTTAAATTAAAAAACGATTATAAAACGTTTTAAAACAAATTATTTATATTATTACTATTTAAAAACTACGTGCTTTATATTATAACTCGAGTTTTCGTAATTTTATTTCGCGTTTAATTATTATTTATTGCTTTATTTAATAGCGTAAACGCGTTTATTTTATTTAGAATTTTGGATTTTATTTTTCGATTTAAACTTTTAATTTTTTATTTTCTTTTGCGATTTTTTTATAAAAACGTTTATTTTTTAAACGTATTTTTTCGTTAACGATTTCGATATATTATATATTAGTTTAGCTTTATAAAATTTAACGGTATAACGTTTGTGCTTAATAAACAAATATTTAATTTTAAAAACTAAGTTTATAAAATTAAGCTAAAATTTTTAATAAAAAAATATTATCGCTTTAACGTAATATAAAGTTTTTACTATTATTTTTAATATTAAATACGTTTTTATCGAAAGCGTTATTTAATAAGCTATCGATAAAAAAAACGCGGAAATTATTATAGATTTTAATAAAAAAAACGGCTATACGGCAACGATTTTAAAAACGTAATGCTTTTTTGTTTAATATATTATTATTTTTCCGTTTACCTAATTTAATTATTAAAATAATATAAACAAATATATAAAATAAATGTTTTATTTTTTTTCGTTAAAATATTTTTTAAACGATTTAAAAATATTATATTACGATATATTATTAAAACTTAATATATTTATATTAATTCGTTTTTAAATATTAAATTTTAATCGTAATTTCGTATATTTATAATAATTTTTATTAAATTAAAATATTGCTTCGTTTAAAAATATAATGCTATATATATTAATTTAATTAAGTTAATTTTTTTAAACAAATAATTTTAGTTTTTTTTAAAAAATTTTAGATTTTATTTAGCAAAACCTGGCGGCAATATAAGGCCGTTTTTTAAAAACGGCTTAAAAAACGAATTAAAAAAAACAAGCTATATTAATTAATAATTAAAATCGTTTTTAAAACGTTTTTTAATTAATTTATTAGCGATTTTATTATAAAACGTATTATATTTTTTTAATATTATATAATAATAACGACGTTATTATATTTTATAATAAACTTACGTTTTTAAAACAGTTTTTGCCGAAAAGCTTTTTAATACTACGTTAAAAATAAATTTAATAAAATTTTATCGTTAATTTAATATAATATTAAATATTTTATCCGATTAAAAATTTATTTTATAAATAATTTCCAAATTTTTAAATAATTAGCGTATTTTAATTTATAATTATATTTTTAAACTTAATGCCGTAAATATATTTTTATTTAATCGATATTTTATATTTAGTTTTAAAATCGTAAAAAATTTATTAAAATATATATTTATATATTTTTTCGGTTTTAAAGTTTATATAATATTATGCGAAAATTTATGCTAAATTTAATTAAAAAACGATTTCGATACTATTTTATACGTTATACGTATTTTTTTCCGAATTAATAAAATATTATTTTTAATTAATTTTACGATTAAAAACTTTTTTTATATATTTATAATTAGCGTTAATTTAAAAAAAATTAAGTCGTTAAATTTTTATTATTTTATTTATTTTCGATAAAAGCAAATAATTATATAATTTAATTACGATTTTTATATATATTAAATATATTACGAAATAATTATTATTGTTTAAAATATTATAATAAAAAAAAAAATTATTTACATATATTTTATTATTTTATTTATTAATTTTAAATAATATTAAAATAATATTAAAAACGTTTTTTAAAAAAAATAAAATTTATTATTTATAAATAACGTAGTAAAAATAATTAATATTAATAAAATTAATATAAATATTTATAATTAAACGTTTATTATATTTAATAAAAAAAAATTTTAATTTATTTAACGATAAAAATATATTTAAATAGTAAAAAAAAATAATTAATAATAGTAAATAATATAAAAAACGTATAATATATTTAAACTAGTTTTAAATTTATTAATTTGCCGGATTATTTAAAAAATCGTAATAACGGTAATTTTTAAAACTTTTATTAATTATAACAAAAAATAATTATATATATTATACGATATAATTATAATATATAATATCGTTATTTGATTTTATAGTATAAAAAACCTAAAAATAATTTTATAATTAATAGTATTAAGTTTAAAGAAATTTTAATTTTAATAAATATTATTTATAAAATAAATTAATTAAATATATTTTTAAATATAAAACGATATATAATATTTAGTTTATTATAAATTAAACGCATATTTATAATATTTTTATACGTTAAAAAATATATCCGAAAAATAATACGTTTTATTTTATATAAAATTAAAAATTAATTTAATATATTTAAAATATTTTTACAGTATTTTAATTAAAAAATAATTTAATAATAAATTTAATAATTTTTTTATTAAATAATATAGTATATAATATTATACGCTAGCGATTTTGCTATAATTAATCGCCGTAATTTAAAGTTAATAATAATTTCGTTATAAATAATAAGCCTTTTTTTTATTAAATCTAAAATACGTAAACTTAATTTATTTAAAAATAAATATAGTATTATTTTAATTATTTCCGGATTGTTTTTTAATAAAACTATTTACGTAAATATTTTTTAACAAATGTTTTTTATTTTTATACGTTTTTTTAATTATATATATCGCTTTAAAATATTTGCCGTTATTTTAATATATATAAAAAATTTTATAAAAAAATAATAATAGATTTTATAACTAATATATTTATATATATAGTAAAAAACTAAAATATTATTAAATATTAACGTTAAAAAAACTTAAAATAAAAACCTACGTTTTTTATAATATTAAATTTATTATAATTAAAAATTTAAGTTTTATTTAATATTTTAAAATATTTATAACGTTTTATAACTTATTAATTTTATATTGTTATAATATTTTTATTAAAATAAAAAAAACATTTTTATTTTATAATATAAAAAAATATTTTAAAATATTTGCTATATATAAAAATTATTCGATTTTTAAATAATAATTATTAAAAAACCTTTTTTTATTAAATCGTATAATATACGTAATAAAAACCGATTATAGTTTATTATAATATTATATTTATGTTTTAATATTAATATTTATTATAAATTTAATATAATTAACTAGTTATTTGTTTTTTTAATTTATAATTATTAAATAATGCTTTTTTGTTTATTTAATATTAATTATTATTAAACCGGTTTATTATATTTTTAATAATTTTTTTAATTCGTTAAAATATTAAATACGTTTTTTTTATTTTTTAAACAAAAATAAAACGTTATTATTTTTAATATTATTAGTATAAATAATTACTATTGTTAAAAATATTACTTTTTAAATAAATTATATAAAAAACTTAAATTTAAATCGGTCGTAAAATAATCGAAAAACGATTTTAAAACAAATATTAACTGTAATAAAACTTTTTTTATTTTTGCTATTTATTTTTTATTATATTTTTTTAACTTTTTTTTTTACGTATTTGTTATTATTATATATTATTTAAATAATAGTCCGTATTTCGATATATAAACTACTTTACAATTTAACAATATATAATAGTAATAATAAATTACTACGTAATTAGTGCGCTTAAGCTATAGTATATACGTGGCGACCTAACGGTTGCCCAAATAATAAAGCAATCCTTGGATGCGAAGGGGTGGTAATCCTCAGGTTGTCCGATCGCTTGTTAAGGGTGAAATGACTGACACCGGGCCATATCTAGTTATGGTACTGTCTCATTTCACGTGGGAAGTCGTTGAGCAAACTGTTTCCAGGTTGAGAGAGGCAGGCCTGCAGCACCTATGCATCTCTATTGATGATTGCGGGGGCACCCAAGAAGAAGCCCGCGACACTTGCATGATGTACCCTAGGTACCGCATCCTCAACATGCTGCAGTTGACTTCTCCCAAAAAAAACTCTAGCCATCGAAGCTAAAAATATCTGTACAGATAACCATTATACATACCTAGCGCCACACAACCGTGCAAGCAGATAATTTTGACGTGATTCGACTTTAACCTCTATTTCTGTACTGCGACCTATTCTTGTATCTCATTCGGGGAGTAAACCTTGACTCTTGAACATTTCCCTTCCACATTCCCATTCCCTTCCCTGTTGATGGTCATTCATCTATCCCGAGCGCCTCGCTTATCCGATGAGTTCCCCTCCGCTCGAAGGGGACGATAAGTCTCCAAAGCAGGTCGAGGCACACACCGATTCCTTAAGATCACGCGATGAAGAAAATGCCTCCGTGCCTCTAGCTGGTTCAGATGTTCCCCCTGCAATCGAGTATGATGTTGCGCGCATTGAGAAAGTGTACAGGACGCTAGATAGGCGCATCATCCCAGGTAGATACTTCTCACCTTCACCCCCCACATCACCGTGCTGATGAGTAATAGCTTTCTGGATTCTGTACTTCCTCTGCTCAGCCATACGTTCCAACATCGGATTGGCGCAGACTATGAACGAGGATGTCGGTCATGATCTCCTCCAAGTACTGCATTTGACTCCTAAGGACGCCTCGACGGCGTTGGCGCTGTTCTATGTATCCTATGTCATATTTGACTGCCCCTCTAACCTCATCATGAGCCGACTGAGTCCACGCGTTTGGATGGCTAGGATCGTGCTCGCTGTTGGTATCATCGGGACGCTATTCACCACCGTTAAGGCCGCTTGGAGCTTGAAGCTTCTTCGCTTTATTCTAGGAGTTGTCATCGCTGGCATGTGGCCCGGTATGGCATACTACTTGACTCTTTTCTATCCGCCATCACGGACCGGGAAACGAGTTGGATATTACTTCACAGCTTCTCAAGTATCGGCAGCAGTTGTTGGCCTGGTCTCCGCTGGGTTTCAGCTCATTGATACTCGGGGTGGGCTCTATGGATTCCAGTGGATGTTCCTCATCTACGGTCTTGTCGCCATCCTCGTAGGCTTCGCTCTTCTCTGGTGGCTACCAGACCGACCAGTTCCGCCAGGGGAAGAGCGTGTGCGCACAGGTCTCACCAAGTGGCTTCCGGCTACACCAGAAGCTCTAACTGGCGAGGACGCCCTCATCCACTACCAAGACCTGAGGCGTGTCTACCACCCCCGGCCCTGGACCCTAAAGGATCTCGGTCTTGTACTTATTGACTGGCGTCTGTGGCCTTTGATTGTGATGTATTTTGGTGTTGTTGGTTGTGGCATTGGCACTCAGCTCTACGCCAATCTGATCATCCAGTCGATCAACCCTCAGTTCAGTAGTATCGACCTGAGTCTTTTGTCCGCGCCTATCTGGATCGTAAGTTACCCCTTTCAACAATCTCTGATATGCCATAAGCTCTAATGTTTTCTGTCGTACAGTTTGACTTGACTGCCATATTGCTCGTGACTCCTCTTTCCGATCGGTTCCATCGGCTGCGCCCGTTTTTCTTCTCGGTCGCTACCAGCATTCAGATCGCCGGTCTACTGACAACGACATTCGCGCCACGCACACACGTATGGGCCCGCTACGGCGGACTTCTACTTGTCGGTTTCGGACTTGGCCCAACTGTACCGATCTGCATGACTTGGACAAGCGAAATATTTCAGAAGCGCCACGGTGAAGTCGGCGTAGCCGCTGCGGCAGCTCTTGTTTCTGGGCTGGGCAATTTGGGCAGTATCACGACCACATATGCGCTTTACACGGGCTGGCCCGAGGATGCCAAAAAGGGACCTTATCAATATCGCAACAGCAATCTCGTCATGATCGCAATCCTCGCTGCTAGTATTTTGAGCAGCTTTGTCATGTGGACTCTTCTCAAAATCACCGATAAGAAGGCCGGTCAAAAGGTCAACAGCAGCGACAGTTCAGTGGTAGATGTGTACCAGGATGGAGCTGCACGCCGCGAGATCGAGCAACGTGGGTTCAGCCGCATGTGGTGGACCAAGAAATCCTAGAGCAACACTGAGGACTTCGGCCATGGCCGGCAATACTTCACAGTCTTCAACGCCCGAGCCACCCAGTCATGTGCCTTCTAATTTAGTGGCTCACCTTTGCCCCGCAGCTCAACCTGTTGATGGTCTCACTCGTTTCTAAACTTGCAACATCACATCGTCGTCTTTGCTCTTTCTTTCGACAAGCTCCACGACTCTGGTTTGCAGATCTCTGGTGACAGTGCTTTCACGCCATTACCTTTATGCATAAGCCCGAGCCAGGAGCCGGTGCGACTTACAACGACAATGCTCTACGCTATCGTCCGTACTTCTTACTTTATCTCTCCACTACTATATATTTTCTTTCTTTCTGGTTTTCGGTTTGGTGGACTTTTGGTTGGGAAAGTCCTAGGTTCGGACTGGCGTTGGCATATGATACCCCCATATTTGGTTTGGATACGCTGTCTTTTCGAGGAATACCCACATTGAGTCTTCTCGCGGCCGAAAGTGCTGTTACGCCATCGGCCGAGGCGGCGTGTTGCAGCCGAGGCGGGACCGACGACAATGCCGTATGCGCTATCGTCTGGGAACTCGCCTCGTGGGCTTTGCATATATCACCCGTCGAGAATTACTTGGTTTTGTTTACTTCTTCCGCAATTACACTTTTTTGAAGTAGCTCGAGGCCGGCTGCTTGTGTAGCCTGCTGAGAGCATTTATGGAAGGGACATGGTGAAGACGCGTGCTTCGGTACATATGTTGGGTTCAGGTTGTACGTTCGTTCGTGTACGATTTGGAATACACTACTGGCCTTGCCATGTTTCCCACGATCTCAGTTTTGGAGATTCTTGCTATGTGTGATTCGTTTGGACTGCTTTCATGAAACTCGCTATACTGATTTAGCATGATCCGTCATGGACTATCTAGCATAGCTGGATCTGTATCACCAGGACATCTTCGCTCGACCAGGATACCTTCCCAACCTCAATTTTTCAAAAAGCTACTTCCCTTGAAGATCGCTGATAATGACTCTAGCGCTCGCCAGGGCGTGACATGCCGCAGTCAGTGTCGGGTTGGATGCATTCCCCTTGGGAAGAATGCCACATCCTCCCAGATACAGGTTCTCCAAGCCCCAGACGAGTCCCTCTCGATTGACGACACTCGTCTTCTTAACATTTCTGAAACCAAGTTCTCTAGTTAACTTCTGACCAGCTCGGTATATACCGCAGATGTGTAGCGCCAGACCCGGAGCCAAGTATTTCGGCTCGGCACCTGGCACGAAGGGACCTAAGGTACTGGCGACGTCTACCATGCTTTTGAATATTGTCAGTTTCTAGGGTTAACTACAGAGGAGGTGTAGCATTTACTTACTCCTGCATCATGTCCGAAGCACGGTCACAATCGTCCCGAGACATTTCAAAATGGAACGTTGGCTACGACCATCAGCGAATGCCTCTCATAGCAGACAAAGGGATAACAACCTGAGGCATTCCAAATCCATCTTTCCTATCTCTGTCCCACGTTATCTTGTTGGTCTCGACTGTATCAACATAGCCGAAAAAGCGCAAGTCGACGACCAAGCGTTGATCTAGACCTGCTGGCAACTCGCCGTAGCCGAAGGCATCGCGATGGATCTGCGTGTGCCAGGGAAAGTCATCGGAGAATGGAGTGTACACATTGGGGTCTGGATCGCCGTATGGGAACGGTACGGGGTCGTCTGGATGTTTCTCGCGGTAGCCGCGGACTCTGTCCCTGATTATGGTTGAGCCTTCGTCGTCTAGGAAGCTCGGGTTTGTTTCGACTCTCTCGACGAGTTTTTGGCTGAGGATTATTTGGCAGAAGGTCATTGGTTGCTCGGTTAGGTATTTCCCCTGGATTACTCATGTGTCAGTGAATGATCTAGTCTCAAGGCCAGTGAAGCTGACTTGAATTAAAGACGACAGGGGCACTTTACCAATGCAGGAGTAAAAGTCTTCAGATCCAAACCGCTCTGAAAGCATGCCTTGGCGAGTATACCTGCAGTCAACACTGTCCCGCCACAAACAACGTACTTCTTGGCCTCGACCAGCCAGCTCTCATTGTTGACGAGATCCGTGACGATGGCAGCCTGAACCGTTCCTGATTCTGCGTCCTTGCCAGTGTCTATGTACAATGATTCACATTGCCACTGGGACTTGAACTCAAACTCTGGGTCTTTCGTGCAGAGATCGGCGAGACTACCGAGGATGGTCGACGTGCAGGACCATTTGACGTATTGGCTGTTCTTCCCACCAGGCTGGGCCGCCAGAGGCATCGTTCTTACCTCCCGTGGCGTGGCGCCACCGCTTGCTTGGTCTGCGAAGTAATCTTCCAATGCTTTCTTGACGAGCCGCTGGCGGACCGAGTCGTCGAACTTGGCTTTTGCGCCATTCGTGTAGAATAAGCGCTCGCATGCACTATAGAGCTCGTCCCACTCGTCGTCAGTGAAGAGCTCTGAACGCTCTCTTGGATGCTGGCGTGGGGTGCAACAGGTCCAATGCGTCGACATGCCGCCGACTAAGCGTGTGGCTGCGCTGGCGGCTAGGTTGGACTTGAGGCTTTGACATGGGTTTAGTCCGTTCAGAACGAATTTTGAGCTGAGGACAAGCAATTAGTTGAGCACCCATCAGTCATGGAGGGATGGGAGAACGACGTACTCAGTGGACCATGCTCCCGGCGGGAGGGTAAGTGTATTTGTACCAGCAGGCACAGACAGTGGACTCAGCTGGCCCTGTGTGGTAAACTGAGAGTCAGACTAGGTCGTTGATTTCGATGGTCTGATACGTACACGGATGACACTATATCAGTCAGCTTGGTCGGTTCTAGATGAACCGACTGATTGGGTCAAGAACTCACTTGGTGAAGAGATTGATATCTTTCTGCACAGCAACGCTGTTTTTGTGATGATCTCCGATAGTGAAGGATCCTCTTTATAACCCGTTATTAGCCCTGGTTGGAAGATAAGGCTGGTCTGCTCTTACTGTGATCCCATGTCTATCATAATGACCTTGAGACCAGCGTTTGCGTCCTTGAAAGTACGCGCATATACGGCCCCTATGGGGCCTGAACCGACGATGAGGACATCCTCTGTCACAAGCACCGATAATCAGCCAGTCTGTCGCTCGCATTGTGCGACGAAGCATAGATGTCGACATGAAAACGGCTTAGAAGTGATTTACTCTTGATGACTTTTCCTTCAGCCCTGAGCTTGTCTATTTGTTTCAAGAGTCGAAGCTTCGGGTCTTCAGGGGCTATTGGTTCTATTGGTGGAAGCTTGGCTGCGTTATTTACTGAAGCCATGCTGAATGTCCCTCTGGAAGTTATACTCTGGAAGTTATTGATGTGATAGTTTGTTGATATAGTATAGAACGATTATTTGTTAGACGCGAACGGTGAATTGTAAGGCGTTGCTAATCCTAGGTTATATACACAGAGGCTTCTAAGTGCTTCCTTTCCCGACTCTGCTCTTCGTAAAGCGTCTGTGCACCACATGGGGAAGTGTACAGTCGAGACGCTGTGCTCTCCTCCTGGTAGCATAGCTCTTCTGTGGTGTGAGATTCATTCATCAATTGAGTGGTGGGATTGGCGGGTTGTGAGATGGATGGTTGATGGTGTATCATTGCAGCGCGTCGTCCACTCCTTTTTAGTCGTACGAGGGATTCATTCCAACACTGGTGATCCGGGCAACGCTTGCCAACTGTGTTATCTCTTATCACTACCTAGGTAGGTTCGAGCCTGTATGAGTCTGACGGTATTGAAATGCTGAGAAGTGCGGATGACTCGGTCTTCGTAGCCCTCAAGTCTTCGTCTGTCATCTCCATGTCTTGACCGATTTACAAGATGTTCGTTTGTAATACGTAGTATCATTCCATTTCTCATTGTTTTACGCCTTGTGGAAGTGCGGATACTGCCATGCCAGGGGTGGAACGTTTATTAGTCGCAAAAACAGGTTCGAGGTTCTCAACGTATCGTCCTGTGTGATGCTTTCACGACGTAGTCCTATCGGTGAGGTTCTCACAGTTATACAATACCGTGAAGTATGATATGCCATGAAATGCCTGTAGGACGGTCTCAAAGACTGCGCAACGTTTCACGAGACATTACTTCGGTCACTACCCGAGACTTGTAACACTTTGTCTATTGGTCAGTTGATTGGAGTGAGGGCTTCGAGACGAACCGTCCAACTTCTACACTTTGAGAAGATGTTAATCACCTGTATGACATGTAGGTCTAGAATTTATGGGCAGCGGACTGTTGAACAAAACAACGTTACAAGGTCTTTAACTGGATCAAGCAACGGTCTCTGTAGGAAGTAGAACATCAAATTAGCTACTTGTGTACGAAGTCACCGGGTCCGAAACGAATTCCCAATACTGCTCAATATAACTTGTGAGTCTCCATGTGAGTAGTCAGTCCTATGAAGGTAGTACACCGAGGCAATGAGCTCCCAAGCAGGCATACTTGTCGTCTCCGGTGAAACTAGATCAACGGTCACAGTCTGACGGCAGTTAAGCGTTGTAAGCCTCGAGCACGAAAACCCGCAGATCAAAACAGGCGGTAAGACTTACCTTTCTTGGTGTGCAGCTAGCGGATCACGTATGTTCCTGTAGATACCGACACGACATAGATGCAACATCAACCGAGCACAAGCTCGCGGAAGAGTACGCATAAGTTGATTGCACAATGTAATTAGCGACACGAGTCACATGTCCAACATTACGGAGGGGTTAGAGGCGGCTAGGTACGAGTAGTGCACTACAGCAACACGAGTCTTCACTCGATTCACCCAGACAGTCAATTTGATACTGGTGTAAAAGGTGACCAAGTCCAAAACGAGCACGACAGTGGGAAGAAACGAACACTTATACGCTGTTCTGATAAAACACAGACAGACAAAATTCAATTGTGTTTGCCATCCGTCTACCTGTTTCCATCCTATCATTATCGAAATGTCTTCTCAGATCATCGAACCGTCTTTCTCCCCCTCTATCATCCAAGACAAGCGATCTGATGGCTATTGGATTGAGAAATTTCACTTTCATTCCGATGATCAAGTCCCTGGTCTGCTCGTGTAAGCTTCGTACGTCGGTATTGCGGTATGAGGATTTTGATGTTGATCAATACTGCGAAGTTCCGGATTAAACTCGGGAAAAGTTCAGTTTCTCGAAAATCCACTGAACGAGAAAGGCAAAGGTTCCAAGAAGATTGACGAGCGTAAGTTTTCCGAGCCGCTATACAACTATCTGTATTGCACGCCTGATATTTGATAGCATGGACGGTCCACACCATAGCAGAGTTCGACACCCCAGTCGCTGTCATCGCAGCTCCAATCCGACCTCGAAGCGGTTTGATGGATGTAGTGCTTTGCCATGACTACGGCCCTAACATGATAGAGTGTAATCTCGACGGTGGTTGGGTGAGTTGGCTTGAGAACCCCGGACGCGAGAACTTGGGCAAGAAACCTTGGACGAAAAGGACTATTGGGAGGTGGCCGGCTATGCATCGATTGAAAGGGGGATACTTTACTTCGAAGTAAGATATGAATCTACTTGATTATTATTCCACATACTAATGAGGATTCTAGATCAATCTTTGAAGTCATTGGAGCCCCAGTTGTCCATGGGCAACATGATAGAGTACAGTTTCGCTGTCTCTTTACCCTTGAAGCTCTAGACTGACACAACGACAGACAACACCGGTGCCTATATTCCGGTTTCAAGCCCCGGAAAAGCAACACGAAGCGTAAGTCATCTGATCAGATTGCTGCAGTCATGTCTGACTTTGCTGATAGGACTGAGTGGCGACGAGACATTGTTGATGACGAGCATTTCACAATCGTTCACGAGCTCGTTGTGAAAAAGTCTGTCAAACATGTTCCCATCATACATCTACATGATGTAGCTAAATCTACAACAGATTTCATGGTCCCACAGGACTAGATTCCTTACTAGTTGGTTCCCGTGAAGGCATCAGCTGGCTCTACTATGAGAGAGGCACCTGGAACACCGAACGACTAGGCATCGGTGAACCGTACCAGCCGGGACAGTCATGGACCTCTGAAGTTCCCGGCTCAGGCGATCATTGGGGCACCGGTACCCTCGACGCCGGCAGAATCGGCGACGATCCCTTTGCATACATCGCCACTATGAATCCGTTCCACGGAGGCGCCGTGTGCGTATACACCAAGACGAACAGGGGACTTCATACTGCTGACTGGGCTCGCCATGACTTGGATATGTACGGTACACCGAATCAGGCCATGAAATATGGTGACGGACCTGGGCATTTTCTTGTTTGTGGGGACTTTGATGGTAAGTTTCTTGCATCGTTCTCAAAGAACAAGTGGCAGTGTAAATGCTGACCTTTAGATAGGGGACGGCAATGACGAGTTCCTAATCTCTCTCATGGGGTCTCTCGATCGAGAACCAAACCCACCATATGATGCGATTCCACCAAAAGGTGGCCCGAACCCAAATAAGGCGAGTTACCTCAACTCTGTATCAATACTTCATTTGAATTGCTGACGCAAGACAGGGCATCGTGTACTATAAAGCGATAGATCTAGAGAACGGCATATTCGCCAAGTGGAAAATTGCCGAGGAATCATCGGGTCGCGTAGCAATCGGGTGCGTGCCGTTTCAGCCTCTCTCTTGTCTCGATATGAACGCTTACATGCTTCTATACAGCAACTTTAATGCGAAAAACAAGCTCGATGTGGCCTCTATCAAGTATCACGTCCAGCAATACTACGAGGAACCCAACCCCACCGTCAATTTATACGTCAATCAGACGCAAATACCCGAGTCTACCTTCAGGAAAAAGCTCATCGTGCCGTCACTGTGGAACGGAGAAGCCATGATCTACGTCTCCAAGCCTAGCGACATCGCCGAAGCAGCATCTCTCCCCCTCATCGAAATCGCCAACTACGCCATCAGCGTAGCGGTCTTCCCCCAGAAAAGTAAGGTGTCCGTCAAGCCCGGCGAGGGCATCAAGGTCCTATACGGCACTCTCCAGGATAGCAACGGCGCAACCCGCAGACCATTAGGCGGCGCTCCATTCCCATGTAGCGCATCCACGCTCTGCCAAGAAGGGTCGCTCACCACCGGAGACGTCGGTGCAATCGTGCTTCTCCTGACTCCCGTATCAGCTGAAGCAGACTGGGAAGATCTGGAGCTCAATCTTGATGATTCTAGACAAGAATGGTCAAACGCGGCTGACATCCCAGTGCATACTACGCTTGATCTCAGCGACGTTGGTCTCAAGATGCCAGCCCTGAACTTTAGGAAAGTGGAAGATCTGTGGTGGGGGGAGAAGTTCAAGGATGTTGAGTTCTACAACCTGACTGGTTTCCATTTCGCGTTCTTGGAGTCTAAGGTTAAGATTGCTCATATGCAGTTTTGGATCGCTGGTATGTACACTGTCACACGATTCCCATCTCCTCACCTACCCATCGTCATCCGACTGACATGCATCCAGGACCAGGCGTCAGCGCTGGTGCGCATAACCACAGCAATGACATGTTTCAAGAAATACACATAGGTCTGTCGCTCGGCACTCAGAGCGGCGGGATGTCGAAGATTCGTCCTCAGTACGCTGATAAGACAGCAGAGGAGGCGGAGGCGTTGCCTCCATCTGCGTGGTCTCACGTTGAGATCCCGCCTCAGGTTGAGCATGGGGCGATTTGGCATCAGGACTCGTATGGCAAGGCGGTGCGTGGGCGGAATCGTGTTGTGTCTTATCCGTGGCATAAGTGGCAAGCTGGCGATGGGGAGAACCTGGATATTTGGCTTGCTTTGGAGTTTAACCCTGATGTGGAGCTGTGAACGGAGACGTGACACAAAGTCCAGTGCTATTCGAGGCAGCTTGGGAAACTGTCACTGTCTTCGGGTATATTCGAAGATATCAAATATCCTCGACGAACGCGGACAGTGTGCGTCGCATAGACCTTGCCTACGGTCACATTCCGGCCACAAAGTGATCGAGGGACAATGATATCGTAGATGATAACATTCCATCTATTCATCTCCCTGCATATATGCACCATGATATAGCAGAAAAGATCGAGTCTCTAGGTATGTACAAGAATTGAAGTCTAAGATAGCATAACATTGGCAGTAAATACCCAGACGCCCGAACACTCGCTTGCGCGTAGTCCCACATAAATGATCGCTTAGGTGATGCGTGAATGATGGTGGTGTAGCGTGGCGTAACGTAAAAACCCCAATTGGGACGTCCAGCCCCTTTTCCAAACCCTGTTCCCCGGGGTGCATTTTTATCCAATTCATTTATTGGAGCGCCTCATTTCCTTTTTTTTCGATTCGGAAGAGTGACTTAGCCAGACACAGACCAAGAGACGCTTGAGCGACCGACACCAAGATCGCCGAACAGCTCAAGGAAGAGCTTCTCAGAGACATCGATGCTGCCGGACGCGCAACCGGGACACTGGTCGCGGGCCTGCCCCTTAACAGTCTTGCCGTTGGCCGTGATGGTGAGCTCTTTGCCGCACCAGGGGTTGAGAGGCAAGTCGATACCAGCGTTGGTGGCCAAGGTGCCGAAGGCTCCCCAGTCACCGACAGCGATGGCTACGATGGGCATAGAGTCGTCCTTGCCAGTGTCATCGTAGCCGCAAGCGCCGAGACCGACAGTATAGTAAGTGATGTCACCGGAGTACTGGGTGCCGCTTCCTGAGTCTCCTGAGCCGCCCGAAGAAGCTGTGTTAGTGGCTGCAGGCTCCGAGGTGGTTGTTGAGGGAGCAGGGGCAACGCTTGTGGTGGTGGGCTCCACTACGACTACAGAACTTGAGGTAGACGACGTTGACAAGGTAGAAGAGGTAGAGGAGGTAGTGCTAGGTGGAGGAGGAATGGATGTCGTCGTGGGCGTTGCTGGCGCAGCCTTCTCCGTGGTGGTAGGAGTCTCAGCAATGACAACCTCGGATGAGCTTGTGCTCGTGCTAGCAGCAGAGCTGGTAGTAGTGCTGGGCTGGAAGAATTCGCCGGGTGCGCCGGGGGTGGTAGTAGGAAGAACAGTTGAGGTAGTCTCGTCATCAACGATGACCGTCACAGTCTCCCAAACGGTTTCCCAGGTGGTGACAATGTCCCGCTTGGCGTGGAGGCGCTGGTGAAGGTGGTTTCCGTGAGGTTGAGCGACAGCAACGCCGGCCAAGACGGCGGCGGCAGCAACAGATACAGACTTCATGGTGTCTTGTTTGTTGTGTTATTTCTTGCTTAAAAATTGCGCGTGAGGTCCAGCCAGGGTATCTTGGTTTAAAGCAATCAGAAGGGACCGCGTGTTGTTGTTATGTTGGACTCTTAAACGTGTCTGTCTTTGTTTGACGAGGCGTTTCTGTTGGCCTGGGACTGGATGGTGGTTCGACTTTCAGTTGCAGTGGCTTGACTGTGGTTCCCCAGCTCTGTTGAATTCGTTCGACGAATGAGTGTTGCGAGCAAGTGTCAGATAAATGAATGTATACAGTGAGCACTGCTCAATTGAAAGAATGTACGAGTATGGGTTGGGTCACGAAAAACTGTGAGGTAGGAGAGGAGGAGGGAGGAGGGCGAGGTTGGAAGCGAAAGGATGTCTCTTCTTTATCACGCAACAGGACTAAGGAAAGCTCAAAAGCCCCAGCCAACGGGGACACACCACATGGGAAGGGCAGGGTCACAGAGCAAAGCCTCAAAATGGCACCGACACGAGCAGGGAAGAAGCCTGGAAGACGGGGAAATGGACCGGGGCATGTTCCCTTGAGGCTTGAGCACCTCGTTCCCAGAAAACGGCCAATGGGGGCTGGAGGGAGAGGAGCCAGGTGAGCTGTCTCCTCATCCTCTTTGTCTTCCAGGTTCTCATTCGCCTCTGCAATTTGTTTCCCTCTCGTTGTTTTCGCCTGCGGTGCGACGGCGTGATGGGTCGACGATGCTAGCGCGCCCAGACCGATGCCCAGAATCAGATTCTCCCCGTTTCAAAAACAACGCCGTCCTCTCTTCCCCGTCTCCCCGGGCCAAAGTAGCCTGCATCTGGCATAACGCATTTCACTTTTCCATCTAGTTATTGACAAGTACCAGTCAATCACCATTGTATTTAGAAGCCCGCTGCATCGTCGAGCTGAAAACCGCCCAACTTGTTTCGTATGAAAGATGCACAACTTGAAGTCGAAAGGTAAGAGCGAAAGCATGGACGGCAGCGTCGCAGTGAAATCTCTGGGCAGTGGGAGACCTCCTGGGCCCTGGGCTAATGCAAGGCACCGCTGTTGCGCCCTCGCCGTCAGCATGCTCCTCAGCCAATCATCGTCGCTAACTGACGCCCACCCCTGGATGGCTTCCAAGTGCTGATTAGCCAGCTGCAATTCAGTCCCGTTCCTGGCGACCCCCGTCTGTTCCGCTCCCCGTGCGCGCACACATATCCTCTGCAAATCCTTGTGATCCTTTGCTGTCTGCCTGCAGCAGCTGGGGGGAAAAAAAAAACAGCTCAGCGGCGCAATGGCTGAGTCCACAAATAGGACAAGAAGCCGTCATTAAGTGTAGCCTTTGACGCTCATGCTCAGAATTTGAATTCTGTGTTGCCTTGGGGCGGAAACTCAGTTCAATTAGAATTCTCAAACCGCTACTGACAGAAAACTTTCCATTCTCTCGGGTGTAGAATGATCATGACTTCAATGTTGTTTAAAGAAGTCGAAAGTATGCAAAGTTTAAAATAGTGAATAACACCTCGGTCGATTTGCCAATAGGGCGCCGCTTTCCAAGTTTCTCATCCGTACAGAATACAGTCAGTAGCTTGGATGAGGGAGGGTAACGAGCACCGCCTCTCTCTCTTATCCCGATCAACCACGTCGCAAAGACCACTTTCGCCGTGCCATGTGTACATGCATTAGCTTCGTTCCTCAGGCTAGAAAATCATCAAGTTCATGGCAAGTCTGTCTCTTACATGCAATGCAGCAAAAGTCATACATTGTGCTATGTCCAACCCAGTGAAGACTTCAGTGTCCACTGCCCACACGCAGGTTACGGCGCCCTCTCTAATTTCGACAGCGAAATTCGAGTTCATGCATGCAATGCATTCGCCTCCGCCCCGAAAGCTGGGATCTTGGATCTTGCTGAACGAAATGCAATGTAATTAACGCGCAGCTGAAGAGGGGAATGAATATAAACTGTATCCCCTTAAGTGCGTGTTCAGCTCCAGTACATGCCCGGTGGGCCTCAGGGTTGACTTATCGATACATCGGACCAATCAAATCACTGCCAGGCCACTCTAGGCGACTCTGTAGGCGACTTCTCAATCAGACGGCTGTCCAATAAAAACTACATGTTAAATCCGGATAAGTGATCGATTGGCCCGATGTATCGATAAGTCAACCCTGAGGCCCACCGGGCATGTACTGGAGCTGAACACGCACTTAAGGGGATAACAGTGAAAATCGGCTGAATATGACCTGTCTAATGCAAGGTCTAGCAGAGAATACGTATTCGTAGCGTCGTCCCATTTCTGCATGTGCTTGGGTTGGTAACCCGCAGTCTGATCTCATCACCTTGACCTCGTTGTGCCATCATCAACTTTCCAGTCAGCAATCTTCCCTTACATACAGAACGACGTCTGAGTTTGAAGGGTTTGTGCGACGCAACGTGCTGTCAAATGAGAACCCAGCTTTTCCGACGGCTATCGGGTAAGAGAGCCACAAGAGTTGAACAAATGAAGACGTTAGTACCTTAAAGGTCGAGATCCCGGATTGAAGCTGGAGCTTGGGGATACATAGTTTGCTGCTGTAGTTCTCTGCGATTTATCCGTTACAAATAAAACTGACTCCATAACATGCAGTCCGATTCCCGACATCTTCGGCGCCACTCCGCGTTGTGCATCTGTAACTTCCCGCAATGGTAGAAACGTGGCAATGGAGTCACCGGCCCTCTTCTCAATAGACACGACCGAAAGATTAGATCGCCGACCTAATGGTTAGAACTATATCACATCAATGCAGCTATCCACGGCGATCTACTCAAATCTACTCCTGTAAGCATCGGACATGTTTGAGCGACTTCGAACTGGAGGTGATCATTTGTCGATTAAACCCCGAGAAACGTAAAGAAGAAGAGTCACTCATGAAGAACAACTTTTTGGTGTATCACCTGGTGAATATTGGTTGTGCTGCGACCTGCCACCTGCAAAGAGTGAGGGGAAAGCAAATCGATTCAAACAGCTAGCTCCTGTTCATATCATTGGCCAACTGCGTCTCACTGTCTTATCTCACATATGTTGTTGACCGCACCTGTTCACATACCTAGACCTCGTGGGAATTATTTCAGTTTTCTCAATCTCTTCCAACTGCGGCATCCTCAACAAACAGAAATCCGAAACGCCCAGAGGCAAGTTTACCCGTTTCCCCATGTAAGCTTACATACGCACTCTTACGTACACAGACAGGCCTTTTATGCACTCCCCATCCAACATTCTTGTCCTCGCCCAACCAAAATCCATGCATTCTAAACCTCGGATTATCCGCCCCATTAGGATTCCCAAACTTCATGATCTCTCGCTCACCGAGTCAATCTTGTCGACCCTCTACATAATCGACATCACAATATGGCCCTTCAACGAACAACGACCTGGTCGGTTAGCTCAGTTGGTCAGAGCATCGCAATCACATCATCTTACTACGGTTAAGGGTCCTGCGAAGGTCATAGGTTCAAGCCCTATACTGACCAAACGTTCTCTTTTTTGCCCTCTCCCTCTCCGGAGAGCTTGTTTTGTTCCTCGGATTGTCCGTCTTGGATATATGATGAATCTTACTACACTCCCTTTCAACAAACAGGTCGGTTAGCTCAGTTGGTAGAGCATCTCAATTACACTGAGAAGGCCATAGGTTCAAGCCCTATACTGACCATCTTTTTCCTTCCTATCTATATGCTACTCATTTTCTTTTCGTCTTTTTGCCAGCGAGACAGTTCACGCTATCCAACATGCTTGTTCTCTTCTACATGGAATCAAATGAGTACTTCGAAGTTACCATGCTGTGTTTTCTTTGGCCTTGAAAGCTTTTCATTAGACTGGAACGCATCAACAAAAAAACCACTACACGCGAAATAGAGCGCTGATACAACTATAACAGCAATTCGAAAGTGGCGTAAAGAAGACTTAGCTAGAAATAAGGCGTGGAAACGCAATTTCAAGGCGCTCCCATCAACAACACAACAGATGTAAGCGCCGACGTAAACGTAAAGACAACCTTTTCGGACACCGATGGCGGTACATATTAGCTATAGACGTGGGGTGACACCAGTCAGCAACACGCAGAGTACTAGCAAAGCACAATCCGAAATGCGGAGAGCATGTAATTCCGCCCACTTCTTGCATAAGGTAACCATTTGATAGGCTTTATTATCTATCCCTCTATGCACCTAGAAACCCTCCATTGCTCTTCACACGCCTAAAAACCATGACCAATCCCGACTCCTCATAAGATTTCCTTTCCGGCTTCTACTTGCGTTCCCAATGTCTCTGCCTAGCTCCTTTGCTGTCCCTTCTTACCAGTAAAACTAAACAAGTGCAACCCCTGCCTGCTCCAAACCGGTCTATCAACATCCTCAAGATCGGTAACAGTGAATTTCTTCCGCGCCTGTTTAACGAACCCCATGTCCGCTCGTCTCCGCTTCTTGAAGCAGAAGTAGATCACGGCGTCGGGACATAACTCCAGAAGATCAGAGAGCGTCTTTTGGAGGAGGGGGAATGCCGGCTCGAAGTATACGCATTCCGCTGCTAGGATGACATTCGGTGGGTTGGCCATGATGTTGGGTGGTAGTGGTTCGCCCCTATGTTCGTTAGCGGGATGAGATGTACGAGCGTGGTTATGGGCAGCGATCTGGATAGGAAAGGGACAAAAGTTTAAACATGCGGATGAACTCACCAGTTCAAAACCTGCGCCTCAACCCTACGCCCTAAGCCATTAAGCCCGATATTATGCTGCATGAGCGAGTACATCTCAATCTGATCAGTCATGATCAATTTCTCAGGCTCGTCTCCCAAGTCACAGCCCGCCGCAACAGCAAGACCGACAAGCCCACCTCCGGCACCGAGTTCAAGTCTGTTCATTCTCGTCAGCCTCTCTGTCTCTCGAAATTTGCTCCTGTCACCAAAAACTTACATCCTCGCACCCCTCAACCCACCCCGTGCATCCTCCCCCTTGCCATGATACCGCAACAACCACCTAGCGAGCACCATACCAGCCGGCCAGAGCTGACCGCCACATCCATCCTTCAGGTCCTCATGTAATTTCAACTTCGGGCCTGTTAACAAGCCGCCGAAATCCGTTTCCGTCGTTCCGGCATCTTTATACTGCGGCAGTGGCGTGTAGTCTTTCGCCAGGGACAGAGGTGAGAATTCCTTTTCGGATTCTGTGTCCGAGGTGGCGTCTAGTTGTGAAATCCCCTGAGTACCTTTAGACTGAGGCGAAGTGGCGGTTGGGGGTGTGGGAAGAGCGGCGGGCATGTTGACGGTGGCGGGTACGGTGGCCGAAGACGGTGCGGATGGCGAGGGTGAGATTGGAAGCTCTGTGACTGCAACTTTGAGCGTGGGCTCTTTGGCGTCTGGTATTGATATCATGTTATATAATGTGTCTTGAAGCCAGTGAGACACTGGGTGAGGTTAGGTCGAGATAGCGTCAAAGGGTTGGTGTGTGAGTCGTTGGCGTTGGAAATGTTTATTCGAAGGGGTGAAATGGTTGTGTAACGGTCACATGGGACTTGATGTTTCACAGAGGCAAGCACAATTATTCAGGATCGAATCACTCATCAATCGTCTCACACATACTAGGTACAATATCTAACCGTTTGACTTCGCAGGACACGTTTTCTCTACTCCCTTGCTACGTGAAAGTGGACAGGAAATGTGTTGGTGGGTGAGGTGGGTTGCGAAACTTCCGGAAGCACGAAATCCACAATGCAGTGACGTTCTAGAACATGTCCGACCGGAGTCACCATATTCGCCTCCCGTGACGATCTTCTTCCAGGTTATCCTAGCTGCCCTCCTACCTTATCGACAAGTCCTAGGTCGGGCACCGATATAATCATCTGGTGTCCTGTCACAAAACGCCGTTACGGAAGGCCTGATCAGATAAGGAGGTGGGTCAGTTTAAGACCCTGAATCCTCAACAAAACTCCCTATTTGTTAGAAACGGCATTAAATCCCTTCCAAACGGGAAACCTCACTTATATTATCGTCATTATTAAATAAGCTTCATACCCGTATTGAACCCCAGAATGGTACGGCTCCTATCAGATATAACGAATGTGCTTACGATATAGCATTCACTATGCTGCCAAAATAATGAAAGAGTAGGTCATTCTGGTATATATGTCCTTACCATACCAAATACATGATGCTATGCATCATCAATGCTAAATGCACCCGCCAATCGTTATGCAAACATATCGCACCCATAAGGACATACAAACGGACCGATCACTCATGGGATTGCCATAATCACTCATGCCAATCTTATGACTAGTACGTCACCTCCAATCCGCCTATGCTTACGACTGCTCCTCCTCAGCAACATAGTGCAGATAAGCACCTAGAAGCTTGATACCCTCAATGTAGTTCTTCTTGTCCAATTTCTCGTTGATAGAGTGTGCGCCATCCGTCGAGCTACCCATGGGCAGCAACAGAACATTCTTTCCGGTAGCTTGCTCGAAAGTCAACGTCACAGGGATACTAATAGTTAATGTTAGTGATAGCTTCATCATCATTTGCAGGCGAGAGAATCTCTCACCTTCCGCCCTCTCTCGTGAAATCGGGCTGCACACCCCAAACACGCTCGGTGGCCTTTGAAGCAGCCCGGAAGTTCCAGTGGTTCGGACTGGCAACCCACCACTTGCCGCAATGCTGCGCGTAAACCTTCAACGTGTTCTTCGAGCCAAGCTTGGCGAAAGCATCCTTGACGTAGCTATATACCGCCTCATTCGTCTTGTCGATATCCATATCCGGTACGGTACGAATAGAGAACTTGCCAATAACCTTGGCCGGGATGACAGTCTTGGCGCCAGGTGCAGAGTAGGCACCCTCGATACCGTGGACGGAAAGCGAAGGATACCGCCAGCGGGCCATCAGAGTGGGCTTCTTGTCCTCAAAGATAGTCGTCTTAGAGCCGAGGGATTCGTGCAGAGTCTCCATTGTGAATGCGATGGAGTCGTAGAGGCCCTCTTCGTCTGATGTTACTGGCGCAACTTGCTCGTAAATGCCGGGGATCTGGATCTTTCCATCTGTAGCAACAAGGCTGCCCAAGACACGCACCAAATCAGTCATAGGCTCCTGTGCGGTACCGCCAAAGACGCCACTGTGCAGGTCAGCGCCGGGACCAGAGATCTCGACGCTGTAGTAGTTGCATCCTCGTAGACCATACGTCAGGCAAGGCTTCTCGGTACCAAGCCAGTAGTTATCACTGATACAGACAGCGTCGGCATCAGCGAAGTAGCCCTTACCCTCCTTCTCGATAAGCTCGTCGAGACCCTCGGAACCGTACTCCTCCATACCCTCGAAGCACATGAGCAGGTTGACAGGGAAGTCAACGCCAGCTTTCTGGTGGGCGTCGATGGCGTTCAACCAGCCAAGGACAGGGCCCTTGTCATCGGTGCTCCCGCGACCGAACATACGGCCATCCTTACCGACAGACAAAGTGAAAGGCTCAGTGTTCCAACCATCGCTCTTCTCCGCGGGCTGGACGTCGTAGTGGCCGTATACCAATATGGTGCGCTTCTTCTTATCGTTGCCGTAGCGAGCGAGGACAACAGGTGGCAGATCGAGGTGTGGCCTGCCGGGCTCCTTGCCTAGGGGCCGCAGTTCCACTTCGGCGCCGAGAGACTTGAGCTCTGCGCCCAGCCACTCGCCCATACGGACGACGTCGGGGCGGCGGGCATCCTCGGAGGAGATGGAGGGAATGGCAACGGCTTTGGAGAGACGGTCGATGAAGTGATCGGACAGCTTGTCCACTTCGGCGAAGTAGCTGTCGAGCTGAGGAGCCATCTTGCGCGCTTGGTGGGCTTGGATGGCGGGAGAGAGATAGGTTCGCGTGTGGCTGGAATGAGAGAAGAGAACTGGACGTGGTATCGGAGATGCACGGGAGAATGGGGAATATGCAGAAGAGAAACGATGAGAATGAGAATGAGGATTAAAGACACGGAAAGAGTTGGCCGTCAGCTGTGCTCGTGATGGCGCAAGGCGCGAGGAGGAAGGCAGGCGCATGAGGAGAGTGCGGGGCATTGGTAAGGGAGAACGAGGTAGAAGATACATGAAAAGGAGGGGCTATGTACATGCAAAGCTAAGTCAAACAGGCTACGATTATTATACAGAAGATGGTACAGGCAGAAGCGGGTGTTTGTCTCGGTTACCGAGAGCTTATTGGGTGAGGAAAGAGGGAGGGGAGTATTGGGAAGTTGGCACGTCGAGAGATATGAGATAGGCCGTTTTTCCAAGCCAGTGCGACCACTGACAGGTTTTCTTATTACTGCCTGCTCCACCTGATCTCAACGGCTATTCGAGGCTCTGGCCTGCCGCCTGCCCCATGCGGAAGGCCATCGGGAATGCTAACACCTTGGCGGTCGGTTTTAATGTCGTCTTTTGACCTCGTCAGTTGTTGCGGCTCAGACCAGATGCTCTCTATGGCAAGTAATATATTCGTCTAGTCGTTTGTTTACACTAGAAGCAGTTCTTGTTGCGACGTATCTATTACATTCTTTCTTGGCAAGCTGCCCTAGGCCTGTCGGAACCCGGAGGTTTCAAATGAAGGCATCCATAGCATGCCATGCCAGTTACACTTCGACCAACCTCCTTGGTTCTCGCGTAGTAGTGCTATACATCGCGGAACCTGCTGGAAAGCGTTCACAAACACATAGGCGGGCGGTTCGAAGTATCGAAATGGTCAAGTTTGAACCGTCGCGCTAGATCCGAATGCGTCGAAGAAGACTTAGAATACCATTTAAGGATCGGTTCGAGTACTCTGTACAGTTGTCATTGAAAATGGAGGCTTAAGCTTTCTATTCTTACTTTAAACGGCATCAGATTCTAGACAAGAAAGACGGGCCCTGATGCAACATTGCAGCCGAAGAACTGAGCCCTTTAATCTTGGGTGGTGATTTGAGAGTGCTCGAGAAGGTCAAGAGTAGAGGAAGTTATAGCAATGGATAATATCTTTCCTCATCAGAATCAGTATAAGGAAAAAGAAAAGAACTTTGCGGAACAGTCTTCATCATATGACAACCTAAAGAGAGGTCAGAGTACACGCGTCTTCTGGGTCGGATTACACGATGAACGAGTTCGAAGAAGTTCCCGCCGCTCGGTGTGTGAAAATGTACTCTCGTAAGGTTCAGATGGGCTCTGCTTTTTGTTTTACTGTGTCTTAATACCCCGTCGTCAATTCTCTCCTGTTAGACTCTCGGGCTGTCCTCAACTATATAGACTATGCCTTACAGCGTCCTGTTGTGTAGCATATGGGTTGAAGTGAATAGTCCTAGGCGAAGTGGCATAAACCTGAGATCGCATGGCTTCATATTAATCCTAACCGACCCTTGCATGTGCTCGATGGCTGTTGAATGTAACGTTGTTGATTTTATAGACGGTTCTTCGTGCTAATTTTCAGTTGCACTCATACAACACTTAAACTTAAAGTCATCTTTCAAGATCTGCCACCTGAGATCAGTATCGAAGTCTAGATGCGCTTATCTACTATTATTATACCTAGATTCCATATTCCTACCGAGAAAACCAGGGGTATAGGCAGCCAAGCGTACTATCGTCGTCTACGGCGGTGCGAAATGATCTCCCTTTTATATTTCATAAGTATATTCATCGTGTAGTTGGACGCATTTGCAGCGCCATTTCAGCGTTACATCGATGTTCGATTCAATTTACCCATCTAACGCCGAGTATGTGCTCAAGCGCAGCATCACGTCACGCGGAGTGGTAATCTGTGAGCGGTGCGGTGCTTGCCGTGTTTTTTTTTATTTGCTGAAGTATGAATACTCGTCTCATCCGTTGGGTACCCCTGCAATTACTTCCTGCGTGTCGGCTCAACTTTATCTGTATGCTGTTAGACGCGCGTTCTTGCGTGGCATTATGTTGGTATAGTTGTATTCAAAAGCAGTAGGTACGTGGAGGTGACTGAAAGTGGATAGTGTCCGTACTGATGAAGACATTGAAAGGAACTGCTCCAGGGACATGACGTAACCCAGAAACCTTTGCTATGAGTGCTTAGACATCATTAGGGCAACATGCTTCCATTTGGCAACTATTTGCGAGACTTCTGTTCCAGTACTTACGTCGTTCATAGATTAGCAATCATGTCACGTCAAGCTTCAGGTCACGATAATGGCCACCATTCGAGTCGAACTGCACTCCGGATAATCCACGGCGTCATATAATGTATCTCGCTTGAAATTACCCGTTGCAGATGACTTGACTTCGGTTTCGGTCTTGTTGAGTGTTCGAGAGCTGTATGCCGATATCATTCACGGGCTACCTAGACTTTGAAACCCACCTTTCTCCTCATTATCTGATATTTCACCTCTGCTATGGCGACAAGCAGTCGAGCAGACTAGGGTGGCAGCATGTTTATCCATCTATTAAGAATCATTGGGCATCACTTTGACGTCGCCAGGACTTTACGGTATAGCTTGTAAGCACTTGGATTGACGTGGGTTTCAATGCGCAAATCTCTAAGTAGTGTAGCCCGCCAGTCATTCGAAACAAAACTGTTATCAAGACACCTGTGAGCCGAGATAAGTCAGCTGTCGTTCATAATACGATTGTATGTGACACGGGACAGACCGCTATTAGTCTTGGAACAAACTTAAGGTTAGATGCAGATTCGAGTCCCTGCATGGTGGAGATCTGCAGGCTGCAGGGGCTAACATGACAGTTGGTTTTGATGCGTGACTGAAGGCAAATTACCAAACTTTATATGCTCGCTAAACGAACTACATGAGTATATTCCGCGGTGCATCATATTCCTTGCTCGCGCCTTATCGGATCTATCACAGACCCACTGCCAACCATCGTCTTTTCCAACCTTGAACTACCTTACTATTCTCTTTCTCATCGAGTATAGCGGCGCGTGGAGACAATCCAGTTTGAAATATGACAGGAGTATGGACATGTCTCAAGATCACACAAATCCTGCTATGTGTTCCAAGTCGCATCTGAAGGACTGCCTAGTAGAAGTCTGGATAAACATGGACAATACAGGGTTAGATGCCCTCCAACTCATAAGAGGATAGAGATGACTTCGTAAAGGCAAGAACCACCCTTGAGCATATCCTCTTACCTTACCCTTGACCATGCAAACGACTAGCGCAACGGACTGTCTTCCGGAGCCATCGAATCGCGTGCCATTGCTTTCAATAACCGCAGTGTCGATCAACCACCCTGGCCCAGAGACTCGGCAAATGGGAATATCTTCTATAAGAGCTCAGACTGATCAAATGACAACAGAATGTACGGTTCGGCGATAATAGATCATGACGCATGCGTGTACTTTTGCAAATTATGTGGATATATCCTGCAAGTTGCCGTTCTGAGAGCAGAAATTCATTACTATGTACAGTTCCTTTACCGGCTGGTGTGAAATGCTACGGTCTGCGACCAGAAGTCGACTATATGGTAGGAGCGGTCAACATACGACCCTTGACGTTAGGGACTTTCCACATAGAGCCCAGGCCACCGGTTTTTACGGCCTATCACTGATGCACAGCGCCGAGATCACTATGAACCTGGTTTCTTGAATATGTTGTTGCCACTGAGATGAAGTCGACGGTTTGTATAAGTATCAGGCATGTTTGTCTCGCGCGGTATGGAGAAGTTCTGAGATTCAACACAAAATTATCGCCTGGTTGAACAGTCCCCTGAATACGACATCAGCTTATTTTCTGTCTTTCCAAGATACCGTTCACTCATCATAATGTCTACAATCGACGCGGACTCTGTTGCCATAATTGGCTTGGGATGTCGGTATGCTGGAGGAGCAAATGGTCCAGACGCCCTTTGGAAGATGCTGGTGGAGGGCCGTGATGGCTACTCGGCAGTCCCAGAAGATCGATTCAACTGGGATAGCTTCCATCACCCTGACCAAGCAGTGCGTGGTACAATAGTCCAGAGAGGAGGCCACTTCCTCAACCAACACCTGGGAGCCTTTGATGCTGGATTCTTCGGCATATCGGCTTTGGAAGCCGAACATAGTGGGTGACCAAAGGCCTTCGTCACTGTTCTATTTCTGAAAGACGACACTGACATTGGTAACTGCATTAGTGGATCCACTACAACGTCTGTTGCTTGAAGTAACCTGGGAAGCCGTTGAGAATGCGGGCATATCGATGGATGACTTCAAGAGCTCTGAAACGGGCGTCTTTAGTATGTTGAACTTTCGTGGCCTTTCAAGATACTGAGGTGCGAGTTGCTGACTCCGTAAAACTCAGTGGCCATGTTCGGTCACGACTGGGAAGTAATGACGATGAAAGACCCGATGATGTTTACATACTATCACACCACCGGTGTAACTCGGACAGTGCTCTCAAACCGACTTTCTTACGTATTTGATCTTCACGGTCCGTCGATGACAATCGACACTGGATGTTCTGGAAGTCTAGTTGCTTTGAATTTAGCATGTCAAAGCTTGCGGAATGGTGAGACGAATATGGCGCTGGTTGGAGGCGCCGGTGTGATATTTTCTCCCGAGCAGCTGAGTCTGATGACACAGCTTGGGTGAGTATATCAATCATTTGTTTCTGACGGAGATAGGAACACCCATGCTGACAAGATCACACCTAGTATTTTCAACAAAGATGGCCGCTCATACTCATTTGACTCACGTGGAAGTGGATATGGCCGTGCCGAAGGAGTTGGTGTTGTCGCACTAAAGAGGCTCCAGGATGCTATTCGGGATGGAGACGTGAGTCAGATTATTTTTACATATTCGTTTTCTACGCAGCCCCCCACAATGGCCTTCACCCCTACTTGCCGACGTTCAAGACAAAAGATTCTGCATCCACCGTACGCAGTAACTGCTCGCTCGCAATGACTAACACTAGACGTTCAATGTAGGAGATCCGCAGTATTATTCGCAATACGAACGCAAACCAGGACGGCAAAACAAACGGTATCACGATGCCAAGTCTAACAGGACAAAAACACCTTGCAGCAAAGATTTTCGAGAAGCTTAGTATTTCTCCAGAAGAAATCCAATACGTCGAAGTATTACTCCCTATTCTGAACATCTTCAAGAATGAACACTAATTCTCTGCGAACAAGGCGCATGGCACAGGAACAGCTGCTGGAGATCTAGCAGAAGTAGGAGCTATCTATGACATGTTCTGCAAAGGCCGCAACAGTGAAGCACCACTTCTCGTTGGATCGTCGAAACCTAACATAGGGCATTCAGAAGCTGCCAGTGGTGTCGCTGGACTCATTAAAACCGTGTTGGCTATGGAAAAGGGCTTCATACCTCCGAACATATTGCTGGAGAAGATGAAGCCCGGCATAGCGCATGTAGTCAAACGTATCAAGGTGGATACACCCCGAAATCCCAACATGAGACAGTATACTGATTGAAATAAACGCAGATCCCGCAATCCCTCGAACCATGGCCCTCAACGACGGGGACAAGGAAAGCTGTTGTCAATAACTTTGGCAGCGGAGGCACTAACGCCCAATGTGTGTTGGAGTCTGTAGAGAATTTCTCTCCTATTGCGAATGGTCGGTGCTATATTGTCCTTCTGTTGGCTACGTACTGACAAGTGGTAGGAGATGATCACGTAAAGAGCACTAATGGGCACCATAATGATACTAACGGCTACGTTAATGGAACCAACGGTCATTCGAACACAAATGGCAGCTCGACAGATCAAGCGAAGTCACGACTCTTCGTACTATCAGCTCGCTCCGAGTACTCCGCCAGCAAAGGACTCTCTGATCTCCTCCAGTGGCTAAAACAACGACGAGATAATTCTCTATCAGTTGACTTAGACGATCTCTCTTACACCCTGTCAGCACGGAGGTCACATTTCCAATGGCGCTTTAGCCTCTTAACCCCAGACCTGGATTCTTTGATCGCCAAATTGGAGCGAGGTGATGTCGTGCCATCAAAGTCTTCATCACGCCGGACGAATGTCTTCGTCTTCACTGGTCAAGGTGCACAGTATTTCCAAATGGGGCATGACCTCATAGGCAAAGAAAAGACATTCACCGAGTCTATCCAGAAGTCCGATGATACGCTCAAAGAGCTTGGTGCCTCATGGAGCCTTGTCGATGAGCTACGGAAAGACGAATCAGAAAGCTTACTCAATAAAAGTGCCTACGGTCAACCAGCTACCACCGCGATTCAAGTAGCAGTAGTTGATCTGCTCAGAAATTGGGGTGTTTCTCCATCCGCCGTAATCGGTCATTCCAGTGGCGAGGTCGCGGCCGCGTATGCAGCTGGCATACTCACACAGTAAGTCAACCTTCGTGAATTATTTAGTGCCGTACGTGGTATATACCGGCTGACGTTCTGGCCTAAAGTGGAACGGCAATCAGGGTTGCTTTCGAGCGCAGCTTTCTTGCAAACGCAGCCATTACGAAGAGTAAATACCCAGGAGCAATGATGGCCGTCGGCTTAGGCGAAAGTGAGGTACAAGAGATCATCAACACTTTGCCTCGAAATGAGGCGCGAGCGATGGTAGCTTGCATCAACAGTCCATCAAGCACAACAGTTTCCGGCGATGAGCCCGCCGTCTCAATGTTGCAGGCCAAGCTACAAGAAAATGGAACATTTGCTCGTCTTCTTAAGGTGGACACTGCGTATCACTCTCATCACATGCAAGCTGTCGGCGACGAGTATTTGGCTCGGCTGGGAGAAGTTCAAAACAAACCACCCAGCGAGAGCTCAACTGTGCGTTTCTTCTCGTCTGTATCTGGCGAAGAGAAAGTAGACGGTTTCGGGGCTTCCTACTGGGTTACCAATCTCGTCTCGCCGGTTAAGTTTTCTCAGGCCATGGAATCTCTTTGTCGTGGAATCGGGACTCAAGATTCGTTCAACTTCATCGAAGTCGGCCCGCATAAGGCACTCAGCGGACCGATCAGACAGTCGATAGCTCATGTTAACGCCGACGCGTCTCTCTCGTACCGATATATCCCGACGCTTGTCCGTGGCCAAGATGACTGCATTTCGGTGATGGACACAGGTTCTGTCCTCTATACATTAGGAACCAACATAAAGATCGACGCGGTTGCATCTCTAGGATTCGCAGGGAAAAGGGCACGATTCGTGAAGGATCTGCCATCCTACGCCTGGGATCACACTCAGATTTACTGGCGAGAACCACGACTGAACCGCGACTACCGGATGAGGCCACACCCTCATCATGACTTGTTGGGATTGAAGACCCTCACATCCACCGTCACCGATCCTAGTTGGCGGATAATGCTCAACATACAGTCGTTGCCCTGGTTAAGAGACCATGTGATAGATCAATTCATATTATTCCCAGGCGCCGGATATATGACAATGGCCATTCAAGCTATAACGCAACTAACGCATGACCAACAGCCTAACTTGAGAATCAAATCCTATCATCTATCCAACGTGGCATTCAAGAGGACATTATCCATACCCGAGGATCCTACAGGCGTAGAAGTCATCCTGAATCTCAGACAATCAGAGACTCGCAATGGATACGAATTTTTCGTTTCAAGTAATCCGGATGGGGAAAAATGGCTAGAACACAGTAGTGGCCATATTGCGATCGAAGCCCAGAGTGATTTGGACGAAGTCGACGGGGGTCGGGCCGAGGCGGCACGAATAATGAATTATCGCAACAAAGTCGCAGATGCTCGCGCCTCGTGTAGCGAACTAGTCAACAAAGCAGAGCTCTATACTGAACTCACGAAAGCCGGAAATCAATACGGGCCGAATTTCAGTCTCATTGAAGATGTCAGGATGTCGACTTCCGAAGCCAAGTCTCTGGGATCCTTGATGTTGCCCGATATCCGAGCGGCGATGCCGTCAGGATTTATGCAGCCACATATCGTACATCCCGCCTTTCTCGACGCACTCTTACATATTGGTTGCTTGTTGTTCCAGCGAAATGAGCGAACCGGCAAAGGTTCTGTGGTCCCAACCTTCTTTGGAGACGTTGTCATCTCATCAGACATCCCGAACAACCCAGGCGAGAAGTTTGAAGTTTTCTTTGCTCTTCAGACAACGGTAAAGGCCTCATCGAGATTCGAGGTCGCGGCGTTGAAAGTCGATGGTGAATCAATATTGCCGATGATCACCATGTCTGGTGGAGAATTTCGTCTTATTGGTGACTCCCATGCAGACTCGGATGGTGATGGCTGCCCACAGAACGTATTTGCGGTGCAACAAGGCTTAGACGTATCCTCACTTACAGCGGCACATTTTGAATCTGCGAATGTGCGCCTCCAGGCTGATGAGGCTGGTATTGGCTTCAAAGACAAGTTTTTACTCCTGCAGCAAGCAGCCGCCCATTATGTTCATCGGGCTGTCCATGATGTCCAAGAAGGTAATCTTCGCATTAAGGACGAGCATGCGAGACAGTTCGCGTGGATGTCTCGGTATTGCGCCTCCGAGCAATGCAAAATGTATCTCTCTGAAGGTTCCTCTGCTTCAAAAGAGGCGATTCAAGAGAAGCTGTCTGGTCTAGGGGCTGAAGGGGATTTACTTCAGATGCTCGGAAGGCATCTGACCGCAATTCTCACAGGAGAGATGGATTCAACAAGGCTCCTGCAAGATGCACACATTCTGGAGAAGCTGGATAGCTTCGACTCCTCGGCCCGTGTCAACGCCTACATGGCCGAATACGTCAAGCACCTCACGTTCCAGCGTCGTGACCTTCGCATTCTCCAAATCGGCACGAGCACTGGAGCCTCGACATTGGCATTACTGCAGCAATGTAGCCCGAAAGGGGGACCATTCTGTTCCGAATACGCCTTGACCAACACCACTACAGATTCACTCGAGAATGTTAGAGAGAATAAGCTCAAAGAATGGGAAAAGCTGATAACCTTCAAAACTCTGGATACTGAAACAGATCCAACGTTACAGGGCTTCGAAGAGCACGCATATGATGTTGTCCTCGTATCTAATGCGCAATTTGGTACGGAGTCTAACTGTGCCATGGAGAATATTCACAAGCTACTGAAACCTGGCGGTACACTTGGTATTGCTGTTGCAGTGACATCAAGCGCTTGGTTGAACACAGTTTCCATCGTATTCCCGGACCGGTGGACAGAAGAGCATGCAAATGGGCCATTCCAAACCGTTACACAGTGGCATAACCTGCTGGTCGATTCATCATTCTCAGGTGCGGACCAAGTAGCGTACGACTTTCCCCAGCCAGACTCCCAGTATGCCTTCCTTCTTTCTACATCTCTATCGAAGTCACAGATGAGTGGCAATGGACATCAACACGGAAATAAAAAGCTCAAGATCGTCTATACCTCCACCGAAGCCGAGTCATCGGGACAACTTGTTGTCACTAGCCTACATAAGGATCTGGAAGAAAACAATCTCGAGGTGTCAACTCAGCACTGGCAGTCAGGCAACGCAGAGGATCTTAGCGGCGAAACAGCCTATATAATTGTCGACTCGGCTTCTCATCCTTTCTTGCTTCATGCATCGTCGACGCAATTTGATGAGCTGATGTCGATCATGACGAAGGCTTCATCGGTATACTGGATTACGCTTTCTCCAAATCTTGGACCTATGCCTGGGGTCACGAAGTCACCAAGTCATGGAGCGATTTTGGGATTGGCACGTTCGGCATTGAATGAAACCGGCGGACTCAGGTTTGTGACTGTCGACGTACAAGACGATCTTGAGACTGGCGACGTCACACATGTGGTGAAGACACTATCGAAACTGATCACCTCTTCTGAGACTTTGGCCGAGACCCCCCAGACCTTCAAAGATATTGAGTACGTCGTGAAGGGAGGAAAACTTCACATAAGCAGGGTCGTACCGGAGACTCAACTCGCAAACACCTTTTCATCCAAGGGTGCCAACGAGGCGAAGTTAGAAGACTCACAGTTCCATC
Source organism: Xylariaceae sp. FL1272 (assembly GCA_022432385.1). NCBI lineage: Eukaryota > Fungi > Ascomycota > Sordariomycetes > Xylariales > Xylariaceae > Xylariaceae sp. FL1272. The sequence goes on from JAJJXC010000022.1 coordinate 40,483, forward strand.
AGGCCGATCGCCCATTAGTGATGCAACTGGCTCAACCAGGGATAATGAGCAGTCTACGGTTCGTTGATAACAAAGACATTCGGCAAGACGTTGAAATCGACCCCAACGATGTTGAGATAGAGATGCACGCCTTATCAATGAACTTCAAAGATGTATATGTCGCTCTAGGTCAGAGTGAAGCTACCCAGACAATGGTCGGCGAGGGAGCAGGTTTCATCACTCGGGTCGGATCTAACTTCGCCAACACCTTCTCTGTGGGCCAAAAAGTCACGGTTGCGACAAGCAGGTCACCATATGCAAGCCGGACGAGAGCGAATGGGAATTTGGTCTACCCCATACCGGCTTCAATGTCCTTCAACGACGCCGCAACGATACCGGTATCTTTCGCAACGGCATACTATGGTCTCATCGACATCGCAAGGCTGGGTAAAGGCCAAAGCATTCTTATCCACGCCGCTTCTGGAGCACTTGGTCAAGCCGCTATACAAATTGCCCAACATATTGGAGCCACGATCTTCGCTACAGTTGGAAGTACCGCCAAAGCCCAGCTTTTAACTGAAAAGTTCGGTATCCCAGAGAGCCATATCTTCAGTAGCCGGACAACAGATTTCAAAGTCAACATTTTGGAGATAACAAAGGGGAATGGGGTTGACGTAGCGCTCAACTCACTATCAGGAGATGCTCTGCGGGCAACTTGGGACTGTATTGCGCCCCTGGGAACCTTCGTCGAAGTCGGGAAAACGGATATCTACCGCAAAGCAACTCTCGACATGGAACACTTCGACCGGAATGTCACATTCGCCTCTGTCGATCTGAAGTTACTTTTCGAGCGCCGTCCAGAGACTGTCCAAAGCCTGCTGAGCCGAGTCTTTGAAGGCATCGCTGCTGGGCATTTCGCCCCTCTGCCAGTCAATGCGATGTCTATCTCAGAGTTGGAATCCGCTTTCAGATTCATCCAATCTCGCAAACACACAGGGAAAATCGTTCTCGAAGCCGGCCCTGAAGCTATGGTCAAAGCCACTGTGCCGGAGCTCCGCCTCCATCGCGACGGCATATATGTCATTGCTGGTGGCCTAGGCAGTATCGGAAAACACCTTTGCAAGCACTTGCAAGCCTATGGGGCAAGAAACATTGCTCTCTTGACTCGACGAGACTTTGAAGTAACCTCTAGAACACATCTTCAGCAGGAACTTACCGAGACACCTGACGCCAAGGTCCAAATCCTAACTTGTGATGTTATGAATCCGGAGGAAGTAGCTAGAATGGCAAAGGAGCTCAATGCGACATCGCCTGTAAAAGGCGTGATACAAGCTGCGATGGTTGTCAGGGTAAGTTGAAGAGCTTTACTAATAGGCGTTGAAGCATGATCAGGAAAGACACCCACTGACCATCTTACAGGACCACACTCTGGCCCAAATGACTCTCTCGGAATTTCACGCCGCGCTAGGCGTAAAGTACCACGGAACGCTCAACCTCGCCTCATCATTCACTTCCCCAGGTCTTGACTTCTTCATCTGTCTCTCCTCCGTAACGGGAATAGTCGGTCTCCCAGGTGTCTCAAACTACGTAGCAGGCAACGTATTCGAGGACACATTCGTCGAGACCCAAGTCTCCCATGGAAACACCCAATTCTTTTCCATAAACTTACCACTAGTCTCCGAAACAGAGCTCAAGAGCATGAAACAAACCGCCGGATTGCTCACAAGACACGGTAGCGAGGTAATGTCTATCGACGCCGTGACGCCGGTCATCGACTATATCCTGTCTGGACAAGCGCGTAAAAACGGCAATAATCGTATCGTCATGGGTCTTTCCGCTTCTTCAATCGCTTGCCGCGCTTCTAACGGTGTGGAGATCCCACCTCTGCTCTCACATCTCTATGCTATGAGCCAACAGGGTCTTACTGCTGCGGCCGGCTCCGAGGTTCGACTAGAAGACTCTATCGCACAAGCATCTAGCAAAGAAGCTGCCGAGGAACTGATCGTGTCTGCCATCCGCCAAAAAGTGTCTGGACTAATTTTGATAGACGCGAGCGAAATTAGTCTAGACCAGCCAATGGCGGTACTGGGACTGGACTCTCTAGTGGCCATTGAGTTGAAGAATTGGTTGGCAAGGGCGCTTCAGGCTCCTATGCAGACTACGGATATCATGGATGCAGCGAGTCTGAAATCGTTGGCAACGCTTGTCGCGCAGAAATCGGCTTTGGTAACCAACTAAGAGTTTGTGTTCTTCGGGGATAGTTTTTGGTTCAACTTGGAATCACAAAAGGGTTCAAAGAGTTGGGCAGTAGATAGCAACATATGAGACGTGCCGGGTAATAGGTTCTCTACTGACGTCTTCCTTGTGGTATCAGTGTTGACGACCTCCTTACACGGCCTCCTTAGTGCGCATGTAAATCCGAAATAAGAAAATCTCCAATTCCTGTCATGATCGACTCGCGTAACACAGGATGACCTGGTTAGCGCCCAGGCCCTGCGGTGATAAATCGAAGTCTGATCACTACTACGTAGTTAAATTACAGCTTGCCAACGAAACTGAATGCCTAGCCGAGCGAACCAATCACTCCAGGACTCCCTATATGCCTGAAACAATGAACGTAATCTCTCGAGCGCATAGAGCATACAAATTGAAAGTACATCCCACTCGTTTCGAGCGGCGTAGGCATAATGAAACCTCGCCCCCAAATGCAGCTCAGGGGAGGGTCTGTGAGCGATATCGCAATTTGATATTAAGTATGTCTATGACAGCCTTTTCGTGGTTACGACTGAGTTCTCATTCCTCCTGAGAGTAATGTTTGCGTTCACGCCAACCATCGATAAGTGTCGTTTTTAATCGTCATCACACAAATGGCATCAACATCAAGCTCGATTCCAGACCGCTCAAAACACGTAGACACCACTTTCATATCCATACTCAACTCTACCAGGGACCATGCACTTAAAAAACGATCAATCACCCTAACCGTCTACGAAACTCTCCCCGCGACCTTCTCGGGCCCAACCGAAGGCTACTCAACAGTCGGCACAGCACAAGATCAATTAACAACTCCATCACAATCAGCATCTTCCTCTCAAGCAACTCCTACCTCAGGATCTATCACCTCACATAGCACACTTTCAACCAGCGAGCATGTCCGATCATCAACTTCAGCTAGTAGCCATGCAACGACAAAACCCAGCTCCCCTACTACCACCCCTCCTGATCATCCCAGTAACAACTCGGACTCTGGAATTAAACCAGAAGACCAGAATATATTGGATACCGGGCGAACCGTAGGAATCTCAATCGCAGGGGTAATCTCTCTTGCTCTAATATTCATCCTCGTCATCCTGTGGCGCAGACGACGACTTAAGACCACGCGCCTAGCACGGTGGAAGCTCACCACTACAGAGAGTGGCCACATAGAACAAGAACTACCCACCCGAAAGGGCGAATCAGACAGAATCAAACCGCAAATCTTCGGGCCAAAGTCAGAACTCGGTAATCACACAGAATGTGCTGAGCTAGAGGGGACGCCGATCGAAGCAAGAGGAGCCGGTATATATGTTCAAAAGCCAGAACTCGAAGGCACGCAGGGAGATCTGTATACACGAGGGTTGTATGTGATAGGAAAACATGAGTTGGAAGTTCGATAAGTTGCGGAAGACTCTTATGGATTAAGCTTGAAATTGAACTCTCCATTTGGATAATGAGAAGTCCAATGAATGAGCATAAATATGAGTAGCCCTCCAGCGCAGTTATCAGATAACTGTCCCACCTAGATCTCGAATTGCATTCTTAAAGACCACTCCGGTCATTCATTCATCCAGAAGCCTCGTAAACACCACATCACCCCTTCATCACCACTCATGCCAAGCAAAAACATCAAGTTCAGAGTCTCCCAGCAAAATTACCTCTTTCATGTAATCTCTATAAAGAGTATTGACTTCCCCCATCCACAAAAGCGACGAGCGTATTATCTATTTACAGCCGCAGCAACGACGCTAACGCTTGATATACAATACCCATACTATACAATGCTTTTGAAACACAACGCCTCTATATGCGCCTAGGCCAATATCCTGGGCCATGCAACCTCCTCTCTAGATACAGAAAATATGCTTGCAGGAGTAAAGTGTATATACATTGTGCCCTAGTAAGGGAGCAACTGGAGCACATATGGGTATCAGCTGTACCGTTTTCATCCGGGAAAAACCGACGCCGACTAATTAACTCTCGAATAATCGTGGACACGGCATTTTCTGATCCCAACAAATCCGCTGATATCGTCCTCCGTCTGTGAAGATCCGATGGGGATTTCCATGGGGATTTCCACCGTAAGTTCCTCACGCATCTCGGGCGTCACTTCCCGACCCTCTTTCACGAGTGCTTTAATCTTCATATCCATCTCATAAGCCTCCCTCAACTTGGTCGCTAGTGGGACTGATGGTCTCTTGGCTCCGGCATCGAGGAAGTACTTATTGATCAGCCACGTAGGGCCGGCATCGGGCGTAAGCCTCGCCGCCGCGAGCTCATCGCGACCAAAGATGGTGTCCTGGAAGGCCTGTAAAGTTGACCGGGTTCCACCGGCATCGTCTCTCATCACTTTGGCCAGGCTATGGAGCATGCCTGGTGTGGTCGACCCAGAAAACGCAGCATAACGCCACACCACTTTTACCACATTGGGCAAACCTCGCTTGTACGCCGCCTGGAACAGCACGTGGTAATCGACTCTGTCAGGTGTAAGTGTGGACAACCTTTCGAGGACGGCAACCTTGCCCAGAATGGTCCTCTGGTGGGTTAACATGGCACCGAGAGTGTGGTTGTTTGGTGCAGCATTTCTCATGACGCCGCCTTCCAATGCATCTAGCACCTGGAAGCATCCCTCTCCATTGCCTTGAGACCCGAGTGTATAGATAATGTGATTGGCTGTCATGACATCAAGCCATTTGGATCCGTAGGCACGATGTTGTTTTTCAATAAATTGCTTGGCTGATATCCCTGATTCCGGGAGGGCCTGGCATTCTAACAAGACGATCTGTCTCACCATGTCCACGTAGCCTTCTTGCAGGTGAGACAGGCCCATCGATTTCCACCTAGTGATGATGTGAAACTTGGCCACAGGATCTTGAACCATCAACAGAAAAGCCCTCCAGGTGTCTGATTGCATATAATGGCCCCTTCGAACTATTTCGCGTAGAACATCATTAAACCCTTCGAGATCCCCAGCTTTGGAAGCTGCTCGAAGAAAGTAATTAAAACACGGGGCGTCTATTTCCAAGTGTAACTTGATTGCTTGGCCCCATATGGCCCGGATTTCAGGCCTGAACCGAGGCCCCTGCCCGCTTAGGAAGCCGATCGCGGCCTTGAGTGCAGTTGTCGTCATATGAGGTCGTAAGTCATCCGTGCCAAAGAGTTTGACCAGTAATTGAGCGACCGTCTCGTCGTGGTCGGGGCCTGCGGGATACAAAGACGCATACAGGTGTCGAGGTACTTTGCCACAGGTCAACTTCACGATGTAGCGGACGAATTCCAACTGCGACCACTCGGCAGGAAGGGGTATATCATCGGCCCGCACCATCAAGTTGTACAGTCTCTTTGCAGGCGGTGTCTCGGTCATTGTTGTCATAAAGCGATTGTAGTTGAATATGTTGAGTACTTGGTCCTTCGACAGCTCAGGAACTCTTCCGTTGTCCCGAATATCATGGATGGTGACGGGGTTTGGACCTTCACGGAGGGCTTTGGGTAGATCGTCGAGCGAGAGCTTGAGGCTCTCCTCGTGATTCCTGATAGCAGAGACCCTGCCAACAGCTCCAACAACTTCCAGTAAGGCATTGCGCACCGAGGCCGTGGGACCAGACAGACTGAAGACAAGAGGCTCATCGGCAAAGCGGCCGGAGTCTACGGCTACTCTGCATTGATGTCTCCGTTGTATCTGCCAGAGGTTGGTGTCGAGCTCAGAGAACGTCTGGCGAGCATGGTCGGCCGAGTCGCGGCCGACGTGAACCTTGAGATCCAGGGACTCACCATATTTGGGAGTGTGTCGTCGCATGAAATCGAGCGTCTCCTGCCAGGTGGGCATGGGCGTGGTGGACTTGGGGCCAGTCTCTCGGACGGCAGCCTGCCAGGCCTGTTGTCCCAGACTCTTGTCATGCTTGCGGTAACTCTGCTTTCGTGCGTATGGGGCAGCGTAGTCGACTGGCTGCTTGATCAAGACGCGTTGTGGCGTGTTGGATGACTTTAAGCGTGTCTTGGCTTCTTGTTTTCTGGGTTTCAGCTGGTGCTTTTTTGGCATTGCAGATTTCCTGGTCCTGACTCTAGCTACGAAAGGCTGCCGTGTCGCGTTTGTCGTGTCGCTGGCCGGAGACTGTGACGAACTGGGCACGGCCGTGGTTGAGGTCGAGGCGAGCCATCGTCGCGGCCATGTCTGCGCATTGCGGGTGCTTCCAGGCGGTCGAACAAGGCCACTGCCACGGTACGACTGGCCCCAGCGAAGCGAAGTGAGTGGTATGGACATGAGCTATCACGTCGGCATGGTAGCACCTAGGTAGTTGCTCGGCTGGGATTTGCAGAGCTGAGGGGGGCGGTAGATGTGCATACAGGCTGTGTAGACGTAGAACTTGAGGCTGTGGACACAGTTTGTGACACAGGCTTGGCAGGCCTTTTATGAGGTAGCTCGTACTGAATATCTACCAGGATTCTTGGCGCGGCTGGCCAAGCCCCTTCCCTGCATTTCTCGCATGCGATTTCGACCGGGCGGTTTCAACAGTTTGTTACCACGTTACAGTTTACGCTTCCACACAAAACTCGACCAGCGCAATCATACACATGGTAACATTCGACCAGGAACGACGAGATGGCAGAATCGCGTAGTATGTATCAACTTAGGCTGTTCTGGCTACATGCCACCATTCGTATGCTGCCAGATACCTGAACTCGTCGAAAAAAAAGGCTGCTAACAAACAAAACCCTCCCGCATTGGAACTGGGCTGGGGTTCAAGTGGCCTGTTCAGGAATATCATTGCATTTCTTCTCTCTCAAGACGACAATGTCCACTCCAGTACCAAAGCCCACTCGGACCGGCCTGACGCTCATTCTTCACTCCGTCTGCAGCCCACCGCTACCAACACCCGACCGTAGACGACACGGAATGGTAGAGACACCCGGATCCATGTCACAATGCAAAGGTACCGCGTGGTCAACCAAAAGACCTGCTCGCTTTTCACGCGCAGCCTCTCTCTCTACTGGCAGCTTCCAACGAATACCATAGACTCCTATATCTGTAGCCTCATTGCCTCTAATCATTCATTGTGCACATCTCGACCTGACCCCAAACTCTGTAACGAAACCAGCTGAGCGGAACTCTTTTGGACGCCGCCGCCGGTAGCATCGCGCCTAACTGCCCAACTAAGCCGTTGTCGAGTCCGCACCCGTGCCCTCATCCTTGACTGCCTCGTTCATCACCTCCACTGCTGGGGTATCTTTTTTCGTCGTTTCATCACTTCCTGTCTTGCTCATCTCCGCGGGCTTCTTGGTTCCGCGTGGTGGTGGCGACGGTGCTCTGGGAGGCGGTCCGCTCTCGCCATCCTCGTCTGCCGATGAGTTTTTCGACACCTGGCTCGCCAGGTCTTTGTCCTCCTCCGAGTTGTCGAACATCTCGGTGTCGTCCGAGTCCGTAAGCACTTCAGTACCATCTCCAAGAAATATGATGCGGCCCTTGTACCCACCGATACCAAAAGACCGAGTCTTGTTTTCCGTGCTGTCGACATCGTACCCGCTGTCGCTGTCATCGTAGTTGTGGTGAACACCAGGTCCCCGGAACTCCGCTGAGGCACCGCAAGTCAGTTGCATGATGATCCAGGAGATCACATCCCGGACGCTTAAGAAGGCATACCGTATTCGGGAGGGGCGCAAGGGCCGTCGCCTTTGGCTACGCGGCTGGCAACCTCTTCATACCACTCCTCCTTGGTTTTGCCTCGAAGGAATCCAATGATGACCATGGTCATGTTGTCGCATCCCACGCCGCCCGTCTCCGAGTTGGAGGCCAGGCAGTTGTCCATCATGTTTTCGCAAATCTTGTCTAGATCCTGCTTGGCTGCAATGCCTCTTCGCACAAACTCGATCACCGCCTGTGATGACTGACAATCCCAAATGCCTGGATAGCTTTAGCATTAGGGACATGGCACGAGCGCGAGTAGGGTATCCAGCTTACCGTCACAAGCAACGACCAAAAACTCGTCGTCATCGCTGAGCTCGTGCGTTACCACATCAGGATAGGCGGTGACTATCTGCTGTTCCGGAGCCAACTCGGCGCTCTTCTTGAATTCAAAGTCACCAATGGCACGGGACAGAGCGAGGTTGCCATTGACGCGACCAAAATCGACAAAGCCACCCGCGGCAGTGATTCGAGCCTTTTCGCCTAGGTAAGGGAGGAGCCATGTTAGAGTACTGGATCACGGAGCGAAAGCAAAGGTACCAGACCAACCTTCGTTCTGCGGTTTGTGGTCAAAGGAGAGTGGCTTGGCGCGGCCCTTAACTCCCAAGACACTTCTGGAGTCTCCAGCATTGGCCTGCCATAATTAGTTCCATCGACCAGAGTCGAAGGTTTTGGACAGGGAGCACGAACAATGAAGATTTTGTCAGAGTTGATGAGTCCACAACAAGCAGTACAGCCAGAGACCTCCTCTTCATATTGGGGATCTGCCGGTTTGGTCAATACGGTGGGCTTTGGGACATGGACATAAACAGGAATGCCTACCGCTAAGTATGGCGCGATCGGTGGCAAGGAAACAATCCTTCAGGGCCTGCTCGTAGTTGCCAGCTTTGAATGTGTCTTGTTTGACGAGAATATCGGTAATATTCTTGCCAGCAAATTGGGCGACCTTGTCTCCGCCGTGGCCGTCGAAGACGCCAAAGAAGGATAATCGCGAGGGATGCGACTTCTGATCGTCACCTTGTGGGGTTAAGAGATCGAGAAGGGTGGTGTGAGCATCTTCCATGCTGATACGCCAGCCCTGCATGGCCGAGACACCGTAGAGTAGCCGCTCATCCTCGCCTTTGTCCGAGGTCTAGTTTGCACGCTGAGGTTAGCAGTGACCCAAGTAAGGCGCAGCGAGTACTCGGTTAGTGCGGGAGAGTTGTTGTATATGATGAAAATATCAGGCACGCGCGCAAATACCGGTGGCGCTATCAGGATGCGGCGGGGTAGAGGGCGCATCGGAGCAGGCGGAGAGGATCAGGGGAAGTGGCATACCTTCTCGACAACGGGCTCAGAGAGGGTTTGACCCATGGCGAAGGAGGACGCAGAGGTCGGCGAAGATGGTTAGAGTGGTGATGTCGTGGCGGAGTGGTGGACGAGTGGGTTGCCGCGAAGGAGGGGCAGGCCGGTTGGGGTTGGGTCGCCGGTGGGAGAGGTGGTGAGAAAACTCGCGAGCCGGGGTGGTGGCACGGTGGGGACAGGGCAACGACAGCAGCAGCAGTAGCAGCGGCAAGGCAGATGATGGCAATCGACGAGGAGAGAGGAGAGGAATGTGCTGGCCGGGAGGGTGTTGTGTTGAAGAGAGGTGGTAAGAGGGTGAGTGAGAGGTAGGTAGGTGGTATGGAGGGTGTCGCGCGAAGAAAAGATCGGGTGGTGATAGTCTGGCGACTACCGGTATCTGCGTGTATCTACAGGAGCAGAGCACAGGAGCTAGCAGGAGCCGGAGACAAGAACCGAGAAGAGAGAAACGGGGTCAGTCGGTGTTAAGACAAGTACATGTAGGTATACGTGTACGTAGCATGCAGCAGCAATCGCAACGTGATCAAAGAATACGGCGAGTGGCCTGAATGTATGTACTGTAATGGTGTAGGTGTATGTCTCTAGTAGTTGCCGTCCGACGTGAGTAGTAGAGCGGCGGAGAAGACAGAGGAAGAAAATACCTTACAACACCAAGCCGGCCAAGATGGTAGCAGCCGAGCAGGTAGGGAGGAGAGTGATCAGGTAGTATGTTCGGGCATGGAGTTGAGGAGTCAAGGTGATGCTAATCGACTGTGGCTGCAGTGGTGACGGGATCAGCAGAGGTCCCCTGGGTTACAGGTATCGAGACAGTGATTGTGTTGGAACAGTGCAATGGATGGTGTACCTAATCTTTCTCCGGGAGTGTTGATTTGGGTTGGATGGCGGATGGCAGTTGACTCCATCACCCGCAACACGAAGGCGGGGTTGGCGAAGGATCCCAATGCAGGGCAAGAATGCACATGCTGTGCTGCAAATGACCGGCCAGCCCGCTGGAGGCGGCAGTACACATGCTGGAGCACACTGACAAGACCCCGCCCCTCCAGCGTGCCAAATGCTGAGGCGAGTGAGATGCTCCTCCGCCCTCGCGTTCACCCCTCCGGCGCACTCCCTCCAGGCAGACAGCAGGACATGCCCACCAACTGGAGAAGAGTGGAAGAGCTCAGGCGACACTAGAGCCTTCCAGGCTTAGTGCTGAATCGGGGCAGACCCTTCAACTTCGATGCTGCCACATTCTCGACTCTTCAGAGCTCCAGATCTCCAAGGTTGACTCCACCACTATCGTGTTCCCCCCTCCATCCAGCTCTCGATACCTACAGTACCTACTTGTAGCTGGCATATTATTCGTCTGGTTCTCTCGTTTTGGACATTGAAGGGACATGCAGGTATGTATCAGATAATGTATAATGAGGACATTTTCTTCAGAAACGTTTCTTGGCCAGCGAATGAACGTCTTCTTGTCAAGCGACCATAGCCACGTCTGGACATATCCAAAGGAATCGCCTCGAGAGAAATTCATAGAATGCGCACCCAATATTAAACCCTTTGGCCCGTTTCATATCTTTGCTGTCATCGTACTTGTTAGGTATGCCACGACAATGCGAGTGGTTACAGAACACATGTTTCCATCTCTTTCAGCAAAGACCGTCTACGAGACAAACTGGCCTGTGCAACACGTGCAAGACTTACTTATTTTGCCTACTCTCCCAACCACTTGGAACATATCACGGTGTTGGCCTTGGGTTTTCCTCGAAAGCGTGCAACTATCTCAATACTCGCGGTCTCGGCGCCAACCGATTTAAGGGCAACCAGTCAAAAGACGTCGGGCGCCTAACAGCCGGTACCTACCTGATCTCCAAATTTCGTACCTTGTGTGTCTAGACCTGAAGCCCGAGAACCCAAAAGAGTGATGAGAAAAGACAATTCGTCACCAAAACACGAGCATAAGTATGTCGAAGATCGGCGAGTCTAACGGACGGGGCCTACCGATTAACCGCTAGATCGTGTCCAGAAGAACACGAGCAGGAGGGGTGCAGAAAAAAATTCACGGGTCGACAAATCATTTTGACTTTGCCTCCTCGACCACCGAGCGGCTTCATTGTGCCTTTGAATGTCCACTTTTTGGGCGTCAAGGACAGGCCTCGCCCTTTCGATTGACGTGCCATCTGCCGTAAACAGCTAAGCAAATCTGCACAATGTTTTCTTCCAGCACTTGATTTCGCCTATCGAGTTTTCTAAACTTCTGTTCACTTACCACTAATCTGGACTGTTGATCCAATAGTCCAACAGATTACAAATCGAGTTCCCAGTTGACTTGGCTGTGGACATCTATCTAGATTCTAACATGCCTCGCGTCCCATATCGCCACTGCTCATTCAAGGTAACGAGGCAGAAAATACAGTATATTTGCAGTACTCAGTAGTCTGCGGGCATCGCCAATCGTAGCCAAATCCACACATTGAAAGCGAGGGGGCAACTTCAAGACTCGACAACCCAATGAGGGATTTGAGAACCATACGAGCCCGATAACACAAGAGTGACAGACCGTTTCTGATGTCAATTCTGAACCTTTTCTGCAGGCAGCTCGTTTGGAGCACTGTCGCCCAAGAGGAACATCCCAATCGCCTCAACAATGCAAATCACGAGAACCCCATGCTCTCAATATCCAGAAACAGATGGAGGCGGTGAGCAGTCAAAAGGAACAGGTGACTACTATATGCATCAACCCTGGACAGCCGTGCTTCTACCGCAGATAGTGGACTGCGGGTAGTTTAGCATCCGATTACATACATTAGGTACTTACCAGCTGCATGGCGCTCCAATGCTCATTGATAGATGCGTCCAGTTGAGTAATTGTGGTCACGTGGCACCGAGAACCTGTATCCTGCTGCAAGGTAGGTAAGGTAGCTATTTTGGGGAAACTGACTTCTCCCATGCTTGAGGCGAGAAATCTAGAAAACAATATGCAAACCAAATGAAGTAATGGATACCTAACCTAAATGCATTCAGCCAAGCAAAAGAAACCTTCAATGTTATATATAAACCGAAAAGCTCCCCTCACTCCCCTCATGTGCCCAGCCGCCCACCGTGGACTCAGGGGGTCGTACATCCTCCCAAGCATCCTCATCATCATCCCAGACACTCCCACCCACACTCTTCCCACCACCAATCTTAGCACTCCTCTTAGAAATCCCGCTTCTGAACCCATTGCCTCCCCTCTCACCCAACGGCGCCCTGCCAGCCGGTGTAGGAGTCTCTGGCAGAAACCGCGCGTGGTATGCATCAGGCGACGGAGAATGAGGCCCAGACATCATGGCTTTGAATTCAGCAAGTGCCTGTGCTTCGCGGATGCGACTTAGGCGGAATTGCTCTTCTTCTAATGTCTGTCGCTGGGAAGGTTGGGGGTTAGAAGACGGTGATATCCTGCGTTTCCCTTTGTCTTTTGGTGTCGCTAAGGGCGCAACGTGGAGATCTGAGTCGGAGTCTGAATACATGTCTATATCTGGGCTGTTTCGTAGATAGTAAGACTGAGGTGGCTCGCTTTTGCTCCTTAGGTCCGTGGTATATGCTGCACCTGAGAGAGTTTGTGCCGTGGTTGATTTTGGAGTTGGTAGTGGCCATTTGGATGGTGACATTAATTCTTGTGATGTGTGGTGTGTTTTCCAGTTTTCGCTTTCTTCTACTGGCCGTCGTTTGTCGGTGCGGACTAGGTCTTTGTATGCTATTCCTAAGGAGTTGCGAGCTATGCGGTCCCATGATGTGTCGCTTTCTCGCACGCTTTCGTCTCGTACCACAGATCCTTCACCTTGTACAGGGAGTGGGGAGCCGGATGGAGAAGGGGAGGGTATTTCAGGGCCAGAGCTCTGAAGTCCAAAGTTGCGCTGGGATTTTGTCCGACTTCCGAAGAATGTCGCACTGTCCTCTGCCCGTCGACTCACTTGTCGTGCCTCGCCTGGGCGGCTGGGAATGTGTATTACGGTTGGTTTCGCGATGTGTGTGCTTGTTGTTGTCGCCTCTTCAGTGAAGCCGGAGGTAAGTATTGAGGTCCGTGTTGTTATGTCTGTGGATGTAGAAAGGTAGCTGTTTCGCTTTAGATCGTCTCGTAACCGTGATGCAGACCCACGCTTCCAGGCTTTTGATAGCCTGTCCCGAAGGCTGCCGTTGGGTTTTTTGTGTGTGGAACGCCGACGGGCAGCATATCCTGCGGACGGGGGCACCTCGTCGTCGGAGACGTAGTCGTAGTTTCGTCCGGCAGTATAGGCCAGTTCTGGGGTTGCCTGTATGCTGAAGGGCTCAGAGGAGATGGGCACGTCCAGCATTTTCTGTCCTCCATACCGGATTGTAGAATTCGAGGCGTGAGAGGGGTGGTGGGAGAGAGTGTCGATTATAATGTGAGATTGGCCCTCTTCGACGCTGGTGTCTGATAGAAGCGACATCTCGTCTGTATTCATGGGAGACGGGCGTGACCACTGACCTCCTAGCCAGCTTTTTCTGCTTTCCAAAATCGGCTGACCATTGTGTCCAGGCCTAATTGCGCCTGAAGGCATGGTCATTGCATGGGGACTGAGATGATTGCTATCTATACTGGCATTCGGAGTCGTTTCAGATATTCGGAGGTTTGAAGGCTGTGCGGGCACCGATCGTATGGAGGCTGCTGGCCCCATGTCAAGCATGTTCCTCAAATCCTGCAATGAGCCGTTTGATGAGCTAAGACTCCCTGGTTCAGGGGCTGATATATCTGTGAAATCTAGCTTTTTGGGCCGTTGTTGTCGGCGTTTTCGCAAACAAAACAGAAGTATTATGAGGGCGATCAAGAGGGGAAGAAATGCGAGAGCCAGAAGGCCTAGCATGTTTCTACGAGAGCCAGGGCCGTCTATTCCTGGGGTCCCTGGCGCCAAAGTAGGTGTCGGTGTTATCCCGGTTGTTGATGTGGTGGCTGGTACTTTGACTTGGAGGCGGAAATATTTGGTTTCGTGCTCGCTGGATCGTTTCTGCGTTGCAATGAGAGTGACACGTATCTCGTCTGCATACCCTGCTGAAGCAAGTGTCGGTATCGTTCCAGAAAGGACATCCGAGTCATTAATGTGAAGCCAAGAGTCATCGGGCTCGGTCTTGATCGCGACTCTTGTGTTCTGAGGATCAAAGAGATATCGCTTAAGATCGAGTGAGAACTTGTCTCCCGCTACCACACTCATGGAGGGTATATCGGACACAAACAGATCCTGCGTAAACTGTATGGACAGTGTCACATTCAGGGTATCGGAGAATTTATCAACAACGACTACGGTGATGTTCACTGGCTCGGCTGCTGAGTCGGGCGTGCCGCTCAATTCCCACGTCTTATTGTCAAAATAGGCCCATTTTGGGAGGGTTTGTGCAGTGATTGACTTAAGGTCCTCAGCTTTGAGGGGATTTTGGTCGATTTTCAAGATATTTGGAAGATCAGAGTACGAAAATTCTGTACCGCGAGTTGCGTCGATATCGACTACCGGTTCATCCGCGGTGAGTTCGTGCGTCCCAACCACGATCGAAAAGTCGACAGACGCGGACGAGAACCCCACGACATCCGAGGCAACGAGTTGGAAGTCGAATGTCTGAGGTGGTTGTATCAAAGATTCGAAAGGCGGTGTTTCTCCGGAAAAAGAGAGCGTCTCTGCGCTGAATTTTACCCATGAGGGCAGCGGGCTATTGTTGCCTGATACTGCGTAGTAGTTGAAACTCGGACTTGGCGTACCCTTGTCGTCATCACTCTCATCCTCATCATTGTCGCTTTCCCTAATGCGCGGTCTCGGAACCGGATTTCCTCCAATCACACCAAGCCCGAATGTATTTCGATCGAAGGCAAATTTAAAATTCGTCGATGGGTATAACAGGACCGAAGCTGGCGGAGAATATAAGCCAAAATTCTCGATCTGTTCTTCGAGCGGTATTCGAACTGCGGGTTCTGAACTTCGCGACACCACGAGTGTCACGTTTGCTGTCGTGGAACCAGTCTCGTCTGTCGCAACGAGCACAACGTGTGTCCCTGCGAGAGTATCACCCTTTGGCACGGACTTTTCATCCGGCGTACCGGAAAGACGTCTGGATGAACTATCAAGAGATAACCATGTCGGGGACCCCGTGTCAAGCGAATATGTCATGTTTGTGTTGGAGTAGAAGGTAAGTGGCGAGAAGACGAAGGAAAATGGCTTTGCGACTCTTGCCACGGGTGGAAGCTGGGAATTGATCGGAAAATAAGAGGTCGGCGTTGCGAATGTGAGGGTCGCAAGGTTCAATAAACAGCTGGAAACCCATATTCTGAAAAGCTTGCCGGCAAAGTATTGTGATATCGAGCTCGTCCACCCCCGTACAACCATCGTCCCCATCTTGTCTAGTACTTCAACGGTCGCTGATCTCTACTATCATGAATTTTCAAGCAAATTCCAAGGTTCATGTATGGTATGTAGTTTGTTCCGTGATGGTGATGCTTGTTTGTAGTTGTGGTGTAGCTTGCTTGCGCCGTTTGTGTGTGTATGACGGATGGCAGGACCAACTACCAAGAAACAAGCTTCGACATCGCAAGAGACCGGAGAAATCGCGACAAGACACAAACGAGTGTTCTCCCGCGCGACCGAGCGCGGCGAACTCCCTTCCATGGCCATCTCGTCTGACGTTGGCATAGCAGCTCGCGGCAGTGCAATGAAAGCCACTCTAGAATATTGATCGCACCTTTGCCCCTCCGACGCGACTGGCACGCGCATGCCCTATAATAACGGCGAAAGTTTCATAAGTTTCACTTCTTTGGGACTTAGCCACATAATATGCCCTCTGGTTGTCCTAGTGTCCGTCACGAAGGGCGGGTCTAGTGACGGGTTGGACTGCGAATATGTCTTACCCACCCTGATCGCATTCCTGTCGCGCGATGCAAGCGGCAGAATCAGTTCAAGAAGCTCGATTCGCAGCTTTTGACCTTTGATCATGAGTCGGATCCGTTTTGGAGGAAACAGTAGAATGGCTATTCAACCGACTATGCGGCCTGTGTATTCTGTTGGCCATTCTATTTACATTGAGCATTATGTCAAGAACCGACGGCCACATCCACATGGCGGCTTGTTGAATCGGCATTCAAGAAGAAGAAGAAACGAGGGGCAGTGGACAGTAGATGTGGGTACTCTGTATCTAGAATTGGTAACAGATCTGTTTTGATATGGTGTGGACGGGATGCACTAGCGAAGTTGTTTCCTACTTTCATACTGGGAGTATATGCACGTTGAAAAGTGGTGTGTGGCTCTCGTTTCTAAGCTGTGCCCTTCTCCCGTGAATCCGTCAATACCTAGCGTGCGTTGGACTGATCACGATCATCTTCATTTCAGAAGGAGCTACTGAGCATTGATGCCAGTGCCATCACGAAGACTCGACCTTCCAAATGAGCGAGCTGGGATTAGCTCGTAATTCCTTTCAGAGTTTGGAACAAGCCGATATATGGGCAGGCTGGTATGCGTGCTTTAGTGAGCAAGGTGATCGTCGAATAAACCATCTTCGGACTCTGTGGATTTGATAGCCCAAGAATTGCTGAGTACCCATCATCTCTAGATCAGAGGGCGACCGAGTCATCCATCTTGATTGGGTGCCTCATATTGCTGACCAGTCTTGAGCCCCTACATAATCTTGCTTTAGCATGGACATCATACGGCGTTAAGTCGACCAGTGAGATGTTGAGGCTTTTCAGACAAGGTGAGAAGATTTAAGTTCGCGGTTTCTTTCGGCATTCACTGCCCAAAACTGAGCAACCCAAAAGTCGCTCAGCTGAACAGCACTTTGCTGGCCCCGCGTACGTCATCATATGGGAGATGGACAAAGAATAAATGTGCGAAGATCTGCTTACCGTCTGAGCGATGGGCCAACATCTTGCGCGAAGACAAGGCGGCCTGCAGATTGTCCATATGCCCGTTAGGGATACGAGGAATAAGTGCGTCGACAAAGCTTGAATCCTTCAACCGTGATGCTACCTCTCAGGCCTGAATTTCCCACGTTTCTCCTTCATAGCTTGCACCTTCTTCCTGTCGTCGTCGAATTTCTGGAGGAGCTCCAGCTGCTCGGCCTTCTTTCTCTCGCGAGGCTGGAATCGGTAGAAGTCTTGCGTCTCGTCCTTCTTCTTTTGTTGCTTGTTGAGCATCTTCTGCTTGGCTTCTTCTGCTTCCTCCCGTCTTGCAGGAGCGCTACGGCCGCCCCGAGTAACTGTGACAAAGCCATCTTCGTCCGGTTCGTTTCGCAGTCGCTTGGCGAGTTGTTTGGCTTCCTCTTCTTTCCGGTTGAAGACAACGAAGTAAGCATCTACAGTATCCTGCACTGCGGCATTGCCTGGATATGCTAGTTTGTTGTGTGCTTTCAGCCATGAAGCACCCAGAGGCGCGGCTCTATCTTTGACGCCCTCTCCCCACACCGGATATTTTTTCGACCTCTGCAGCTTTTTGATGGCTTTCAGCACCGAGTCAACGCTCTTCTCATCGGCTAACAGAGCTACAGCAGAGCTGCCGCTTCGGTGCAGTGTGCGTGGCCATGTGTCTGGGAGCTGAGCAGCAGCCTCTTCCTTGCGATTCTGTATTTCCTGGTCCTCTCTTTTCCTCTTCTTGTGGTGGTTCGCCAGTCTTTCAGCTTCCGCCGGCTCGTGTGAGACGTTCGCGCTCCTCTTGTCTTGTTCGAAGGAGATGCTCTCGAAGCGACCAGCGCCCACTAGGCTTGCAAAGAGGGTGCGAAAGTGAGCCTCGGTGCTGTCGGTAGGCACGTTGGCTAGGTACAAGCTTCTGGAGTCGTCTGGCGTAGCAACCTTGGGGGTATTTCGGCGCAGGTAGACATAGTGCGTCGCGAGCACAGGATATGAGGGTAGTGGGGGAATCGAGATGGGCAGCGTGGAAAAATCCTCGCCGGGTGTCGTTTTCTCGGCCATTGCGCTCGCTTGGTTGAAGTCGCAGTGCTGGGAGAAACGTTCAGGGTCGATGATAGTAGTTTGACTAGATACCCGTTGCTCAAATCACTCGTTGAGTACGAGAGCTCAGATTGGCGACAGTGCTGAAGTGGCAGCGGAAGTGCAGACGAACGCGATTGGAAATTGTGAAGCTGTAGAGAAAGTTTTAGCGGAGCCGCTCTCCATTTCGACCTGACTATCACTGGGCCACAGCACTGCTACCCTATTCTGCACCAGCTGCAGCTGAAGCCTTTTGCTTGTGTGAGTTCATCACCATACATTATTCCACCGTTTCACGCGCTCTCTATTTTCACTACTTTCTTCATGTCTCTATAACTCTATCGCCAGTGCCGAACACTCATCTCTTATGTTTATTGTTCTCGCGTTGGTGTTCGAATGTTTACTCTTAGCCGATACTAGTGCATTACTTCTTCTTTGCGAGTACGAGTGTCCATCCATCTTGCAGTATGCGGTCCTGCTTACACGAATTCCCTTCGAAACATGAGCCAAGAGTTACCACCAGCGGCACTCTCGTCAGAGAATCAATCTATGACTAAACAAACGCTCACGCTCGGAAATCTCCCCAACTTCCCATAATGACTCAACCGGCGTCGGCTCCATCCGCACCTGGCGGGCGGGCGCCGCGGAGGTCGACGACGGCAATAACCCACTATTAAATCCTCTGCAATGGCGGTAAGAGGTATATAAGTCTAACCGTCATTCTGCATACATGATGCTCACCTACCCTAGTAGGTAGGTGCTTCGTGGGATTGATGTGAACCATGGAGTGTTGCTCGTCTTAATGTTCGTGTATATTTGCATTCTGGACGGTTTATCATGGCCCGGTTCAGCCAATTTCAGCAGTTTTTGTCGGGAGCCAAAACGGATCCCTCGGCGAAACCTCCCTATCTGCTCTCAATCCGATCTTCGACCTTGTTTATAGTAGCCACCGGTAGGTCTCCTTCACTAATGATACCTTCTGACGAAGTTCGATTGAATTCCTAACTGGCGATAGTAAACCTTGCGGTTTTTACGGATATCTTCTTCTACGGCTTGATTGCACCTGTACTTCCATTTGCCTTACATGCTCAAGTCGGAATCCCTGAGAACCAGGTACAACATTGGGTCGCCATCCTTCTCGCAGCTTACAGCGCAGCGCTGCTTGTTGGCAGTCCAGTTTCTGGAATTTACGCAGACCACACATCTTCAAGACGATGGCCAATGATACTCGGTCTCCTTGCCTTGGCTGGCTCAACCTTCCTCCTTGCGTTTGGCAGAACACCAGCTCTGTTTGTCATTGGTAGGGCCTTACAGGGCTTGACCGGGGCCGTAGTCTGGAGCGTGGGTTGCGCTCTGCTTGTCGATACTCTGGGGAATGATGTTGGCGTTGCTATGGGCTATGTCAACATCTCTATGAGCGTCGGTCTTCTGCTTTCTCCTCTTATTGGCGGCTCAGTCTATCATACAGTTGGATATCAAGCAGTGTACTATGTTGCTTTTGGTATTGTAGGCCTAGATATTGCGCTGCGGCTGCTAATGATCGAGAAGAAGATCGCTAAGCAATGGATCGTGGAAGACGGCAGCCCCTCCGACAGCAGCGATGAGACCCGAAACGTAGTCGAAAAAACTGCCACTCCAGCCGATGGAAGCGGCGCAGGACCGACGGAGGCCACAGCGCCAGCTGCTCCATCGCAGCCGAACACTGACTCGCCAGAAGTCTCAGACGAAGATCAAGATAACCAGAAGCGTCATCCTGTTCTTGTGCTTCTCAAGTCAACCAGGTTACTCGCTGCGCTATATGGTGTGGTGGTAGAGTCAGGAATTCTGTAAATCTCACACCTCCAGTTCCAATTTACACAGCTAATCATATGCAGACTCGGCTTCGATGCTGTTCTCGCGATTTTTTGCGAGAACACATTCGGGTGGGACTCACTAGACGTCAGTATCCTCTTCCTAGCGCTCTTCATCCCCGGCTTCATCGCGCCATTAGCAGGCTGGTTAGCCGACAGATACGGCACCAAATGGCCATCGTTCGCTGGCTTCGTGGTCACTGTACCTCTCATGATATCACTTCGTTTCGTCACACAGAACACCCTCCAGCATAAAGCACTACTTGCAGTTCTCTTAGCCTTGCTAGGTGTTTCACTGCCCTTTTCTATGACGCCCTTGATGGCCGAAGTAAGCTATATGATCGAGGCAGAGGAAGCCAAGAGCCCGGGAATATTCGGCAAGAAAGGTGCCTATGGTCTCGGATATGGTCTCTTCAATGTCGCATTTGCATTAGGAGGTATTGTGGGACCTGTATGGGCTGGCTACGTGGTTGATGAAGCGGGCTGGGGTACTTTGACTTGGAATTTTGCCATTTGGGCTGCTTCCGCCGCAGCAGTTGTGCTTATCTGGCTGGACAGTGGAGTGAGAAAGAAAGCTGAGCGTACGAGTGGTGAAGAGGCATAAGTACATACTTTACGATGTTACGAACTTTTGATGCACATAGAGATTTGGATATACATGTGTTTCGAGACACAAGAAAATCTCCTCAGTAGTAGCTGAATTTTCACGATTCGATCAACTGTGCATGATGTATGGTTCTACTAGTGGTTATTGTTGCTGTACACACAACATTAATGATTCCTCAATGTTTTGTCCCGCTGTGCATTCTTGGTTTTACTTTGCACAATGCGCAGGTAATGAATGTGTGCAATGAAAACGTGCCAAAATTGGGCTCACATACTGCAATCAATTCAATAAGGTGAACATAAATGGTGGGTAAAGGAAAGGTTAGAGAAGAAAGGAGAATCAGAAGGGAAAAGGATGAGAAATAAGGGAAGGGGGGGAAATAAAATGCAAATGGAAAAAAAAAAAAGGAAATACCCCGACCGGGACTCGAACCCGGATCGACGCGATCGAAGGATACGATGCATTTAGTGCACCGCAGCCCTCAATTGCGCCATCTTGACCATTAGAGACACCGGGGCTGTTTTGAAACCAACGGTTGTATTTGGGGATATAAAGCTCGTTCCTTCTCATGTAGAAGGGACGATGGGGGCCTAACAATGAAATACCTGGTGATTAGGTCGGATGGCAATATAAATACGTAATGTATAACTTGTGACTCTCTGTGCTTCGGTATGAATAGTCAATCTGTACGTATTGCTAATTACAGAATACAGATCTCGACATTGATAAACAGTATCTGCTCCATTATGGGATGAACTCAATGGGCAATCATTATACAGGCCTTTATATTCATGATCCTACCAAACAGGACAATGATCTGATATGTCTGGGCGAGCATGTACACTTGGTCAAGATGATAGGTTCCACTACCACTCTATATAGGTAAGAAGAATGCATAGTAGGGATGATATACGGGGGAAAAAAGGATTGCCCTCCAGGATTGTAACCTCCGTCTGGAGCCCCGTTATCTGGCTCTCTATTTTACATTATCTCATATATCATGATAATTAGACCACCAGGGACAATGGGAACGACAATTCCTAATTTAACTATATTGAACAGGCTTTTCTTCACGCCTTACAGGAATGTCTTAGCACGAACATTACAATCTGTCTAGGAGCAATAGGAGCTGAATCATTGCAGTTTCTCCCGGAGGTGTCCACTCTGTTGTTAGTCCTAGATATCTATCTATGACCTTGTCTTACTAGGTTAATTGTGGTCGTCTCTTGTTGCCTATAGTTGGTAAGGACTCCACGAACATCATCTACTCTTTGCTGCTCCTAAAACATGCAGGCCATGAACAACGAGGTGGCGCATTACGTACGATGTATCACTGTCCATTACTAGTTGAAACAGCCGAGAATGGGATCCTTGGATCGCTAACATAACACATCTGGACTCTACTCCGAGACCCTGCTTTGAAGTAATTGTTGTGGAGTTAGCTGAGTTCACAACTTAATTGCATTCATAGCTGTAGTCCTCGTTGAGATAGACCTATCATACATGCTATCCATAACCTGGCGTGCCATGCGGTCCCCTATGGATAATAGACTCAAGATGTATATGTTGTGCTCTTAGCTTGTAACAACCTGGCTTAATTACGAGGTCTCTGTGATCAAATTCCGAACAATAATCAAAGCGCTGGGCTTAGAAGGACGAAATCTTAGGATATGCCTGTCTCCTGCGTATTCATCCTTGGGTTGATGACTAGGCACTGATACTTTCGAACATCGCAGGTTAGCTGCGCCTATTTTAGGATAGTAGAGTTTTCTGCTTAATGCCTCGGAAATTTTGAAATAACACTCAAGGTGATCAGCGATCATAATATTAATCGCACTTTGTACATATACTTGACAATACAGCCTTATAAATAGTTCCAACCATTTCATCCCATCGAGAATATGACGAAGAAGGACACTGCGAATGACTCCGTTAGCCAAGAGAAGACAGATGAGCAAAAGCAAACAGTCGGAAGATTTGCACAGTTATACATACATAAAGCTATTCTCGCATGCTGTACATGCCGTGCATGCCGATGCCTACCACCTCCAACCACGCCCCATCCATCTCAATTCTTTTGCTCCTCTGCCTTCGTTTCGGCTAAGGCCTTCTCCGCAGCTTCGCACTGCTGCTTCAGCCAGTGAAGCCTTTTTATCATATTCTTCCGTGAAAAGAATTCGAACAGATGTCCCTCGAGCCAATTGATCACGCCTCGCTCTCCGTCTGATTCGTTATACTCAACTATGTGCCCGCAAATCACCACAACAGTGATCAGGATAACTACTGTCCAAAACATAGTCCCGAGGGTGTAGATTACCGGCCAAAGCTTGATGTATGACAGTGGCAGGTAGGTATCGGTGTTCATGTTGCAGTAATTTGGCTGCATTGTTGGTGATTCGTGTGGTGCAGAGTGGAAACAGCTTCGTAGATTGCAGCTATAGATGCGAGCGCTAAGAGGTGAGAGGCTGGAAGATGATATGGTTCTGACAAGAGTCTTAAGGTCTCAAATGGGGACCGACTAGAATGGTGTCAATGGCTACCTACATGCATATGACGCTCCTAAGGTAGCTTATGCTAGCAGAAAAGTGCAAGAGCGATGTTTGTTAGGAGACGTGATTGCCGAGTTTCTCTCAAATGCCGGTACGGTTAGGCAGGTGCAATTTGGCCGAGACATGCCACCGCATGTGCTTCCCTTCCGCATATGCTTCCATCGAATAAAGTTCGAATGTACCAGATCACATGCTACAGAGGCTACCCGGTCATAAACCACACATGTCGTCGGGAAGGGCGAGGAATTGAGGACCGCACACGGTAATTCATTGTCATGTCTGTACAAGTCTCCTACCACACGCTACGCGAGGAAAAGCAGGCGACAATCATTTTTTACACCGAGACAAACATACACGGAGCGAGACCTCTCGTAAAATGAGGACAAAAATTAAAGACTAAATTAAAACATTGGTGCGGCGCAAAAGAAATGCAATCAGTATGAAAAAGAAACGACCCACGCCGGATTCGAACCGACAATCTTCAGAGTTTTGTGTGACTTCGGTCTACCGAAATCTGACGCGATACCATTTCGCCAGCAGGCCTGATTCGTTGAAGGAGGCCCTACTAAAGAGTACTATACCCCTAGTCTGCTGTGCTAATTGGGCAGCCCGCTTATCACTCCCCCGATAAGCCTTGCTTCGCTGTCGAGCTGTTATGTACATACTACACAGTCAGAAAGAGCAAACCCAAGTCAGAACGGATGAAATAAATCGATGAAGATACACGTCGAATACGTGATGGCTTTTTTAAAAACTCTTTGGAGAGGCGATTTGTTGAACCAGCGGCGAAGAGCGCGCCAGAGCCACTGTCGTCGGCGACAACTTCAGTAACACCTACCGTAAGGTAGGTCACGACTAGGAAACGTATCCCCACCATCTGCCCACCTATCCAGAAAAACAACTCTTCAGCCTTAACCTCAAATTCTGGTAATGTTCTTTTCTGCACAACTCCTGACAATTACTATGATTATTCACGTCGATAACTTGCACTCCGTGACCATCTTCTTCCATCGTCACGGATTCAAGACTTCCGCCACGCTCGCTCTAAGAGATCCTTCACCGTCATGGCCTTGATCTCGGGGAATTGATCGTTCAGCACCTTCTTCGGCGTATAGTTAAAGTCCCTCCGGCAACAAACAGACCAAAATTGGCGACTATACGCTGCATTTGCTCCTTAGGAAATACGGGATATACGGCTACATGCACAGGGAACTCGGTGGTCTCCCCCTGTTTTAGCTTCTCGATGCTGTCGTACGTGGTGCTGAACTTCGTGCCTGTGTACTTCACTTAGAGCCTGCTCATCAACTTCGAAAGGAACGTGCGGCTTACCTTTGACTTCTTCGGCGAGTTGTAGAAACTCGTTCCAGGTGATCTTGTCGCCGACTGTGTAACTGATTGGATCCCACTCCTTTGCGTCTAACATTGCCACGACAAATTTGGCGACTTCGACAGAATGGGTAAAGACGATGGGCTGGTTGCCGTCGCCGGGGATCGCGGCAACGTCATTCACGATATCGATCACCATGCTCGCTGAGGGAAAGTGTGAGTTCACTACGGGAATGCCCCAACAATCGAGGAATACTTTAAAGTCCGGTCAGCTTTTATCTTACTAAATCTTCTTCTCTATTTTTCCGAGCGCGACGTTTCATTTTCCGCCGTAGAGCACGTGCAGTCACTTACATCCGGTGGTCTGGAGGTCAGTGACAGTCTTCACAACATCCAGCGCAGCAAGGGTCGGTGCCACAGATCCAAGCATCGGAATGTGACTATGAACCCGTCAGAATAGCTTACCGGGAAGTACCATGATAGCCGAAATGACTGTTTCGCTCTTGTTGACTTCAAGAGTATTCTTCAGTGCCTCCACGTTGGCGTAGTCCACAGTTATGACAGGAACACCGAACTCGGTTTCGATCTCTGCATTGGGCTACTATTGATTAGCATTGGACTGTTGCCGGTCACGTATCCATACCATACCTTTCTTGCCAAAATGTTCACGTCATGTTTCCCGGAAGCAACCAATTGTTCGACGATAGTTCTATCCATTCTCCCAGAGCCACCAGCAACTGCAGTGACCGCCATGATTTCTGGAGAGTAGAATCAAGCACACAAAATGTTATTGGTGCAATCGGAAATCGAATATTATGAGATGTTGCTGACGATTCCGAGAGGGTGTTAGAGGTTAGTGGTATTACAAGTATCTGAAAATCTTCTTATTTGAGGGTATTCTTGTCCATATATATATCTCATGGGCATAGTCACGCATGACGACGTGTACCCCCAATCTCGTACTAGCTTAACGATCCGCATCCTGATTCTGACCAAGAACATCTTAAGACGACGAACTGGATGCCCTGAGACGGCGTAATGGAACACCGAAAGGTAGCAAATGTCTCCGGTCTTTGCATCTAGTGTCCGGAGGCCTGGCCCTCTGACATGACCCAAACGACCAAGCGACCCATGCCCAGATTCCAAATTAGGTAACATAGTTTGTGAGTCGCCGTGCATAGAGCTATTGATCATAGTGAAGGGAATTGTTTCCGGGTTCGAAATTCCACTCCTAGGCAATGCTTGGACTCTTCTCTTGAGTCGAAGCTCATCGAAGTGGCTCTAAAGTGGTAACCTTGCATTGGATTACAAATAAACAAAGGCATTACATGGTTTCCTGGTCACTTTCGTGTGAGTTACAGCCTAAGTTCAGGATGATACAGCTTTAGCATGAT
Organism: Xylariaceae sp. FL1272; assembly: GCA_022432385.1. NCBI lineage: Eukaryota > Fungi > Ascomycota > Sordariomycetes > Xylariales > Xylariaceae > Xylariaceae sp. FL1272. The sequence goes on from JAJJXC010000022.1 coordinate 66,406, forward strand.
GGCTTCGAGACCTTGACTAAACCAGCCCTGGCCCGGCCGCAGCTACCCCTTTATTATAACTAGACGAAGGGAGATGAATGAAAGTTATGTACGAGTGCAGTCTTACCTTTTTGCAGTATCGCAGTACAAGATATACTTTAGTCTCCTAGGCGAGTAGCTATACGATTTAATTTAGGTGCCATGCAACGTCATTGGTTGATCAACGTATCTGATCGAATCCGTCGCTACTTAAGGTAAACATGTTTTAGTAAATGTGATTACCAGTTTCATCCATTTTGAACAGTGAGGACACTTAACTATCAATTTGGGGCAATGGGATAGTGTGAGGCGCATTGGAATTTTATTGACCTCTGAGTTTCTCTTTCTGTCGTATCATTCGTTGGCAACATAGCTACAAGTTTGATGTTTGGAGAGAAGTGTTGAAAGTGGTTTAATAGGTTGGCATTGAGCAGCGCATCACAGCTACTTTTCAGTGATAAGCCTACTTTGATTTGTAGACTCATCCGATTTACAGATGAAGCTCAAGGTGTACAATATGTTCAACTTGTTCGTTACTGTTAATGATAATAGTCATCGTGAAGATAAGGCGAGAATGTCCGCATAAACTTCCAATATCCGATGTAGTATAAAGCGGAAATGAGCGTGGAGGCTGGCGTGGAGGGTAATGTTTTCGAATGTTTCTTACTTACATCTTGTTTCGTTGCTAGTTGGATGTCTTAGGCAAAAGGAAGCATGATTTCGCGGTATGCCATTCGGTCGTCTTGACACATGTTGGTGACCAATTAGTATCCGGTTTGATCGCGTCACCGTTGTCACCAGCGTTCCAGAGTATTTAATGATGGCTACAAATAGACTGCCGTCAAGCTAATAAATTGAGCACCATCGAGTTACGCGATTCTGTGCAGCTCGAGGTTTCATCCTTCATCCGGATACGCATGGATGACGAGAGCTCTGCCCAGATTCGTGCGGAGTCTTCAATGGTTAGCATGCAGGCGGCCTCCGGAAAGGTTACATGTTAGCTGCAAGCACACATGGGCAACCAATTAGAGGTACGATGCCTGATCTCCCTCCGCGGCTACATAAGAGGTCACCTAGCACTACATTGCCACTTGTTCATGATTATATGCAGCGGCCTGTCGCTGGCAAGCAGCACAACTCCTCTTCAGTACCCGATGTCTAGCCGCTAGCTGTTCGAAGCACAAGCTCTCAATCTTCAACTCGCGTCCCGTTGCTCTCGCGATAGTCAACTGCAGATTGACATCGACCGCCCATGCTATCATCATGGAGACCCTTGCAGCAATTGGACTAGCGGGTAACATCCTGAGTTTCGTCGATTTTACAGCCAAGCTTCTGGTGTCTGCTCGTACCATATACAAGTCTGCCAGCGATGCGTCACCCGAGAATCACGTCCTCCAGATCATAGCACAGGACGTGCAGTTCTACGTCGATAACATCACTACTACCGGCGATATCGATCAGCATTTGAGATCCCTCGCCGAAGAGAGCCGAAACATCGCCGATGAGCTGCTTGACTTGATACGTCAAGTCAGCGCCCGTAACAAGAAGTCGAAATATGATTGTTTCTTGTCGGCGCTGAGAGAAGTGTCCAAGAAGAGTCACATCGCCGCGCTATCAAATCGACTCTCCAAGCTTCAACTTCAAATGAGTCTCCATGTGCAGCACACGTTACTGTAAGCCATACTCCCTGGATCTTATCTAATAGTCTCCTAGAAATGAAATGCCTGCATCTGTCCTACATGATTAGACTATTGTCTACGCAGTAATGATGGGGATAGGCCACTGCAAGCGGGATGATGCGCATGATCTTTATGTTGATTTTGGCCTTCTATGTTTCCGTCCATTCGCTGATAACTTGTGTCTTGTAGAACCCAACACACAACAAGTCTATATGATATCCAAGCAGATCTTAAAGGGTCCAATACCAATCTAGAGCATTCCTTGGCCAAACTCCGCGGTGAGAATCGGAAAGTAGCAGAGTCGACGCGAACCCGAGACGTGAAAACCAGGGACAAGTTAGATCGTTGCACCGCTGCGTTGGGCAAGATCGACCGCACAGGGTTGCGTTCCTTCACTCGCGGCAGAAAGGAGTTGCCCCCCGAGCTTTTTGATCTCGAATTACCAGCCCTGAGAAACAGAGGAGACATATCGAAGGACAAAATTTTATATTTCAATAGGTTTCAAAATGAAAGCGCAAACCTCGATCTTCAGTATCGCGTCATCAAGAGTCTTAGATTCAACGACATGCCTCTGCGTGAGCAGCAGATTGACAAAGCTCAGGCACAGACTTTCCAATGGGTGTTAGATGAGTCTCGAGAAGACATTGGGTTTGTCAATTGGCTACGACACAGCAATTCAACGTTCTGGATAGAAGGGAAAGCAGGCTCAGGAAAGTCAACTCTCATGAAATATATTTGCAAGCAGCCAAAGACAGATCGATATCTCAAGGAGTGGGCAGGCGCATCTACTTTGGTCACATCAAAGTTCTTCTTCTGGAACTCAGGGACCAAGCTGCAGAAGTCGCAAGAGGGGTTGCTGACATCTCTACTTTGTCGAATTTTCCAACAGCATCCGTGTTTAATAACACATCTCAGTCCCCAGCAGGTCAATCTTGTCAACGATGCAATGGAAAGCAAGACCTGGGACATCGATGATCTTTCCAACATCTTGCACGATCTCCTTCGAGAAACACCAGAGATTAGATACTGCTTCTTCATTGATGGATTGGATGAGTTCGAGGGTGACCTGCATGATCTCATCCATATCTTAGACACTCTTTCAAACATCGGAAACGTGAAGCTCTGTGTGTCATCGCGACCAGAGGTTCAAGTTACCGATGCTTATAGCCACTTGGAACTACTCCGAGTTCAAGATTTGACGAAAAAAGACATCGAAATCTATGCGTCCGAAAGACTAACGAAGCACAAATCATTCCAAAATTTCAATCAGAAAGGCTTCTGCGGCGAGAACATTATATCTCAGATCCTTAAAAGAGCAGATGGTGTCTTCCTCTGGGTCGTGTTGATTGTGAAATCCTTGATTGAAGGACTCGATTACGGCGACAACTTTCTGCAGATGCAACAGCGATTGGAAAGACTGCCTGATGGTATGAGCGCTATGTGTCTTCAAATTATCGAATCCATCCCGTTAATATATCGGTTGAAGGTTGGCAGAATATTTCAGATCGCGCTGGCGACAAGCTGGAGTGGCAACAGTCCCAGTAACCTTCCCTTAACAGCATTTGCAGTCCTCGATGAGATGGACGGCGACTTGCAGTGGCCTCTTCAACAAGAGAGAACAGTGCTTAGTCTTGAAGCCCATCTTGAGAAGGTCGAAAGCGCTTTCCGTAATTTGAGGCGCTGTAAGGGGCTATTCGATATACCACATTGGACGCTGGACGAAAGAAAAGGAGTTCACAACAGAATAAACGTCCAAACCAAAGTCAATTGGCTACATAGATCCGTGAGAGACATATTTATGAATTCTCCTGAAGTGCAGCAACATTTTCAATTAGACTTCCAGGACAAAGTTCAAGGAACATTGGCACTATGTGGCTCATATATTGGAGCCCACAAATGGAGTTCTCTAGGACCAAACCTGAATGAGCTCCGAAGGTCTCGTGAACTAGCTGTTATATATCGTACAGTAAGGGAGAAAGCCAGACAAGCAGCCAGGACCCGAGACATAGTGGAACAATTTATGGCTTTCTTGGAACCATTCTTCACAACCATCAGAACCCGCGATGACTCGGAAACAACGCTGGCCGATTGGACTATAATATTCGCATTCATTGACGACTTTGATGATCAAGACAAGCATTCGTCTGCCTCGTGCAGTATCGTCCTCGAGTACGCCATAGAATGGAAATTCTTTGAGTATCTTGATCATAGATTGCAAAGGGACCGTTCTGATATATCTGAGAGATTGAAAGCAGGGGACTTGTGGTACCCAGCAATGCGACAACCTGAAGCCTTGAGAATGCTGTTCGCATATGGCTTTCATCCTAATCAGCGGCTGTTCATGAAGAAGGGTAGAGACACAAGTAAAGCATCCGTATGGCAGGCCCTGCTACAGAAGATCCCTGAAACTGCTGAGGGTTTGAAAAGACGGTTATTGGGAGAAATCCACCGTCAGTGGCTTCAGTCCTATATTGTTAGCACGCAGGTTGCTATAGACCACGGGGCAGATCCAGATGCATTGATAAAACTCGAAGATGGGTCTTCCCTAACAGCTCGTGGCTTAATAGAGCGGTATGCACCCCAAATCCCGGAGCTCAGAGGCATTATATGGCCCGTCACAGAATCCTCTCCAAGTCACTCAGTTGATATCGAGGTACAACGACAAGAACATTCGTCGACACCAACGAGAGGTTTGTTGGGATGGGCTGAAACTTGGTTGCCATGGACTAACCCCAAGAGTCCTCCTTCAATGAGCAAGTAGAACGGACTTGTCATACTCCTCTAAGCTCCTTTAGTTTTCCAACATACTCCGTGGCATAGTAGGAAAGTTTGAAACATAGCGTACCTTTCATCGAGTCATAGAACGGGAATGACGATGCGTGGATTAGGTGGCGCAAAGGCTACAATACGGTGTATATATCCTCATTTCCTATTCCCTGCTTAGGTTGTTTACTTCTTCTCTCCTCGTACAACAATAATATTCATAACTAGACTTGACTAGCATTTAGAATTGTGACTCATTGCGATGTTTCTAGATACCAGATATTCACGAATCAGCGAAAGCAATCATTGTGGCTCTATATCACTTTAACAATATTTTTGCGATCTGCTCAATGTTGTCAAACCGAGCAGATCTCACCGAGCTCTTGGGAAAGAAATAAAAGAAATTGATGCTCCTATACTCTCTCTTATTCGCACATTTTCCTTTTGGCACTAAGTCATTAATCTGCTGTACAATAAAATTGTCGCAACTTATGAACATTTTCCGACGCGACAATCTTTCGAAGGCTTCTTCCGGCAGATGAGCACAGGTCGGAGGAACTGAACTCAAGCCGTCTGAGTCTATCACGAATTATCCCCCTCATGGTAGATCTGCCCTCTTCCCAACAGCGGAGATTAAGCCGAATCTCATATGATGAAGCCGAGAAAATGTTGCCTAGACGGTCCGTCTTACACCAGTTGAGTGTCTCTATTATGTCGTTCGAAGACTCAGGCTGCTGAAATGACCGGCGCATGTTTGAGCGGAGCAAGACGAAGAATCCATCTAGTATTGAGTATGATATCGATGATCTGGTCAATGTACTGTCGCTGTAACGATGAATCTGCCTCATGAGGCGAAAAAATTGACGAAGAACAAGATACCTGCCTTCCCTCTAGGCCGTAACTGTGGACACTTGCTCAGGCAAAAGGCTTCAACAGATGTGTGGACTTTCTGGCCCATATATTGGCTTGTTTAACGTAAGCTACTCTAACTAACGATTTATCAGCAAGAGAATCTGGGTTGTTGTCTTTTGAAAACCTACTTCTGAAACACAGACCTTAGTTGCTCTGCTGTTGCGCTATATCTGCAATATTATATTCGTCCACATTCGATCCTAAACAGCTAGAACCCTCCTCCGAAACTTCTCGAATCACAAATTTCCTCAGACCTCGCTGCGCAATCTTCTCAAATACTTTCTGTTATAGAGCTTTTTGTCCCTGATGTTGTCGATGACAGCAGTCTCCGCCATCCTGTAATAGTCTGTCTCGTCTCCTTCCGATGACTCATCTCTTATTAAGCTTATAGGAAGTTTGATTTTCGGCGGCAGTATAATGATGTCACCTTCTTTAACACCTTCGACAGCTATTCCAAAGCAACCGTCGTCAGTGGTCACAAGGTCTTACCGAGAAAAGCTATCAGGGGCACAGTTATGGTGATCGGTAACCAGTCGATGGGTGGTGTAGCTAGACATTATACAGAAGGCTGAAAACGACAGAGCACTCAATCAAAAACATATACTTCTATGGTCGTACGGCCGACTCCGAACAGTTGATTGAACTTTTGGGGAGTACAAATTACTAGAATGAGCTGCGATTTGCCTCATGACGCCTTCGGGTCAGATAGCAGAACATGCATGTATTCTCCAAACCCCGTACTATGCTCTGTGCTCGTCAATACCATTGTCCCGATCACCAATGTCGTCTCAATGAATACTGCCTGCAAATCCTGAAGAATTGCCCCTGTTCTGTCTTCACAGCTATCGGTTCTCCCACTTGATCTGACCATAGGTTTATCGGGTTATGCATTCGTCAAACAGTGCCGTGCTGCTTCTCAGCTTCCCCGATAGGTTGAATAGGAGTAAGGCGCGAGCAACAGTGGCACGTGATACTGTTGTCCCTTGTTGACGGTGAATGTCACAACCACTTCTGGGAAGAACGTGTTTCCCTCGCCGAAGTAGGATCCCGTGTCGAAGCGCAGGGTCCATGTGGACTTGTGGTCGATTTCGCCGAGCTCGGCCAAGACCTCTTCAAGAGTATAGGTTGGCACGTCGCCGGATGCATGTGCGCTGCTGTAAGGTAGCCATGCTTTGATACGGCCATCGTCATCGGTTTGCGACTCAAATGTCTTCAGAGGCAAGGTGCCGCCTTCGAGTTTGACACGGATGCCCTTTGCTGGCTTGCCAACAGATGTGTCAAGGACGTGACAAGTTATGGAGTCCTTATCGCCCGCCATGGTTAGGTGGGAGGTGGTGCGCCTGCGCAATTGTGGTCTCGTGGCAAATGATGTGGGCAAGTGTTGTCGCAGTAAAGAGTCCCAAGCCAGGTGAAGTAGGAAGTTGGGAGCCGGTATCTTATACTACAGCGATCGAAAATGCGATGATGGCGATGCCGTTACCGGATTTCACTCTGTGTGATCCCCAGTCGAATGTCAGTCGGCTGATCCAGTCTCAGACCGACCAAGAGGAGACAGTGTCACGGAGATCAGAATGAGTTGAGGTTGAACAGACCCGGGCGAGGCTTTTCCCGTGAGGCAGTGATTGCAGGATGCAGAGCGTCCCCAGAAGGGAGGATTCGAGGACTATCTGAAGAAGACATGCAGTCACGTAGCAGTAGATGCAGCTGAAGAGGCTTGACTCTTTCCCATGCAGCAATCTCTATGCCAAAACGCGACGAAATAGATCAGGTTTGGGTTGGCCGAGAGGTTGGAATATCCATCTTCGGGCATGCACTGCTACCCCGCCCCCACTACGAACGGGTGAGGGTAACCACTGTTGGCGGATTTTGGCGGGCGCCGCCTGTGCTGTCTCCACTAGAGCTTCATCACCGAGGGGCTGATGAGGGGCTAGGCCGCTGTTAGGACATCCTATTTATAGCCACATACATCCTGGACCCAGCCCTTGCGATGATCCCGTAGAGCATGACGGCCACTATCCGGTACTCTCCCGCCTTTACGGAAAGAACTGTCTTCCATACATTGCCAAAGCCGAGTTGCCCACAGATAGAGATCGGTATTTGCCACTCATCATGCTTCTTCACGTGGCTTCGATTGGCTGATCGCGTTCACCTCCTCGACCAGCAGCATCTTGTCCGACACACTCGCTTGGATGTCTCTCAAAGATGACGTAGCTAATTATAGCACGAAGTGTGAGCATGTGTCACAAGTGTGAAGCAGATATTGTCCGATGGCCATTATGCGGTGTGATGAGTTCATCTAGATCGAAAAGAAAAATCGGCTGCTTACCTACGCGACTTTAAGAGCCATTTCCTCTCACATTAGTGACCTTTTGGCTCACCGATCTGATGGCATTATTGGTGTAAGACATAAGAGATGGAGCCTGGAACATCATTAAACTCTACCAGAACTAACGGCCGTGGACTCGTCTTAGACTTCAAATCTAAAAGCACCAGATGTGATGAGATGTTATTACTGTTGCGTAATCATTGTACAATGACCCAGCGTCTTGTTATTGTATCTACTCACTTCTGCAGCAACTCGTATTTCAGCCAGTCAGGAATTCCCTAATTCATGTATACGAGTAGGGTTACATTACCAGACAAAGTCAACCAAATTTTGGGTTGGGGGCCGGGGAGTTTTCTCTTGTAAAATGGCTCGGCTTGGAGTTGCTTACGGACACTGAGCTAGAGATCATATGAAAAGCCTATGCATAGCTTGGATACCTTATATATTGAGAGTGATGATAGGTATGTTTTGCTGCTGAAGCCGTGTGGCATGAAATTGAAGTGACTTTGATTCAAGTAACAAACCCTTGAAGACGTAATTGCTACCTACAATAACACTGATGAGCAATGTCAGAAAAAGACCTGAATATTCCTCTTGCTGCGATTACCCAAGATATCTCATGCCTTACGATTCCCTTACATGGAACAATGGCATACTCTAAGAACCCGTATGATCCGTACAAGTCATAACCGACATCTGACCTATTTGAAACTTTCTTTGACGGGTTGAAATAGCTACCCTGGAAAACGCAGCAAGCGCGTTCGCGTTCGCACAGACCACCAACCTTCTAAAACCCCCACTATCCCGTTTCGCGGGGCAAACCGGTGACAGCAGTGTTGAGGCGAAGTTCGCCAACTTGGGAGGATTTGACTGGAATCATCTATTCCATTCCACCGTGTTGATAGCGCTGTTGTTTGAATACCCCTAGTCTCTTCGCATTTGTTCCCATTACCTAGTGCGACTGCAACCGCAACTTGATACCCCCGTTCTCTCGACACAAGACTCGTCGATTGTGCCCGCAATGTCTGCTGCCGTCATCTCCGCCGATGACGACGTCTTCGAGCCGAATCTGCAATCCATTCTTGACCAGACGACCTTGCGATGGATATTTGTCGGCGGTAAGGGTGGTGTAGGCAAGACCACGACTTCATGTTCTCTGGCCATCCAGCTTGCCAAGGTCCGCCGATCCGTGCTGCTCATCTCGACCGATCCCGCCCACAACTTGTCCGATGCCTTTTCGCAAAAGTTCGGCAAGGAGGCTCGACTCGTCGAGGGCTACACAAACTTGAGTGCCATGGAAATCGACCCCAATGGCAGCATCCAAGATCTGCTCGCCGGCCAAGGAGAGGAAACAGATGCCGCAATGGGCGGCATGGGAGGCATGATGCAAGACCTCGCTTTCGCGGTGAGTAGCCAGGTACCGAAAGGAGACGTTCTTGACAAGAATCTAACAAATCGAATCTAGATTCCTGGTATCGACGAGGCTATGTCCTTCGCTGAAGTACTCAAGCAAGTCAAGTCACTATCCTACGAAGTCATCATTTTCGACACGGCACCAACTGGCCACACGTTGCGGTTCCTCCAGTTCCCCTCTGTGCTGGAGAAGGCCCTGGCCAAGATATCTCAGTTGTCAAACCAGTACGGCCCTCTTCTGAATGGCTTTCTTGGCTCACAGGGTCAATTGCCCAATGGCCAGAACCTCAATGAAATGATGGAGAAGCTGGAAGGGCTGCGCCAGACCATTTCAGAAGTAAACACACAGTTCAAGGATGAGAACCTTACCACATTTGTATGTGTGTGTATCGCCGAGTTTCTCAGCTTATACGAAACCGAGCGCATGATCCAGGAGCTAGGCAGTTACGGCATCGACACGCATTGCATTGTCGTGAACCAACTGTTATTCCCCAAGCAGGGAAGCGACTGCGACCAGTGCAATGCGAGACGGAAGATGCAAAAGAAGTACCTCGACCAGATCGAGGAGCTTTACGACGAATTCAATGTCGTCCGGATGCCGTTGCTGACCGAAGAGGTTCGAGGCAAAGATAGGCTCGAGAAGTTCAGCGATATGCTGATTCACCCTTACACGCCTCCTGAGTGAGCAGATTACCCAGCAGATGTAAGGAACTAAAATACGAGAAAAGACAATGAGATTCGGATTAGTATAGAGCGCGCCTCCCTGCTTTCCTCGCTCGTCGATTTCCGAGTAAGAGGGAGAGGAAAAGGCCAAAGACGGTCGCTAGCTGGACGGGCGAAATAGAGGAGACTCACCTGAGACATCGCGATTTGTTTCAGAGAGATATGTGCTTACATTTCCCCTCTAGAGTATTGCGGTGCTCCCTATTCCCAATAAAAGACGATTCTGAGATTCGCAATCCGTCATCTCATGCCGTTGAGTTGATTACTTTATCCTCAAGATCTGACCCAATCGGGAATTCATCCGTTGGTAATTAGCTCCCGGGCTAATACCTACAGGATCTACCGTAGATTGATTGTAGGGAGATGGCATCTCATAAGGAGTGAAGAGGAGAGTAGCACGCAAATAATCGATTCCGATCGCGAATGTCCACATAAATCAAACATGTTACCATCGTGCCTCATTTCTCTGTAGCGCGCCTGAAATTATGATGTGGAAAAAATCTATGGCCAACCACAACATCTCCCAGAAGCCGTCCTCGCAACGGAATAGAATAGGTTGCTCGGATCGGTAATATGATACATCAGCGTGCAGGCAAGGAAGATACACCAGCCACCCACATTGAGTGCAACCTGTCGAACCTGTGGCCTGTCACTGCCGTCTCGGGCGAATGGTGTTGATCTCGGGTGGGGCACGACCTGATATTCTCCTGAATAGTGGGTGCGAACAACACACCGCGGGGTAAGGGCGTCAACTATCCCTTTACTTCTACTACTAAGTGGGCGGTTTCATGGTTGAGGTGAACTTCTCTGTGTGAATTCTTCCATATGAAGCACGATCAATCGTTTCATGCGGACTTTATCTTGCTCTGGCGATATTCACTGCTTTCGTCCTTTGACAGAAGCTCTGAAATCCAATTGGATGTGACATAGCTGAACAGTCATCAAAAGTTTTCTATAGTCAGTACATTCGACGGAATAGCCCGGTCGTGATGGCGTCCTATACGACTGATACGCCTATCCAGATCCTCGACTCCCACATCCACCTGTATCCCGAGTCTGAGATCTCCACACTGGCTTGGTGCACGCCGGAACATGAGCTCGCAAAACAGCACTCCGTAGATGACTACCGAGCCGCTGCTGCCAATGCGCCGCTGGCTGGGTTCATATTCATCGAGACAGACCGCAAGAATGATCTCGACTCCGGCGAAGAAGGATGGAAGTACCCGCTGATGGAAGTCTCATGGCTGAAGCGCATCATTACCGCCCAACCCAAGCCAGGTGAAGGTCACGACGAGGCTAAATACGCTCGCCTGTGCAAAGCTTTCATTCCCTGGGCTCCTCTCCCGAGTGGGCCCGAGGTGATGAAACAGTATATTGACCTTGTGGTCAAGGAGGCAGGTGATAGCTGGGATAAGGTCAAAGGCTTCAGATATCTGCTTCAGGACAAGCCAGCCGGGACTATGCTGCAGGACAACTTCATCGAGAGCTTGAAGCTTCTTGGTCGTATGAATCTGGTGTTCGAAGTGGGTGTTGATCAGCATCGACGAGGTAGAGCTCAGTTGGAGGAACTTGTTGATATGATTGATCGGGCACATGATGGCGTCCCTGAGCATGAGAAGGTCGTTTTCATTATTAGTGAGTCCTTCAATTCGAGACGACTTTTACACCTGTGCTTTGTGCCATGTGACACTGACTATTTCTATCATAGATCATATGTGCAAACCTGACTTTGCTGTTTATGACACCAAGGATCCTAAGTACATCGCATGGCGCGCCAACATATACACGCTCAGTCTGTGCAAGCAGGTATACATGAAGCTCTCTGGAGGATTTTCCGAAATGGATGAGGGTTTGAGAGGCAGATCAGTCGACTACATTGTCAACGCCATTGGAGACTACCTGACTGCCCTCTTGGTAACGTTTGGACCTGGGCGCTTGATGTTCGGTAGCGACTGGCCTGTGTGTACCGTGGGTATGGAGATCGAATCTTGGGACAAGTGGTTGAAGATCATCGAGCGCTTCCTCGACCTCACCAATGTTTCTATAGAGGGCCAACGTATGATTTTCGGAGGCACAGCAACGATTGCTTATGGACTGGACCTTAAAGAGGAGGCTAACTAGGTTCCGGCAATCGACCGCCTTGTTCCCGATCAAGCGTTGAGAAACCCCTAGATAACGAGAAGGAACGCTGAATTTCCCCCAAAAGAATGTTTCTGATTGCCGGTGTGGTTCCTTTGGTATTGCCTGCAGGATCAGAATGCGAGTTACTTGATGATCCTAGTGTCCAAGAGAGTTGAATTCTCATCTCCAAAAGCTGGCAAATTGATTCTTCGATGCTTGTGCGCATTGTTCGTATTACAACTCTCTGAATAAGACAAGTCTACCTTGAGCCTTTCTTCTAGAGCTACGTCCGGTAAACAAAGGAATCAGCAACCCAATGCGTCCAGCTTCCAAAGACGACCCAATATGTCTTTATGTCTAACGTAGACAATAAACAAGACTACGTATTCAAAGACCAGTCAATTGCCAAGTTCTTCGATCGCGACACTTATACTCGACACTGATCTCAGCGTGGTGTATGTAAAGAGTCGAAATAGCAACAACACGACCGATAGACACGACATAAAAATTCTGTACAATGGCGGGCGTAGGATCCTGGGATCTAGTGCCGGAGCAAAAGTCCGACGAATCATTCATAGAGGTCAAACCAGCCGAGGCCAAAGACCCCAGAGACACAGTAACCCGAAGCTCGAATTTCACCAAGCTTAAGGCACGTCCCACTCCGGCGCCTCCCACACCACCGCCAGTGCAGGGCAATTTCGGGCTACTCGCTGGCGTCGCAGCCGCTGCGGTGAAGTTCGCTGTTGTTGCTGCTGTTGGACCCCTTGCACCGGCAAGGTACACCGATCAGAAGGAGAGGAAGAGAAGAGCTGCGGCTCAGGACGAAGCGCGGAGGGTTGAGAAGGCGTTTGATAAGTCGACGGCTTTTGAGTTTGAGACTATGATTGCGCATGGGGTTACGGGGGTTAGTTGTAGGGTTAGGACGAAGGCGCAGCGTGGGACGGGCTCGCGGTTTGTGGTTAAGAGAGCGTTTGGGGGTGGGGAGCGGTACATCAGGGCTGAGAATCGGATTTTGAGTGTGAGTTTTGTTTTTGCTCGTTGAGTGTGGTATCGAGCCTGTTTTCGCTGTCTGGCGATATAGTAGGTCATGTTGACGGGACATGGACTGACGTGCGATCTAGAGACTCCGAGGTGCAGCGCACATCTTACAGCTATTTCCCATTGATCCAAAACTCGATTTCCCCTCGGACCAGGTGGACGCCAATACCATCATCACTGAATATGTCGAAAATGGCAGTTTGTACAATTTCTTCTTACGGATTGATCGACCACTCCCTAACCGAGTGCTTTTGCTGTTATTTCAATGCTGTATGTTACGCCCCTGGACAAGGTCGAGACGTCGAGACACTAAATTGTGTGGCACAGTTGTCAAATTCTGCATAGCTATGGCTTTTCCACCAGAGGCAAACCCTGGAAGTGTTGCTGTGTCGGAAGAGATTCCGACGGACCCAGTCAAACGAGGGATGAAGTTCCAGCTTCGACATAATGACATGCATATGAATAATAGTGAGGAGATAAAGTTTTATCACGTTCATCGCGCTGATGAAGACGAAAACTGACTTCGTTTCCCTGTATAGTACTCATCGGCGACCTGGCAGTAGGAAACCCATACGACGTGGAGCACGCGTTGGTTCCAACATTGAAACTCATCGACTTCGACCACGCACATATAGTCCCAGATCCTCAGAAGTGAGTCTCCTTCTTTTCTAACTCCTTATATCTAACCTGTGTACTTACACTGCATGCTACTAGCAACCTCGGCGTCCGCTGGAATATCTTCGACATAGGCGAAAACATGCGAGCGCTAATAGCCCTCGACGGCAGACTACAGCCACCGCAGGATGTGCAAATCAATCGTCCGCCGCGGCGATATTCTCTACGAACACGGGCTGCGGACCTCCAACCGGCTGCATATCCAGACACGGATCCGGATATCTTGTACCTCGTAATGTGGTGTATGGCAGAGGACCCGTTAGATCGGCCAACGCTTGAAGCTTTAGACGCGGAGGTCAAGCGTCTGATACAGGAACGAACGTATGCCTACTATCTGGCGATGGGCTCGCCGAATGCTCTGGATGAGGAGGATGACTTGATTATGGCACTGCTGGAGCAGTTGATTTTCTGGCCGTAACAGTTCTAAAGGTGTTAGAGTGAGGGTCTGCTCGTAGAGAAAGAGGCTTTTGTGTATTGGTTAGGTGCTTTATCCATGACGGTCGGCATATTGTATGTCTGTTGGGTATCGGTATTATAATACATGGTCTAAATACTGTCAGTCGAAGTATTGGAGATGAGAAATTGCAAGGAGCCAACGCTGATACGAACGTGTGCATCGTTACCCAATGTTCCCTAGTCAATTAAGAGTTTGATATAAGGAAATACTCGTTCCAAGAGAAGACATGCCAGAATCCTTCAACTCCATCAATACCCAATACACATAACGTCGTCATAGCTCATAATCATATTCTGGCTTCATGCTTCAGCCGCACGTGGCGCATAAGATTATCCCGCCGTCCCTCATACGTGCAGCCTGGACTTTACACATCTCTTTCTCGGATGGTATGTCCAACTCTGTGGCGTAGGTGGGGTGTGTTGACTAAAGATGTCTGTGTAGGTCCCGATTTGACGCAAATTGTTGCCCGCAAAGGCTGCAGGGATGGACTTTGGAGGGACGCGAAGAAGTCTGTCTGCAGATACTAGATTTAGTAAACCGATTTCATCTAATAGTGTATTCCTATATCTACGTACCTTTTCCTTTCTCTTCTCACTTTCTGTTTGTCTTTGGAAAAATTTGGGGGAGACACTGTCGTGTGAGCTAGACTGGGAAATAGCTCTTGGTACGGCGGGAAGGTATGGTCGACTGCAGGGGAAAAGTCTCGGCCTGGGTCAGTTCGCAATACTAAAAAGTCCCCGAAATAATGCAACCCGTTGAAGACTTTCCTATGGTCTCTTATACACTACTGTCATGCAGCGACAGCTGCGAAACGGCATGGCCGATTCCGCCGTCTACGACTGCCTCCGGGGTCGTTCGCCGACTTGTCATACTTCTTCCGAGAAGAGGGGCGGACGAAGACCAGTCCGACCTGCTACGCACGTCATATTTGGCAGCTGCCTGTAATGAAACGGCGTCTTGTGCGCCTTATCTTTACACTGCGGAATCTTCTCTGAGCACGAAGCAGATCAGTCAACTAATATCTGCACTTGCTAGGTACGAAGATGGAACAAAGTAAATACAAACCGTACCTCGGCAAGAGCCAGGTTCATTCTATACAAGTAGAAGAATGCTAATATCTGCTTAGCTGCGAAATGTCTTCCGAAGTATCTGATATTCGTTATGGAATCAAATCAACTCAAACTGAGCTCCAGAAATTGCTTAATGAAGGCTATCGTGGCCTAAGACCACGTGGGAGAGAGGAAGCACGCAGGAGATATAAAGACTTTCACCACGTCAGACAAGGTAGAGTTGAAAAGGGCAGTTTTTTTGGACGACGAGAGCGTCAAGCAGGAGACCAACTGAAGAATACATCTTCGTTTGGCAGGTCGAGCTCGGCATCAGACGCCGGCCGCGCTACGGAGTTAATACAAGCATATGAGACTTTCGAAGAGCGAACGCCGACACTGCTTGACAGTACTAACAATCAAGACATCGAAGAACAAATAGCCGAGGGAGATCTCACTCGACAACGAGTCCACCTATCGTTTGTGCACAATATACCCAGTCGGTTCTCGAAGGATCGTCCCTCATCATCTGTGTGCCTTGAGATTTGCAGTATACTTTCTAGATTGTCGGCTCGAAGCTCGTTTTTTTCCCGATCACTCTACAATAAGCAGCGATGACAGAACAATGATCAGCAAGGTCCTGATGTGCAATGCCAAAAGCCTCGGTGAGAGCAGATCACAGGTTCTACCTCTCCTTCTACGACTTCTTGATCAGTGCGCTCCCGAACTTATCAAAGTAAAGGACATCAATGGCGATACATTCATGCACATCATATCCCGTCGATGGTGTACCCTGGAGCCTCCCGAGAATCAGACGCTTGCCTCGTTATGTTCCAGAGCTGATATCAAAGTGTTCGACCTTTTTTCTTCGAACTGGGACAGCCATAGCTTTCTCGCGTCTCTGATACTGCATGCCGATGACGGGCGCCATCGTCCCAGTCTGGCAGTTCTCAACAGACTCCTTAGTCTTTCGGTTCTAACACGAGATCTATTCTTATCAGTAGTTACATCGGCGTACCAACCACTACTCGGATATATTGCATCGCTTGCAGACGAAATAGAAAGTCCGCATTCGAACTGGGATAAGCTACTGTGTGTGACTGCCCAATGTCTTGTCGACAACTATACGACTCTGCTATCACCACTGCCCCTCCGAACTTACCTAGTCCTAGTCAACTACATGATTACCTGGAAGCGCATGAACATTTGTACGCCGAAATGCGGCATTGGAGTCTGACCACAGACGCCGATGATTTGATGAATGTCCTAGCACGCGGCGCTGACCCGAACAAGTACAACAAAGATGGCAAGACGGCAATAATGATCATCATCGAGAAGACTGCAAGCCACAAAATGACAGAGTCGTTAGGATCCAAGCTGATAGTGTGTCTGCTCGATCATGGTGCCGACCTGAGTCTTTGTGATCGTTCTGGAGACACTGTACTGCATTACGCCGCGCGAGCTTGCCCCGATGTAGTTCATCAACTGCTCGAGGCTGGGGCGGATCAGTCGGCTCGGAATTGCAAGAATGAGACGGTGAGCAAATATGCTTTCGACCATTACGTTACGGCTGCCCGTCCAAGCGCTGGCGGCACTGCGTACGCGCGGGCGCAGAAGATACTTGTTCGCTTGTTTGATAAAGGCCAAGGAGATAGTTGAACTCTGCGACGAACGCGGCGAAGTGAGCCATGCGCTCACCACAGAATATGAGGAGGTGAAAGGAGGTGAGTGACGACTGATTGTGAAAGCTTCGGGCAAGACGGTCATTGGGAAGAGCTAATAATGGGATGATGAAATTCAATCGACTACCGAATGATATAACGCATAACACGGGTATATCTAGGTACACACACATCTAAACCATGTGGGCCATGCTCCATGGAACATGTCGAAAAGCTTTAGATAGAAAGCCGAACAAGTGTGCCGCTTCGTGACAGCGAACACATGGTTTCGATAATTAATAATGTCTATGATTACTCTATACATGCTCATATGAACTAAATCTATCGCTATTCTCATGAGGACCAGCCAGGCCAATAATGCTATATCGCCGAACGCCATGTCTCTACACCATTCTACAACAACGACCAGAAAATAGCAGCGGCAACAGACATGTATGCCAAGTTCGTGCTCGCACTTGAAAGTCCTTTGATAGCGCCGCTAGCATCGGGACCACAGCATTCCCGGTTGTAAGTGACGTTGTTTAACCTGGCGGCGACTTCGAAGACGGAGCCAGCTGATGGTCCCACGTTGTAATAGTCGACGTTTAGGAAATTTGGAGCTCGGCCCCATTGAGCTGTGCATTTATCGGCTGTCAATCCCAGACTGCCGTATCCTGTAACATTGTTGGTAACGTTGAGTTCTGTCCGCGCTGGTACCAACAACTCCGTCCCGTAGATTTGCAAATCGATGTTCAGATTGTGGTTGATGAAGCTCATGCGAGCGTTGGCTCCATTGCGGTCCGTATCGGGTGGTCGCGCCACATCGCAGGGAAAGGTCTGGTTCGTCGGGTCGAATTCAGTTTCCCAGATCTGCGAGAATTCATCGAGCAACCAAGGATACTCCGTCTGATTTGCCATGTAGTCCATGAACATGACGACTCGCTTGCCACTCAAGATCATCTCACTGAGGGTCGGCCAGTTTGTGACGTTCATTGGCGCGAGCGGGGGTGTGTAGACATAGCGCGTGATGCCACTTTGCTCAATGTACGGAACGTATGCCGAGGGCAGCGAGTAGTTACCATTGCCCAACAGGATGGTAATGACATCGTAGGGATGACTGGCAACCCAGTCGGTGACAGTCCCTAACCAGTCTGTTATAGGTCCAGCGTCTAAGATCTCGCAGCTCGTATGACAAAAATGTGGTACCGTATCGTTAGTCGGCCATTGTATCTGAGCTTGTAAAAATCGTACGCCATCGTCCAATTGATACGTCACATCGAATTGTTGATTCGCGGCCAGGTTGTTAGCTGTAATGAAGGGCGAGTTGTGGCATGCGATCTCGGTGATGTTGCTGTATTTCCGATCACAGAACTCAGCATAATTATTCTAAACATTCCATATTAGCTTCTGCAGTTATGATGCCATAGCCTTAGGCTAGTCTGAGGCAAAAGACTGTGAAAAATTCAATGATAGACTTACACAGGCTAATCCGCTCGTCGCCGCAGCCGATGTTGATGCTGAGGTCGATGTGGCTGTTCTTGTTGAGTTCCCCAGCGTGCCCGTTGCAGCACCTGAGCCAGTCAGGAATGTAGCCGTTTTACTCGTCGTCTGGGCCACTTGGGAATCTGTAGCACTTTCGGTTGTGTTTGCCGTGATCTCAGACATCGTTTCCGATGAACTCGCGGTATTCTGTGATACCTGAGAAGAAAACGACAGATATGTTCCAGTTGGTGTAGCAGCCTCAGTCGTTGTCACCGACGAGGTGTCGACTGTCGATGTCGTGCCATCACTACCGGTCTCAGTGCTTTGGGCATACGTGCCTGCGATGCTCGTGGCGGCGAGAAGCCACCACGCTCCGCGACGCAGAGCCATCAGGTGATCGTGGGAAGAACTCAGGTGAACGTTATGATGAAACAAGCGACGGTGGATTGTGATGAAATATACTTTGGATATAGTCCGTGAAAACCGAACAGCCTACACACGGCAAAGAAAGTTTGTCTTCATGGCTCTAGGGCGAAGAAGAAGTCAACTCTCTCTGAGTAACATAAGATATGGAAGAAACTTGGATCTTTTCCAACGTCTCACTAGCTCCATGGCAATTGCTCGGGCATCGAGCCCGAGTCGTGCCATGACGGTTACTCAAAAGTACTTGCAGTCTACATGGGCAGAAGGTGGACCGCTAGCATCACTTAGCAGACACGCCTATCCCTCATCACCAGGGCAATTACATAACCAGTGCGGACACTCAAATCACGGTATGAAAGAAGGCTGAGCAGAGGGCTGAGACGTGTGCCCAAAAGTCCAAGCCCAATCCACGTCAGCAAAATTTGAGAACAGCCGTGAATCTGACGTCAGTGGATCTGTCGGCTGAAGGACTAGCTGCTTCGCTGTGGATAATAGACCCTCTTGAGGGGATCTAGGCGACTGTTTAGCTGGAAAAATTGCTGCTCAGAACCTGCTGGGGTTTGCATCTAAAGATACGATACGAGAAATAGGTGTGATTACCTATTGGCCCATAGACCAGGACGCGTGTGCATCTCTGCAGTCATGTTGTCATGGCGGCCAACTTCGTGTTCAACAACGGCAGAATTCTAGACAGCTAGCAAGCTTCCAGCAGTCGTACGCGGAGGGAGGGTTGCATCAACAGGTGTCTCCAAAGAAGATCTCTCATAACTAACAACGTGCGATCATGGTTGAGACTTTGATTGTTGTTGTTGTTGATCAAAGGGACCCCGAGTCAATCCTCATTTTGGCTTGCACATCTCTTGTGTTTAGTCGGGGCTTGGCAACTTGGATCTCGGAGAGCCGGCTGTGACCCCTGACGAGTGAAGCCGAAAGTGGGTGCAGCAACCACAGTTTAAGTTTGGAAGGGGACAAGGGTCAAGGAGGCTGAAGGAACGGGATACGTACGGGCCTGGCCAACGGAAAGTTTGGCAAACCAGAAGATACTGTGAAGGTTAGTGAAATGGACGTGTACTTGGCTCTACTTCGCCGGTACTGTCCTTGTTGGATTACGCCAATGGCGCATGCCGGCATTTCCCAAGTGCCGTCTATGTTGGCGTCTGTAGTCTCGAGGCCTCGACTGAAAACCTCATCGCCGTCATCTTCAACGATC
Organism: Xylariaceae sp. FL1272; assembly: GCA_022432385.1. Lineage (NCBI taxonomy): Eukaryota > Fungi > Ascomycota > Sordariomycetes > Xylariales > Xylariaceae > Xylariaceae sp. FL1272. The sequence goes on from JAJJXC010000022.1 coordinate 86,353, forward strand.
TCTCTTCTCTGATGCCCCAATCTGTTTCCTTCGATATTTGCATTAATATACCCTTTGCCTCTTCTTCCTGCTGTCTGAACATATCCGAAAGCAAGACAATTACCAGCAACACCTCTCGGCGCTGTGCTTAGCATGGCCTGGTTCCGCAAGCGCAATGACACGCCGCCCAACACAGAGAAATCTGGCTCGGTTCCATCCAATGCCGACTCGAAGGGTTTAGACCATGCACGCGTTAAAAAGTTGACAAGCACAAGACGTCATGCCATCATTGTAACGAGTGTTTTCTATTTGCTGGCCGTGGTGTTTTTCATCTTGGTAAGAGCACCCCGCATTGCACTTTGCTCTACAATCGATATCTAACCACGAGATGAACATTCAGGTTGAGATTGGCAACACAAGTGGTGGCAAGGTGCTCGGAGAGATGTATTTCTACAAATTGGACCTGACAAATATCTTTGCGACCGCGAGCACTTCGACCTTGACCTTGCAGAATAGTATAGCCCGGACGTTGGGGCTTCATGATTTCTACCAGGTCGGACTTTGGAATTTCTGCGAAGGTTATAACACTGAGTATGTTGCTTATCGCAATCAACGCTGGCTAGAACATCAGCTGACATGATTTTAGCGGCATAACCCATTGTTCAAAGACCAACCCGAAGTTCTGGTTTGATCCTGTTGCGATCTTGCTAAGCGAGCTTTTCTCCGGCGCCTCGATAGCTTTACCGAGCGAAGTGAACGAGATTCTGTACTACCTGCGCCTTGTCTCACATATCATGTTCGGGTTCTTTCTCGTGGCCCTAATCTTGGATTTCATTCTCATCTTTCTCTCGCCTATCGTGCTGTTCTCGCGGTGGTGGAGCCTACCTATGGCAATCCTCTCGTTCCTGGCTGCAGCACTCGCCATCATCGCAGCAGGTCTTGGAACAGCCGTTTCGTTTGTGTTCAAGTATGCCTTGAGCTCTCAGCCCGACCTCGGAGTGACTGCCTCCGTCGGTACCAAGATGCTAGCATTTGAGTGGATTGCAGCTGGGTTCACTTTGCTAGCCTTCTTCATTCACGCCGGCTTGAGCTGCTGCTGCACATCTCGGCGAGACCTCCGCACTGGTCGTAAGGGAGGCAAAAATCTACAGCATGCTGAGTCCGCCTAGGCCCAGGAAGTAAAGATCCCAAGCAATACCACTATAGATGCGGTCATAATTGGCGCGGCTGCGCTGCAGTGGACGTAATAACAACATGTTTACTACGGGCATCATATGGCATACTTGACGGCGTTGGCGGGCATAGAACTAGGGAATTAGAGGGTAGCGTTGAAGATTGACTCACAATAGAACTTGCAATACATTGTCAATCTGGAATAAAAAGGCAGCATCTCGTAGAAGTGTTGTGACTTTGATGCGCCACCTGCTACTACCTGATCATTGAACAAAAAGTGCTCAACTGATCACTTGGCTATTGACCCTATGGACCCATCCAATGTTAGGTACTTAAAGACCTTGTTGCTGGTGAGGCTGGCGAAGGCTGGCAACAATTGTCAGACGAATGCCAGACACTCCCTGTGTTGATAGTAGTCATCAGGCACAGACAGCTGCAAGGTGCTGGCTGCCCATTGTCTGGCAGCTGTGACGATTAGCAAGGATCACCTGACCAATCTCTTTTAGCCCTAGTGTGGACAGGTCTGACTAATTCAAAGACCCTATTAGGCTATCTCCGGGAGGCGCCCGTGCTTTTCCCCTTCTTCCTGCTTCTCCTCTTCCACTAGACATTTCTCACCTCCCCATCTCCACATCCGACATCGTCTCCCTCTCACTCGCCTCTCCCATCTCCAATCCATCCATCCGCTTGTATACTGACCACGGCCGCTTGCACGGCTTCACCATCACGCCCAGGTGCTCCTCTTTTGGCCCCTTCACCCATCGAGCGACCGCTATTTGCAGTGTGGCGACGCCTGTGCGCCCACTTCCGCCCGGTGTGCAATTGATCCCCCTTTGCCACGTTCAGCAGGCGCACGCGATCACAACCACGCGCCGGACTGTCCATCGCGCACCCCCTTGCGCATCCTGTAACCCAAATCCAGAGGATCGGTGGGAGGTCTCGGTCTAGTTAGTAGACGAGATTTTTGCGGTGCTGTTGGTGTCGCGCGGTGTGGACTTGCTAGGAAATAGGCTCTGTTGTTTCCTCAATCAATCCACTTGATCGTGGCTTTGTACATCTTCCTTTTTCTTCTACTCAAGAGTCTTGACTCTCATTGTTCGTGCGAGTACAATCAAGAAATTGATATCCATCCCTCCATCTTGCCAGCTCCTCTATAAAAACAAATAACGAGCAACTTGCACTCGCCAGTCACGCGCCTCAAATACTACAATACAGACAAGACTGGTCAACTTGCGCGAAAACCTCTGATCCCGTACAAAGTGCAATTCTAACCACCTAGCCTCTCTACGTCCTTGGCCTGCTAGGCATTTTAACAGCAGTCCACCTGGCCACCCTACACCACCCACCCCTTCCATTATCTGCATCCCTCACCACTACTAAGCATACTTCACCATGACGTCCTCCGTGTTCTTCAAGTTCAAGTCGCAGAAAGAGCCGACACGTGTGGAGTTCGACGGTACCGGCATCTCCGTTTTTGAGCTGAAGCGAGATATCATCCTCAAGAGCGGCCTTGGTGACGGTTCCGACTTTGACCTCCTCATTTACACCGATGATGGCAGTGAAGGTAAGTTTGTATCGCAATTCGAATTCATTTTTTTGCAGGGCATGTGCTAACTAGATACAGAGTACGATGATGATACCACCATTATTCCTCGGGCCACGACTGTGGTCGCTCGGCGCCAACCACCTCAGAAGCCTGGAGCTGGTCGTGCTGCAAGATACGTATCAGGCAAAATGCCTTCCAGCGCCAAGAATTCCGGTCGTAGAGAAGCCCAGGCAAAGGCACCCAAGCCAGCTCCATCCAGTGCCACCCAGACAGGCGCACCAATGACTGAGCAGGAGAAGATGATGGCCATGTTCCAATCCGAGTCCGACCAGTGGACCGCACAGCAAGAAGAGATGTCACAGTAAGTATATAAACTGACGAACCTATATTCGTACATTTACTAACTGAACTGTAGTAAAACCGCTGTATACAAGCCAGGTGCAAAGAAACCTGCTAATGTCCCTGACCACGAGCCCCCGAATGGATACATCTGCTATCGTTGCGGGCAGAAGGGTCACTGGATCCAGTTGTGCCCAACCAACGACAACCCCGACTTTGACAATCGACCTCGAGTAAAACGCACGACGGGCATTCCGCGGTCCTTCCTCAAGACCGTAGACAAATCAGCTCTCCAGCAAACAAATGCTGATGGTGAGGAGGTGAAGCCTCCTCCCGGTCTCATGGTCAATGCAGATGGAGATTTCGTGATCCACGAACCTGACAAGGCGAGTTGGGAACAGTTTCAGGCTAAGACAAAGTCATCGGCAGCTGCACAAAAGGCTGCTTCTGCTGAAGACAAGGAAATGGAGGAGAAAGGACTGTTGTGTTCCATTGACAACAGGATGTTCATAGACCCAATGAAGACACCGTGTTGTGAGAAGACGTATTGCAATGAGTGCATTACTAACGCCCTCATTGAAAGCGACTTCGTCTGCCCTGGTTGCCAGACAGATGGTGTGCTCATTGATGATTTGCAGCCTGATGATGAAGCTTCAACAAAGATTAAGGATTTTCTCAAGGAGAAGGAAGCTGCCAAGGTGAAAGAACGCTCTCAAAGCCCCCCTCCAGTCAAGGCTCAATCACCAACTCCTTCGGAGGTGAAGGAAGAGCAGAAGGGGACACCTCAGCCCGACTCAACAGAGACCAAATCACCTATCGCTGCCCCTGTCAAGACAGAATCCCCTTCACCCCCATCTGCTGAAGTTAAGCCTGCGTCGCCTACTGTGCCGAAGAACTCAGCTACACCTACCTCCACCCCCGGTACCAGTGAGACACCTAAAGTAGAAGAGCTTCCTAAGGAGACCACATCAAAGAAACGACCTGCCGAAGAACTGATGGAGAATCCTAAAATACCCAAGGGACCAAAGGCCATGCAACGTGCCCAAGAAGCCCAAGACGTGCAGAACATGATGCCTGGGATGAATGGAATGAACGGCATGGGCGGTATGATGCCTAATATGATGTTCCCGATGAACTTCAACGGCATGAACGGTTTCAACTCGAACATAAATCCAATGATGGGCATGATGGGTATGAATCCCATGATGAATCCTATGATGACCATGAACGGCATGAATGGATTCAACCCGAACATGATGAACAACAACATGTTTGGTGGCAACTTTGGCGGTATGAATGGTGGCGGGATGGGCAACATGAACGGCATGAACATGAATATGAATGGAGCTATGAACGGAATGAACGGCAATAATAGCCATCACCCAAATCGAAACTTCAATGCTCAGAGTAATGAGGACGATGCATACTTCCGAAAACCCGTTAATCCAGGCCGTCATCAGAATCGTCAGCGTCGCGTCCGGCCGTCAGACTACCGAGAGCTCTAAAGAAGTGCCCCAACAGCAGTGTCTTTGGATGACGGTATCGCGACCTTCTCTGGACATACATTACTTACTTGTATAATACTCATTCACGCATCACTCGGCGTTAAGGTTCACTCAGAAAGCCGAGTCAAGAATCGGTCAACAGATTACGATGACTGGCTGGCGTTTGGCGAGAATGTTTCATGGTCACATCAAAAGGTTATGGAGACCTCGATGATCAGAGCGCGTTGGGTTTTTATTTTCTGTTTTTACTGCATTTTCGAGGAAGAGGCCATCACATAGACCCAGAATGGGTGAAGACCCTACCTCGACAAGGAGCACAGGTTTTGATGATAGGCGGACGCTTGTCTAAGCTAAAAACTAGTTTGCTTCATCAAGCCATGAATGAAATAAGAATTAAACGAAGCTTGTCCCATTTCGCTCTTGTCATGCTTGTGACAGTGAGGTTGTGATATGTGGTGTATTGTTCCGATACAACGATGCGTAGTTGCAATTGTCTCTATTGAAGTTTAGAATAAAGGTACACTTTGGAGACCACGTGGTCCTTTCGTAAAAACCACTTTATCAGGCACTCAACTAACAAACACTTTTTCTCCCCACTATGTGAAGTTCATTTCTGGTTCTCATTCCAAAAAACGCACTCACTCAACACGTAAGTGTGATGATCACAGCATAAGGAACCAGAGTAATGGGTTGGAAGATATAGATTCAAACGTCATCTATCTATTTAGTCTCGATCGCGAATTACGACAGCAGTAGTTTCCCTACTTCTTTCCAATCCGTCGTAGATCGCACCGGATAACAGTAGCTAGCAAGTAATTTCACCCAAAAAATGTACTTCCAACTTGTCTTCTCAGCTACTGGGGATAACGTGGCAGGGCTGTCTCAAGTTCGAAACAGGTCCACGGATTAACGGTTTAAATTAAACGAGCGCACGACGGCGCCACCCCCATAGCTCTCTGTCTGCCTTGGGAGGCGGCTGAGTAGGTGGTGGCCCGTCGTGGGGGGCCGTAGCATCGGCCCAGATGGGCTGAGCGCGCTGGTACGCATTACGATAGGACTCGCGAGGAGCCGAAACCCACATCAAGACCTGCTTGATGGGGGCCGAGCTCCTCAATTGACGATATCGAGTCCTATCGTGCCGCGTCGCGTGAATCGCAATACAACGGTGCGGGCACACCCCAAAAGGGGTGAAATCCCGAAAAATGAGCGAACGGCCAAGAGAGCTTGGGCTACTATCGCGGCCTTCTTCCGGTTGTTGCTGGTGGCAAGTGGGGGGTCAGGGACAACCCGGCGAACATTAGGCAAGTCAATTAACATCCTCTTCATCAGCATCTTCGTCGTCTTCTCCTCAGCTTGGTGGGCATGTCGCTCACGAGCGGACGACGATGCCGTTGCGGCGGGTGGAGCGGGAGACGTATTCCTCCTCGTCATCGGAGCTGGCGCAGCTGCTGGACTCGTCGCTGTAGCCGCATCGCGCGCCGCCGCAGTCGATCTTGACGCGGTCGCCCTTGCGGGTAATGCCGTAGCGCTCACAGGTGCAGTTGCTGCAGTCTGAGGCGGGCGTGCTGTAGCCGGACAGAGAAGATGAGGGCGAAGAGCTGTCTGAGCGGTAGGACAGGCTGGAGCCAGAGGAAGAGACTGGGGATGAGCTGAAGTCGTTGATGTATTCGGCCTCCTCGTCGATACCGGCGCTGCCGAAGCGGGCGGTAAGTTCCTCGATGGTGCCCTCGTCGCAGTAGTCGGCATCCAGGATGTGGCGGGTAGCGTGGGGAGACATGGGCTTGGGAGCAACGATCTGAGAGGTTGAGAGTGGGCGGCCCTTGGGGATGTCTACGGAGAGAGAGCCACGCTTGGAAGATCGGTGCTTGTCCTTGGATGAAGATGAAGAAGAGCTGTGGTGACGCGAGGAGCTCTTGCTCGAGCTGTGAGAAGAAGACTTGGAGGAAGACTTGCTCGACTTGTCCTTGGGGACGTCGAGAATGTTGAGTTCACGGCCAGTGGTGGGCTCGACGGTGGAAGCCTCACTGGGGTTGTGGGAGACGTGGTAGCCATCGATGATGTAGTAGTACCAGTATCGCTGGCCGGCCTCGAGGTTGCCCTGAAAGCGGAAAGTACCCTTCCATGATCCGGACTTGGAGGAGGTCTTGTCCTTGGAAAGGGGGATCTGGCCGCTGTAGTTGTCCCAGGAGCCAAGCAAATGAACGGACTTGACGCCGGAAGAAACGCGAAGAGAGAACGAAAGCTGGATGGTCGCCATTTTAGTTATTTGAAGTTGATATTGCAAAGATTGTCGTTTCTTGTAAGTGGAAAAGCTTCGTTTGAGCAAGGAAAACTAGTTTCTCGTTTCTATTAGAGGGGTATATCGTGAGTGGTTAGGGGGTAGTTGACCGGCAACTGTATATTTGTGATTTTAGAGTTTATGGTATAGTGAATATTAGTTTGATAATTAGATGCAAGAAAGAGCACAGCTCGATCAGGCGCAAAGGAAAAACAGGGGAAGAGGAAGAAAAGAGAAACTAGTTTTGTGTAATTGAATGCTTGCCGAAGAAAGAAAGAATCCAAAGGGAACGAGAAGGAGGACGGCAGGCTCTGTTATATGGTTGGGGGCCCAACAGCACGACCCATACGGCCAATACCAGAGGCCATCACACGAGGCGGCGTCGCCAGCGAGGTGCCGAGAACATCCTCAGCCACGGACACAGACAAAGCAGGACTCCGGACATTGGTGGGACTAGCCTGTTCTCTGTTTGGCTGATAGCGGACACTAATCCGAGTCAATATCACTCTTTCATGGGAACACACGCAGGCCGGCAGAATCTTCGGTGCAGATGAAGTCAGCAGCGTGCTGCAAGCCGGGCGGTTAAGCAGAGTGAGGGGTGGCCCCTGGCCCTGGGCAAAAATAGCGACGAGGAGGACAGAGGCAGAGCAGAGGGGCCGAGAGGGCAGAGCTCTGGGCAGAGGTGGTGATGGATTGGGGGGTGAAGTGGCCGTCGACATGGGCAAGCAAGCCGGGACGTAGTGATTGGGCGTCTAGACGCGGGCGGTGATTGGCCGCCGGCGATCTGCACAGAGCCAATACACGCAGCAGCTTATCACCCATCACACAATGGCTTGCATGCCAGCCCGCCAATGACGGTGACCGGTCGTGAGTAGTCGGGTCCGTAGCTGCCGAGCTGCTGGATTAGTTTAATAAGCCTGCCGGGCGACGAGTGGGTTCCTCGTGGACTACCAAGGTCGGTGCGGAGAGAAGCACGACGACATCGCCATGTGGTTCGCCAGGCGACAGAAACATCGACAGGGTAGTCCATGGTAGCTCGTGATGTACGAAGAGAGTCTTGGTGCATGCGAGGTGATGCAGGCCATCATGGTAGCACCATTGGCTCTTGGACTCATCCACTTGAGATGGTCCCAAAGGTGATGATACGATTCTTCAACGGCCGGCAGGGAGAAAAGCAGGTTAAAGATGACCTCAGCTGTACGGCATCGCTTGGGCGATCAGGAATGGTCAATTGATTTCATCTACCGATTTCCTAGAATATGTGGTCGCAGTATCTGGGCCGGATCCAATGGGTAAGGTAGATTACCAGCTCATTGTTTTTGCACATCTGTGCCAAGGTGTAAACGAGCGAAACTCAAAAGCTCTCGCCAGACCTTGCAGAGTCGCATGCGGCGGGCGACCCAGCAGTCAGCCAGGAACAGATAGCATACGACCTCGACAACCTGGTTTCCAGCATAGCTCATACTAGGCCCGATCTTTGCGAATCGCATCAGTAGCTCGATTGACGAAGTTCGGTGTGTCCTGTCCGACCTCTCTCTCCCATTAGTCGGGCGGTCGTCTTCTTACGGTGAAGGTGGTGTGGAATGCCTTCGGCTCGACGCATGTCATCGTTAGCCCCGGCGGGTATGCGAAAGAGGTCACACAGAGTGAAGCTGCCCATTGGAGGGGTTGATTGAAGATGTGTAGTCAGACAGGATTGTTACAATCCATATCGAAGTGTAGAAACTCGCACTCTTCTCATGGCAATCGCGATTCAATAGTATTCCAAAAAGGTATTGTCAATTACAGTTTGTAGTACAGGGCCAGTGGATGATTGTCAGAGATTCCATGTATACATGTTTTTTACAGTGGCCGAATTAGAGCTTGTAGGGTGCTCCAGCTGCCCGACAGGTGTGCTGTCTTTTGAGGGGGCCAATGCTGTTGAACTGGTACCGGATGTTACCTAAAGGCCACAAACCAACCCTGTGGGTCCTCAGATTGCAACACGCTTTGCTTTGTATCTATGTCATAGACATCATGCTCGTATCCCTTCGAGTGCTGTTTCAGCTGCAGTACATGCCCGGTGGGCCTCAGGGTTGACTTATCGATATATCGGACCAATCAATCACTGCCAAGCTACTCTAGGCGACTCTGTAGGCGACTTCTCAATAAGACGGCTGTCCAATAAAAACTATATGTTAAATCCGGATAAGTGATTGATTGGTCCGATATATCGATAAGTCAACCCTGAGGCCCACCGGGCATGTACTGCAGCTGAAACAGCACTCGAAGGGATAAACTACCGATTCTTCAACGGAGCATGGTTGCATGAATTCCCTGTCTGCGGCGGATTACGGCGGACGGCCGAGAGCAGAGTCGACCGGGATGGCACCCTAGCACACTTGTCAATAAACAGCTCTCGCCCTTCTCATTGGGACCTCTCACTCCTCCACACCATTTGCATCCCACACATATTTGATAACTCCCTTGCGGTGATATGCCGCTTGTGACCTTCCTGCACACGCACCCCGGCTATTACGCGTTTATTCTCTCGCCCGAGTCAGCTGCACCCTCTGTCATCGCTCGTCCCGTGCCCAGAAACCTCTCCAAACCGGCAAGAGAGTGTGCCAGCAGGCGCTTATACTCACACACTAACACACCATTCACTACTCCATCGCAGATAAACCGGGCCAACATGGCTTCGGTAGACGCGTCGACAAGCGACCATCTGGTCAAAGCGGTAACCAAGTATGTCGAGACCTACATGGCAAACTACGATGGTTCTCATGACTTCAATCACATCCAGCGCGTCCTCGGCCTCGCTAAACACCTTCACGCCCGTGCCGCGGGTGCGTCTGATAGAGACCCCCTGATTGTCACGCTCTCGGCCCTCCTGCATGATGTAGGCGATAAGAAATACTTGAAGCCCGGGGAGGATGCCTCGACCCTCGTGAAAGACCTTCTCGTTTCGTACGGTGCCACCGAGGAATTGGCGCTCAAGGTTCAGACGATATGTCTTGGTGTGAGCTACTCCAGCGAGATCAAGGATCCCGCACGAGTCCAATCCCTCGTCAAGTCATACCCAGAGCTTGCGGTCGTGCAAGATGCAGACCGCCTCGATGCGATTGGGAGTATAGGGATCGGCCGGACATTCACATACACTGGCGCCCGGACGAATCTTCCTATGTCTGAGTGTATCCAACACTTTCACGATAAGCTCTTGAAGTTACAGAGCATGATGAAGACAGATGTCGGAAAGCAGCTTGCGGAAGAGAGAACGCGAAGAATGCACGAGTTCCTCGGATGGTGGAATGAGGAGAGTGCGTTTGCCAGCATAGAATCAACCACTCGATGACCTTGAGTGGTTTGCGAGTCTCACGGCATGTCTTTGATGCCTCCTGTATCATGAAATAGGAGCATCTACTTCCACACCCCAGATTGGCCCATAGATGATCGTGGAGAGAAAAGAGCTCATTCTAAGTTCTCACATATCATGTGGCTGCGCGGCGTGTTGATAGCATTGAGAGGACATGAATGCCGTCATACTTCCTCGCAGATGGTGAAGAAGGAGACGCCATGTGATGCTACGTTATCAGCTAGTTTCTTCAGGCTCAGTCTGAAAAGACACTTCCAGTTGTTTCCATGTACAGGGTGTTCCGATGTGAGGGATTTCGCATTGGTGAATGGAGAGCTGCCTTGTGAGGGAACACGGATATTCTATCCCTCACCATGGAATGAAACTTCATTCCTGACCCCGCGGACATTCTAAAGCTTGCAACTCTAGTTTGATTGCAAGCTGTAACCACCTAAACTATCATCAACTCCTCTCTTGCAATTTCAACCGTTACCTCCGCACATGACTATAAGTGCAATCAACTTGAACACAGCATATCGTGATACTAGATCCGTCTCGAGTCTAAATCCATAGAGCCTCTTATCGTTACAATGGGTATTTTCAACACATCTCAAGCACGCCATTACCGACCACGTTCGTCAGATATCACTACCGATACCATGTGATTTAATCTGTGATCAATATCCTGATCTCCTCAAAGACAACTTTTCAAAGAACGAGACTGCCAGTATGAAGTCAGAACGAAGCTCGAACTTCGGGACCAAAGTCGACGTGACCCAAGAAGTAAAAAAGACAGCCGTCGACATCGAAGAGCGAAGGGTTATACTGTGGATCTCCTTACTCCCTAGAGGAATGTCAGATCCGAGGTGCCGTGTGACCTGACTATGACGGTTATTGTGATCCAAATATCTGAAGTCCGTTCAAACCTTCCAGACACTCATGAGTCAAGTAATCAGATGTTGAGGCGGTTACCTCCGCATTGATCGGAGGCTAGCATCGTACCTTGCATACGGTACGGTCCACCGCTTATCCAACTTAATGGATCCTGCATGAGTACGTGCGCAAGATCTTAAACCTCTCATCTTCGTGGACAAAATTCAGCGATGCGCCCTTAAAGCTAAAAAACGTTTCGCTACTGTTATGGGTAAAAGTAGTGCGACTTACTCACGACCCGCGCCTGAGCCCCTCATAAATCGCAAGAGCAATCCATGATGCCACACGAAATTCGGAACATGACTTATCTGAAAATTTGCCCGCACCTTGCCGCATTCAAGCCATGTTCATGACGACGTATAGTTCCATTACGTGAAAAGTGAATCTGAGTTTGAAAACCCCCCACGAGCTTACACGGTCACGTTTCGAAACATTGCACCACAGTGGGCACATTCGCGTGCGTAACGATTTGATGAGACAGAGGAAAACATTGTTTAATTTATGATAATATTTTCTGACAGGAGTAGATAGACAATGATTACAGGTACACAGGCATACCACGGCTGAAAGAAACAGTAGTCTGAAGTATATAAACATGGATTCATCTATCCAAGGTATAAGGTATATAACAAGAAGGCCATCATCATCTAAACCACTTGCGATACAGAATGAGCGCTAAATCATCATGATATAATGCGACCACCGATTAAGTGATGCGTAACAAGTGCCCAAACCGTCATCCAAAATATCCCAAAAATTTACGATGCTGCCTGTCTGCGACAGTTCGCAACATCTGTCATGAACCCCACTCTTGCTGCTGGTGATTTACAAGTCCTTGTTGGCCCAGCCAAGACGGGGAGAACCGGTGGACATATCAAAGACGACGAAAGCAGCCTTAAGGGCGACGTCACCGAAGATATTGATACCGATGTCGGCGCTGCTCTGGATGCCACCGTAGCAGCTGGTGCCGGCGTCATCGGTGGGTGCGTAATTGATGTACTCGCCGGGGATGGTAATCTCAGCGTCACCGGCGGAGAAAGTGAAGTCGGGAAGAGTGGCATCGCAAGAGAAGACGTAGCCACCGTCGGCCTGGCTGTTCTTGGCGCCATCGACTTGGCTGTAGTAGGACGTGACGATCTCGTCATCGATCAGGAGGAGGGTGGTGCCAGTGTCGGCAATACCCTCGGTGGAAGTGCCGTCAACGTCAGCCTGGAAGTTCCAGAATCCCTGGCTGTTGTCGACATCGACGTAGGAGAGGTCTCCGGTGTACTTGGAATCGTCAATGACACCGAAGTCGTAGGTACCAGCTATTAATTGCGTTAGGCTCCATATGTAAGTTGGTCGGACAATACGAGATAAAACCCACCAGTATGGTACTTGAGGTCAGCAGTGAAGGCAGCGACGTCAAGGCCGGAAATAGCGTTGTCGAACCACGTCTTGGCGGGGTTAGGAGTAACAGTGTTGATGCTGCTGAAGGCAAGGCCAAGAAGACCATCGCTGTCGCCAGTGGCAAAGGTGTCGGAGACAGTCTTGGCTGACTCAACAACCTGGCCGGAAACAGTGACACCGCCAATGTTCACGGTATCGGTATAGACGTCACCGCTCGACGCGCTCCCGTCACCGTAAGAGATCTCCCATGTGGAACCATCGACTGCCTTAGAGGTGCTGGATTTGCTCGGGTCGTACAAAACCTGGTTGTTCTGGACAGAGCCGGAGTCGGTCTCGGTGCTGAAAACCCACAAGTCCGAAGAGCCGGTATCGAAATCAAGGTTGAGAGTCTGAGCGGGCGTTCCAATCGATACGGGAGTCAAGTACTCGATGTCGTAAGGTCCAACGGGAGTTGTGGTTTCGCTGCCGCTGCCACCGGTGGTGTTGTCGCGGCGATAGGTCTTCTTTGGGACGTTTATGAACTTCGCAAGATGCTCAGGAAGAGGAGCACCAAACTTCAGGTAGGCCTTGGCCATAGCTGAAGGACCATGGGCTTTGTAGTTGTTGTTGCGGACCTGGTGGACGGAGAAAGAGCCGCTGTAGGTCTTCACAGGCTGGGCAGCGGCCAAGCCAGCAAGGGCAGCGGCCGTCAGGGCGTAGGTAGTGGCGACCATGGTGAATGTGGGATAGATGTGGAAGTAAGTGGTTGGTAGTATAAAGGAGTGTGTTGATGATGATGAGTATGAGGAAACGAGGGAAACTGAGAGAAGTGCGAGTCAAGGCTCTCATATATAGACAGACATTGTAGAGAATATACTGGACTGTAACAGTTACCGGTCACCGCGCGAACGAGCGCCCATGCTCATATCGCGTACTTCCATTCCTGGTTGGTAGATTCCAGACGGCGCCATAGAACTAACTGCTTATTCCAGAAAGAGGTGGGCCTCACTCTTCTCCTACCAGCTTCTGCTCAGTCGAGGGATGATCCGTAGACGCGGGAACGAATCAAGCATGCTCGGTATCTATTCGTACGTGAGTGCTTGATCCCGTCATTACGATCGGCTGTGGTGTGGTGCCTGCAGTAGTGGAAGAGGCTGACTCTTGTTGGTGCCGATGTGGGACCGACTATAAGTGGCGCGGCGGATCTGAGGATGTCGATCGCGAGTGATTCCGCAAAAGTGCCTGCAAAGCACGCCCATGCATGCCTGACCAGGCGAGAGGCAAGGAATTCACTTTGATGTAGGTAGAGCAAGCGAGTAGGCCGCTGCCAAATACCACCCCTGACCTACCTATTTTGGTGTCACCTGCAATGCCGTGTTGATCCATGCCAAAGACCCTGTCCATTTGATATCTGAAGATCGACTTCGTTCGTGATCACATATTGAGCTAATGGACTGGCGAAATAACGTCAAGACTGCAATTAGGTAAATCTCTGATGGTGTTCACATAGAAGTAGACGACGTAGCGGGGGGTATGGCTTAGCTCTCTCCCAGTTCTGTCCTATTCTGGCTGTTCTTCGGGCTGTCCTTCTCGAGTAGACAAATGATTTGCGGTTGGGCATGTCGACCAATGATGGCTGCCTACCTACCAAAAAAGGTGCTCGTACGGGTAACACATAAATGTGTCAAACGACAAGCAAACACGCATGGACTCGAGTAGCGTTCGTTGGCTTGATTCGCCGTGACACTCAAGAGAATATCGCCTCCTTGCTAGCGGACGAGGAACCATGGTCGTATTCAGTCGTCGCAAAACACACGCTCGCAAAGGTGATTGGCATCACGTAGATTGAACCGGTCGCGCGTTGATAGCCTCTGCGAGCTTGGCAAGAATTCATCTCCCGCGGAGGCCAATTACTGGCCCGTAGACGTGGAGATGATCAGTACAAGTACACTCGACTGCGTGCCGATCACCAACGCAGTTGTTTCAGAATTCGGCACAGGAATAATCCTTGGGGCTCTGGCAAATCCCTGCAATATCTACTCCTATGACGGTCTTGCCGCAGCAGCTAGCGATGACTGCTGTGGCTGACTGTGGCAGAAATAGGTGGTAGGTTCTCACTACCTCGCCCCAAGTTAGCGAAGGCTTCACGCCTCACCCAATCAGTTTGCTCAGGCCTTCGTTCTGCTGTCCGAATCCCTGACCCTGGGCTCACAAGTTTTGAAGCGATTAGTCGCGAAGTACACGGTTCTAGCAAGATTCGAAGTCGGGGCTGACTGCCAAGCTTGGTAGGTCCCTGAATCTCAACGTCTGTGTTTGACTCTAATCGGTGAGTCGTTCACATGGTAATCTCAGACAGGCTCATCGTTGATTTAGTAGCGTGATAGCCAGTCAAAGAGGCAAAATACTCACCCAATAGGCTTCAGCTTCGTGGCACTTCACAGCCTGTCATTGAAGCGAGATCATGGGCGGATGCTTCAACTGATCAAGTTTTGAGTAATTAACAAAAAGGCCAGTGATAGTCCTCGATACTCAATGGTCAAGACGTCATAGGGGAGAAACAAGCTTCCCCAGATCTTGGCTGCTTGTCATTGGCTTGGCTGGTGTCGGTTGTGCTGGGCGTTGATGCGATGCGACCTTGAGGCGTTTCTCGCCGTCTGTTCCCTCGCGCAACTTTGCCTCACAATGCGCCAAGCTGACTTCGGCAGTTGAAGAATATGGTAAAGCGCAAGCCTCAAGGTCACCGTCGACGATGGGTCCCATGGGCCACAAATCAATCCGCCATCCTGACCCTCCCTGCCTTCTGTTCTATTTCTAGCGCTGAGAGAGCGTCAAGAGCGCTACGGCATTGCATATGCACCGTGAATGGGAATGTCCGGTGGCTGTGAACTCCATCTGCACTATGTATGGATGTGCTGATCGACGCTGAAACCACTCCACACTGGAATTCATGAAACAAACCAGGCCTAGAAAGGCAGGCATCGTATATTCGCCAGCGTCGGACCTATTTCATTTCGGTCGGCGATGCCAGCGCTCGCTGAACGGTACCCTAATTATTCCAGATATCACGATTCCTCATGTCAGAGCCATTCGCGAGCTACTTTTACACCTTGACTAGGTAATTAATTGGTTTATGGCTTGCCTTGGCTTACTCATATGTCTGCGGACCAAGTCCCATAGGCATATTAAACCTGCTCGCCTGCAAGTCTAGATATCGGAATTGACAAACAACATTACAAAGATCCCATATCCCCTATCTTGAGAAATTGCTTCCAAGTAACCTGCACCAAGTTTCATCGGGCAGCCTATCGGAGAATATATCCGGCTTGTCTTGGCATGCCGAGCGTGCTTAACACATCCCGCGATCCTTGAATCGGGTCTAGGTCTCAGATCTAATTGAGCGAATCATTCTTCTCACAACCGTGCCTGAACTTTAATGAGAGGGGAATCGCAGCTTCAAGATATCTTCCAATGAGAATGATACGAGAAAGTCCCAGAAGCATTCGGCACTTCAATTCGACCACTCTGACTATCTTCCCGACGTCCGCGGCCCCCAGGGGCCCAGCCATGTATCGCTCTTAGATTGCTGTCTGTTGCCAACGAACTGCCTGTTCGCGGCTCTGAAATGTTGATCCCTGAGCAATTACGCCGAGGCTCGATAGAGACCGCCCTGGTAGAGCATACATGAAGTCTGTCCAATTGGCGCTGTCGGTAGTGTCCGGCCGTGCCTTCAACTCGTACGAGACAGGTTCCCATATTGCCTCAAGCTGATACCCACCGAGTCCACATGCTGCTGCAGGTACGGCTTCAGATGCCATTTGTCTAATATATTTCACTCCTCAAAGATTACCCTCGCGCTACAAGCGTGGGTCTTATGCTCAATGTCAGACCGGACGTATTACCGGAACAAGATAATGAAAGCATTCGACTCTTGCAGCGGACAGAACTCCACTGCCGCGGAGAGCTCTCATGTGATATTGCACTATGTTGCAGCATTCCGTTATCACTTTACGCGATGCGAACTGTCAGAGCTTTCAACATCTCGCTGCACATCTCTATCTTCATCAGAAGATCGGGGATCCCTAGTGTAGACTTCTCGGGATGATCATGGGCTCGCATTCATCCTACAGATATGAACCCTTACATATGATATGTACTACAAAACAGCTTCTACTACAGGCAAGACGGGAGCAAAATGGTGGGTTGATGGGATCTGCTTCAAGTCATGACAATCACGTCGACTTGCGCCATAATGATCAGATATGACCAGATTGCAGTGACTATCGTCAACTAGATACCACACTGTACCTCCCATACGAATTTCATTGATCCAAGAGCTGAGAATCGACCCAGAACAGTTGTATCTTCACAGGGTCTTGTGATATCAGATCAATAAGGGGGAAGGTGAGTGTGGGAGAACAAGAGATGGTAGAAGAACCCTTTTTCTTGTTCGCGTCAACAAAGATCTAGGCAGTGACCCGGCGCCAAATAATATTTGCCAATGCCGAACAGTTTTCGAGAACGAATACTAGGCAATGTCAGTCGAGATAAGAGACATCGACGAAAACACGATAAAGCCGGCGCCAGACCATGAGGGCGGCTACTTGTCAACCACCCAATGACAGCGGATGGAAAAAGAAGCCAGAGGAGGAAAAAAGCAAAATGAATTACTCGCCTAGGGAATCGAACCCTAGAGCCTAGCGGAAGTAATGATGTTTAGATTTAATTTTAGGAGGAAGGACCGCTAGGCCAGACCACAAGCGAGTGGTAATTCGAGCTCTTCTTATCATTATATACTTGCATCCTGCCTCCAAATGTATGGCGTGTTGTGATTGGTGTGAAATGAAACCTTAAAGGCGACCACTGCCTATGGCTGTTTGACATGTGCCGACTTCCCTTGACGAAGGATGACCTATCTGCGTGACTTGTCAGCTAGTACTATACGCGAGCGTGGGAGTTCCATGTATGAGATCAAGAGTTTTAATACACATAGTAGAAGTAAAGAGAGAAAACGACAGTGCTCTAAGTCTTTGTTCCAACTCTATCCAGTCTCACGTTTTCCACTCGTCTTCCCATACGCCTTGAAATGCGTCGTCGTCGGGTTATCATACATCTATAACGCATCTCTTTATATAGGTAAGTACTGAAGCTGACCCTTGATTCAAGGAATATCTTCACAAGGGCTGATGGTGGTTTCCAAGGGGAGTCCGAGGCGGTTATCCCTCCCTATCGTCAAGCCCGGGAAGTTCCTCGTCTACCTCCAAGGACTTGTCGAAATGATCGCACTCAGACGACAGAATAAGAATGTAACGGCCCCCCTACCTCCTGTAGACCACTCCAATACTGGTAAATTTGTCTTCGCCTCAGAGGCTACCATGAGGCCTTCCAAATAGCGGTAAGATATCCCAAACCACCTCGCCTCGGCATCAGCTGATCGCTAGGTTCGCAGCTCAAGACTATAGGCGAGACATACTTTGCCATCACACCCATAGTGTGCATAGGTAGCGGCCGGATTCGTGCTTCGTTCTCGGCTCTCGAGCCCTCTCCAATCGGGGGAACATTCTTCATAGCAATGCGATCAACTAGCTCGGGCCACCCCAATCATCGGCATCAAAAGTTGAAGTGTAACTGATGTCTGTGTCGCCATAGACAACTTCAAGCTCTTCTGTGTTCGGTGGGAGGCAATTCCGCGTACCAAATGTCGAATTGATAATCCTTGAGCTTCGGGAACCGTCGAAGATCTAGCGCATGGAAAACTTGAATATCATGGTGTTTGAAGCTGGCGAGGACAATCTTTTTAGATTGTCAACCTGTGGCTGCAAAGCCCGTTCTAAAGCGGGGCAGGTGAACGACACGGCCTCAGTGTCTTCCCACTGGAACACGTCAATCTCGCACCACAGCTCTTTGAGAGCACGTGGGAAACAGAGCATTTGCGTGCGCGCTTCCTCGCGAGCTTTGCACTTCAGCAATCGCAGGATCAGTACTGAAGAGGCTCTAAGCAACGGCTCAATAACTTCGTGGTCCCAGCCTTACCCACTCGCAAGGCCGTAGTGGACAGTGAGCGTATGTAACTTTGGAACCGAGAAGACGATACAGAAGTCATTCTGCAGGCTTGTTTCCTCAGTGCATTCGATATGAACATATCTTAAATGAGCGGCCAGGCCCGGCTTGCTGATGACATCGCGGATAAAATCTCCCGCTTTCTAGGCCAGGGCTGGCGCCAGACAAGTTGACGGAACAACAAGCCCCTAACAGCTTGATGGATGTTGCGGCAAGATTTGCTTAACGAAGAGAGATCCCTAAAACAGGCCGTCATGCGTTCCTCTTCTTCCAAAATAGTAAGGTCCCAATTCCAGAAATGCCGGTGGTCGCAGAGATCCTCGGAATCGCAGAGAGTCTCAGAATGGTGGTAGACCAGATATGATGCGATCTCGAGCAGAAGTTCAGGCGGGAGGCTTGATAGACTAGCCATTGTCATGTCACGTTATCGTTGAACTATCAAGAGAACTTGAACGCCATTAGATCCATCCCGAAAATGCCTTGTAGGTTGTAGTCCATGTTCTTTCTTCACTGCTCGGGTATGAGAGATGAAGACTGGATTGGCGGTGAATGATGCAGGGTCCGCCAGCCACCTAATTGTATTCCGTAGATTGGTATCATACAAACCGCCAACCCAACTTGCTGCCATTAACAACAGGTAACAAACCAAAAGCTTTAAACTCTCGGCCTTCTAGTCAGCTAATACAAAGGGTTGTAGTCAAAATATCCCAAGAGTCCGGCTGCCGCTAATGTCGCTTTCCCGCCTGCCGGATGCCTATACCCACAGAGGAGCCCGGTGACGCGTCGGCAGCAGCTCTCATGAGGCCGCGCAATCCAGCCCTATGAGAGCTCTCAACAACTGCATTCGGCAACATTGAACACAGCTTACTTCTTCTGGTTGCCGAGCATAGCTACCGTAGGATTCGGAGTCCCTTGGCACATAGCTCAACCCTTGAAAGTGATTGGGATTGACCAAGAGTCTGGTCGACAAATTCCAAAAACCTGGGGTAATCACCTCCTCCCCCGCATGTTCGGGATGGGTGGCAAATGTGGGATGCAGTCATCCGAGTCACACTTGTCGACCAGAGGACTCGACCCTGTTTGCCTGCGTACAAGGCTTAGCGTTGAGATCAGGTTTCACTGGTGAACAGGTGATTAGTCGAGTCCCTGCGTAAACTGAGTACGATGGCTCGTGCTGTGCAAGGTTAGTAACAATTTATGGTTGGACACGAATCCGTGGCATGTATGTAAATGCAGGGCAAAGATTTTGACTGCAGGTGCTTATGAACCCACCGTGTTCCGCATATTCATTTCGGCTGTCGGTCCCATCTGCGAGTTTGTTGTCGCAGTAATTGAGTGCTTTAGATGGGTGCCGCCTAAATGGTATATCTTCAACGGTAGCATACCAAATCAGCAACACAAGTTTATCAACATGGAGGAAAACCTCGACGACAATGCGATCCGTGAGATCGAGGAGATCCTCGACACTAAGATATACCCCGGGACGGAGATCATGAAAGATGTCGGAGCTCACCACTTCGTTAAGTCGAACCATGGAAACTCGAACTCAAATGTACTCATCCCACAGCCCAGCGACGACCCTCACGATCCTCTAAACTGGAGTCCGAAATGGAAAGCTATTGCTATCGCTTGTTCCATCTATCTTGCTTTCAGCCTCAATCTGGGGCCGCTGGCTCTTGCGCCTATGTTCGGTAAGTGAAGTGTTCCTTGCAATGGACTTTCTTCGCTACTGATGTACTAATACGGACTGAATCAGAGTATTATATCATGGAGTGGGATAGAAGCCTAGCAGACGTAGTTCAGTTTACAGGCATTGCCATCCTGATTCTCGGGTTCAGTAACTTCTTCTGGGTCCCGATAGGTGTGTGTTTTGGACGAAGACCAGTCTTCATTTTCAGCACTCTTATCTGTATTGCATCGTCAATTTGGCGCGCCAAGGCCACGAGCTACGATTCTTTCCTCGGTGCCTGCATGTGAGTCTCAGCAGCATTGCTCCAAGCTTCC
Source organism: Xylariaceae sp. FL1272 (assembly GCA_022432385.1). NCBI lineage: Eukaryota > Fungi > Ascomycota > Sordariomycetes > Xylariales > Xylariaceae > Xylariaceae sp. FL1272. Next base: position 106,869 of record JAJJXC010000022.1, read on the forward strand.
CATCGCTAACTGACGTATCGTAGCTTGAACGGATTTGCAGCTGGGCCTTGTGAGACACTACCTCCTCAAGTCATCACAGACCTGATTTTCCTTCACGACCGAGGCAAATACAACACATTGTACTTTGCCTTTTACTTTATCTCATTGACCGTCGGGCCGATTATATCCGGAGCGATGGCCTTTCACACCGGATGGCGAAGCTTTTGGTGGTTCAATACTGCGCTGCTTGCCTTCGGTTTGCTGCTCCACGTGTTCCTTTTCCCAGAAACTCGATATACGAGAGCATCTCCACCAGAGCAAAGTGCTATATCACCGACCAAACAAGCAGTCGAGACTCACGAAAAGGTTATAGAGTCTCAAGAGACCGAAGCACCCCAAGCTGACAGTTCCAATGACGAAGTTCTCGGTCATAGCCAGACACACGAAGATCCCTGGTTAGGCAGAGGTAAACCAGGAAAACGCAACTTCAAGCTCTGGCAGCCATATGAGGGCAACCTATGGCGTGAATTCTGGGTGCCCTGGTACTTACATGTCTTCCCAATCCCAGAGTTTGCGGCGTTCGTGGTGTCATGGACCGCAAGCTGCTACCTCGTTGCGAATCTCACGCAGACGCAGGCATTCACCGCACCACCTTACAACTACACGTCCCAGACCATTGGATTGTTCAACTTGGCCATATTGATAGGTGGCCTGATTGGACTGTTCACCTGTGGGCCATTTTCGGACTGGAGCGCGGCTTATTTGACAAAGAAGAACAACGGTGTTAGAGAACCGGAAATGCGTCTGGTGGCAATGATACCGTACGTGGCTATTCTGATCGTGGGTAGCGTCGTGACGGCGGTTGGATACGACTACCATTGGGCATGGCCCATCATCGTGGTCTTAGGGTACGGCGCTTTGGGTATCCAAGTCTCGGCTTTGCCATCAATCGCTTCCACATACGCGATTGATAGCTACAAGCCTGCCACTGGTTCTTTGTTTGTTATGATTACGGTGTAAGTGTCTGAGATATACCTATTCCATGGTGAGACTTGATCGAGCTGATCTAGAGGACAGAAACAAGAACGTTTGGGGATATGGTCTTTCGAAGTTCATCACGGAATGGGCCGACGAGGTCAATTACCGAGCTCCTATTCTGTTGAACATGGGCTTATCTGTTTTATGGTGCTTGTGCGGAATCATCTTTTGGTTCTATGGCAAGAAGTTCCGGGGTTTGACTAGGAATTCTTTGGTTCATAAGTTGTAGGACGAGATTTTCAGAGATGATACATATCGTGACTGTCTGATGCAGCCCGAGCAATGACGTAGCGAAGCAGATAGCAATGAAAGGATATTAATCATGCGATCAACGTAGAAGACCCGTCGGCAGGAGTCAGCAAAAACTGTTCCGGACGTGAACCACGATAGAAAGACGTTTTCATTGATAAAAGGAGGTATAGACAGGTGGCGGGCCAGATCGTGAGAATATGGAATCTAAACGGGAACCGAGGTGGGGCAATTGAAGTACGCAAAACCGTCATCAAAAAGTGACGCGGGGCACATATCCAGAGCCGAACTCTTGTCGGTGGCACTCTGATCCTGCCCTTCCTCGATCCATTCTGCAGCAAACACACCATCATAATGGGAACTACGGTACATGTAGTAAGCGCTCCGGCAGCAGCTCCGGCGACGAAGATTTCTGTGCTTTTTGTCTGTCTAGGAAACATCTGCCGCTCGACAATGGCCGAGGGCGTCTTTCGCTCCATCGTCCAGGACCCATCCTCGCCATACCACAACCTCGTCGGTACAGTTGATTCCTGTGGAACAGGTATGCCTTGGCAATTTTGAAGCCCAGCTCATGTTCCATGCTAATGAGAGATCTTTGACAGGTGGCTACCACATTGGCGACGAACCCGACTCGCGAACACTATCCACGCTCGAAAACCATGGCATCACGAACTACAAACACGCAGCCCGCCGGGTTAGTCCCTCTTGAAGAACGCGGACTAGAACCAGTCAGGCTGATGTCAATATAGCTGCACGACAGAGACTTCAAAGACTTCGACTACATATTCGCCATGGACCGATCCAACCTCAGCGATGTGAACAGATGGCGGGACCGAAAGAATCCCACAGACAAGGCCAAGATATCCCTTTTCGGCGAATACTCTGGTGGCAAGCCCGAAGTTGTCCAAGATCCGTACTATGGCGAACACGATGGATTTGAAACGGCATATGAGCAGTGTCGCAGGTTTGCGCTGAACTTTTTAGAGGCTACATTTCCGGATGTGCCCAAGCCGGAATGAACAGAAGGTTGGAGGCTTTAATGAGTGTTCAATGATACCCATAGATATACTTCAAGCACTTAAAGAGGGGCATAGAAGATAGACGAAGACCAAGTTGTCAGGAAATATCCTCTGTATTAAGTAAATGTTCGCTAGGCGTGGAGTGCGACAAGGTAAAGTACCTACTTTATATGTAGTTATAGCTGACGATGGGTAATCTTATGAACTCTAATCTACGAGGGGTTGAAAATAGACTGCGTTTTTCATATCCTTGTGACGACATATTTACGCATGTTATAACGGACAGCACTACGCGTCAGGGTTTAATTTAATTTAATGGAGAGCGTCTTCGTGTTTTTTTGCTTGTTAGTAGCCAGCATTGCTCGACGAAACAAAAAGCTGGCCATAACGTCGTCGTCTTGTTTGCCATCCTTTGCCGTCGGGTTTCTGGCGGAGCACTGCCCGCAATCACAGAATCATACCGGTATACACATTGTCACAACGTCAACTCTGATAAAGATTATTTTAGACATGAGAGATCATTAAGAAGAAACGTGCCACTCGATCAGAGCTCGATACCAGCCTCGACTCAGCCTCCTTGAAGCTCCCGCCGTGCTCATGCTAGCCGTCGCTACCTAGGCATCATCGCCACAGAAAGGTTGAACCTTGCGGGATCCCGTCTGCCACGCGCGGCTGCTAGCAGTCGACTCATGTGTATTCCCTAACTCGGTCGACAGTCGACAGCCCACCCCTATTTCGCGATACACAGACGCGTGTGTCTCCATGCTGTCGAGGTCGGGAAATGAGCAATCGCAGGAGGTCCGCGGCTACTTTCGCAGATGAGCCCAATCAAGAGGTCGATGACGGGCAGCAAGCGGCTATAGGGCTTGTCGGCGCAAGGGGACGCACAATAGCGGAGCATGGGTCTCGCGAACTGGCCAACAGGGGCGGGAGAATCTCCCCACTCCAGGTCCTTCCCTTGGCTGCTTTGGCAGGTCTAGCAGGTCTTGCAGGTCTCGTCGAAAGCGCGGGAAGTCTTGGGACCGACCGTCGTGGCCCCCTAGATTGACACGCATCTAGGACTTTCCACAGGTTCTGGGCTTGTACCCATCTATCAGCTCTTTGCGGGACAGCACACCTCGGCATGTTAGGACTGCAGGGGGGGGCTACCGAGGAAGTACTCAGATGACCCCTCTATCTGAAGCCCACCCAAGCAAGCTACCAGCGTCAGGACTCAGCAGTAATACTGTAGCGGTGGTACTAGGCCATCAGCATCAGACTGCCCCCTCCTTTGGCAAAGAGTATTCGTTCATCGCCCAAACCGCGTTTCGTTTTATTATCTTGCTGCTGGCTCATCTCGCAGGCTGCCCAATGTTGAGCCTCTCTTGCTCATTCTCACACTTATACTTACGTACACTTACTTTATGAACTGCCCCGTCATCTCCATTGGAGGCCGACAAGCGTGTAGACCGACGGCGCATTGATATCAACTTGGGGTCCATCATCCCACCCACCCCTCCTTTCAAGAGTCAAAAAGGTGGCAGAGCCCCCGACTCTCTTTCCATATCGAGAACAAGCATTTGCTGCTCCCACCAACACACATACGCCTATATACCTTTACAGACGTCCAACCCGGCGACGTAGCATCGATCCTCTCCGTCGGATTTTTGTCTCGCCCCGTCTTCCTGTCATAGGCCGCGACACAGGCTCTGCAGTTGCATCGCGCCGTCTGGGTATCTATCATCTACTCCACAGCCTGCCGCCGTGCTCGACACAAGCTTGCTCATTCTAGACTCTGCTTGCCACAGTATATCTACCACCGGGTCTTGCTTCTACTGCCTCCCCCATTTTTCCCACTCTTTGCTTTTCCCGTCTTTGCTACCAGTGCATCTTTATCCGAGCCGGTGCCTTGGCGGTTCTTTGATCGGGAGCCGCTCTTTTCTCAAAGGGTCTTCTTGACAGCGTTTGCGCTTCATTGTTTCAATACCTTATTGCTCGCTCATCCTCGTTATCCACCTGGAGCCTCTCCATCTTAGATACCTCGAGCCTCACTGTAATCCCTCGCTGCCATCCCTCGAGCAACATTCTCGCTACACATTACAGCTATCTCCAATATGGCCGATTTGCAAGGACGCAAGGTCTTCAAGGTCTTCAACCAAGACTTCATTGTGGATGAACGTTATACCGTCACCAAGGAACTGGGACAGGGAGCTTATGGTATAGTCTGGTGCGTGCGACGCCACCGTTGAACCTAGCGTGTCACTAGTGACTGACATGTGCGTCTGAGAATAGTGCTGCCGTGAACAACCAAACAAACGAAGGAGTTGCCATCAAGAAGGTTACGAATGTATTCAGCAAGAAGATTCTCGCCAAGCGCGCCTTGCGCGAGATCAAGCTTCTGCAGCACTTCCGAGGACACCGCAACGTAAGATCTCTTAATATCCACGGCCCTTCAATAAATAAAGACACGCTGCATTTGCTACTACCAAATACTAGATGGCTAATGACGGACAATATGATAGATCACATGCCTGTATGACATGGACATTCCCCGGCCTGACAACTTCAACGAGACATATCTATACGAAGGTTCGTCAAGCTGCATCGGACTCCGTGTAGAGGCCATGTCACTGACAGTATGTTGCAGAGTTGATGGAGTGCGACTTGGCAGCCATCATTCGCTCCGGCCAACCCTTAACCGATGCTCATTTTCAGTCTTTCATTTACCAAATTCTGTGTGGCTTAAAATACATCCATTCCGCAAACGTTCTGCATCGTGACTTGAAGCCCGGCAACCTGCTCGTCAATGCCGACTGCGAGCTCAAGATTTGCGATTTCGGTCTTGCCCGTGGATTCTCCATTGACCCAGAGGAAAATGCCGGCTACATGACGGAGTATGTGGCTACGCGATGGTACCGAGCCCCTGAAATCATGTTGAGTTTCCAGAGTTACACGAAAGCTAGTAAGGCGCCTGCATCTGATTTCTGGGTGTTCTCTGAAGAGACTATAAGCTGACACTATGTAGTTGACGTTTGGTCTGTGGGATGCATTCTTGCTGAACTTTTGGGTGGCCGACCATTCTTTAAGGGTCGTGATTATGTCGACCAGCTAAACCAGATTCTTCACATTCTGGGTACGCCCAATGAAGACACCTTGTCGCGCATTGGGTCGTCGCGCGCCCAAGAATACGTGCGCAACCTACCATACATGCAAAAGAAGCCTTTCCCGTCGCTATTCCCCAATGCCAACCCCGATGCTCTCGACCTTCTCGACCGTATGCTGGCTTTCGACCCCTCGTCGCGCATTAGTGTTGAGCGTGCACTCGAGCATCCTTATCTCCAAATCTGGCATGACGCTTCTGATGAGCCTGACTGCCCAGCTACGTTCAACTTCGATTTTGAAGTGGTTGAAGACGTCGGTGACATGCGCAAGATGATCATGGACGAAGTTTTCCGATTCAGGCAGCAAGTGCGCACTGCACCAGGGACAACTCCTATGGGTGCCGGACAACCCGCCCAAGCAGGTCAAGTACCTATGCCCGACCAGTCAAACCAATGGAGAGCCGAGGACCCGCGACCTCAAGAGTACATGGGTCAGATGGGCAGTCTCGAGGGAGACCTGCAGGGCGGATTAGATGGTGGTAGACGGTAGACACAGACACCACAGCCGATCACGTGCTCAGGGGATGAAGACGAACGAAACGATTGGGTACTTGTCGACAAGGAAAGTGATGTTGTACTTGGCGAAGATGGGTGCGGGCATCTTTTTTGCAATGACTCAAAATTGTTGGATGTCTGCTAAAGGGGTGATTGATACCATTGGTTTGATTGAGAGACGCCAGTTGGAAAGAAGGCGATGCGCATGAAGAATGGAAAACGCTGGGTTCCTAGCAGGCTTTACGAATGGAAAAGAGAATTAGACCACATAGCAAATAATGGAATGAGCCTTGATTTGTATTTCTTTGGTTATCGCTAAGTCGTCATGGCTAGCTTTTGATCACCCTTTAGGTCGAGATACAAATCTTTAGACTACGGTAAATCTGTATGAGATTGGTTTAGCAAAGAGTAGGCTGCAATGACTACGAGGGTATCATTATTCGATCGTCATAGCAGATTTGGTGCCGCGGGACTTACATGAACTATCGATGAGTGTCAAACGCAAGGCAAAACGGTAGACACGTTCAACAACCTGATCTTGGCTTCTCGTCAACGTCAATATTGGGGTTCAATGATGGTAAGTGAAGGCGAAGCATCCGTGTACGTAGTAGATTTGGAGAAGCGTACGTTTGTTAGATGCTGGAGAAGGACTTGCACTATCGTAGAGCCGACCCTGAGAGCGATAGAGCGCTGTTTATATGTATTAACCATCTCTCATTACTTGAATCCAACTATTGTTCTGTCGTGGACTTTTGGGAAAGAGTTCTTTCTTGGCAGTAGTCAGAAGTTATCGAGACGTGCATCGTGGTCATATGCCCATTGGTGAAAGCGCTGTACAATGCCAATTCCGCTGCAATAGAGAGTCAAGCGTGCCATGAAGAGTGCTGGTAGGGCGAGGTGTGTGTTCAGTCAGAAGCAAATGCGGGATGTGTAGTCGGAATTAGCTGGTATCGCTTTGCACTTCTGAATAAGTTATTCCGGAGGTATTGTGGATACACAGACATTTGCCTCCATCTCGGAATAGTTGATATTGGATACAGAGGGCGGCGTGTAGGGAGATTGACAGACGGGACAGTGATACAGAGGTCGACGTACGAGAAGTCGAAGCGAGATGCAACATGTGTAAGCGAGGGCGGCATCCATTTCGTTTAGCAGTGCCGATTGCGAGATCACGAGTCGAAGGCTGAAGAATCAAGATTTACTTGTTGCGCCACCGGGAGATTCTGCATTCTGGCTCCTCATCGACCAGTCGATTGCAACTATGTCTCGTTTAGATTGCCACCGAGCCTGCGATGTTAGAGAGTATGTCGCCAGTGCACTTCGTATACAAGGTTGTTTGAAGCAAAGAGAATAGTGCGTGCTTGATCAAAGCATAATCCAATCTCTACCAGCGCTAAGACCGCTCCTGATCAATTGCGTCGTCTACCACGGCAGCATCATCGCTAAACATCAAGAAGTTGAAGCGAGATGACTGTCCTACTTGAAAATTACCGGATTCTGCAACGCAGATTAACGTCTTGGGTGTCGGCGCGTGAGCCGGCGGCTGGGCTGTGAGTGGTGGTCGTTAGCCGCTGTGTGGTACGTATCGTATTGCTGTGTAGCATGGGGCGGCAAGTGAGTAGCGAGACGTTTGATAGTCATTTTCTTATCGATATTTGGATGGCCACGTGCCTTGTTACGTGATGGGGTTTTTGCTTAAGAATGAGTATAGTACTGTAGTTGAAGTCGCGTGCAAAAAAGGTGTTGTCGAAATGAGTGAGGCACGTTAGTATTAGCATGAAAGGCACAATTCGCCTGGATCAGCAGATTTATGTCCATTTCTCTTCTATATACATCGGTAGCTCAAGTGCAAGGGGGTATATCCGACCGGCCTGAGACCAAAGCCTAATGAAAAGCCAATAAAGAAGAAACAGGACCGGCCATCTATCTCGTAAGGAATGTAAAGAAGCGAAGCAGTAGCATCCAACCCAATTACCCAAAATTCCAAATTTTTATCCCGAGACTGAGCTACGGCTTGAACCCAAGTCGTGCTCGTAGACTAATAAACCTATTGCCCTAAACGCCACCCGAATGCCAATCCTTTGCCTTCCAAGTCTTTGTAAAGTCCAAGTCTTTGTAAAGTGAATTATTGTTTTGTGATATCGTAAACTCATGCCGAAGGGGCATAGAACCAGTACATGGCGGTGTATGGCACGCTCTGCGAGTCGCCGGCAGCGGCACAGACACCTTGGAAACCACCGGAAGTGAGCACACGGTACACCATGTTGATGGTGACGCTGCCACCGGCATCACTGAGAGCGAGCCAGTCAACAGCACCCTCGTCAGTCAGACCCTTATCGGCGCTTGAGGGCGCAAGAATGTCGGTAGTCTTGGAGCCCTTGAACAGCGCAGGAGTGAGGTCAAATGTCGGGACCTTGTTGCTGTCGAAGTAGTGACGAGCTAGGTACGGAAGAGGAGTGGCAACTCCTTCGACAGTAAGGGCGGCGTCCGCTGGAAAGGGTGAAGCAGCCCCGCTTGACTGATCGATGGGCATGGAGGTCGTGCGGAGGACCTTGCTCGTGAGGGCGTCCCAGTCGGCTTGTGATAAAGCCGAGGAGCCGGATCCGGGGTAGAGCGAAGTAGCATCGTAGAGCACGGCCAAAGCTCCGATTGATGTTCCGTTGGCGCCGGCGGCTGTGCAGGTGTAGTTCTGAACACCATGACCGACCGCAATGTGCTGAACCACCGAGCCTGTAGGTGGTGAGGCTAGAGGAGTGGTGCCTATGGAACATAGTCAGCATTGTCTGTCATATCTACTGTTCAAGGTGGAACATTTCATGACTCACCACCATTGCTAGGTAGAGTATAGGCGACGTTGGTGCTCACAGATGTAGGAGAAGGCGTAGCTTGGGCTGTGGTAGTAGCAGTAGCTGTAGTAGTGTTGCTGCAACGAGGCCGAGCTGGCATAGCTGAGGTGACGGCCAGCGCCGAGGCGAAGACGAAGAGACTAGTGAGCTGCATGTTGACTGTGGGTTGTGATTCTCGTTCTTGTCTCTTGGAATATCGACACTTTGACTTTCAAAAACGGAATGATATACAAATTGTAAGCAAGTGTGAAGCGGGAGACCGGCTCTAGATATATTATATCGAAATTCCCAGACGACGCGTGGCGCAATTGGCTGGTGGAGTGAACTGGGATGGTGGCAGCGGTAGCTGACGCCGACGTTTGTAAGTGTCTTTGGATTGTCTGTCTTAGATGATCGAGGCCGTTATGGGCGGCCTGACGGCGCTTAGAGTGTGTGTGGTACTATATATAAATATGTATGTGTATGCAAGATGTAGGCTTCCCGAGCCGAGATTGGGACCAAAAGCTGGCCAAGAATGGAGAATGTTGAAGAAATAGTGAAGCAAATATACCAATAATAATGCAAGGCACTAATGCAGCCGAAGAGACTATGAAAAAAGACTAGAAGGCGTGAGAGGAATGTAAGGGTCGATGCTATTCCAAAAGTTTGTGTCGACGTCGAGGCGAAGGCATAATCTTATATACTCGAGAGCTATGTAAACGAGTATAGTCGGCCGGCTTCACTTACCAGGACTATGAGGTGAAACTTGATAGTCATTCTGTAATCACCACTGCTCACACTCCTTCCATTGATGCTCTCGCATCCTTTGACCCCCTTCGACTCATGAACTTGCTGCAGGAGAGCTGCATGGCTCCCTGACATTGCAGGCGATACGGAGTCAGTTGCCATGCAGGCAAGCTAGACCGTAGGAGGTCAACAAGACAAGTCTAGCGGCGAGGAAGCACGGGAGCTCAAGTATCGACGTCTTCTTCGACTACGGAAACAAGCTGGAGTAGGACGCTTTGGGTACTTTGAAGCTGGAAGCAGGGAATGGCTGGGGACGCGGGAGAGACTGGCATCTTGGACTGGGGTCGTTCGTTTTTCCATCTATGTAGGGGTTCCCACATTGCACTAGCAACGTCCGACCAGGGTGGCATTCTACAGGGATGGGGGAAATCAACTGGATGGCTCCTTGCAGCCACATTTCTAAGTTCTCAGTCTGGTTCGCCTCGGTTTTCACAAGCGGCGACGTGAATATGTCGTCTATTTGAGTGGTAGTCGTGTGCTTGACACGACGCATCGGGATGCAACGTGTCTCTGAATAGCTAAAATCTAGTCAGTCACCCTGCTGTGCGTCGTCACAAGATGGTTGCCAGAACCTGAGTGCTCACACCCTACTTCTGGATCCATCAAGAGAGAATGGTCCTCGAGCCTCGCCCAAAGCACCCGCCAACGGATTTGGTGATCAAAAGAACACACCCGTGGCCCATATAGTGGGAAGCGATGGCCCAGATGGGGATAGATGAATCGTAACTCGCAAGCTAAGAGGTCCAAGCTGATACAGTGTTGCTTCACCACAAGACACACTTTATCTATGTCTCTCGCAGGCATGTGGCATCCTTTGCCGGCTTCCGTGCGCAATCAACACGGCGTCGTTTACGAGTCGAAGGCAATGTCACTAGCCGAGCATTCGGAAGGCAGCCTAGCGGACGCGTCTATCGCGGGGCGGGCCTCACCCGCGAACTGTTATGATTCGCCACTTCACTCCCATGACAGAGGCTAGTCGAGCTGTTATCTGTACGTAGGATCTAGCTTCAAAAGCAAGGAGTGTCCGCACTTGCTCTGAATGGCTGGATAGCCGAAGTATCCTCCTCCTCTTGTTCTTGAGAGCAGCTCGTCCATTTGCGGCTTATTCAAAAGCAAAGCAGACTCGGCATACTCTGACAGTGTTCTCGCGTGGGGTATTCTGCGCGAACCGGTGATACTTGTGCTATGTTACACTCGGTACAGTAGATCTGATCACTGAATACGGGAAGAAGATAAGAGGAGCGTCGAAGTCCTAGGATCATATTCCCTGCCACTCGACCCTAGCCCAGGACAAAGGCTACCTACATCCATAGCTTGCTCGGAAAGTGCCTCGAGTGCCTTTGCAAAATTTTACTACTAGAGGCTTCCCAGGTGTCTCACCATCACTTCCCTGGCTGGTGATTCGTGAAAAGGATTCGAGTGATACCTCGGATGGCAACGATTCCTAATCCGGCCATGTCAAGGCTGAACATCTGTGTTTAATCATCAAAGGAACACATTAAACGTGCGCTGTAAGTCTAGACAGCCAAAGTAGCGCTCCAAAACATGCCTTCGCATCACTGCATACATGATACATCAGCAACTGTAACAAGGGCGAATGCTGCCTTCCATTTGTTTCAGTTTAGAGACCTTTATAAACTGGTTCTAGACTTGAGTCCAATGTTCCCCGTGTCGTCCCCACGCCCTGGCACAGACCGGCGCAGGGGAAAGGGCCCTCCACAACACCTTGACCGACGACACCGATCAAGGCTTCGTTCATGGTGAGTTAAGGTGCACTGGTATGTGAGGTCGACCTTTAGGTATGTAAAGCTAGGGATCTGGGGTCTATTTCGGGTTTCATCATTGTCGAGGAATATGTCTGTTGGTATGTGATAATGCCATGTCACGAAAGCTGCTACCAACACGTGCGCAACGTGCATATCGGCCCAAATTTGTTCGTGGTTGGGAAGATCCGGCTGTTCGGGAGCGAGCTGGGGATCGTGCTCATCTCCCTTGCCGATCATTGAACATCGCAACACATCGGCAAAGATGAGACGAATAGCTTGTGGCGAGGGTGACCCGACTGTCAGTGCTTGCGACACGAGCAGACATCAGATCTCATGTGTTGGTAGAATCAAAAAGTTGTTTATTGCCCTTGGGTGGCTACGTGTCGGGACCATCTTCCTCAGGACTCAGCTCACAACGCCAGCAACAAGCAGCAACAGTACTTTTGCCTTGCCGATTGTAGATTGATAGTCAGAGCGCTCGACGCGTTATTGTGACGTTAGACGAGAAGAGCCAAGTTGTCGTCATGGGCATCGGAAAGAACACAACTGTAGTTGACGACTTGGCTGGTGGACTGGCCTTTTGTTACGCGGTAACAGGGCTCTCAATATCTGAAACGGGATCTTGTCACAGCCATGCAGCCACTGCAAGTCGATGGCCTCGATGGCTTCGATTAACATACATTCGGCCGGCAATGTGACTTAGGTCCAGGCTCTGTCATCATAAGTCCACATCAACGTTGAACATGTAGAGCCTTTTGTTTTCATATAAATGAAGGGCAAGAAGCCAAAGGCGTTGTTTCGTTTCATAACTGTAGTTTCGTGTTTGATGTTCGCTGAAGCGCAGATCTCGGTCCACCACCTTCCCCTTTTTAGTGCATACCCCTCGTCTTGTTATTAGCATCTCCAATGCGACATACTCATGGAGACCTTGCTTCCTACCAGGTCTGCAAGGCTTGAGATCTCATCTCCGTTATCAACCCAGCAGCGATGAAACAAATCGAGACAGAAGAAGTAGCTATCGTCGTTTGATCCCGACTCTCGGGTCCGACATTGAGAATGCATACAGAGTCACTACTCCAATCAGGTAAGGTATAGTTGGAATGCCGTTCAGGTCACATTCGTCTGAGGCTTCTTGTGAACAGAAGGTCGCCTGGCATAATGCATTGGTGCTCGGAGCGGGATTCGATCAAGGAAAAGTAGAGGCCCCTCCATTCCAGGCAAAAGCCCGAGCCCTACTCAACGCCTAGAGAGATTATCTATCAAAGAACCGTCCTGGCTTGTTCTCGAGTCTCGACCAAGACGCTTACTTCCGCAATTTAGTGCGCAATTCGTAGTATGCTGAGCAGCTTGGCTTGCTGTGCCATAGACCTGCCGTCTCTCTTCGGCTCTCATTCTGAGATACCCCGTGAGTATGCAAGCGGGCAGCGCACATTGACGGCCCACAGAACCCCAGCCTTCTCACGACACCAAACTGAACGTTCTCTGTCACGGACCGGCGAAAGACAACCGTCAGGTCGTCGGCAAGCCACTGCTGCTTGGCTGTGGACTATCGATAGTCTTGTCCAAATACACGCGTAATACGATTGTCTCTCTGCAGCCTGCTTGTTCATCCACGCATTTGAAATTATTCTTCGGTCAGCGGAAACAAGCGGCAGATTTCCCAATATGTGGCGCAAATGTAACCAATCATGAGGCTCCTGTCTCCAAGATGGCGCTTACAATACGACAACGGGACCGTTTTACCTGCTCCCGTGCTTCTCTTTCCAAGACTACCGCTCTTGGAAGGTGGTAATTAGGGCGACTACGGCGACTTTGCTGCAGAAACCACTTTTTCTTCTCTCGTTGAGCCTCTCGATGTTGACCGGTAGGGTCGCGGACATGGCCTGCTGAAAACAGAGGTGCATGAGCATGAGCATTGGGTTCCCGCTTATTTGCGCTGGCGCGGGCAAAGTTCACTGCCGCATTCCTTCTGCAATTTCCAGTCCAGTCGTTCTTACATTAGTTGACGTCTTCGTGTCTGACGGCCAACGAAAAGCGCAGCCGTTGAGTATTTGAACATTACGGCTACTGCAAGCGGAACCAAGAGCTATGTCGTTCTGGCTCAACGATGATCGATAAATGCAACTGGAGCCACGTCGCCGTTCGATCCTTGGGGCCATTTTCACTCGGCATCCAATATGTCCTAATATTGGGCCTCCATATATACTAATACTGTGACTTTGAAGCATGCTATTAATGACCCAGAGGCCAACCGATTTCGAGTAATAGTGCTCCGTGTAAAATCTTATTGTTTATACCTGAGGACCTACGGTCGTGATTCGGATCTCTAGGCATTGGGTTTGAAAGCTTCGCATTGCTCTCCACTCCTCTTTCGAGTATACTCAGAGGATATGTCAAATTGCGTAACTTTTCCAACATAAAGATACGAGTAGTTTCGGCTGCGTATCTAAACTTTCTTCCTTCACAATTTGCTCGGACGAGTCATTACAATGCCTTGAGTAAGTTAAAACATCCCAAGTATGTTTCGCCCTATGAGCAAATTCGTTGCAATTGGGAGCAGTGGGATCGAGTGATCGAAATATCACAGCTCGGCAATGCGACTATATGCAAGTGATTGTTGTCACTATATCATTGCATTGTCGTGATGCGCTATATAATCTTTTTACTTTGCATGCAAAGTCCTAAGGCTAGCAACTCGAGAGACCTGTGCCACACTTATGTTCGGTTCTGCTCCGGTGTTGAGGAGCAACGGCATGCTGATTACACACATGACGCTACGTAAATTTTAACCTCGTAATTACCGATGCCTTATTGAGGGAAGCACTAATTATCTGCCTGAAACTGCCTCAAAATTAGCTTGTAGGAGACAATGACTGTCGTGGGACGCATGAGAAAGTGCTCGTAAAGCATATATGAAGCACAAGGTTGCTAGACTGTAAGCGTTCTCTGGACTTGCTGTATCATAAATGGCTAAAGACTGTGTCTTGTTTACTCAATGTCTGCTGTGACTTGGAAGACTTTCTTTCGAATATGCATATCCTTGTCTCTGCGTGTGCGTTAGGGACTCGCATCCGAAGGCTACCTGAGGTATATGCTGACATTTCTATTCATGTGAGCCTCTTCCACGGCTACAGTTGGTCTTGGTCCGATGCAAACCCGGGTTTTCAAATCGGGTCTTGAATCTAAATTTAGACTTTTCTGTTCTGATATCCGGACCTTGATCGGCACCATGCATCACTCCACCGCCGGTTGACTCCCTTGCGCCAATGTGTGCGTCACTTGACTCAATATACAGATCAGACCCGGAGCAGGCGGGATTTCTATTTTCAGACCCTCTAATAGACGCTGTAATATGATGATATATTGCTTACCATTAGTTGATTGCTTTTAGCTGCTTGTTATATCTGGAATGATTTGCATTGGTTGGGTTGTCAATGATAGAGCTCACCAGCGGTATATGTTCATTAAGTAGAGGAGTAAATACAACGTGAGTTACCATCCTTCAGCTAGTTATAGGAGAATAGTGGGATATCGTTGTGTAAATTGAACTCCATTCTCCGCAACTGATAAATCTAATAGGCCTGACATGCATGATGTCGGCACTTAAGCGCCCTCAGCTAGACACGTCTAAATATAGCTCGGGCTCTTTCCAACTCGGCTTTCAGATCTATAGTCCAGATCCAATGCATTCTTGAGTCTTGATTCCGCCTAACGGCATCTATGTCGTCCCCCTCAAGCTCGAAATCCCAAAGCGTACCTGCCTCGCGGCTAGTCGTCACCAATTTCTGAGTTCGCGGTCTTCTGACCTCGTCATAGGCCCTCAGTGCTTTGTCAAGTTCTTCGACAGACTTCGACTCTCCTATCAGGTTGCCAAGGATATAGGCATCTTCGATCCCCATCCCAGCTCCTGCTCCTTGATGAGGCGTGCTGGCGTGTGCGGCGTCGCCAACAAGACATATGCGCGGTTGTGTTCCGTAATATGTTGGTGCCGCTGGGTGATCGAAAAGGGCCCAAATGTCCGTCTTCTCCATGACAGACACAATTGTAGTTGCCGGAGGGCCCCAAGTCTCATAGTCTGCCATCATATCCTCTCTGGTTGCAGTTGCAATCCATTCATTGGAGTCCCATGATTTACGCGAAGCAAAGGCCACGACTGCGCACAACACGTTAGCTCGGAGACTACAGCAAGCGATCCCATTCATGCCTACCATTCATTATCTTCCCTCCAGCGATAGGGAAGGTTAGGATATGTCCGTGGTATCCGAAATAGATTTGACTGTTATTGGCATTTTCCGCTCCGAGATGCTCGACCGCTTTCGTCATTGGAACCAAACCTCGGTAACAACATTTTCCTGAGAAGACTGCATCATAATCATTGCTCCCGAGAAGTATCTTGCGGCTCTGAGCTTTTATGCCATCGCAACCGAATACGACCGTGTGTTGGGCAGTAGTTCCGTCCGCGAAGTGCAGCACTGCATCGCCCGAGTCCTCTGCTTTCGTAATATCAATAAGCCGCTTTCCAAACCGCGCGATAGATTCCGGTAGCATTTCAACTAGATGATCTAGGAAATGTGCGCGGTGCACGCCGCCTACGCCACCGACTTCGTCGACAAGTTCATCAATATCAGTATACGGAGTCTCATACAGCGCGTCGCCCACCTTGAACCCCGGCTGGCCTTCAAATTCAAAGGTTCCATCTTCTCCTGCTTTTCTTTGGTCTCCTACGCGCGATGCGAACCACACTTTCTCTCTACCTTGCCATTGCTTCGTTCGACATGATCCATACCTTTTCAGAATCTCTGGTGATATCAATTTCATAGCCCTGACGGCATTAGGCCCAAACCCAACACCAGCGCCGATCTCGCCGAACTTCGCCGCAGACTCGTATACTGTTATCGGAACATTGTGTTGGAGCAGGCTGATTGCCAAAGTAAGTCCTGTAATACCCCCACCCACGATCGCGACGCTGAATGGCTTCGGAGGATTAGCAGCGGCCATGACAAAAGGATGAAGTACGTGATGGCGAAGAATAGATAAGTAAACAGCTTCTGAAGACGCTGGAGTTTTAATGCCTCGGTCGGGCACGATGAACGACGTGTATTGGCAGGTAACATAAAATCGTTGCTTACTTCATTGTTACATTTGTTGCATTATTAACCGATTACAAGTAACTGGTCGTCGCGAACAGGGGGCGGGGAACTCGGCAGATGTTGCTTGCATTGCCTTACGAACCAAGACCCATGGACACCGTATCTGAACATGGTCTTCACAATACTTCCGATGGAGTTCACTCGGTCGATTTCTCCAGAAATAGAGGCAGCGGCCTGTTTCGGATGAATTAATGAATCAATACTTGATTTTGCCTCCCACCCAGGGTAGATGCCTCTGTGGTGCAACCGAGCATATGCGCTTTGTCTGTCTCACCTCTTTGCATACAAAGACCATACAACCAATTACTGGAACCCTATTCTGGAAATCCGCTATCCCACTTGGCACGTCAATAACTTACTGTCTGTGCCACATTACTACATAGCGCTTACTCTACTTTGCATGGGAGCTGTAGATAGTCGACATAGTCTACCTAGTCATTTGCCGCCATCCAATCCACATCAACTGGGAAGATGGACAAATGGTCGAGGGATATAACCATGATCAAAATCTCACTTCATCGTGTACTCAATATCCAGGGATCTAAACGTGCTACATTTAAATTTGATGAGCCATGTCCTTAAATACTGTACAATAATTCCCCACACATCGCTCATCCACACATACACTCGTACACTCTCACTCTCACTTCGCAAGGTCTTCTCAATCGTGGGAGTTGCCTTTCGCACTATAGGAAAGGCCACATATGCTAGATTGCCTTCACGAAAGCTCGAAGTGTGACAAAAATCGAATAGTTAAAAAGGTTAAGTGTTGATCGATAAGATAGCAGGTATATAGCAGATGGCGAAAACTCACTGTAGCTGCAAAACTCGCAGCATGGAGATATTTCCTCAGTTTTTTACGACGTCTCAGCGATTCGGTTCGTACTCGCTGCGTAGTTGATTGTGATCAACACGAGTAACTTCGTCAAACGAGCGCCTAGAATTCCTGCTTAATAACGATCTAGAACAACTTGAGTTCATACATCCAGTGCAATAACAAGCAAACCGACATCTTGCACTTTGAATCTGAATTTGTGTTTGTTCATGCAGTCTAATAATACACCTAAATTCTACGCCAAACAGAAACAAAAACAGGAACAAAAAAGAAAAACTCCCAATAAACTGAAATCTCTATGAAGGTAAACTTGCAATAAAGTGTCACGAGAAATTTTCTAAGTGTGTATCAGGGCAGCTTGGAAGGGCGAATGATCTCGAGATCCTGTCGAAGGGCGACGAAGCTCTCAAAAGACAGAATCTCGCGATCAGTCACCCTTCCAAGCTGCCCTGATACATGTTTAGAAGCATGCTCGTCGATACAATTCCATCCAATTGGATCAAGACAAATAAGCAATTATTAAGAAGTGATTGCACTGCAACACATCCTTACTACGGAGCATCGACATCGAAAGACCTTTGGTTGAGCTGTCGTGCCATACTCCTCGTTCCAGTTTGAATCTACTCGAAAGAGTCATAGTGCCGCCTCCCAAGTTTTGACTGCATGTATTTGATCGCTGTGGTGAAAATTATCCAACTTTCATCATGTTGTGTCAATTTGTCGCTCAGATGTCCGGCATTAAGATGCGACTTCAAAATCGTCAAGGAGCTCGTGGATGGTTTGTTGCATGATTGACGTAAATTTGTGCATCGACGAAGATGTGGAAAAATTTTCTGAGAAAGCTTTCTGCATGTTCCTGGCAACGATCTTAGAAGCTTTATCGTCACAGTATCGTCGAAAGCTAGAGATCAATTCCATCTGGCCGTTCTGGACGTATGGTGATCGTGGCCGGCGAGTTCCGGGGAAAATCAGCTCCCACAGCTCCATCCATCGACCTTCCGGATCTGAGCTGTTGAATTTTCGTTTCAGAGCTTGTTTTTGGTCATCTGAAATGTGGAGGCGTCGCACCTCTTGACGGGTGCAACTCTTCAGGCGAATGTGATCATCCCGGTGCTGGAAGCTCTCAAACTCTCCAAAGCAGACGGGGCAGTATATTTCAGGCCCGCAATGGTGCCTGAATATGTGTTGTTTTACGTCTTGGATACGCCGCAATATGAATTTGGCACATTTGTGATGCTCCACGGGGGAATGCTTGAGGAAGGGGCACGCAAATGCCCGTTCAGCTCCGTTCTCTCCAGTTCGAGGCGTTAACTGGGTGGTCGTGCTTTTTCCATCTGCCTGTTCATCCATTTGGCATGCAAAATCCTCGAGCCAAAAGTCGTTTTGCAAAGTAACCGTAGAAAATCCTGCTGAAGATGATTCTGGGCTAAAACTGAAGCTATCAGGTGAGTCATAGTCCGTCTCAGCATGGAACGGCACTGGCACTTCGGTGTCATTGAACTCGACATCCATGACGTCTCCACGGCCGTATACATCCAGACCGAATTCATAACCAAACTTACTATTCATCCACGCCGGTGGCTCCAATCCCAGGTCACAAGTGTCTGCCACAGACATCGAGTATACCTGTTCCAGGTTAAGCTTTGTCAACTTGGAAGGCTTTATCTGAAAATCCCACTCTTGTGCTCGTTGTTGGGCTTCAGTGAGACATAGTTCAGAAGAGTTCAAATCATTATTCGTATTTTTTGTTCCGAATAGCCAATCTGTTGGCGGGATTTCATCGGGCCCAATAAGCTGGGAAGAGGATAGGGGTAGATTGCCGCCTGTCTCCGATGTTGATAGAGCTGTTGAACACTCAAAAGAATGATCAAACCCCGCACCAGACCCATATGAGGAGTCCATTCCAATGTGAGATATATCTTCATGCTTGATGATGAAATCCCCATTTGTTGGATAGCTCCCTGGTGTGCAAGAATCCGAATTAAGTGACGGGGTCGAATTGATACCAGAGTCATCTTCGATGGATGGCCCTGAAACCGAACAGTCATGGTTCAGAGCCAGCGAGCATCGAGTTAAAGATGTTCTTCCATGATTGCAGCCATCTGATGTTCTCGCTTGGACCAGTTGTTGGCTGGAAGTCGCAGGGCGGATGCATTGAGCTTCGCTAACAACATTATCTCTGAGCTGTTCGGCAGCCTCTTGCCTCAATGGTACTTTGTTGACCATGAGACTCTTAGAGGGGCTCATATCTGAATCGTCTCGGGCTCTTGTTTGAGATTTGCGTATACGGGATTTGTGGCAAGTGGGTGGTATGGTATTTCTCCTCGTCTCTGACTTTTGCTTCGATCTCGGTTGATCCCTAGGCAGATTTCGATGCATCGTGATAGGTTCTTTGCCATCAGAATGATATCTAGTAGTCGATATGAATTTCGTACGAAGAACCTGCATTCTGCGTTGGTAAGGTGTAGGGACGTAAAATAACACCCTACACGTGATCAGAGTCCTTCTGACCACTAAGACACTGCGGCCAAGTAGGCGTGGCCTGTAGCAGATACTCTATGAAATCATTGGCATATCATAACTCTTACAATGGCTTTTGTACGCAATTGCGTATTGTGGGGGCGATGCAATGTGCTATCGGAAGTTGATTGGTTTGCTCGCTCTACGCAATTGCGTACGTTGGAGATTCATGCATGAAGTTCGTTCTGACGTTTACTAGGGTATTATTGTATACAAGCTGGGCAGCATAGATCACACAGGTCCGCCACGCTTTAATCAAGATCAGGGAAATTGTAGGTTAGGCTTGTCTTCTTTGGTGGCGACGATCATGTATCAGGCAGTTTGAAAGCATGAATACGACAATGATTAATGTTTTCGTGATTATGAACTAAGCAGCCGCTAGAAATACATAATACATTATCCCACCGAATCTACTCCAATTGTTCCCCGGCCTGATTCTACTTGGATGTTTGATGGTCAAATGCGCGAGCGTATCCCTCCAGTGTCCTTTGGATGTCTGAACTTCTGTGCGCGTATGTACCGTCCGGGCAAGAGCGTATAGATAAATTGATGGAAGGCTGGGATGGGTGTTGTCGCCAATCTTCGACGCGCTGCTTTGAAGATTCTTGGCCTGGGCAGAGAAATGGTAGAGTTAGTAGGAAAGGACTTTATCCAAATGACCATGGAAAACCCCAACACACCAAACATGCTGTCGCACACTGCGGGTTGCAGCGTCCTGTTTACGCTCAGTCATTGTTATTATTGTTTTGCGATATAGGAACGACAACTTGTCAAGATATTCATCTAGAGCTTCGTTCAATGAATGGTGTGATGCCCTTTATACTGACAGTCTACGGTAATTGTGTACTCAAGACGCCATTTTGAATACGCATCTTCTCGATACTGAAGATTTGTCGCGCAGATGCGCGGCCAGTTTTTCGTTATACAGCCTACTTGGATAAAGCTGAATGATTACCTGTACTAGGAGTCATTTGGTGATAGTGAACCCGACGAGAGAATCGGAAGCCTTTCTACCTATTGTCGGATCCGAAAGCTTTTGTAATTTGAAAAGACTCGTTCAAACTTCAGCATAGAATTTGACGTACTATGCAAATTCATTTCAACTATGTGCAGCATGCGATATGCACAAAACGCCGCTGCTCACCATGGTACTATTGGGGGCAAGGCAGGCTGAGATGCCTGTCCAGGATTCACCTTCCACGCTGTTACATTGCATTCCGCACACGTCTCGTCGAGCGTACACACCTGCGTATAGAAGCGCTACATTACAGTCGCCGTCAATGGCTGTGGCGGGGGTACATCTCACCATCATGCTTCCCCGACTTCGTCGCGCAATTGCATTGGTGCCATTAGTGACCAGGCTCTGCAAGGCACACAAAAGGCATCTTTACAATGCCCACATCTCAGTACACAATGGCGTACACCATGCGTAAGAGCGAGGATGGCCGAGCCTTGGCTCCTCGATACTCACACCAGTGCTCGTGGCATGCTCTGATCCCGATCCCGCCCGGTCTATCATTTTGTTCGAGCATGAACTACGAATCTTATTCTTCTTATTCACTTTGACATTGTCTTTAAGAACAGCAATCGTGTGTTTGTGTTCGCTCAGCACAGCTCGGACTTTCAGCCCGACTTTACAATGCTTTCAGTCGAATCAAATATTGCTATGGGGCTTGAGGTCCTGGAGACTACTCGTCTTCATCGAACAGTCCTGAGAGAACAAGTCACAAGAGCCCGGGTCGAACAGGTGCAAATCTCACGTAAGAAGGTATGAGAAATATGTTGTTTCTAGCTATGGTTTCGTGGGTTGAATGTGTTATACTGACAACGTAAGACACTTGCGTCTATTATCGTGAAGCCTGAATTGCAACTTTATCTGAGCAACGCATTCGTTCCCAGCTATCGCCGATGCCAGCTACCCCAGAAACCAGGCAACGACCTTTTCCGAATAGATATCTTTCTCCTAGTAACTGCCTTTATGGCCGTTCTCGTGATCAATGACTTGATTGACAACGAGACTCTGTGCTCCGTTATGCTGTCCAAGCTCAGTCATACTGTCAGAACTCACGGGACTGGGAAGTCTACAGCGCCACACGCACTTATTCCAACTGCCAGTCGCTCTTCTCAGCACCGAGCTGGTATACACTTGAACATGTCTAAGGGCCCAGCAATGCCTAAAAGGAAAAAAGGGCCAGGCGGGAACCGCCCACCTCCACAACGAGCCAAAAAGCCAGAAGATGAAGCTGAGAGTGGGCGTCCATTCGCGTGCCATTTTGGACTTTTCGACTCTGCAAAGCACCGCGACTGCCTTTCAAGACCCCAGAAGCGAATATCAGACATACGCACCCACATTCGTAGAAAACACCTTTGTCAGGAGGAGAGTTATTGCCCGAGATGTTTTCGGACTTTCGAGAACGATACCCTATTGGATCAGCGAGACGCCCACATCCGGCAAAGGACATGTCAATCCATTGACTTTCCGTCCACGTTCACTACGCAAACCCAGTGGGACCAGATGCAGGCTGCTTCGGAGGGAAGAATAGGATCCAATGCCAAGGAGCGATGGTATGTCATCTGGGATATCTTGTTTCCTGGCATTCAACACCCGGCCTCACCGTACCTGGATGATGTCGAAATAACTATCGGTAGCCGCGACCCTTTCTCAGCAAGATTGAATCAGTTCCGGGACGAAGGTGGAATTCAAGTTTTCGATGATCTGATGACCAATGGGCACCGGCCATGGAGAGGCAGCTATGACCTCTTCAACCAATTCATCGACTTCATCCGCGAATGGTCCACTGTTCGAAGCAGTCCAGTCATTGTCGACAGTAGCCACCTGCAACTACCTCTTCGTCCAGCACAATCCGTTGACTCGCGGCCATCAGAGCTCGGTCCTCTCCCGCTCCCATATCTGACAAGTGCCTCTGCTGGGCTCAGTACGGCAGGCTTCATATCGCAACCAGAGATGACAGACCGAGAGATGGCAGGGATCACCGACGAGGCTCAAGCACCCCCTCCGCAGGAGTCAGAACCAGATGACGAAAACGACGCTGCTTTCTTTGGAGGTGAACTGTAGGATACACTGATGGGATTATACTCTGTTGTTGTTGAGAGTGATACCTTTTATCGGCTTCTGGTGGCTCGATAGGAAGTAAAATAGATAATGCAGGGCACTTGAAACGTTATGGACTGAAACAATCCGGCCTTTATGAATGGAAGACCTAGTCAAAAGTACGAGCAACGAGAAGTTCTATGCATCATCAGTTTACCGTGCTCGCCTGCTACATGTTTGGAGATGAGACATAATCGCGATGTAAGACTCTAGCTGTGGTGATGGGCAGCCTGAAACAGCCTGCTCGAGGCGTGATAATGAATGGCGCATGACGCATCACAAATGAGTAAAAAGGTAGGCTGCAACATCGAAAGTGCCAGAGAACGGAATGACTGGGCGACTGCACCAACTTGCTCGTGCACATAAACGCCCGGCTTTCACTCAAACGACCCCCACGACGGCGCACAATAGGGCCAAAGGCATGCCGAATGCCATTGGATCACGCCTTACGCGTGTGATGTAGGTAGCACTGCTATTCTGGGCGAATAGCATGATACCTGTAGGCTGTAGCGCAACGTGGCTGGCACAATTGCGCAGACAAAAAACTGTGCCCGGTGTAAGCTGGCTGTCTCGGGGTTTCCCCACTGCGGTGCCACCTAAAAGGACAAGGCAGAAATCCCATGTCACTTAGTCTACATGCATGGAAACATTCGAGATCTTGCCTATGCGGTTTGATCCGCAATGTCTCTACTCGATGTTGATATCATATATATATCATTGTGTCGATTGCTCAATCCAAGAGCCTAGCTATGTGATGGAGAGCATGGACGCCTCGCCAGACTCAACACTGCTTTGGTCACCGCGACTGTTTGATTGAATTCTCCCGCAATTGAAATGAAATATGAAGCCAACACTCCCAGTTCGGATGAAGAAGCTCCCGACAGAGCATGTCCTAAGACGAAAGAAAAGGCCGTACCGCTCGGCGAAGATGGCTTCGACGAGCCCGAACAGATATCAAGTTCGAATGGGGAATACGAATCTGATCCATCCCGTGATGGCGACGAGGACCATGATCTTGACCCATTTGACATCATCTCAAGCCTTCCAGTCGACGCTTCCACACACAAGGAGCTAGAAACAAAGGCAGACGAGCTGACCGACATTGCGCTCGAGAAATTCATCTCTGCCACAATCCCTTCTCGAAGCAGAAAGAGACGAAGCGGCCACCTTGACTTATCTGAGAGTGACAACAAGCGGCTCAAAGTCGCCTGCTTCGAGAAACACATGCTTATCGACCAGTTCTTGGACGCCAGCGATCAAGATACCATCATCGTCGACCTGCCCAGGCCTGCGACCTACGAGCATCTGGCATGCCCCTTTTACATCTACGACAAGGAGGCCTACAGTAGCTGTTTGAGACGTGCCGACCTGCGAAGCATACTAGATGTCAAGCGCCATCTCTGCACCGTTCACCGCCAACCGCCATATTGCCCCGTGTGCCGCGACACGTTCGTATCATCGATCGAGTGCGATCGGCACATCCGGGCCGCGGTCTGCGAGCCCTCGACGATTGCTCGCCCAGCTGGCATCACTATCCCACAGATGCAGCAGTTGGCCCGGCGCGCTCAGCCCTGGGTCTCGGTCAAGCTCCAGTGGCTGTCAATTTGGGAGATTGTGTTCCCTGGCGCTGCTCTACCACTGCTACTAGAGTCTTCTTCGTCAACTAGAGCAATAGCTGCAGTATATCTCACCGGCGAAATTGAAGCCGTCGTGTGCGTGCTACGGGACTTTTGGGCCTCTGAAGGGGCACGTATCGTGACCGACTTTGAAGCAGAGGAGCGACAAGAGGGTGTTTCCCAACCGGGTGAGAACATTCGGAATCAAACATTGGGCTCAATGGTACTCGATCGAGTCATTGACCGGTTAGTAGCTAATTTTACACGGAGAGCAAATGACAGCTCAAGGGCGAGAGAGTTTCGTGTTAGGTACTGGGGGCTGCATGGCGCTTGACGTGCCTGGAGGGTAGTAACCGCTTCGAAATAGATCTTCAACAATCACTTTCATAGTTTCGCAGTCTACATTCTGCGGATTTCTTCTTCTGCGTGCCGCAGAGTGAACCAATCATAGACAATATCCCTCGAACTTCCACGCTTTGGATTCTGCTCATCAGCTTGCGTTTTACACAGGGTTGACAAATTACATCAATTGCCTGGGCACCGCCAACGGATGAAACATCAGAGGCTTTCTGTAAGGCCATTTGTGCGAAATGGTTTCAATCACAAGTCAGGTTTCGGTAGGAAATTTGACAGATAATATATCTCATTATGCCTGCGCTCAACCAATCTCGACGTCATCTGGTCTTCGTCACTTACGGGAAGGGCGGTGACACTACAGGTATTTTATTAACCAAGAACAACGTCACACGTAACGCGAGCCAGCAACAACAATGAAGAAATCAAACTCATGACTAGAATTTCTCATCGTTTTCGATGCTTTACTTGATCTCCAGATCATGACGAGTAGTCTAACGATACTTTGTTGAATCACTGCTTCCCACTACCATTGCTATAGTTGGCCTGCAGGCGCGGAGACATATATGATATACGTACCTTTGTATTGATAGCACGCACTGTGATGCATACTCGATGATGTTAGGGTTTTTCGTCGTCGGGTGTGCGTGATGAAGCCATTCGGCCCCTGTATTCGAGGGCATTGGAGCCTTGGCACGGTGACCCTGCGATCCGCTGAATCCTCAGATGGCTGCCTTGTTGAACGGCGGATCTGCCTGGAATCTCTATTTCTTGACAAGTTCTTTCAGGACTTGGCTTCCTATACTGATAGAAAGTCATCCACTGGTCTTCGGTATAGTATCAGATTGGTAAGTTTGGTGTGAATACGGATTTTTCACGACTACACTAACATCTCATAGATGTCCCGTAACGCAAATACTATCATCGATCAATAATCCAAGAGCGAACGGGCCTGCCAGAGTTCTCGAAGTGATCGGAACCAAGCTCTACCACAAAGCCCTTGAGCAGTCATGGGCAACATAATCTCAACCTTTTTCGAGAGCTTGTGGCCCACGTGGCGACCATCGCAGCGCGCAAACCGCACGAGCTCAGGAGCGACGAGATACCGAGAAGAGACCCGTCACACCGAGACGGCGTTTACAGACGCTGACCCCGAATGGGAGATGTCGGCGCTGAACGGCGATCCTCAGACTTCACATGATCCGGAAGCGACAAGTCGGGAAGACATGCGAGCGCGAAGGGCCGCATTCCTGGATCAGAAGTTCGGACCGCAGAAGACGGGACGCAAGAAAGCCGGTCGCCGATAATACGTGGAGGAAAGAGGAGGATGACCCAGTGGCAGCGAGTAGACAGTCATTCTACTCCTATGTAGAGAGGCATAGGCAGATTTACCGGTTGATCTGATAGCAAAAGTCTAGATCAATGAGAACTTACCAGTTTTACCCTGTTACCAGTGCATTTATCCTCCAAGACTCCAGTTCAAGTTTTTGTATGGAAATGGCTCACCTAGTATAGCCGATGTGAAAATCAGCAAAAGAATGATGGTGCTCAACTATGTCGACAGAGCAAACTGGAAGATTCCAGTCTTCGAGATAGGCGTTTGGGGCTCTACATTTGACACCCAAAATCTTGAGTAAAGGCGAGTTTAGGAATCATTGCATGCAGATAAATGCCTTTGTAGGAGGATTCGGCGCAGCACAGCCCTCTATTGCCTCCTAGTCCTCGGTATGGTGTATTTGGGGGCGGGATTGCAGCCAGCTGAGGCGCCCACGAACGCCCCTCTGACGCTACAAGGATGAAGCTCGTGATCAGGTACGTGAGTTCGAGGTCAGGATTCGCTGAAGGATGCCAGTCCCTGATCTGTATTCACGGCACCTTATTCTTCAATGACCACTTATCAAGTCGCCGGTGGCAGTGCCGTAAGAGCCTCATGTGCAAAGCGAGTTTCGCTTTTCCCAAGTTTTAATATCAGCATCATGTTCTCCTCTGGAGGGGTTGCAGCTTTATATTCTAGACTCGCTTCAAGATTCATTTACGGCTTCCAGAATTCCTACCGCCCGAAACATCATCTGACAAGTAACAACTAACGCTTGGCCGGGAAACTCGTACGCCGTTGCTCAAGCCCGCGTAATAATCGTAGCTCGAAAATAAAACTAAATTCTATGAAACTTAAGTCGTAATGCCTTGGATCATGACCTTAAAAGCTTGGCGATGGATCGACGGTTGAAAGTAAGACGGAGAACGCTTTTCCTTCACACCACCAGTATTAACTCTCCTCTTAATCGTACTCATCGCGACCGCCAGCATTGCTCTAGGAGTTTCCTTGAAAACCCAGACAACAAACACTAAATTCGACGCCAATTTCTGGAACCTCTTGTGGCAGGCGCTGCTCCAACCCCTCGCAAGCTATTGTGTGAGTCTGCATATACTCACCCCCATTTCCTGATCCCGGTAGCAACTTGTCAGTAACTAATGTTATGCGATATGAAGACAGTATACCCCGTAATACTAGACCGCAACCGTACATTGAACATCATCCACGTCTGGCATGTTGTCTTCTACGGGAGCGTCATCATCAGCACCTTGACAGCGATCATTGCGCCTATCGCGTACATCCACCTCCCACCGAAACACGGCACCAACTCAACGGCGAGCACGATCTTGAGCTACGTTTATGCTATAATGGCCGCTGCGTCCGCCGCGCAGCTCGCAAACGGGGTCCAGACTGGGCTGAAGAGTGTGAGAGTGTTGGGGTGATGGGTTAGCTTTCAAACGAACGGTCGTTTGGACGACATAGGGAAAGTGGATTCAGGGCAGCGATCCGTGTCTATCTTTATTGTCGGTATAACGCAAAGGGGGCAAGAATCTTCACTCACATCTGAGTCGATCTTCGGTGGGCACTATACAGATAAGATGAAGCTACAGTCGAGAGTCTTTGGTCATGGCCAATTAACATTTATCCCACAGCAGCTCGTACGCCCAAGAGCTCCGGGACTCTATAGTCTAGCCTTCGAGCCTCACCGAAACCTAATTGCTAGCAATGGACAGAATTTCGCCATTGCAATCCATTCGGTGGGCTATCAAGCGGAAGGAGTTTCTCGTATTCGAACCGAGAGGCGCTTCACCATAAGCTAGTCAGCGCGTGATCAGAGCTAAGCTTTGAGCCCCGTGCTTAGTGGGAGCGAGGCTACTGGGCTTTGAACATGTTTAGGAACACAGACCAGGGATTTTGGCCTGTGTAGGGCAAATCATTGGGGAAGACACAAGTGCGAATGTCAGGAACTTGGCCATGGAAGGCTAAAGCCGAATTGAATATACGGCGATAAGCTCCCGTGGCATGCATCCGAGTGCATGTTAAGACCGGCCTGAGCATGACAGAGATGGAGACCGAAGAAGAAGATAGATTGTCTACAGTGGGAAGAGATACGCTCGTGTATCTCCGCATTGAAACTCCCTCGACCTATCAGTCTTACGAGCTGTCATGCAGATGCGGACACTAATAAGCTGATAAGAAGTGTTACGGAGCGTCAAATAATCATGCTTGGGTGCGTACCCAAATGAACACTTTGTTTGAGAGTGATATCGATGTTGTCCTGGATGACAGCCATGGCGTTTATTTCACGAGATTGGAGACGTGTTATGTTCCCGAAACCTGCACATCGACGTTTTTCGTTTGTTGTCGGTTCCACCCAACAGAACGCCGCCGCGAATAGCAATTGGTATATTTCGTGGATAATCAAACATGATTCGCTTGAATGAAGAGGTGCATCAAAGCTCATCGTAGTATCGTGAGAAAAGGCTTAGAGAGTGTCTCGCATGTTGTGAAATGCGAGGACTTTCATCTGAATAAAATGTCCCCTTCGGGGGCCGGATTCATGGCATAAGACCCTCCCATACCTGTTTTACCAGATAAGCCATACGGATGACATTGCTTGATCTCCAATCAATGAGAAAGAGAGGCATATACTGTGGAACAAAGTCCTAGACCATGGTTGACCCACTGGCGTCAGTCGACAGCTCCGGGTGACAAGCTTGGCCTAAAACAGTCGTGAAAGCATCAGAGCTGCCAGAGCCAAGCTAACGACATTTCTTCGGAACGAGCTAGGCTGTCCGAGCCATGTACCCCAGATAGGGGTGTATATGCAAGTCATCGCATGTCGACGGTCTGCAGAAAGGCGGCGGGTCACAACCCGCTCATCCGGCGATGCTGTGTTGTTTTGGAACTTCATGTTTGTATACGGCGTGGATTGATTCTGTAACATAACAGGGCCATTTACGAAATCATTGTGCATAAGGACAACGCAGCAAAGTGACATGTTAACAGGTCAATAAATGTAACATTAGGGATGACCTCAAACAGCGGCCGACCTGGTCTTCAGACCCAAATCAGAAGCTAGTCGTAAATATTGTCAGCACACTTCATGACTCACTATCGGGATTGAGATCACAGCCCGAAGCCACCTCACGCGGAAAGCTACACCGCGGCTGACCGCACACGTCAGAGACAGCAAAATGGCGACCCGGCCGGGTGTGTGGTCAACTGATTGTCCGGCACTTTCGGACGTAGGACACCGAGCCGAGCGGAATATTCATCTGCAGATCCCGAAATCTGAGTAGTATGACTCAGCTGAGGCGTTAATAAACACGAATGATCACAAATAAACAAGTCTGGAAGAGGCTGTAGTTGATGTCTGAAAAGCCGTGTTAGTAGTTGACGACAAACACTACGTCGCACTCGGTAGTAGTGGACTTTGAACCATCATATAGAATCACTTGCACTGTATCCAATGAGAACTGAATAACAAGGCGCCGGAATATGTCGATAAACCCAGTTGTGAATCGATCGGACTTTGAGTCGTTGCAGTCCATCTCCGCATGACTGGGTCCGACCGAGCCAGCCAAGTTTGTGATCATATAATCTATTACAGTGAGCCGAATTTAATATTCGTTCTAGACCTACATATTGTCAGCATGACAACTTGTGAATGTGAACCGTGAAGAGAACAGTGTGAACAAAATGCAACTGAGCAGGCTAATGATTCACTTCGAGGTAATATATCATGTCATGATAATGATGTGGGAAGGCTCAGCTGAAAAATACGGCGGTGAGATTGTAGACCAATAGGCCATGTCAATGCCGTAGGTAGCTGCACACGCAGTATCAAACAAACGTAAAATATTGAAAAGCGTCAGCATTTACAAGAAACGTCGGCATTTGAGTAGCAACAGAGTTTGTATTTTTAATCTCGTTGCCTGAAGAAATTTTATTCCTACGGATTACGAGTCTTGTGGCGTAGCTGACACGGGCAATTTTCGAGAAGAGATTTGCCTCCACAAGGCTTGTCGTCGGCCTCATTCCCGAGTCTCTGGGCCGAAAAGTCACCTCGCATACTTGTCTCCATGAGGCTAGTTAGACAAACTTGATACGCACCAACCATGGAATCTGCTGTTCACAATTGGATCAAAAGATCAAGTTCGCGGCTAGCTGCGAAGAGATTAATGGAGTTGTTAGTTTCGGTGACCATTTGAGAGGATCAACAGGTCGAGCAGGCCATCTTGGCCCATCAGTCTGGAGAATATTTGGATCGTGGTACGCGTAGACCAATGGTGCCGCTGCAGGCTAAAGATGTGGGCAAGGGGGCTGTGCGTTATGAATCTCGTAGGGCTGAAGGAGTGCCCAAGTTCACATGGGTCTCTGATCTTCATTGGATGAGCCATTTGTTGGAACTCTGCAGGGTGCATGCAGCAGCCGTGGGGTCGCGTCAATGGCGGTGACGTGAGGACGTGCTAGTATTTGCTAGTATTTGCGAGGCCGCCGAGCAGCCGCGTCGCTCGTCAACAAATTCGACACGAGATCAATACTCACAAAGGTGGGTGAACTCATTAGGTAGGTCGATAGAGTCGTATAACTCTATTTCAGCAACGTCAACCCACATCACTGGCGCCCTCGCTGAGCACCGGTGTTGCTCAATCTCGTGACAACGCCAATTCGCCTGTGGTCCTCAGCTAGGCAGTTCAATGTCGACAGGGCGGGTGGGTCAGCGTCGAAACAAGGAGGTGGCTATTACACATTGTTTGGTTGGCCTTTTGGAAAGATAAACAACGCAGATAACCCCAAGGGTTACCGTTCAAGAGAAGGCAAACTGGGCCAATCATTTGGCTGGTGGTAAACTGCAGCGAAGTGAGAGGCGCAGAGAGGAAAGGGTCCTGACAAGCGAGAGACGCCGACTAGCAGATGCCGGCCTGCTCCACGACTCAAGACCAACATCGCCTGCCCAATCGGGTGGTGTACAAAGGAACCTCAAAGTTGCTAACGTCGCATTGGGCTAACGTATCGATGCAGACACTAGGTTATGGTATGCATGGCGTCTGCGCGCTCAAGATCTTGTCGTGGCCCTATGCAACATCATTCGGTACGTCCTTGAGTCTGGCTGCGGGTATGGGTACGACAAGTGCAAGAGGCTGAGAATATTGCCGCGTGGTAAGGACCAGGCTTCGCCATGAATGTTTCGTGGATGCCAAAGAGCCGCGAGCTCAATTGCCACTTAGACGACCACGAGTCATCGTGACCTATGAAACGGACTTCGGGAAGATGGCGAGATTAGAAGCCAAGAAGCGGTGAAGGAGCGAGCGAACGCCCGCCTGGTCATCCACTCTTGTAGGTTAATTGCGAGTACACTGCCGGGCGAAGGATTGCAAGGCTCTAGACAGAAAGAACCCTGCCTGATGCAATTCTCTTTGGTGGTAGCTTGCAAGTATTGCAGCCTTGCAGACTGTACCCTAGATATAAGATGATCAAATGTTCAATAACGCTGAAGAATGCGACGTCGGCGATGGGTTTAGAGGGGTGTTCGTAGAGGTAAGACGGCTTTTTGTTCCCCCAGCTAGAACTCTGAATGTGATCGGGCAGTCGGCATCAGATCAGAAAGTCCTTCGGTCGACGTGACAGATTCCGTGCAAGCAGGTCGACAGCCTCGGTCCTGTCTCTCGGTGCCAACATATTGCATACGTGCAAGTTGTTCTCACAGAGAATCACATGTTCGTATTCCAGAGTCTGTCTACCTGAGACATGGACAGCCCTATCTCTGCCCTACGAACACGGCAGATGGTGCGACGGGGGTTGCGTCTCGGATAGCTCCAACACCTGCCTGTCCCCGCAATTCCTGGTCGACCAGAAATGTCGAGACACTACACCTAACGCACTGCCACTAACTGTTCTGGCCACAATGAGGTACCTATCATACATAAAGCGGTGGCTCTTCTGAACCGTGCAAGTATCTAGTATGCGAGTTGGGATACAATGACGACCCATCAGACGCGACGTTGTGAGGATGGCGATTTGGGGATTGGTGTTATCTTTAGTTGTAGCTTTCTCACACCAGTCCGAATTTTGACCGATGCCAGTTTGCCAGAAACGACAGGTCGCAATACGGGCACGGCTGCTAACCTTCGGGTTTCAGTTACATTTTGAGCATTGGTATCATAGAATATTTTGAGCTACACATCAAATGCGCCGGCCTGCAGACACGCCCAGCTCCCTCGAAATGCAAGATAAAGCTAAAGCTTAGCGCGCATGCGACATGTGCAACTCGGCTAGTTCTTATTATTCTTTGTTACCTAACATCACTGCATAAGGTAGACACTAGCACTAAGGTAGCTGGACAACGCCGTTCTTGAACACCGCCTGAACACCATCAAGCCGAGATATGTGATTGCTGGGTGGGGTCGCGATGGTCACAGCTGGAGGTTTCTTCTCGAGCTGCTCGTAACCAATTGCTCTGCCAGTTTGATGCTCCATTCTCTCGGTAAGGCTTGGGCGTTGTTGTGCACTTTCAGCGTGGCCAAACGTTGGTTCTCACATGGTTGGCGAAGCAGGCAGGCAGGCTATTGGGCCGCCACTTCAGCTGCACTAAATTATTAGTATGAACTCGGTATCAACTTGCACGCACCAGCAAATACCGATATGTTGCAGTTTGCTCGTGGTGGGGAGACAGGGCAGCCCACTTCGACCCCTACCTCGACCAAGCAGGTAGCCCTTGCTAAAGCTAGATTGATAGTGCTGATAGTGCAGCTGACCTTGTGTGCGCGCAAACGAGCGGGGAGGACTTCGTTTACTCGAAGATGGGTCCCTTCAGGTCATCTTGCATCTTCAGAACATATACGGAGCTCTCTGGACCGGACTGTGCTTCCGTATTGCGCAGGTTGCTCACAGGGCTTAGGGTAGAGGCACATTGGCAGTCGGGCTGAAGTATCCCGATAGTCAGTCAGCCTCAGATGTCATATAGGTAATTGCTCGTCGGAAACCCGGTGCTGATCTACCGTCTGTGTAACGAGTACGTGCCGTGATGGCCTGGTTTTGTGCCGTCCCCGGCGAATCGTTCTGCATCGTCATTAAGGTAACAAACACTGTCAGCCATCATTCGTGCCATCGGCCAGCGGAGACGATGCGAGGCCGCCGGGCTGCAGTAGTGTACGTTTGTTGCAGCAGTTATGTAGGTAGTAGCACCAGCAGACTGTCGTCTCTGCGCGTATTCATGCATATCTCCACAAATCCACGTTGGCACTGTAGCAATGAGAGACGACCGTCCATTCGACCTGATAGACGCGGCAATTATCGATTTCTGCTCTCTTGTTATTGCTCTTCCATTTGTCTCCCCCTCCGCCGTCGCTAGTGCTGTTTTGCCCGGCGTATTGCGTCGCTTGATGATTGATCATCCATCATCTTTTCAGCTGGCCCGTCGATGACGGTCGTTTTCGATCGGGACCGCCAGAAAAACTCAATGTCAGACGACGCACTCGTCCACTCCCCCGCGCGTCTAGCAGATGAACCCCTTGCGGCTTATGGTCCAATACTTGGTCCTTCACGGCCTTGCTGTCGATATGGATCGTCTCCTTGCTCTGGCCTGCTCGTGATCTTCCGCAGCTCAAAACTCGTTCGCGCTTCCTGCGGTGCAGCAATGGCATCTCCAATTGGCTCCCCAACATCCTGTCAACTCTCATCAAATGGCATGCCGCCACTCTCGCCATCCGCCTCCCGCCTCTCGACGGCCTGTCATTTGAGGCTGACTCGACGAGGATGATGGGTCCTTAGGGCTGCTAGGGAGGCCGAGAAGAGCTACGGCGAAAGTACCAACCCAACCCAAACCCACTCGCGTGCTCTCCACTCGAGTCCACATCCTTACGAGTCTCAGGAGCCCTTGTTATTTTCACTTTGGTTGCTGCGACGCTGAACATGTCTTTCCATCGTGGTCGCCCAACCTGGCAGTGGCCGGATCCTGGGTCGGGTTTGCATTCGTGGTTTTGTCGTCTTATAACTCTCACGGCTTCCCAGCCATCAATGAGCATCCCCTTCCAAAACACCTTGATTTTGCCTCATGTCATCCAACTAAGCAGCCATAGACCACAAGATATAAGCTGGACTAGGACTCAGCTACCTCTTGAAATTCCACCCTCAGCTACAGCTTACGGACTGGTGCTCACTTTCTCGTCTCTCTACATTTGAGTTCTCTTAATTCCTCGCTTATGGGGGAAATATTTCAGAGGTTTCAATTCTCACGTTATTTCAATTCGCATTGTGCCTCTCTGTGCCACCTTCCGGCCGATCAGATTGCCTGCCCTGTGCCGGGTGTTGAATCATCTGGTCCTGGAACTACAACGCTGTTCGCGCCACCATTTCACATTGCATTTGGTTCCATCTCGGCAAAGCTTGGTTGCATCTGTACCGACGTAGGTCTGACGCCTCCGAACTTATCGTTGCACGGCGTTCTATCCCCTTGCTCGGCCCCAAGCCCATGCTCTGCTAGATCGACAACCCGACCCATCGCCCTCGGAACGAACAAAGTCATTTTGTGTACACTCGCCTTATTACGAGATCAGGTTCTTAGCTCTTCGCCAGTTGCCTTAAACAGAAAGAATGCCCGTTGTCAATCTCCCAGCGCCACAATCCCATCACACTATCAACCAAAACATTATATCGTATAGCCAACTGCAATCACTGCTTACGTTTACGGCGGCCCTCGTGGGACCGATTGCCGTTGTAACCTTGATCGCGTCTTTGGGAAAGAGATATAAATCTTCACTCGATCCTAGTCTGCTTGAGCTACATCCCGCTAAGATCAGTCGACAGTCGCAACCCTGGCTTTCGAAGCAATCATACAAAGCCAACAGAGGGAGGAGCATGCCGCCTAGCGGCAAATCAGAAAAAGTCTCTCCCGTTGAAGTTGATGATCGGGAGGATCCCAGTGACCGACTTAGTACGGCCCATATTCAAGACAGGGGACTGGAGTCTGAAAGAAAGCAATCAACCATGAGGAAACCCAGCGCAAGCGGAGTTATCCATAACCAGACCCCCTCTCCGCAACTACCAGCTGTAACATCACCTCGTTTCTCGACCGCCGCCTTCTCCTTCCAAGATCGCCGTATCAGCATGGCTGCCAGTGTCAATGGTGACTTCGAGGCAAGTCTCATGGATCATATGAGTTCAGAGCCCAATTCGCGCCCTTCGACAGATTCCACTGCTGACACGACGGCCCATTCAAGTACCCAGGCGTCGTCTCCTATGTCACTGAGAAAGTCTCATCCCAGGAACATTGAACGAATTCACACAGGTCCTTCTGCAACAAGCGACAGAGACGATGACATACCCTCTTTCTCACCAAGCTCATTTCCGTCATCAAATCCAATCTTGCCTCTTGCACCGCATGTGTCCTTCGAAACAGAGGAGATGGACGACACAGGTGAATTTGTTGTGTCGGAAGACATTGGTGTAGACTGGCAACGTCATACGCGCGTTTATGGCGGAGGTGTGTGTCTTGCCTGTTTGGCAACTGGAGGTAACCACGACGAAGGGGGATTCTACGGCGATAACGTGCCGCTGGAGGAAAGGCGACGGTGATGGCGCCATGCCTGAAGACTTAGCTCGGGTCGCTCCATCCAACCCAACTGAGCACCAGCGCTCGAGGCAAGGCATTCGAGCAATCCGAGCACTCGAAGTCGCATACATACACCCCTGTACCAACACACGCGATCCATGAACACTAAACTGGGGGTTCTCGTTAGCCAGCGAATGGCTGCGCGAGGGGACCTTTGCGGCGTGGTTCTGCCCTGGGCGCTGGGCAAGCTGGGGTGATGGGAGCCTCCTCAAGCTAGTCCTTTTGCATCGCAAGTCCCCGATTTCCGAATATCGCAAGATAAGCTGAGCACAGGGGCATTTATCATTCACTGAAGCTACGGAGTAAGGTTAATGGGTCGGACCGGTCGACTGTGGGCGTTGGCTTTTGAATTCGACACATCCTTGTTCTCGCGGACAAATGAACATCTTTCTATTTAGTCACTTGGCATTGCATTTTAACA
This sequence comes from Xylariaceae sp. FL1272, assembly GCA_022432385.1. Taxonomy (NCBI): domain Eukaryota; kingdom Fungi; phylum Ascomycota; class Sordariomycetes; order Xylariales; family Xylariaceae; species Xylariaceae sp. FL1272. Next base: position 143,126 of record JAJJXC010000022.1, read on the forward strand.
CGGTTACGGGGTGGACGGGGTTGATGGGACTAAAGCTTCAAGGACGGGGGCGGTATTTTTGGGTTATGTGCGCGCGTATACGACATTGTATACTATGATAATGAATAATGAGTGCTCTAATGAATCAACACCGTCCAGAACAGTCATTTCGATGTCTGGCTGAATGGCATAGCTATCACACAGCTTGGCCGCTGGACGAGGCTTCGGCTCAGCCGGCGAAGTGCCAACCCATCCCTTGCTCTCGTCATTTCATGCTCAGTACGGCTAGGAGTGCCGGCAAGTCTTCTAACTAAGCCGGACCGAGATTCGCGCTTGTGTCCGAACGTAGAAAGAACGTAAAGAGACCATACAGGTTTAAAGGCTGCACGAAGGATGATTGAGATCATCATCTTTCGTGAGATAAACTGGGTACCTCTTAACGGCATTCCCCAACGTCCAAAGCCAAACCCAACATCGATTCCCTTTGAACCCCTAATTCTGGAGGCTGCCGACGCCAATTTACACGCTTATTGGAATCGTAAAGGAACGCGGGAGGATTGAAGGCTTGCGCCTCTCCCCTCAAGTCCCTACGTCACTGCGTCCTTACCCGAATCGCGTCACCGGGGCATACTTATGAGATCTGAAATGCAGGTTCCACCTTGTCGTAAAGAAGCGCACACAGAGCCCACCCGTAAGGCTGTTCCGAGCTGTTGTATGCTGGGCCGATAATGTCGATTTGTCATCGACCATCTGATTCCGCCGTTCTGGCATTTACAAGGCGTCGTATATGACTCTATAAGAAAGAAAGAAAGGAAAATGGCTTGATACGCGACCTTCCCCTTTAGCAAGTGAGGCTTGATCTGACCGATATGCCGGCATTGCATGCCCGCAGATGCGGCCGATACTCAGCTGCAGATCATCAGAAAAGGACCGGCCGGATGAGATTGTCGCCAAATCGGTCGGAAATTTGACCGAACCGGGCAGAAAAAGCCAACGACAAGTCAAGAGGCTCTCGAGCCGCAGTACGAGGCGTAAGATCCCGTCAACCAGTTACGAAGAAACACTTCAACGCGCGATACAGAACGATCTCTCCCGCGCCAAGAAAAAGACAACGCGAAATGGCAACACCATGATTCGCCTACGGGCCTTTATCCAGAGCCACTGCCCTTTTTGGACTGCGCTGGCCAATCAGGGAGACGCCTGCGTGTGTCCCATGCCAGGGCGAATCTCACGTCATCTTGAAAAGTGCCTCGAGTCGAATGCGCCCGGCAAGACAAGACCTTTTCTTCCTTTTGTCATCACCAACTGTACTCCTTACGAAGCAGGTAGCCTATGCATATGCGTAGCTGTACAGATACGCCTCCTCTGACGCCTCTTCATTCCGAGATCTTGCTGCGAACTCCTGCAGTGCGCGCGGGCGGCGTAGGCGGCGCATACCAGATAAATATCCGCTGCAATCCGGAGTACATTCGAGTGTGTACTTGTCTTGGTGGAAGTCCGAGATGAACACATTTATCTCTGACCTGATGATGAGATCCGCGTACTCAGGGATCTACCGTGGCATCTCCGAATTCCATCACCGAGCGCCAGGGGATTCAGGTATATATCAATGACTGGGTGTCGTTGTCAGTATGTACACGATTTCTGTAAGTCAAGGTACACTCATCGTCAATGTGTAGAACCCTGTCTCGCGGAGTCTTCCGGTCATTCACATCATCAATCGTCTATGATGCAGTGTCCCGTAACTTCGTCTACATAACCAATCTCCAAGACGGTGACAAGCAGACACCATTCACTGTATTGAACCAGTGACGATGGCAACTAATCGAACACATGAAAGGACATATGACGGTCATCTGATCATTGGGACATCACAACTTTCTCACTTCCTGGGTGGATATGCGTTGCTCAAACATGAAGATAAGCCTCTGCTCACAGAGTCATTGGTCACTACTGTTGTTCACTACCACAACAGTCAACTCGATACAAGACTGACAAGGACGCCAAGCCAGCCTCCCAAGAAAGAAAAGGAATTGCCGCTGTGGCTTCGGGGAAGACGAGCCTATCACCCTGCCCGCCTACGTCCAGGGGAAAAGGGCAGATCGCTTACTATGCGCCGGATTGATTCCGCGATTTATAAGAACTCATAACATCAAGGACCTCGAATTGTCGGCGCGATAATCCGTATCAAGTTCTAACACAACGTGCATGAGATATTTCCAAGTACGGCAATTCTTACCTAAAATGGGTCATCGCAGGACTTTTAAGTTCTGACATCTGTACATCTACATTGCTGCCTGCATCACATATCAACAAATCGCTTGGTACAATGGCCTTTATCCTGGTCTCGCCTGTGTAGTACTTGCACATTTGAGAACTCGGCGGCAGCCGCTGTGTAAAACTACGTCAAATCACGTATGCAACGTTGCTGGGAACTTGAACCCACCAAGATTAATATATATGTATATATATATATAACCCTTCCGGGGTAAGAAAGAGTCACAAAGTAAAGACATTTTCTTGCATAACAAGTACCTCGCCTTTAACAGCTCTCCGGTTTTGAGAATGACTATCTAAGAGAATAATGAAGATACCGACTCAAATAGTCTGCCCGTGTTCTATCTTCTAAGGTTATCGTCTTGAGGTCAGACAAGAAACACAAATGTTCCGAGGTGAAGAACAAGCCACCTTAAACATATCAGATCCCAAGTCATAACAAGATAGTGGCCGTGGCAAAATGAACGAGTACACGGCTCCGGACGATGCTTTTCTTTAGGAGTATTATTGAAAGCAACTAAAACCAACGCACCAACCCCAATCCCTACACCTCATCTCAGCTCAACATCCCCCCAAAATACTCATTTCCCATACACCAACCCATCCCCCCACAATCAAACCCTCTACTCCCCATCCCCCAAAACAGCCTTCGACCCCTTCGCCTTAGTAGCCTCAGCAAACCTCCTGAAAGCGACCCGTCTCCCATCCTCAAGATGCCCCATCCCCTCCTTCAAAGGCCCAACGAGAATCTCCTCATCGCCCTTCTCCAGCCCAGCCCAAGCACTCTCAATAAACTCCTCAATCGTAATCCCAATATGTCCCAGTCCCTGCTCCACAAGATCCGGCTGCAGGAGATGCAACTCCGTCTGCACAGCAGGCGGCACAACCTCAATGACCTTGATATGTCTGCTCCCCTCATCATTCCCAAGTTGGTACCTCATGCTCCACAGCAGCGAGTGCAGCGCGGCTTTCACGGCGCAGTAGTTTGCGCATCGGGGGAGGGGGACGAGTGCCAAGCCTGATGTAACGCCTATGATGGAGGCAGGGGCCGGAGATCGAGATTGTAGATGTGGGAGGAAGGCGGTTATGAGGGATATATAAGACGTGTAGTTCGTCGTGATTTCCAACTGCACACGCTCAAGGTCGATCTGTGCGGGCTGTGCGAAGTTGAGGGTTCGTTGGATGCCCGCGTTAAGGACAACGCAGTCTAGTGTCGGGTGAGCGGCTATAATCCTGTAACAATGTCAGTACATCATCTCGTCAAAAGCAACTGATCAAGCAAAGACAGTCCGAAAGCCATCACCCCCATACCAAAGCCCAAAAGGAAAAATCAGAACCTCACTTACCCCTCAGCCCACCCCTTAATGCCACCCAAATCCGTAACATCAAACCGCGAAACCGCAACTCTGTCCTCCCCATGCTTTTTCTGAAACTCCTCAAGCCTATCCATCCGCCTCCCAACAGCAACAACAAAACTCCCATTCTCAATCATCCGCTCAGCCATCGCAACGCCCAAGCCAGCCGTGCACCCAACCATGAGCACAGTCTTGTACGGCCACGCCATTTCTCCCTGTCTCTCTCGTGTCTCTCTCGTGTAGTATATCTGATGAGTAAAAGAGAGTAGGTTCGTGACAATATCCGGGAATCTGGAAAATCAAATGGCCAATTACCAACCCGTACAGGTCAAATTCACCAAAAGCAAAGCAAAAGAGGAACAGAAAAGGGCAAATCCGTACCTCGTATTATCGTATATGTCATCGGTCTTTTCCCGCTTTTGATGCCGATTCGGACCTTACGGAGTATCACGTTTGGGCTAACAATTAGCCGCCGCAACATGACTCGGAAAAAAGGCGGGAACACTTGACGAGAGTCACCGAACTTATAGACGAAACCAGATATTTCTTCTGCAAGCCCAATTCCTATCATACCTGGTGAGACATTGGCGTGACTTCATAATGTCTGTCTCTCTTCCTCGCTCGTACAATTCGAGACAAGTTTGTAGCCTTCCATTGAGCTGCTAACTGGTTGGACGCTTGAGATGACGACCAATTTGATGGCTACGGGCAAGACCTCCCGCCTTGCGACATGTCTCTGACGAGTAATGACTACATGAGTATCGCTAGTCTTCTTGGGAAGGCTTAATTTCACATGTTACGAGTGTCCGGAAGTACGGCGTGCAATTTGTGCTGTGCCATTGAACTACCTAATTGCCTTTTACTACTTTGCCCCAATTGGAGGCACACAGAATGGTGGAGTGAGGATCTTCATCCGCACCTAGGTTGAATCCACCGGAATCGTAAGTGGAATCTCCCTCACCAGTCTATCCTCCTAAAACAAACGCGCGTGTAACCGAGGTACCAGGTTGGCCCAGCTGAAAGAGTGACGTGAAAAATAATGCGGGTGTGCAAAGACCACTCCCGAAAGACTCTTTATCTCCAAGCCTTGACGCCCCCCTAAGAGTTGCTTGGCGTATGCGAAGCCCATTCCACAAAGCGGCGAGACAGCGAAGATGAGAACAGCCGAACTTTTGGCCTGGCTTATGATGCGGAACCCTAAGCCAAGTCGATATTGAAATGGACCATTCTGTTCTCCAAGCATTCCTGCCAGCCAAATCCGTTCATGCGTTTGGGGATTAAGCTCGAAGAAGTTCTACCAATTCGAGGTGTGAAAGGTCGTAGGAAAGAGAAGCCCGATGCGTGAAATCGTAATGGAGTAAGAAATACTACAAGCTTGACTGAGTGAGCAGCCTAGGCTGAAATGCCAGATCCCTTGCGCTTTTCTGCACTGGTCAGCACAAGTCTAGGTGCTCTCCGCTGGCCGTCTTGGCCCTCAGGCTTGGCTTGACGCTGAGACCCATTCTTGAAGACACTGGCAAAGCTGTCGTCACTCTCACTGATGCTTGCTTGACTATCGACACTCCGGCGTGACTTCTGACGGGAGTTTGGCCGTTCCGAACCGATGGCTCCCCAGCTGCCGCTCGCCGAAGTTCGGGAGCTAGCCAAACTCGGCTCTGCGTCACCAGAGAGACTTCCGGAGCCACTACGCCCAGAGTCTGACTCGTTGTCGGTGATGGGAGTTCCAACCTCTTCCGCAGTCTCTGATACCGGGCTCATACTGCCACAACTACTGCCAGTGCCCTTGCGGCGTACCAGACCAGCTTTCACCAAGTTAGAAACGGCAGAACGTCGCGTGCGTGCCGCAAAATTCTTGCTACCTTCATGCTTGGCCGTCGGCTTAGCTTTGAGCTCGTCAAGAGCGGGAGGGCCACGGGGCTGGCGAACGGGATGTTCGCCTGCGCGAGCTTGACCAGGTCCATACCCACCGTTAGGCATAGGAGATAACGGAAATGATGCGGTCTTCGGTCCAGCAGATGTTGGTTGCTCTTCGTTCGCCGAGGTAAGACCCTTAATCACATTGGCCAGAGAAGACGACTTCTTGTGTCCACGTCTGAAGGCATTAGCGGATGGAGGAGGCAACGGGGTTGGCTCAGCAGCAAGCTCCGACCTCTTAGGCGGGGAGACAGTTCGGTGAGTAGGCACCTGGTTATCCATGGGAGGCGGAGACACCTGGACTCGGGGCGTAGCAGCACTAGGCTGCTGGAAGTAAGCCGCCTGAGGTGTGCTGGGTTGGTTGTCATAGAAGCTGGGCTGCACTTGACCTGTAGCAGGATCAACCAGGTAAGTAAGCTGAGTATTGGGATCGTACATGGGAACTAGGTTCTGCTGGATGGGCATGGTCATTGATTGCTGCATAGCCTGGAGTTGCTGCTGTTGCTGATACAACTGTTGAAGAGCAAGTTGCTGTTGCAAGGTTTGTTGACCGTTCAGGTTCAGGCTTTGGAACTGTTGGGCAGCAGCTTGGACATTGAGCAGCTGCTGTTGAAGGCGTTGCTTCTGTTGAGCTAGGTACATGTTCGCAGTAACCAATTGAGCGTAGAGGTTGGGATCCATTTGATCTTGGACTTGCTCGTCGAGATGGAATTCGGGGGGCGCAAGGATCTGGTCCGGGGTGTAGTGCTGTTGATTAACGCCGGACATGTTGTATGCTCCCTGCTGTTGCTGCTGAGTGGCCATGCGAGGGAGCGATGTTTTCGGTCCATTGTACATGTTGTTGGAACCACCATGCATGCTTTCACCCCTTCCATTGTTCCTACCAGACATGTGGGATGGCATTGTTGAGGAATTGGCGAACGTCGTAGCGGTGGCCGACTTCGGGGCCGTTCTGAGACCAGCAAGCAGATGGCCGCGGCTCGTTCTCGGGGTAGGCGCACCATTATCTTGGGTATCAATCGGCGTCTTCGAATCGAAGGAAAGTGGCTTGATGTTCTGGCCGCCTCGGCGAGAGGCCAGGCCTCCCGAAGGCATAGCCAGGCCCGTGGGGGAGGTGTATCCGTTGTGAGACATTTGAGCTAGACCACCGGTGTTCATGCTCAAAATACCGAAAATAGGATGATGAGGAACTGCACGAAGCCAAGTCGTAGCAGCCAAGGGATGAATTAGAAGTGAAGTCTAATGAATGAATGTACGATCGTCTCTTGACGATAGGGTAATCGAGAGATATTACAATCGAGTAGATGTTAGAGTCAAACAGTGTATGTAGAGACGGAGGTGATGTTATTAACGACGGCACAGGGGATGCGATGGACTGGCCAAAGCAGCTGGTGATTTGCGGAAGCGAGGATAGGAATTCGCGAGACTAGTGATGTTCGTATCAAACGCAGTTGTCCTGGAATCAAGAGGTTGACGAATCCAAGAAAGCAGGCGTCTGCCAGTTGTGGAAAGCTGTGGACAAGAAACAGAAAAGGATGGATGGTTGCGTATGTTGCAAGGCGGATGTTGTCTAGCGACAGTATTAAACGATGGCTATAGGCCAAGGGTGGATATGTCTGAATGAGCGACAGAGGTGATCTGTACTGCTGTTGCTACCGACACGGGCGAGGAAGGAAGAGATTGAGACAGACTGTGTCCGGAAGAGAGCTTGTCGTAGGATCTGGGAGATGGAAGTAGCCGGAGGAAGGCGATGCAGGTACCAAAGTCAGGTGCGGTGGCCAAGGTCTCGAAGGATCAGGCCCAGGTTTCCTTGTTAGTCAGAGTCGTCCGGGAGCAGCAGCGCGAATGAAAGCTGGAGCGATCAAAGAGCTGAGGCACGAGGATGACAAGCACGATGAAACCGAATCGATTGAATCCTCTTCTTTGTCGATGGCGTGGAGTGGGCAATCGTGACGGCTTTGTCCAGCAGATATCAATCAACCCGAAGAATGACCTTTCCAGGCAGATTCAAACGTGGTAATTAAGGCGATGACACTGATCAGTGCGACAATGCAGACCAGATCAAGGTGTCTCGAAGGGTAACAAAAAGTGAAGTCGAAAGTTAAAAAAAACTATACAAGGATTAAGGGTCGAAATGTATGGTTGAGTCGTCCAGAAACTCGTGGTGGACGGGTTGTGCAATTCTGTTTTTATTCTTTTCCGAATCTCTCTGCAGTCTTTTGGGTGTCGGGGGTATCAAGAGTGAAACAATATTACTCTAAGCAGCTCGAGGCAGTACCGAATGCTGGGGAGGTGTTGAAGCGAGCAATAGTAGCCGGGAGAAGGGTTCCTGTCGAGAGGCAGGTCTGGATGTTTTGCAGGCCAGCAATGACGATGATTTGACGACGGGGCGTACAAGCACGCGCACACGCACAACAAACACACAGTGAAATAGTTAAGCCTCAAGAAGGATCGCACCCAAAGGGTTGGAAGGCGGCGAGAAAGAGGGAGAGGGGGGATAAAGGAAGGGAGGTTGCGAGATGAGGTAGACCGAAGGAGGGGATGGAGGAGAGAGGGAAGAGAGCAGCAGCGAGAGGCACGAGAGAAGAGGAAGAGAGAGAACTAAGGGTGGTGTGTACTCGCGATGGCAAAATGTGACGGGAGACGCTGCAGGTGGACTGAACTGGTGCTCGACTGCCACTGGGCGATGGGTGACGGCCGGGGGGAATTGGGCGGTGGGCGGTTGGTGGGCTGCCAGTGGTGATTCTGCAGTGGTGCGTGGCGGGCGAAGATACCTCGCTCGCTGAGTGTGTGGGGATATTGCCTGTCGCGGTTTCTGTCTTCTGTGCCTGGCCTGGCCCGCCGCTTCCACTCTGCCCACCACCAAAATAGACCTACCTTATGCTCGGCCCCTGTGGTGGATCATGATGGACGGTCCAGAAAGGTTGAAGCCGCTACTGTACATACCTTAGGTAGGTACCCAGAGAATTACTGGGCGAATGACTGCAGCATTGACACTGTATTTCTTGTCAAGCCAGCATAATGCCAAAGCCCATCAGGGATGTTAAAGCCACCGTAAGGGATACATTATAGGTAATACAGTGCGAGCTGGAAGAGAGCGAAAGTGGAATCTGCACTGCTGGAGATTGGTTCGGTGCTGCACTGAGTCCTGCCTTAACAGTCACAGTTCGTGGCACTTGGAATGCTCCTATTGGCCGTCTGGCTGAAGAGTGTGCATCTGGCGGGGTGTCGCCCTGGCCAATCGACGGTCGACGCCGAATTGAAGACTGGGGGATATGGCAGCCCAGGCCAGTCATCTGCTCGACCACTTTCAGGGGGCTTCTCAGGGGTGACAGCCTCGACAGGGGAGAACAGGGGTAGCTGTAGGGATGTCCGCCTTGTTACCAATCTGGGGGAGGGCCGAGGATCACGAACACTTACCTACACTAAGGTACGTGTACTTCACATTCTGCGGGTGGTTTGCAAGACCTTTGCACGCATACCTCCATACTAGGACTCGAGCGACAGCGAAGCTGCGTTGGAGAAGTCAATTGAGACTTGTTGAGTCAACTAAGTTCTTAGGAATAACATACAGGTGAACAGCGAATCGATCAAAATGAAACAGTCTAATTTCGCTGCTTACGCTGAGTAGCATGCGTGGTGAGAGTTGGGCTATTATGCCAGGCAAGAACCCATTTAAGAATTGCCCTTACTCTGGGGAGAACCACAAATTACAATGTCTTGCAGAAAGGAGATCACCATCAAGGCCAACGATGAGCTCGCGCCATAAGCGTCCTTCGGATCAATTCATTAACTGAACAAGACTCTCCTCCGAACCTCCTTACGAGACCATGAAAACTAGTCCGAGTCTCACGCCCACACTTTCAACGCCCCTTTACTTGATATGGCTTAGCACAGTTCTCTCTTGCTATCCATGTCGCAGTTCGCTCAGCCAATAGGCAATGGTTCATCGAACATATCCTACAACAGTCTTGTGACCACCTGATCATTTTGGCCTACCTATTTACTTGTTCTTGAAGCCCTACATAATCGTTGTTTCTGGTGCTACAATAGCCTTGGTCAACAGTCCCATTCTTAGCTCGTTGATATAAAGTTGATAGGACGGAACAGCCCGTGTTCAAATGGGTTTAACTTCTTGGATGCTTAGAAATGTCACAGACAACTCGCATTGGCGGGCTGAGCTCTTCTCCTCCATTCCTGAACCTTGCTTGTCAACGACAGCGTAACTGATGATGCTGGTCCGCCCATCGAGAGATAGCTCCCAATAAAGTGGGATCGTGCTTTGTTAGGTATGACATACCTTAGGCAACATGTGCGTGCATTAAGTGAAAGTAATAAACACGCATATGTGCAATCTGGGAAGAGCAACAAACGCCACAATCCAAGTTGGTCGCTTACAGTGCTCAATCAATGCAATACGCAGATCCCAGAGGATCTTCACGTTGCCTCTGCTTGGAGTATCCATCAGCAATGTTGTTCAACTTTATCTCCAACGGCGAGATTTTACTACGTGTCCTAATTAGACTTGTTCGTTCATTTCCTACATCAACAGTAGACACTCACGACACGAACACAGGGACCCTGGGGGATCTACGCAGGTACCACAAATTACATCCATGCGAAGCTTGCCCAAGACGTTTCAGAATCTGAGAAGGCTGAAACCCAGCAACCCGACCAGCCCCAAACAGGCCCAACTTGCAGTCACCCTGCATTTTCGTAATCTTCCCTGGGGCAGGTTTTCAGACGAATGCATTCGTGCATGCGACTTTCTAATATTGTATATCTTTATTCCTTTCGGCGTGGCCTGCCTGCTAAAATATCCACATCTCAAAGGAGTCAACGGTCTGGCGTCACATTCGGTAATCGGTTCATGTTACGTATTACGTGTTACCTTGCGCAAGCTCCCCGTCCATACTGTCCAGTCCTCATATCTCATTTCATACCACTTCAATATCTGGTTGAATGCACACAATGGGCTACTGCACGACAGGCATCCATCGGCTTTCGGCTTCGTACGCCAACGGCTTCTGTGAATGCACGAGGTTCTGAAGGACTGAGATGTCCAGATATCTTACCCTGCTTGAGCTTGGTATGGCGGGTCACAGGCTTCGCGGTCGGGCCTTGGTCCCGATTCTGTGACATTTGAATGCCCCGTACGGAGAAGAACGACGTGACAAGCGGCATTCAGTCGCTTCTTCATTTCTCGGGATCTATGTGACATGATAATTCGATCAATCGTGGAACCGAATCGTACTGTAGGTAGCTCTGGAACGAGTTGGTCTCCCGATAGTATAGTCAGGCTTGTCATCATACTTGGACATCGCTTCCGACTCATCAGCCTGCAAGAGTCAAATAGTCGGTTAACGCAGGGTAGGGTACCATCGCGCCGTCGCGCAAATGCAGCCACTCTGCATGCACACTTGGGAAGCACACGGCGGCGGCGCTTAACCGTCGCTTCACGTCCCCCATGCGTCGACGCTGATTTGTGATCAAGCGCCTCTCCCGAATTAGGCTTGCACAAGTTCGAGCCCATCGTCAACAGACGTGGCACCATTGGTACTGGATGGCGGCCATTCTGCACTCTCATTTGCTCTCGCTGTTCGCTACTAGCCCCAACAGTACCCTTCCTGCATCATGACGCCTCTTGGGAATGGGCTTACTGTGCCCTTTGTGCGATTTTGCCTGGCTAGCAAACCGACGATCTTGCCACCCAGCCGGTTGATCGGTGGTGCAGATGGAGCGGGCACCAACGGCAGACCCGAATGTTGCGAAACCGTTCCCACGTGTTTGGCCGCCACTTCAGCAGTGCTAAAAGCAGCCAGTCAGCCAACAACTTGTTGTTAGGTGTTTCATCGTCAGCAATTGCTTCGATTCAGTACTGTTGTAATGCAGCTACGCCTCCGACCGACATAACGAGGCAGCGCCTGGCAAGCTGGACCACGGGCGAGCAATGATGTGCGGTACCAATCGGACAGCCACACCTATTAGGCCCTACTCATCACTCGATATAGAGCACGTTCATTACACGTGGAAGACACACAAAAGCGACGTCTGCGAAACCCGTTGTGCTCTTGATAATAGCCTTCCATGAAACCAGCACATACAACGCAATGGACTTTTCAGCATCATCATTAAGGCACGACGTCAGGTAGGGGGCACTGAGGTGACTCTTCTGGACTTCTAATCCGTCGTTGGGCACATGCAATTCACTTCTGCTAATCAATCCTGACCCTACTCTTCATCCAAATGCTCCAATGGTTGGTGTATTAATCTCACCGAAAAGTTACAATTGTCTGTAGCCATACTATTACTTACACAGTCAGGTTTGATAAATGTCAAACACCAGCGCTCGAAATACAGGTTTGTTTCGACATACTTATTGTTGGAGACCGTTAAACCCCATTCGCTCCGTTTAGACAAAGCAATAAAGCAGCTTCGGAGTTCACAACATGTCGAGACGATTTTTTAAGCATTTCCCATATCATGTATTAAATATTCAAATAGAGTACACTCTGGTACGAAGGGCTTGGGTTCGGGCCGCGCGTAAGCTTTAATTATACAATAACGGATTATTGTTTCGAATAGTCCAGAACATGCATCTTTTTTAACCGTTTGTCGTTCGCCACCGGGAGAGGTGCTCGATGAGTGTGTATTTCGCGAAACCTGGCTTTTAATTTCATCGCTTTTGCTTCGTCCACAAGCATGTTAGGATCCGCAATGTCCGCCTATGTCAGAAAGGAGATTGTCCAACAACGACAATCACAGCAAGTTGCCCTATAGTGCAACTACAACCAAAACCTGCAGCACTACTACGCAAACTTGTCTGACTTCCACAATAACTTCAACTTGTCGGAGTGGCGCAAGGACTACCTCGTCAGCCCCTGTTGGTTGCTATACATATGCCTATCTCGTCTCAGACACCACAACTTACACCATAAACCTTCAGGACGGCACAGAAACTCACATCAATTATCAAGAGAACAATGCAAGGATGGCTCATCACCATGGGCTTTGACATCATCGACAAAAAGCTTTACGTGTATAACAATCGAGGGCCTTCCGTTCGTTTTGTGATCGTCATCGACGCCAATGGAAACCCCCTGGAGCTCTTGCAGCTCTTTCCAACCCCGTTGGGATTCTGCTACAACCTAGGGGACGTCGACGAAAACCACAATTTCCAGGCCTATCAAACTGAGGATGGAGGCTACGTAGAAGTCGCTCTACATCCATTCTCTCCAGAACACAAAACCCAGAACAGTTCTTCATCTTTCACTGTTGACAAAGCATATGACTGAACCTATGTCCCGGGCACTGGCAGGTATCCGCGGGTATTAGGCCGCTGCGTTGACCAGAGGGAGACAATACTGCAGCGACTTGATAAAGATGACCGCACGTGCTCAGATTCAACGAACTACGGCACCGTTGCTACAACAACTGGCCTTCGGTGTTTGCCAGACCGAGAGAGACACTTTTTGGCTAGGATGGGTATAGTCGAGATAGCTACCAGTTCTAGCTGCCGGAGGCGGGCACATCGGCCATTTTTGTGGCTGAGTCGGATCCTCCTCCTGTCGGAGATGGCGACGGTGCTTTCCGCTTTGAAGCTTTTAATCCAACGAAGCAGTCCCATCATCGTCATCAAAGGAGATGGCTTAACAGGATAGATGTGTAGTGGAAAGGCGGCAGTCAAAGCTATATGGCCACTTAATTCAATGCGTACGACATCTTCCTTCGATTTATAATGAACCTGATATCTTCACAACGATTACATACGTACAATGTGTCGGGGTAGGATAATAAATGTGTTCCAAGCAGTGCAAATCGTCAAGAGTCAACCGACCCAGGTGGAATACCGAATGTGTGGATTCCGATGAGCGTTACGACCCATTAGAGTGGTAACCTCGGCACTGAATGTTATTTGTAGTAGATGAAATCATGTTGACGGTGATCTAACAAAACCCAATGCATTCATTCTTCGCTGTTTAGGTGCATGGGAGAGTTCGAATGCTTGGGGATGCAGGGTATGGCGTTTACTCGAACATATGAAATTGACCTGTACTGCCATGCAACAACATCGTTAATAAGTCGAATTTTGAGACTGGACAATACTCGAGAGTTTTATATAGCTCCACGCACTTCCCTTTCTTTTATCGTGTTGGCCGAGATATCATAATTCTCGAGAACAAAGAATGTCGGCCACAACGGAGCTCTGTGCACCCGCCAACGCGGTCGATGTGACACAGAGGTAGGAATGTTGCATGTATCGAGGACAAAGAGCCTCGATGTCAAGATACCACAACACCAACAAATTGACCATATACTTGGGTTGGTAGCACAGGAGCGCTTTTGGAGGGCATTACTTCGATAAGCACGTTAGTTCAGTCTTCACTCTGTATAACAAGACTTTGCCGAGGACAAAGACTCCTCATCAATTCGATAGCATTCGTACTGCTCGGGAAGGACTGTTGGTGATCTGGGTGTTGCACGCCATCTCTGAAAGAATGCATCGCCGGTTTTGAGTGTTGTTGGTTCGGCCTCGAATTGGTGCACCATCTACGATGAAGCATCCAATACTTATACCGCCTGCTATCTATGATTGTATCACTTGTTTGGGTTTTCTTCTCCCTCCTTTTCGTCATCTGGGTATGTTTCCAGAGGTCCTATGTGCCATCGTAACAGCACTTATCCCTTCAACTCTCTGGGCATCATTTATGATTATCGACCCAATATCAATCTATTCTGTTCCGTTTAGTATGATCGACGCCGCGGCCATATTTGCCACGTCAGGGTCAACCCACTACCTTTTGATTGCCACTGCTCAGATATACCACGATATCACTGTGTATTGTATGCTTTACCCTGTCTGATAGCCAGTGGGACTGTCATGTCGAAGATACAAAAGAGGACCAGCGAAACAAAAGTATCTGCTCCGGAAGTTAGCCTCCCGTCGATTCAGGGAAAAGTCCTTGCTCTGCAACAAGAGCATGAGCACCAGCTCGACAACAAATAGTCCAAACAGCATAAGTCTGCGTGATTCCCCTTCAAACCAGCCAGAGTCACGAGGTCGTTCAAAAACACGTCGTTTGGAAGACGGAGACTCGACTTACGAATCTTCGCGCAGTCCTTACAGCACTCGACAATCGCAGGTCGGTACAGCACCCTCTCGACACAGACAGTTGGCTTTAGAGGAGCCATGAGGGATGCGCGTCTGCAGATCGCTCTGGTAACGCCTAAAAATGCTATTGAATCCCAACAAGCAATAGTAGAAGGAATGCCTCCTCAAAGCGACCGAGATCGTCCTTCGAGGGATGGGGGTGATCGAAGATCTCCTTCGCCGCCACTTTCTGAAGTAGATCTTGAAGATTATCTTCCACGATCTGATTCTCCACATGCTCAGTCTACCTTCCCTATGAGTCGAGGAGCAGCTCGAGCATCAACGTCTTATACCTTAGAATTCGAACAACCAAATCGCAGTGTCGGAAAATCTAACCACGCAAATTCCCCCGATCAACTTAGTCGCGGGACTATCGCAGTCATAAAAGTCTTCCGCTGCCTGCAAGCCAACACGTGCCTCGCCATCATCGTCCTCGGCGCCGAGGCCTTCACGTCCTGGATCCGTCCATCAGAAACCTCGACCGAGCTCTTCCAGTGGTACATCTACGTCGGCGTCGTCTCGCTAATCACTCTCGGCTACTTCATACTCGCCTGGTTCCTGACCGAGCGTTTCTTCAAGAATCTCTGGTTTGTCCTCGCGGACATGACAGTCACCCTCCTCTGGCTTGTAGCCTTCGGGGAATTCGCAAGCTTGCTGGGCAGATTTGAGAGCGAAGAGAAGCCGTACGATGAGGTCTGTTATCAGAAGTTTCACATCGTCATCACTGGGCTTCTGGCTGCGGCTGTGCTGTTGGCCTCGGGAATTGTTGTGATGCATATTTATCACGTTATACATTATCGACTTCGGTGGCAACACGACAAGCCTTGTAGAGGGACTTGGAACTTTGATAACTGTATTTGGAGGATGTTTAGCAGTGTTTCTGATCGCTCGCGACGCAAGAAAGGAGCCTCGGTTGTCTGAGAATCCTCAATGGCTCCGCAGCACCATCACCAATGCGTTTAACACATGACTTATTCGACAATTTCTCAAAAAACAACACCAACAAGAAACTTTAGTGGCTTTCGACGGTTGACTCCAAAGGCAATTAGAATGATTTCACGGTCACATACCCTTAGAATATCAAACCTTTAGTTAGACAACTCAATACTATTTCTATCTAGACTCGCTCCCTAATCTTGTAAACAGTACTGAGCCTGTGAACTATAGAGTCCTGTCCTTTTCATCTTGTTCTTACCTCGCAGAGCACCATCACAACACATGAATTACAGTACCTAACACACATCTTACGCAACAACTTTACTCACACAATTAAATCCACACACCATACTAATCAACAAACACGCACAAACCCAATCACGTACTCGAAGTCATAATCGCATTGGCGAAGTATCATTAACAGCTCGCAAGATGCTGGTGCTATAGTCCATGCAATCGTAACTCATTCCCGTTGAACTCAGACTCAATGATCATCCCGGGTCCTTACCCTCTCAACTCCGGTTTTATTCTCAACGCCAGTTTTACTCTCTCAACTCCAATTTTGCCCTCTCCAACATCGACCATTTTCTTTGTTGTACAGGATTTGGATCGCCTAATTTCCCCCGTTAAGCAATAGCAATAGCAATATAGGGTATCACGGTTCATCATACAAACACAAGCCCTCTCTGATTTCAGTGGATTCCTCTCCAATGTCACACATCCAGATTTTGATCATGCAAAACTTCATCGCCCTTGAACACATCTTCTCCTCACTCGACCGGAACGTAGGGCATCTTCGCACTAAAGGTCTCAGCATAGTCAGCTGCCTCGATGGCATCCACGTTCATGTGAATATCCCAAGTCTTTGTGGACTGCGTGGGAGACGGAAGGCTCCCATTGGCTCGATCAGTGGTCATGTCAGAACATGTCAGACATGGAATTCGCCCTATCCCGGTCCAGTTGTAACAGCGTTGGATCGATAGTAGCTGGTTGCATGTCGTTGAAAAACCCTTCTGCGGATTGGCGCAATGGATTGTTCATATAAGGAGTATGACCTCTGCTACAGGCGCGCTTAGCTAAAGGGTTATCTTCGTAGCCTGCAACGTCGGTGGCTGTGGGAGTTCTTCTGTCGCTAAAAGTGGTAGTGGCTACAGGCATTCCTCCACTGCGATGGGCGTAGTTCGTCGAACGGACATTTCCGTTAACCCAAGTGCCATTGGTCAAACGCATAGTTGGATCACCAAAGGTGTTGTTAGCCATCGGTGGCTTTCCACGGCCTATGGCATTGGTACCCATAACGATATTGTCGACACCCGAGGCGCGGTTGGTTGCCGAGATATTTGTGTTGCGGGAGGCATTGTGATACATGTTGGCCGTGCGGGTGTTTCCGTTACCAAAGGTGGTGTTGTTGGTCATAGAGATATTGCCACCAAGAATGTTGTTGTTCTAACCTAACATCATGGGATCGCCCTCGACGTGTGGTGCTGTGTCGCCGATAACAGCGCCCGATGGCGCTCCTTCACTACGTTCTTCCTCCATCATCTCGATCAGATCGTCAATATGTGCGTCCAGGTTGTCGGCGTCTTGTCGATCAAGACACTGCTTTAACAAACGTCGATACTTGTCAATTTTCTCGCCTGTGCCGGAGTGGCCCAGGGCATTCGCATAGTCATGTTCAGCTTGTCTTTGCTTGGCGACACTATCACGTAGCTCATGAGCGAGTTTTAGGCGGCCGTCGTAAGAATCTTCACCTTGATCTCCGTTCATAAATGCTAAACTTTGCTCGATGGATCCGTGGATATAATATCGACTTTGGCGCTCAAGAAGCGACAAAAGTTCTTGTTCTGCCCCAGCGGCCTCTTGCTCCGCAGCGGCAGCAACTTCTGGCGGCTCAAGGGCAGCTTCCAAATGTGCAATCTGCTGGTGGACAGTATCCAGTTCATTCTGCGTGTTGCCCAGCAGTCTACGCGCTTCGTTGGCCGCATCAGTCTTCTGCTTCCACTGATTCTCGAAGTTGAGAGCCAGATTCTTTATTTTTTCCTGAATCATGGGGCCAATCTTGCCCTGGATTGTGTTTGCGGCTTCTGAACTGTATGACACCAGTTTCCCAACCGAATCGGGTCTAAAGTCGGGGAGGGAGTTGTGTTGCGAATGGGGACCAAAGGGGGATGATGATCGTTGTCTTGGAATCGGCTCTTTCTTACTATGTCTTGTAGCATTGATCTCTTGAATGACCTCGTCGGCCGATATTCCCTGAGCATTGAGGATATGAGGGTCTGCCCCACGACCTAGGAGTGCTCGAATGCATTTGCTAGCTCTTGCTCTAGTGGCCAGGTGCAGAGCAGTGTTTCCCTCGGCATCTCGCAAATTGAGGAGCTGGAGTATGTAGTTATTATCATGTGTTTCCTGAAGCTTATTCAGGATGGAATCCAAATAATAACGCGAGCACGATTGGCTCTGCACGCGACCACTTTTGATGACCGTGGCATGGTGGATAACGGTGTATCCGATGTCGTCACGCATCTCGACCGTGTCGATAAGCTCCTTTAGAACCGAGGGAAACGTCTGCTTCTCGTAACAATTTGTGAAATTGACGGAGCGCATCAAAGGCGTCTCTCCCCGTTGATTCTGAATCCCGACGTTGGCGCCAAAGCGCTTCATCTGCTTGATCACATCGACATCGCCCATTGCGCTTGCCCAGTGGAGAGCACTGTGTTTCTCAGCGTCGATGGGCCAGTCGGGCTGGAAGTCGGTCGGGGGTTCCGGTCGGAAGCTGGGCGTCGTCTGGTTTCTAGACAGAAGGAAGTAGTCCAGGAGCGCGTCACCGTAGATGGAGTGCTGCTGTTCCGTCAAGTCCTGAATGGTCTCCTCGCGCTTTCTTTTACGGTGGCCGGTGGAGAACTGAGACATGTCAGGGCGGTCATCCTCGGCCATGTAGGACATAGAGGCAACGGTGTCATTGTCAGGCAAATCATCGTCTATGAGGGGCTGGCTTAGGCTCTCGACGATCTCCGGTTTGGGAGGAGGAGGATCTAAATTCTAAAGTTAGAAGCATATCTAGGTTTGCAGGAAGTACGTGGCGAAGAGGGCTAGGAGAGCCGGAGCGACAAAGGGTCCATGACTGTGGAACAACATACTATTCCACTTGGGCACTGCTGGCTTTCGCGGAGCCTTGGGCTTGCTGGTATGGCGAGGGGCTGGCGGCGGGCTTTCACCGCCAGGTTGGTACTCAAAGATAGGTCGGATGCGGTCGTAGACATTGTTTCGTCTTGCTAGTTGCTCGCCAGCCTCGAGGGGGATCCAGGTACCCTGATACTTTCCGTAGCCACCTTGAATCTTCTCGTGGGTATCCTTCTGGACTTCTCGCTCGAGGATTCGGGTACGGGCGGGCTTGTCGAAGCCGGCGCACTTGAGGATATGAGTGGCATTGATCCAGTTGTCGACTCGCCTGCGCATGACATGCTCTTTAAGCTCGGGGCCGAATTGGTACTCGTAGACGGGAATCTGGCAGCAGCGACTCTCCGTTAGTCAAGGGGATTAATCATAGCTTCTTCTGCCAGCGACGGCATGGGGGCTATCATGTGACATACACCACTGTAGGTTGCGCTATATATGCCCGGGCCAGGGGCGGGCTTGGCCGCCGCAGCGGCGGGTTGAACCATCACAGCAGCGAACTGTGATGCTGCGGAGTCGGCGTTGAAGAGACCACAGACAGACGGCAAGAGTTGCAGGGGTTTGGAAAACGTGTTCAATGGTTGCAGATGTGCGGCGATGTTGTGCAGTAGTATGTGGTGCAGTGGGTGATAGGACAGAAAGAGGGAGAGGGACACTCAAGTTCACACCATCGGGTGCAAATCACCAGACAGAACTCAATTGGCGACGTTATTCTTGGTGAGCGACGTTCTCAATTCACAAAGTGATCAGCGGGAACAGATATCACAGATACGGGTCACAAATGGCAGGGTTAGCCGCCTGGCGACGCGCTTTGCAGACGTGAGAGAGCCGTGGAATGAACCGAAGACGCGCATCACGCGTAAATGGGATGCAGCTGTTCATGGCTGTATGCCTCAGGCACCACCTGCAGCAGGCTTCCAGGTCCACCCAAGGCAGTTCCGGTTAAATGCATAGCGCCAGCCAATGCACTTATATGAGCTTCAGGTGTTGCTCAAACATCCAGCGCTGAGCACACTGAGTCCAGGTAACCGATGAGGTAGGTAGATTCAGCACACCTACATGTACTTATCTTACAGCATCTTGTCACCTTGAGGATGGAATTCGACAACATCTAAAAATGTTGGGTATTGTTCGATCGTCAATTAACCTTGTTATATGCCGTTGAGGTTAGCGGGATAGACGTTTGCACGATGTCCAGTCCGACTCAGACACTACTGAAGCTTGTCATAGGCACACATACATGTATGCTTGCGCCAGTCGAACTCACCTACATGTGTACTTGAGTAGCTGAGATATGAATTACGGTGAAGCTAGATGACGAGATCTTTTTCTCCCGTAGATAAAACACAATACGAAGCTCTCCATGCCTCGATCGGGTATTCGACATGGCTTAGAATCGGGACTCAAGAGTGGACAATGCATGCCTGCAGTCATCTTCAGACTGCAGTCCGCCTGCTTGGGAAATTATTAACTGGTATTACTGGGCACATGTGTATACTCTTCCCTCGCGTGGCGAACTGGGCTAGCTTGAAGTACATGATAACACTCATGTAATAGGTGCTCGTCTTTAAGCTCCCGAGGCCTCCTTATTTTAAAAACTAACTGCTCTTAAGAAGCGAGACCCTTAAAGAACGCATATTCGAGTTTGCAGACGATATCAGGATATATGTTCCTCGAGCTAATATTTCCTAACCATTTTATGTCAAGGACACTTCTATCTGATTATCGCCCTCGCTGAAGCCGTTGCAGTTCAAAGCTTGCTGTCGTTGGCGGCACTATGCGGTTAGTATGGAGCTGCAGCTCGAGTGCCGGCTAGAATAGGCGGAGTGGTTAACACGCATGACTTCACCTCGCACTGTATTCAGGCCTTGAAACTGTGGTGCTAAAATGTGTGCCACACTGTATTAAAATTCCTGCGGCTTAAAGGAGCTGGGTTCAATTTCTCTCACTTTGTTATACCGTCGTTTTTTAGTATTTTATTAACCTAAGGCAACCATGGCAGATGGGTCAATTCTTCTACCGGACAACATGAGCACTCGTTAAATACTGAGTATCGTATTGACCAACTAATGGCTGACCAGCCTAGTGTATTTCATAAACTCTTCATCCTCTAGCAGCAACTCCATTGCCCTCTCCTCCAACGTGATCATCAGTTCTAACTCCCGCGAGTCAGGCGCAGTAGGCAGTATCACAGCTGCCGGGCAATTCCAGGCATCGCCCGCTCGCCGAAAACTGTCAGGGTAGTCTGACCTAACACCAGGGATAGACCACTTCTGGTCGACACCTGTACCGATGTACCGCCAAGAATTGAATACAAAGTCATATTTGTCAGAGAAATCGATGTCAAAGACGAGTTTCGTTGGGTCCGAGAGAGCGACATATAACTCCTGACGCTCGGCTGCGTATCTTACGTCGACTTGCTTGATAGCCTCCTGAATGCATTGTACGACCGGGTAGAGATTCTCGGCCACTGTAACACCGTCTTCCGCAGATTCGTGGCAGGCTCTGAGTAGATCGCAAACTTCTATCCTTGCGAAAGGCATCTCTGTTGCGTTCCCGAAATATCCGTTCTGGTCTATTTCGCCAAATGCTCGTTTCCTAATATCGACAGTGATGAAGAGTCGTGGTTGCTTGTCTGTATGTCTTGTTTCCACCTTACATGTGCCGAGCCTTGCTTTCGTTGCATGAGCCCACATCAGAGCGGCTAATACAACCGTCGAGCTCGGTCTTTCTGTCTTGTTGACCTCTGCAAAGGAATCTTGAAGAGCGCTGAGCGTTTTTGCATCGAAGAGAAAGACTTTCCCTGTGCATTCCTCCGTCGGAGGGCTGGTATATGCAGGAGTAAGGAGTTTGCGCTCTGGAATCCGCTTTCTTCGTTTACCAGATCTTACTAGGTCGCTTTTGGAAATGTCGGCCCCGTAATATATGTCGCATGGCGGTTTTGTGATGTGAACCGGCTCGCTATTGGTTATGGCACCGCGAGTCTGTGCCGAGAACCAACGGGCAACGGTATTCATTGCATGGCCATCGCCTAAGGAGTGGTGAAGATGAAGTCCCAGGATAAGACCGCCCTCAATAAGGTATATGCGAATAATTATGGCGTGGGCAATGCTATGCGAGTTGAAGCCAAATATATCGTTGACGAAAGCAGATGCAGGAAATCCTCGGAGTTTTAGGTCGACATAACTCTGTCCAAAGGTATTCTCTATATCGTAGACCTCCACTGGAATCTCATTATGGGAAGCTGGGCTGACTAGGGCGACGGGTTCCTCGACCTTGAGTAGTGACCTGAGGACAGGGTATGTTTGACCAAGTGCCGAAGTACACGTCTTGAGATGCGCTATAGCCTCTGCCTTTTTGTCGTTGTCGATCCCGAAACATAGGACTAAGCGGTTATAACTGCGAGGTGCAACCTGATTATGTGGATTTAGAGGAACAAAATCCTCTACTGCAATGGGTTTCGTCATCTTCGAGAATTATAACGTTGATCAAGCTGGTGGAGCAGACTGGATATGCTTTCGATATCATCGAGTCTAGAATGTTAGGTAGCAACGGAGCCTGACATCCGAGTCCGGGCCAGAATAACTAGCAAGGGGTCTGGAGAATATATCCTTAATAATCCAGTAAGAGCAGCTCGGTGGAAATCTATTGTGCCAGTGTGTCCCATTGAGTCACACCACTGCAGTACTGGGGGGTGATTCGAACCACTTCACTGATCGTCGTCCATCACTGTAAACAACGTATTGTACATCCACGAGGCCCGAGACTCACAGAATTGTTGAATAGTGCTATACTCATGTGACCAAATGCAATCAATCTGTAGAATGAGAAAATCAGAGAATCAGCAGTAACCTGTGCTTGGTGATTGACCTCAATTGTATCTCATTTAGCCCGTTTCAATAGAGCACATGCTCAAACTCATCTTTCGACTGTGCCACGTACTTTGAATGGCAAGATTATCGAATGGTTGATGGGTTATACATTTTCACCTTTCCAAGATAGATCAGTGGCTGTAGATAGAACGGTGCCGTATATGATTACTAAGATTGCCATTGAATAAAGGCATCAATACATATATGAACAGGGGGGCATAGTAGCTACCCTAGACCAGGGATATTCGCGCTACAGTTGGAATCATCACCCTTCAGTTAAAATACGATTCCAGATATACCTACCTACACATAGTTCCAATGCTATTGAGGGGTCGCAACCTCATAGTACTGTGAAATGTTACAAGAAGGGTGTGTCCTTGACGTATCGGTAAGGTCCATACCTGGGATCAAAAAGACTCTATTTCAACCTCAGGTCAATATCTGATATCAAGGTATGTGTAGGTAATGCCTTCCCGCAACGAACAACGTACGCAAACTACTTAGTCTTTGTGACGATGGATGGAGCACGACTTGGACTTGGAATCACATGGATGTTACGGATCGCTGACACATCTATGATGCCTGATGTGGATTTTCGAAAGCGTTGTCTCAACCAAATTCCTTGAAGACCCTTCGTCCCTCTGAATGAAGCTCATCTTTCCTCTTATAATTAGTTATCTCAAAGCCCTCAACCCGCAGCATCTTTCCGCTCCTATCATGACACCCCTGCATCATCGCGCCCAATTGTTACCTTACCTTAGCTCACCTGTCAGCAACAGCGGTCAGGACGGAAGTGGAGGTGGCTGGTTGCTATTCTTGTCTGTGGCTTGCCCAAATGCCATGCCACTATGCCCACTTTGATTGCTTCCTTCGCGTCCCGAGCGCGCCTGATGCAAGACTGCGTAATCTGACGTTAAAAGGCGTCAACTTTAAAGGTCCCTGTGCGTGTCAGGCGTGACCACCATTATGACTCGCCAGTTGACCGGACAGCGCATCCAACACATGAGCTCTACACAGCAGTGATCCTTTGAACCGAGCATTGGAACTTTGTTTCGCGCTGTCTCTGAAGGTAAATTAGGGGCTTGCGGGAGATAAGACGACCTACCTGATCGTCGCGTGACAGCGCATCCGATGCGGGGCTTTGCCTATCATCCTCATAGTACGGGACGTTTCGTCCTCCCTTTGGCTGCATGTCTTGAATTCTAAAACATCTTGACCTCTTTTCTGATTTACCTGAGCTGGTTTCTCGGTTGCGCGTTTGAAACGATTCGTTTTGGCTCATGGACTTCTTGAGATATTGAGCGCCGGACATAGCTTACATACAACACAACCCGGGCATCGGTAAGATGCTCTCGCTGGTGCTCCAAGAGATGACAGCGCCTCCAGCGCCTCAAACGGCATCGGCCACAGCTGCACCAAACCCACCGCCACGATTCTTGACTTATTTACTTCCCAGCTTTGCAAGGCCCTTCCAGCGACGACGACAAAGCTCGTCGGTCGGTAGTCCGGCAACACCGGGTAGTGAGGTCGAGGTGCCATCCCTTAGTAATTCGCCAACCGACTCCATACTCTCAACTCCACCCGAGAGTCCACCGGCTCCCGCATTCTTCCACTCTCTGTTTTCTAGTACGGCACCAAAACTGACACAGACCCAACCCGACACAATCCGCTGTTCAACATGCGGAACAGACTTCGCCTTCACATCACAAATCGTGAGTAAAGGCTTTACAGGCCGCTACGGACGCGCATATCTGGTATCACCGCCAGAGGCGACTCCAAAAGCAGATTTGATAAATATCAGAGTCGGCAAGGAAGAAAGCCGCATGCTAGCTACGGGGTCGCATACCGTCGCTGATATTCATTGTATCACTTGCCGCGCGAAAGTCGGCTGGAAGTACGTAAATGCAAAGGAGGAGTCGCAGAAGTACAAGATTGGGAAATTCATCCTGGAGACGCAGAGGACTGTTGATTATCGGAGTTGGGAAAATATGGCACCGGACGATGCAGAGGGTCTGGAGATGAACATGGCAAAAGACGATGTTGCGAAGGATAGCGATGGTGAGCCGATTATGTTTGACTCGAGTGACGAGGACGAGTGCGAGGAGTTGTTTGCGGGCATTTGGGATGCCCAGATTGCAGCCAAGAGGCGGACGAGGAAGGTTGATAAGCGTCGAAAGTAAAAGGCGGCGAAATGAAAGGAATCTTTGGTAATGGATACTGGGATAGAGTATTGGGAATAGGGCTACGACTCGGGCGGTGAGTCTGCTGGGGTGTTTATGAGGGTATACCATTTGACTTATTTGACTTATTGGAGTTTTGGACTCGCGATATTGGATATTCGATCGTAGGCAGAAACTGGCGTTAAGACATCCAACAAGCATAAGGACGATCTATATTGCATCTAGAGACAATCTCATCTATTTGCCTGCCCAATGCTCCTTCTACCATACAATGCGCTGGACTGTGATGGGCGTATGCAAATACAATCTTGCTAGGTACAACGACGACCTGGGCCGGATGTTTTCACGATGTACTACTTCGATGACTGACCAGACGCAGGTGATGGAGTTGGCTCGACTTTGCGAGTAGCCGAGATCTCTAACGTGACCTTCCAGCTTCATTAGTCTATGCTCTTTCACAAGAGGGGAAGAGACATACAGGTCCGTCATTGACCAATGCTACTTCCATCATAGCCTGGAATCTACCATCCTGTACTTTGTCTGCGACATAACCCTGCTGGACCTTTTGGAAGAAATATTCATATAGGGTCTTAGCTTCTTCTCCGCCGGCCGCTCCGTGGAAGTCGGGCTTGTTGCCTTTCTTTGTTGACGCGAGGAGGGTAAATTGAGAGACTAGAGTCGCATTATCAGACATGCGCATGATGCGTAATGCTGTGTGAAAGAGACATACCACAGAGAACCTCACCGCCTATCTCCTGTACATTGTGCTTCCACTGCAAATTCGACAATGAGTCAGCTCTCAAATTGTCTTATTAATTCTGCTGTTGTTTGAGAAGGATACGAAAAGTATTCCCGAGGTTGATCGGTTCCCCTCGGTTCTGTTTCCCATACAACAAAACGTGGTCTTGAACTCTGCAAAGGAAAGGAGGCAAGGCGGAAGGCAGCCGCGAGGTGACTCGTAGTAGAAATCGAATGGCCGTCATACTCTTCCGCCAGTTGCATCATCCCACAGCTTCATCTTCAGCACCTTGGCTGCCAATGAATCTGCTTCTTTCTGTGTGTCCCCGGGTGCGACAGCGGCAAACACTAGAACCCCTTTGCCGATGGATGAGACAACTTCTTTGTCCACCGTGACCGACGCAGATAATACGCGCTGTAGAATGGCTGGATAAATGAGCAAAATAAACAGATACGGGAGATAAAGTAGATATGGGATGCAAAGTACCTTTCATCTTGAGAAGAAGATTATTCAAATGTCGGCGAAGTGACAAAGTATTTGGGTTGCACCAAAGGCCTGTATCTTATCGCGGACTCAAATCAAGCCTTGACCCGACTCTGTAAGTGAGCTTTGGGCAAGGAAAGTGTTATTCGATGTGTATTTGGCTGCTTCTCATTCGAAGGAAATGGCCAACCATTGCGTTTAGAGGTTGAAGAAGGTTCGTGCTAGAACAGTGTTAGCATGATAATGGCAGCTGAATCCAGACGCGCAACTTGATTTATGAGGGCACAAGGAAAAAGAGCACCTTGCCAGCTAGGACGATTGGAAATAGGTTTCAACACGGTGGTCATACAACGGACAAGATGTAGACTCTCATGTGAAAGTAATTGACTATAATAACATGAGCTCGCGCTCCAAGAATCCTGAACATTTCCTGTTCTCTGTCCTTCGTTGCAAAAATCTCCTCCCTCCTTGTTTGTGATGGTCTTCACAATTCTGTGTGCCTCGAATCCGACAGAGCCCCAGACCCCTAATATTGTGCCTGCTAACGAAGACAACATTAGCTTCCAATACCAGCCCCTCCCGTGATTATAAACATGGGCAGCTCTGTCTATCTGAGCAATTTGAAAAACCGGTGGAAACACAGGACAACAGAATATACAAAATTATCTTGGACGGTAAGCACAGTCACAGGTACTAAACCCGTGGCCTGGGTATGCAGGTGCTGGGAGAAGTCAGGTAATGGGCACCTGCAATACAGATGTATACCTAGGTTATGTAGGTAGTAGTAGTTGTGCGCCCCTCTCACCAGTACCAGCTGCCGGGCATGGGCATGGGCATGGGCCTGTAGGTAAGATAAGGTACCTAACAGTGCTGACGTCGTCCAGAGAGATCAATGATGCCCGCGCCGGCTGGGCAGGTGACGGGGGTTTTCTGCACAACTGCAGCTTGCCCCTAGCACCCTGGCAACCCGGGCTGCCCCCAACGATCCATCAGCCGATGTACTAAGGTACCTGAGCATCACCACAGCCTTGGAAGTCGCCGTGGACAGAAGCATTGGAAGGCATCCACCAGCATAGCGACAGGCCACAGGTGCAACTGCGACTGCAACGCAACGCCTGAGGCTGTGACTGCCGCCTGCCGCCTCGCTGCGACTCAGCCTGCCTACTAGGTAGCGACAACACAACACATCAAGACCCGACAGCGCACACCCAAAACATGCAACACACCGCCGCGGTCTGGCATTGAGACTCTAATCCAGACCAACAGACATTACCATCACCACCTCCACCTGCAGTATTCTCTATTGCTGCATCCCACCGGTCAACCGGCGTGCACACCCTCCGCGCACCTGCACCATCGTGCGTCATCCCGAAGCACCCAATCTCTTCCTTACTCGTTCCGCCGTCTGTTTCGCAGCTGGCTTTTCTCCCAATTGCGCCCTGCGCAGATGAAATTCCGAAACACCAAGCCCCATCTAACTTTCAAATCTCTACAGTCTCGACGATTCCCTTCCACCGTCTGACGTTGAGAGTCGTCGATCCCGACTTCTGGCCTGGGTCCATCCAACACCCAACGCCCACTACCCTCCGACCGCACTTTGCGCAACCCACCTCTCACCGATATCCACTGGCCACTGGCCACCCACCGTCACCATGGCTGCCCGAAAGTTGCAGCAGGAGATGGACAAGACCTTCAAAAAGGTCGCTGAGGGATCGGCTGAGTTCGATGCGATCTACGAGAAGATCGAGCAATCTAACAATCCAGCTCAGAAGGAGAAACTTGAAGATCAACTCAAGCGTGAAATCAAGAAGCTGCAGCGACTGAGAGATCAAATCAAGACATGGGCGGCCGGCAACGAGGTCAAGGACAAGGCTCCGCTGCTGGAGCACCGGAGGTTGATCGAGACCCAAATGGAGAGGTTCAAGGCCGTCGAGAAAGCCATGAAGACGAAAGCCTACTCCAAAGAGGGCCTCTCCGCCGCCGCCAAACTCGACCCCAAAGAACAGGCCAAGGCCGAGGCGAGCGAGTTCCTGAGTAACACCGTCGACACGCTGGAGCAGCAGATCGAGTCCATGGAAACCGAGTGCGAATCGATACAAGCCACCATGAAAAAGGGCAAAAGCGCCTCGGCAAAGGCCGAGCGCATTGCCAAGATCGAGGCCGTCATCGAGACGCACAAGTGGCATCAGGGCAAGATCGAGTTGATACGACGGGCTCTGGAAAACGATTCCCTCGATGTAGAGCAGATCAAGGACGTCCGCGATGGTATCCAGTACTACGTGACGGACGGTATGAATGATGACTACATCGACGATGACACCCTCTACGACGAACTCGACCTGCAAGAAGAGGAGGACACTTTCGGTATGAATCCAGAAAACGACAAAGGCTCGTCCCAAGATACACAGTCGGTACAGGAGGAGAAGGAACCCACCGAGCCAGAATCACGGCCTGGAAGCCTGCCAGGCAAGACAAGAAGTGCGATGGATCCCGCTGGCCGAAGGCCTTCAGGCCAACTCAAGTCACCGCTGCCAACATTGGCCACATTACATACTCCTCTCTCCACTGTTACCAATAACACCTCTGCCTCCGCCAGCTCTAGTATGAAGCCAGCCTTATTACCCCAACGAGCTCCAGGTGAAGGTCTCAAGTACGCTTCCGCCGCCGCCGCCGCAGCGAACAATGTCGGCATCGGCCCTCTACCGCCGCCGCCAGGTGTATCTCCTGTTATTTCTTCCGTAGGCATCTCGCCCTTACCTCCGGCTGCTCCGTTGCGAGCTAGCGCCGCCAACTCTCCCAGCACTGTATCTATTCAGCCTGCTCGATCCGACTCGCGAACTGGGAGTGCACCTGTTTCCGAACCAAGATCAGCAGATCCAACTACTAGTATACCGAGCTCGACCCGGAAATCAGCCAAGGCGGACAAAGCAGCAAGTAGGGCGTCTGCTGCCACTGCTTCGGCGGCAGAGACGTCGGAATCATCCAGAGGTATTTCACCATCTATGGTGCACATGTCTCATATTGCTAATACAGTAAAACCAGTGCCGTATTCCAATGGCGCCTCTAATGGAACCATCATGCTGGAAGAGCAGAAAGAAGAGGAGGAATCCATCTTTCATCTTCCTGCCGCACTACAGGACTTGGTCGACTCGTACGAGGCGGCAAAGAAACGTCCACTGGCAGTCAATTCAGGCCCGTATCTGCGAATGCTGGCAGCCTCGCAAAACAACATCACCAACCACATGGACCCCGGCGATGCAGAGCCCACACGAACACACCGCCCAGAGATGCGGTATCATTCAGAAGCTGGCTACCCCCAGGAGTCGTTGCCCATCCTCGAGGACCCTCGCTTGTATTCGCGGATCGAGCCAGACACGCTCTTTTACGTATTCTACTACAAGCAAGGCTCTTACCAGCAGTACGTGGCTGCTAAAGCGCTGAAGGATCAGAGCTGGCGCTTTCACAAGCAGTATCAGACGTGGTTCCAGCGACACGAAGAACCTAAGAACATCACCGAAGAATTCGAGCAAGGAACCTATCGATTCTTCGACTATGAGTCGACCTGGTGCGTAACTTTGCCTCGGTCCTGACACGGCAAGGAGAAGGAGCTAACGATGTTCGCAGGATGAACCGCAGAAAGGCAGACTTTAAGTTCGCTTACAGATATCTTGAGGACGAGGTCTGATTTGCTGCTATTTGCTCACTTATGGTGCAACTAGGCAATACTTTTTTCGGCTTGAAGAAAGGTTCGGCGTTCACATAAATGGCCCCTAATTCCGGAGATATGGAATCGCTTCAACTTGTAGGAGTAAAATTTGGTCCAAAAAGGAGACGGCACCGAAGGGTTTATGAGATGTTACGATAATGCCGGTACGAAGCTGCTGCTCGACGCTGGCGTGGTGTACCTTGGCCCAAGGCATCAGACTCTGGTCGTCATGTATGCAGGTACAGGTATCACACGAGGACACAAGAGCCACGCTGCCTCTACCTAATTTCCCCGTCTGGTCGGGCAGCTAGGTAGCAGTGGGCAGAAACAATGAAAAGATCACATTGCTCCGTTTGAGCTTTGTGGAAAATCCGTAGTCCCTTGTATGCTCACCGTATTTTCACGTAAATACAAGTGCGTGGCGCTGCGTTTGAGTCACGCAGGCGATTGAATTCTGAACGCTTGATAGCACTTCGGTTACTCGGAAGCTCGAGAGCTCACCAATCGGATGCTGTCCCTGCACTCGGTGTAACACGTTGTATGGGTCGCTGGCAGCATTGAAGAATTGGCATATCAGCTGATGCTTCACAGTCTTCCCAGTGCCTCCGTAGAAGATACTATTGAGATGAACCGCGAACATGGTTCGTGAACTCGATACCTAGTATCTCATGATCCCGTGCAGACGGTGGAGCGTTGTAAACGTGGCGAGCGTGGGGAGCTTCCCCAGACTCGCTAGCCCTGTGACGGCGAGCTGTAGTCCTGGATCCGGTCCAATTGTGATTCGTGTCTAGGCCTGATCCATACTATCGGCATACCGGTTTGGATGAGGAACAGATCGCAAGTAGAGATTGAGACCTTTTGCTTTTGCTGCAGCTTGCGGAGCATAGATGCCCAATTCCTTGATATCGTCAGTGAGGCGAACCTGTATGTACATTTCCACCTGAAAGTAGGTGTTCGGTACTTGATGATCGACTACAGGGATCTGCTCCCCTCAGGTGTCATTGATGTTGATGGTGTGCTAGCAGCCTTTACCAAGGGGCTTTGACATCGGACATAGAATTATTTGCGTCTATTTTCTTTTCTTTGAGACTCGCTGATGAACGTAAAACCATTGAGAATTGAATGATTGAATATAGGCTTATTTATTTCTTCCCTTATGATTCATATCATCTTCTTGCGTTGCTATCTTTAAACTGCATAGACGGACTTCATCCTCGCTTACCTCTATTCTCTCATACGTCAGCATTCAGCACCACTTTCACTCGCAGAGACATTCAGAATGTCCTTCCCCCAGACCTTGTGGCACGAAACCACGTTCGGTCCCTCCCTTCTGCAAACCCGTCGCGAAACAATCCAATCAACCACAATCCGCACCCAACTATCAAAACTCCGGGAAACAGGTCAATACGAGTGCTTCAACTTGAAATGGCAGCCCATCTACGACGATAAATCCCGATGGCCGGCTCCGCCTACGGTGTATTGGGATAGCGATGTCGCGAAGTGGATTGAGGGTGCTTGTTATTGTCTTGCGGAGGCGTATGATAAGGAGATTGATGATGCGGTTAGGGAGATTGTGGATATGATTAGGAGCGCGCAGGAGGAGGGGGGGTATTTGGATGTTTATTTTCAGGTCATTGAACCGAAGGGTAGGTGGACGAATCTGAGGGATCAGCATGAGCTGTGAGTCTACTCTCTCTCTCTCTCTCTCTTTCTTTCTTTCTTTCTTTCTTTCTTTTTTTCTTTTTTTTGGGGGGGGGAGGGGGGGGTCGCGGTGAGGGGTTGTCTGTGAGTTATAGGATTGAGGCTGCAGGGCTGGGATAATAAAAGAGTGAGAGGGGCGGGTGGGAGTGAAGCGACTGACTTAACAACAGGTATAATGCTGGGCATATGATTGAGGCTGCGCTTGCTCATAAACAGTATTATAAGAATGATTTGCTTATGGAGGTCATGGAGAAGTATGTAAAGCTCAGTAAGTATCTCTGAATGTCCTAACTATTCTTATTAACGCCCCTTTCTTTTTATGAAGTCTTCCTTTTATCCTGTGCCGTGGCACGGTCTGGTCCTGATTTTGGCGTTTTGGTAACAAATCCTAATGAGTTTGTCTTATCAGTTCGATCTGTGTTCGGGCCAGGCAAGGATCAACGGCATGGATATCCGGGGCACCCAGAGATTGAACTTGCGCTCGCCCGCATGTCCTCAGCGACAGGGAATCAGGATGCGTATGATTTAGCGCAGTACTTTATTGAGGAGCGCGGAAATCCGACGGGTCAGGACGGCAGTAAGTCTGCTAGTGTCTCTCAATCCCTGATGTGGTTTATTTCAGTCCAGCTGCCTCAAACACGGCGTTGTAGAAACCACATATTTACCAATTCTTCTGCATTTATTGGATGGATAGGCTGCCCCGCTGCGTCAATCGCCTCCGCGCAGCAAAAAACAATTTTCATGAACTGTGTTAAGAAATTTTTCTAGTGCATTATTACGAATGGGAGCGCCGTCAAAGAGGTGACAACCCATGGAAACGTCCAGACTGTTATCCCACTCATATAAAGTAAGATACTTGTTTTTCTTACTTGCATGTCACTAATACGTCACAGCGACTGGTATAATCAAGCACATTTGCCTATACTCCAACAGAAGTCCGTCGAGGGCCATGCTGTCCGAGCGTTGTATCTATACACAGGGGTGGCAAATATTTTGAGCCTAGGCGAGCTGGGCAGCAGGTCCTATGCAGGAAAAGACAAATACCTCGACGCACTTCGTACGCTTTGGGACAATATGGTCGATAAGAAGATGTCGTTGACGGGTGGCATCGGGTCCATGATGCAGTGGGAGGGATTCGGCATCGACTACTTCCTACCACAGGGTTCGGACGACGGAGGGTGTTACAATGAGACTTGCGCTTCGATTGGTGTTATCTTCCTCGCGGAAAGACTTCTGCATCTGGATTTGAACTCGAGATATGCGGACATAATGGAACTCTGTCTGTACAACGCCGTCTCCACTGGAGGTAAGTTGCCTTGTACAGATTACTATCTACCTATATGTGAATTTTACACGTCTGTTAACCTCACTCTGCTTTTAGTGAGCCTCAACGTAAGTATGATGCAAGTTTCATGTGCGTAATTAAGCTGCTGACGCAGGACCAAATAGGGAAAAGGGTTTACATACGTGAATCAGCTTGCAAGTTCCGAAAAGGATAAGAGTATTCGTGCAGAGGTGCGTGCGCCATTTAGCCTCATTCTGGATTATGCATTATCAAAAGGGGGTCTCGAAGACGAACACTAATTGATATAGTGGTTCGATACGTCCTGTTGTCCCCCAAATGTGTCGCGGTTGTTCGGCAGCCTGGGCGGCTACCTATGGGACTATGGTGGCAAGGGTGAAGACATTTTCGTCAACGTGCACTTATACACCACCGCCCGAGTGTCATTTCAAGTCGAGGGGCACAATGTAGTCTTTGAACAGAAGTCCAACTGGCCCTGGGAAGGCAATATTCTCCTCCAATTGGAGGCACCATCAGCTGCAAAGACCACCATCAAACTTCGAATACCATCCTGGGCCAAGAAAGGTTTTACAGTAAGTATTGCTGATGCATCAAACTTGTCGTAGATCGTTGCATTTATTATAAATTTGAAGAGTTGCTGACTTTTTTTGCAGCTCACTCCGACTCTAAAGACGGCGAGGATCGAGAATGGGTATTTAATCCTTCCGCCAACATACACGTCAAGCAATAAGTCTTTCACCTTAGATATTCATGGTTTCACACCGAGATTCATTGTGCCTCATCCCTACACCAATCAGCGAACCATAACCCTAGCGCGCGGACCCTTGATTTACTGCGTGGAAGATGTCGATAACCCCTGGGAGCGGGACCATTTCCGTGACGTTGGCGTTTCTCTTGGCGCTGACGTGGCCGAGGAAGAGAATACAATGGGCGAGAAGGAAGAATACTACATCGGTCTACGTGCAGTCGGCTGGGTCCGCTCCATGGAACAGTGGTCACAGGCCGAATCTGGGGTACAACCTGGTTCTAGTATCACGGAAGCGGTGGAGATGAAAAGGACGGAAAGGGAACTGTCATACATTCCTTACTATATACGAGCCAACCGTGGTGGCAACGGCCACATGAGAGTAGGGTTACTACGTGACTGACCGTGTAAATAATTGCCCTGCTTTTAGTCATCTCATTAATTTTCATCTAAAAATGAATGGATATAGTCGCATATGCATATCTGCAGAGTCGCCCCTGACGCCAATGTACGTGGTCGAGACCATCACACCGAGAGCAATGCCGGTCCCGGACCATCGATTTGGCGTCTTTTACTACCAGAAGATCTCCTAGTCCGACCTTGCTCAACTGCTGCCCAAAAACCCCGGAGTCGGTCCTTCAGCGGCACGATGTCTACTACAACTTCGAACATATTCCAAATTGTTACAAGTTCTGTACATTCTCCCACTCACCATGAGATTTGACGACCAATTACGAATGCATCTCTCGTACTCGCGTATTTCAGCACTAAAAGAATCCTCAGATGTCATGCAGGGAAGTCCGGGTTCCTGAACAGGGGTGTCTCAACTGGTCGAACGAGCACAACCACTCGGCATATAGGGTTACATTTAAGTTTCACATGAGTGGCTCTTTTCACGGGTCCCTCCATATTCGATAACATTCTTTGTGTTCCCGTATTGCGGCGACAGGACACCGTTAGAGAGGCGCTATCTGTGTCGGTAAAGATGATGATCATAATCCACAGGCAGTCTTGTAGTCACAAGCTCGTCTGAATCACCGATTTTCTTTTTGATAGAATATGGTATCAATATTTTATTCACCCTATATAAACCCTAGCCCATGTGGCTCGAAATGGATTATCCCCTATTTCGTATCGATAGGTTGTTACTGTTCATCAAGCAGAACATGATTTATTCTCCGTTGGTCGTGGCCGCGTAACGACCTCATGTGCCCCATCAGGATGACGCCCCATCAGGATGACCCTCGGGCTCAAGAGAGCGTCCCTTAATACTACTTTGAGCTTCAGAGGGCTGATTTCCGGTATCCGACCATGCAAAAAGCGCACCACTAATAAGACAGACAGGATGACCCTAGTCCTGGCCGTCTTTGCCGTCAGTAACAACGATGCGAGTGACCGTTGGGTAACATTAAAGCTACAAGCCATCTCGCCTATGATGTTTCTGTAAGCCATGAGATGGCACGAAAACCATCAATCACCATTGACTCCAACATGACACTCAGTCTGATGGAACCTGGTCACGAAGAGAAATTCTATTGTTCTCAGTGCCCGAGCAGTTTCAAAAGATCGGAACATCTGAAGAGACACCAGCGTGGGCACGACGGCCAGAAACAGTTTGTATGTCACATCTGCGGCAAAAGTTTCACCAGGAGGTATTCCGACTCCCATTAATCTTGTAGTTTTCTAGATACTTGACTGACAAGTACTCTAGCGATGTTCTAGGACGACATGCGGCCGTTCATGCGGCAGACGCCCGTCGCACCGAACCTCTGAGCAAAAAGCGAGCATGCTTCGAATGCGCAAGAGCCCGGGAACGTTGTTCGAGGGATGAATCTTGCACAAGATGCATGACGAAGAGCCTTCATTGCCAGTACCCGGATGAACCCCAGTCTAAGCCCTCAAATCGTACAGGGTCATATTCCTTGACGGAGCCGCATCATATGGCAACAAGCTTCCAGAGCCACGACTATCACGCATTTGCCACGACTCCATCTTCATACGACGATGTCTATAACAATCAAGAAGAAGAATTCCAATATGCGGCAATGAATGATCCTAGGTTTGGTCAGCACTCCTTGCCTAACACTTCCGTGTTTCCCGACGATACACAACACATTCGGCAATCAGCGATCGTAGAGGTGGACCTCATGTCCTCGTCCGGAACTTTGGACTCGTTGAAACCGCAGGGACCGCTAGAAGATCATAGCATATCAGCAATGAGTCTCATAGAAAATCGAGATCAACTATCAAGGGGTTCCTCTTTATATTCACCTCTAGCTTCACCACTAGAACCTACATTGGTGCATGGCCAGTCTTATGCGAAGGGATATGGTGCACTAGTCGACAATGTTGATCACCACTATTCACATCTTGTACAGGAGCGATCGAGCTATCAGGACGCATGTTCAGAAGCCCATAAGAGCCTTACCTGGGCTCAATTTGATCAAATCGAGACAGCAGACTTATCGGATTATACCTGCAACACTGAATCGTCTTTGAACAATTACGCGGTCTTTGACACACAGGATCAATATGCAGGTATAATGTGGGACGGGAGTCAAACCTCAGCCGCTCAGTGGGAAGTATGGCATTGACTACAACACAATAATTCGACAAGAGCAAAATCTACCTCTACAACACGTCCACTCACCTTGTCAGGGCGCCGATCTCGAGTCAAGGTACTCATATCCATGTCCAGACCAACAATCGCGGCTGGTCAACCTCTCAGCCTAGAAAGTTCTCACAGAGAACTTCAAAGAGCAACATATAACAAAGACACTAGGCTTCAATTCATTTATACCGAGATATCCTCTCAAAGTGGACCAACATAACGTCTACATCACGTCGCATTGTGAGCACTTCAGACATCTCATGGGAGAGACGAATACAACCGAGCCTAATGGGGTAGAGCCAAGTCGTG
This sequence comes from Xylariaceae sp. FL1272, assembly GCA_022432385.1. Classification (NCBI taxonomy): domain Eukaryota; kingdom Fungi; phylum Ascomycota; class Sordariomycetes; order Xylariales; family Xylariaceae; species Xylariaceae sp. FL1272. The sequence continues at coordinate 179,561 of JAJJXC010000022.1, forward strand.
GTGGGTCGCTACCTCGATAGGAGATTGAAAAGGAGTTTGGGAGTCGGATGAGGGGTAATGTGGAATGAAATCATGAGATATGACGAATGTATGATAGTATTGTGTAATTGTATAATGAATGTCACTGGAAAAACTTTACGCATGCGTATCTTCTCCGCTGGAAAGTGTTGCCTTCATTAAAGACCTAAGTCTGCTAATGACCGGGTTGTCGAAATGATATATAGGACACCTGATATACCTCAATCTACCTCGGAGGTGTATCTATGAGCATATAATTAGGAACTCTTCTTTAGTGGGAGACAGTGTCGAGGTGTGTCAGGGTCAAGGAATTTTTATATTCGCTGTACCTTACCAACAATAAAGCTGTTGCATACAGCATGTGATTTGTACCTATTGTATAATCGAACACGAAAGTGCTTACAAAAGGAGTTCAAGGTCTACGAACCATTAATATGTACTAGTCGGTGTGGCAGGTGCAATAGGGGTCATTGGCACCTGCCATAATTCAAAGATTACGATTCATATAGAAGAAATTGCAAACATCTACCGTCGTCATCAATGCTGTCACTCTGCTATCAGCTTAGCATAATTCCCATGGGCAAGAGCTGTCGCCTATGGGTCACTGATAACGGCCGCCATAACAACAGGCAGCAAAACGTCACTCACTGATCACGTGGTAGCCCCATTGGTCAACGACACAGGGCCTTACCTTATAGAACCAAGTGGCGTACAAACTTCCCTTTAACCACCGCCCCTTCCCCCGGAACAAGAAAAAAAAGGCGTAATGGTGTGACGGTACACCTTCGCTTTCAGCCATAGGATTCGAATCCGGTTCCGGACAGATTCCACCTTGGAGCTCCCTGAGATTTATTTTGACAACAATGACTTCTGGGCTCCTGCAGTCAGAACCAGTTGAAGGTCGATAGACCTCCTCCTGGAGACCGGCAATGGCACAACTACAACCCGATGGCAGCGTAGGGCAAACCCCACACGCACCAAAAACTCTACTTTGTGGTTGTTCGACGTTTTAGCGATGGAAAGACTGGTGGTATTTGGAAAGCATTGTGGCTTGTTTACGACGCTCTTGGATTCATTCATTATAGGTCAGTTACGTTACCTCCGCCCCTTTACCCCTGGTCTACCACAGAGTTGGAAATCTTACAGACAGGTTGGTACACACATGTACGTAGATAATAAGGAGGCTCTAGTTGTCCATTACGCTTGCAATGGGTTAGACAAACAATCAAGCCTACAGACCTCTCGACACTAGCTGATAGATGGGACGTTTCTGCCACCATTGCGCTTGAGTACACTTGCTGACGCACTTAAGAAAGTGTCATGTTATATCAAACTATGATCAGCCACCAACCAAAGAAGCAGGGCGCTTTTGGTCGGGCCTATGTTCTCTCTTTCAGTCGGCCCGGCTTGATTGGCTTCGTTTTAACCGATCTGCTCTTCCCTGTTGACTTTGACTCAGTAAGCAATTGGCAAGCAATCTGCTGTGACCAATACGAGGTCCCGAGCAGATATTCTGCCATGACGCAGCACGATGCTGCGGAGTCGCTGGAGTATCAAACCCCGACTGGTGTCTTGCGGCAAACTTGAACAATTGTCAAGCGGAACCACAAGCTTATCGGCCTCCTGGTAGTCAACGAGACAAACCTGTCTCCAACAATTCTAAATTTCGACGAAGTTACATTCTTCCCGTTCTAGTGATTCTCCAACTCATTGCAGTAGCCCGTACATGGATTCAAGGGAGTGACGACAGAAGAGCCGACAAGAATGAAGTTGTGAAGAGTGGCAAGGCGACAATCTTTGCCAATTTCAAAGGATGTGTATATCACACTGCTGGGCCATAGCGAACCTAGGGGAATGAAAGATTTGCCTCGTTTTCGCAAGGAACCGGGAAATGTAACTCAAAAGGACCTGATATGCTGATTCAAGGGCGTTTTTTGATCATTGACCACTGATCAGTCGACGTACCTGCCTACAAAATCGGATGAAGTCGTTGTGTACGTCTTGACTTGGGTCCACCAACGGGTAGATTACTTCGCCACCCGCAGCCCATCTGCGGCACATGAAACCTCTTCGAGGCAGTACCTTTAGAGAGCATGCAAGGCCTAGAGAGATGTGACCGTGGGGAAAGCTTGCAGCTTGTTGTAACCAATCCAGAAGCTCGAGCAGCTACATGCAATGAAACATGAGCTCGGCGTTTCACCTGTACAGCCAGCGATGAAATTTTCAACGATAAATCCACTCTAGATGCATAGGGACTTGCCAGAATAGTCACATGAATTGCGATCTTGCTCGATCATAACAGGTAACCACGTGTACATGACAATGACGATGATACTTTGGCGTTGATTCGAGAAACGTGGCAACCTCATTGCGAGTCGAGTCTCGGTTAATCTATGCAGCGCTGCCCAATTGCTCCGACATAGGAAATGCATGAAGCCTTACGCGAAGTATATGAACGCCTGAGATGACACTGTTATAACGCAAATGAGTGGCGGTGATAAGGGCTTACCTCACCGAAGCTTTCGTTCGAACCTTAGCCTGATGGAAAACGGTTCGGAGTTGTACAACTGGCTTTGTCCTTGGAAACCGCGGCAAACCCCCCCGAGGTGTGTTGAGCTTACGGACTGATCACTAGAATGTCGCCCGAGGCGGACGGGCGCATCTCTGCGATGCTGCAGGGTGACAAGCAAGGCGCGAATGCGTCACGAGCTTAGCCTGGCCGAAATCAATTGGCTTGCCTACGTCGAAACGAAATTGTTGAGACATGCTTGAATCCCCAAACAAAAGAACAGTCGGCAGAGGTTCTGGTCTTGGTCTATTCGCTAGACGCCCGACGTTCAAGACAAGCGACTCTGGCTTACAAACTTGGGTTTTGTTGGCATCGGGATGTGAGCTCGGTGAGGACAGGGAGTTGCCATTCGCCGTGGACACGACGGTTCAATTGGATGCGCTCAAGAAGATGAAGGGAATTCCATCCAAGCCCATTTCCTTGAGGCCTTCTGCGACGTTCGGCGGCTAGATTGGCTATGCACAAAGACAGGGCTTCCCCAACATGCACTGATCATCCTTGTGTCGCCTCACTTTCAGGGGTTTTCTCGTCATCAACGTGATTGTCGCTGCCAAATACCAGCCGCGATGCACCCCAAGTGACGCGTCGGACCAAGCCGGACACGACATTCTGAAGTCTGAGATACTGTAAATTGTACAACATGACAGAAAATGCTTCTGCTGAGTGCCACACACCGAGCGCGCGCTGCAGAACGGCGACAGAGATCAGATGTTTGATTCTGCTTGGCTGTGCCTATCAACCCTGTTCAAACTTGAAGGCAACCGCAGCGGTTCGCATTCCAGACGAGACGGCTGGCTAGGCATAATATGAAGCAAACGACAAACTCCCCGAGCAGCCACTACAAGCCTTGCTGTTTTTCTCCAACAAAGCGACGTCCCATCTAGCTCGGATAGCTACGGGCTGTGCCGTACGATCACCTGCAGCTGGGTAAGCTGAAGAAACCAGTTCTGGAAACAGAGTGCCGCCATGTTCACGGGCACGAGTCGCGTCTGTTCGTATGTAAAACGAATCATGCATCGACCTACGCTTGTGAGCTTGCATAAGCTAATCATTATCGTCATGTCAAGGAAACTAATGTCCCATGCCGTTCTTGAGCTCTGCGTTCTCATACAACATCCTGTCGCTCCTCGGAAACAGGGAGACATGCTTTGGGCCCAATTGGACATCAATACGATTTTTCAGATCATACTATGGTTTGACGGTTCACCTTGCAGTATCTCAAGAGATAAAAATTGAACAATGCGTGTTATGCGTGTCAGAGCAGTCCAATGACCGTAAATCTCCTCACACCTAACATTCTGTACCTTGGTCACCCACCACACATACTCGCACATTCGAAACCTATCCATCTTCGTCAGCCCTGTTAACTGATCAAACGGCAATTCCATTGATGGGCTCTGTGGAACCTACTTCATGTCAGCGTGGTCTCACGCATCATGTTAATTTGGATCGAGTCTGGATTCCCCAAACCGGAATCGAGATCAGTGGTGTTGCTGAGAAAGGCTCACCTTTCTATTCACCGAGTAAACCAGCCGGCAGGCATTCCAGGTAAGCGCGGCTTCTGGAACAGACCGAAGATGCTACGGACCAAGCCTTGTTTTGACATCCTGAATGGACTCAAGCCTACCCGCATAGGTCCTCCTCTCATATGCGGGCTTGGTGTGGCTTTGCTGCTGCCTATCTTGCATGCCAGTTGAACAAGGTACGTACCTTATTTAAGAGGCGATGACCCCTAGCACAGTGAATGTTTTACCACATATCAAACGTAGATTGGCTATTTGTACGTTTCGAGATTCGCACTTTCTGGAGGGCGTGTGTAGTCCCGGAAGCTATCCGGTCAATGTGCAAAATCGTGGTGAAGCGTTATTAGTCACCAACGATGATTGTAAGCCTCACATCTAAGCTCGCGTTTTGAGCCTCAATCCTCTACGTGAACGGGGGCTATGTGAAAGGATGCAAAGCTATTCGGTCGTCGAGCCGTGCTTGGAATGGCTGCGTATCACTCAATTGACGACATCTTCTACAAACATATAGCTATCCTCTTGTGTCACTCACACCTTTCCCTCTCTCTAGTTTGGACCTCTCCAACACACGTACACACGCAACATCCAAATCCCGCTTCCGAATGCAACGAGTTTGCTTTTGCTCGCTCAACCTATGTACCCATTTCCCGCACTAGGATTGCTAATACTCAGCTCGGAAATCGGCGGCGAGGAGGTCAAGACAAACCTGTATAACTTGGGGTGGATGTCCACTCCCATCTTGAGGAAACCCGGGTTCCAAGGCCGGTCGTTTCCCTCGTCGTAATTTGGTCTACCACGAGCTGAACGCTTGCTTTCACGATACGTTCGACTATGAGCTACTACAACTATGGCTACGATGCCTCGGGCTATAGACGTCGAGACGCGTCAAACCGGTCGGACGGCGAGCCCATGGCACGGGGTCTGTCCGAAGCCAGTGCTAGCAGTGCCTATAGTGATCAATCGGTTTCGACTCCTGGTTCAACTGTGAATTATGACCCATACAACAATGTCATGTCACCAATGTCGCCCCTGACCGACTACAGTTACCAATATGATCCCAATGTGGCGTATGACGCCTCAATGTCAGACTACACCACCCATGGTGCCTCGATGTCGGACTACACCACAAGTCATACGATTCAGAACTCGACAAGTGCCTCGTATGGTGATATGTCCTGGCTTGGATACTATAGATTCATTACCGATGTCGAACAAGGACAAGACCCCTATTGGAAACTGAGTCCAGAATTCAGCCCCAATGACGAACTTCCCCCGACCAGACCAGCCGAGGACATGACGTTAGTTGATCACCATCTCTTTTTCAGTCATTGTGCAGAATCTAGTTAACAAATATATCAGTCCACGATCGCATAAAAACCCAGGCTTGTTCTACTGCTTGCATCAAGGCTGTAGTTCCCAGTTTAAGCGCCACGCCGATTTGGAACGACATGCAGAACACAGGCACAAGCCGGTGGAAGAGAAGACCAAGTTCCACTGTGACAGGAAGCGGTGCGCGCGCAGCAAAGATCCTTTCCACCGCCGAGATCACTGCCGTGATCATTACCGCGACTATCACAAGGAGGACTTGATGCGGCGCAGTTCGGTCGTTAAGGAGAACGCCAGCTGGTGGAGTGAGCGCGATATCAACCCGAAATGGTGGCGATGCGCACGCTGTCTCCAACGGGTTGATATTGACAAGCATGGTTTCAATTGCAGCAAATGCAACAGTCACTGCGAGCAGGACAGGCAGAATTGGAGAAGCCAGTATTACCGATGACGGGGTGCTCACTGCTCAGCGCTATCTTCTGAGGCTTGCTCGGAAGAGCTGTCCGCCTTAGCTGCTTACACCTTATTCACGACTCACGGTCCTCGGTACGGTTGGGCGATTCACGAACGGAACTCGAAACCTTCTACCCTAGCGATGACTCTCTCACTATCTTCCGCTCTCCTTTCTTTCTCTTCTCAGTACCCACACCAAACAGCAACAGCAATGCCTAAGGTATCTACTCAGAGCATTGGCTCTTTGCAGGACTTCTCCACGTTTCAATCTTGGTCCTACAATCGTCATGGCATTCTCGACATTTTCGGCTTCCTGCGTTGTGGCTGGGCCTAGCTGCATGCATACCTTATTCACGTCGCCTACGTGCCCTCCCAAACATCAGCAAGCGCGCCTGCGCCGCCACCATACGTCAAACCATCGATTAGCTGCATCCACTGATGTTCACTTGGGTTCGAGACCAGGGTGGCTTAGATTCTGCACCTTTTTGCACCTTTTGCTTGGCGTCCACGGTCCCTCTTGTCCCTGCAATATCAGCGCACAATCAGCAGAGATCTTATCTCCAGGATCGACGAGGCCTCATTCGCACCCTCATCTGAACGGTACTTGGGGCACAAATGGCCGAAAGGCTAAGGGACGCTGTCACACGAGTCCTTGGGCAGCATTGCATCGTCTGAATACGGTTCTCTTGTCATCCGATGCCGTCCTACACACCCCTGCTGATCACCGTGTGCTCACACAAGGCGTTAAGCTTATGTCATGGTTTAATCTTTCCTTCAAGCTTTACTTGTACTTGTTTATTCCCCGGTCTCGTTTCCATCGAATTTTATCGCAAACCGTCCAAGACAGCGGTTTATTCCGTTGAGTGCTGCAGAAAATAAGCGCTCGGAAATTCATTCTCTGCACGAATGCGCTTCTGATTTGTGTCACCGAACGAGGCGCAGACTTGAGACGCAGCTGACTGACGTGTAAGAGAGGAAGTGGAAAATATACCACCACACGCGCTATAGACGGATAACCTGAGATAAAATACCACTGGACTGGGATAGACCTCTGTTTTTCTTTTTACTCGGTTATTCCCCCTCGTCGCTAACGTTTACGAGTCTTTTGTTGTGTCTCTTGATCTACGGAGTTGGGTAAATTGGACGAGGCTGGTTTGACACGGGGCGTTGCAATATGGAATTCTAGGTGCCGTTCGATATTCCCCTTTTGCACATTCATTTTTACGGCGGGCTGAGGACAGTTCAACGGCGTTCAATGGGTTGGGTGGTTGTTTTCTTTACGTTGACCAATGTGCATGTGTGCCAATGTAGAGATAGCTGCATGCATAGACAGCTAGGCAGACATATGCGCATGCATGTGGAGGAAATCCTGACAGAAGACCTGCAGCATACAGGTTGAGGCTCAGTGTGGAGTTGTCTCTGTGAGGCCACCTCATTTATTTGTCAGAGTCTAGGACTACGTTGGGGTTTGGGGAAGTCTAGGCTAGGGAAGAATGGCAAGATGATAGCGGTATGCTCAGGGATGCATGACGGCGACCGATGGCTTTTGACATTAACGTTAGTATTATGCTTAATTGAAGTTTTGGTGCCTAAGCGGCCTTGACTTGATCCTCTGCCAAGTTGCACTTTCATGACTCATTGATAATGGTATTTCCATGCTAGGAAGTGAACTGGCGGTCAGGCTTATTATCAGTTATAGGCATTCGAAAAATTACCAATTGTGATTTCGCTACGTATTGTTGAGTGCAAGTCTTACTACCCCTCGCTAACAGACAATTGACCTTGTCGAGAATTGACATAGAAACCTGGAGAGCGAAACTAGACTGAGATGAGTATTGAAAGCATCTAAGCCTGTAATATAGAAGACGGAATTGGTAACGAGGAGGGAGCATTTGATGTTAAATAATATATTTGATGATATCCATGCTCATATGCTTTTGCTCCTGGTGGCCTGCCTACGCGCAGGGTTAATGTCCAACACGATGTCGGCAACCGCATCAGACGGTTCGCTACCATTGCCCTGCATAACGTCGACTTCACTTTCGGCATTCCCAAAATATCTTTCGAGACACGCGTCATTCAAAGGTCCAAGCCGATCAACAATTTCCCCGTTTTCCCGCAAAAAGGCCAGGTCAATTATAAACGTCAGCTTTCCAGCTATTTCCGCCAGTCGGGGGATTTCTTCTTGATACGGTTCTCGGACACCGGCGATTCTCCAAAATTCCTCCCAGAAGACTTCATTGAGATTCTCGTGCTCATTGTAGAATATTGAACCATCAGCGGCGAGCGATGCAAGCGAGTGCAATATCTGGAGATCCGTCCCGAATGGACGGACTGAGGCAGCAGACCAATTTAGTATGCCTGTGATTGCGAAGGTGCTTTCGTTGAGGAAGATGTTGTCCCAGGAAAGATCGCCATGAGCCAAGGCTTTTGGCCATCCTCCGAACAAGAATGGAAGGCTGTCTTCTGCTTCTCGAAAAAATTCGTCCAGGTATGGATACTTGCCACACCATTTCAAGATGCTCAGCCTCTTTTTGGTTTCTGCCTTATCATTTTGGATCTCTGTGTCCCATCCAGAACCATCATTTTTAGGATATTTCCAGAGTCTAGCGAAGTATCTGAGAACAGCTCATCAGCCTGTGGCCATCATGGTTGACAGACAGTAACACTCACGCGGCTAGATCTCGATACATATTTGCACACTTAAGCCACTCGTCGAGGCTGAAAATTGTTGTCGAAGGGCGAAGTTCTGCCCAAGATGTCCCAGAAAGGCGTGGCATCTTGTAAACAGCGATCGCGTCTTCGTCTTCTCTAACGTAGCCGCAATGAGAATAGTCCGGTACGAGTTCACCGTGAACTTCTTTGGCCGATCCTATGGCCTTGGAGAAACACTGGTCATTATCCTGACGGCGGAATAAGACAACCGTATCTGTAAACTGTCTGACAGTGTAACTGAGTGACCCTTGCTGCTCAATTCCATCCACGATTGTGCCGTCACCGACGACGTCACAGGCGGCCCATTCGCATTCGCGTCTCAAGGCTTCTAAAGATTCCTTGTCTGGCTTTTCGTTGAAGAAGAGGTTGATCTCATTTTCGCTTGGCGGGTCCATGGCAGTTTAACCACACAGAGTGATAGAACTATATGTTTTCTTGATGTATAGGTTTGTTGACTGCGATAGAAAACGGGAATTTAAGCTAAAGAGAATTATTTCTTCGCGACCACCAAGTCCAAACCAAAGCGTGACACGCGATCGGAACCGACTGACGACCAAAGGAAGGCAGGACAGTTCAAAAGGCTCTTTGAACAAAGATCGCAGGAGCTCATGGTGTCAAGTTCATAGTGGAGCTCCAAACAAAGGTCCTTAAGCATGGTTGTCTAAGAAAGATTGATGCCTTTCATGATGAGCTTGACGAGGGCTTCAGCAACTCCACTCTGTGAAATCACCTAGTCTCTCAGCTTGCTAGAAGCACTGCTTTCAATGGAGGGCAATGTGCAAACATTAAATTGCATATCAAGACCACGGTACATTCGTCGAAGACGCATTATACGGGAAACAGCAGCTTGCACAGCGTACTCTAGAAGGCGGGGAAGACATTCGCAGTATTTCCAGGGACACAAACATACATGATAGTACAAGACAAGATGAGCGCCACACTCTCTGCAGTTGCTAATAATCAAAGTCTGTTTGTTTGCCCTTAAGCTTCCCTTTCACCAACTTTGTTCTCCTCGACTGCTTCTCCGCTGGTCGGCTTCAACGACTCGGCGGGCTTGACAGCGACCGGCTCATCCTTCGCTGCAGAGGTGCTGCCGGCTGCTACGAGCTTCTTGACTGCTTCAACAGTTCCGGCGGGCGATCCAGGCTCAGCAAGCAAAACTTTACCGGCCTTATCAACTACGAACACGCCACGAGTGGTCCCACTGGGCGCCTTCTTGAGACCAATGGCATCGATCAGGGTACCAGCAGGGTCACAAAGCAGAGGATATTGTAGCTTCTGCTTGGTCTTGAACGTAGTATTGGCCTTGCCTGCGTCCTTGGAAAGGCCGTAGATAGCCAACCCATCCTTTGTGAGATCATCGTAAGAATCTCGGAAGAAACACACTTGCTTGGTGCCTATGTAGCGATTAGTTGTCGAATGCCGACGCGGTTGCAATAACTTCAATTCCAACTTACAACCGGGAGTGCTAGCTTTGGGGTACGTGAAGAGTACCACGCCTGCCTTGGATTCGTCGACAAGCGCCTTAAGAGTGGTCTTGGCGCCGTCGTTGGTCTCAATTTCTCCACCGAAGCCGTCTAGGGAGATGATGTCGCCGACAGCTGGCACAGCAGGCTTCTTAGCAAAGACATCGGGAGGCTTCTCAGTGAGCTTCTCGAGTGGCTTAATAACGGTGGCCTTGGTGGCTGAGGCGGCCTTTGCGACCTTGGATTGCCTCTTCTTCGCGGGCGGCGGAGGTGGCGGTGGCGCTTTGCGCTTGCGAAGCTCGATGGGCATTTTGTGAGAGAACGAGTGGGTGTAATTTAGAAATCGAGGAATTGCAAACGTCAACTGCGATGCCAAGGTAAGGCAACGTGACAGGCGAGAGAAGCAAGTGCTGAGAACTGGATGCGCCGGAAAATTGAATGGGAACTGGGGGAGGAAGGACGTCGAGAGAGCACGTCGCGAATGTCAGGCGAAGTGGTAAACAAGCATACTAGTACTGTTAAGACTGCAGGGGACTCTATCTCACAAGCGAGCGAGGAAGGGCATGGGAATGGACTTGGAGCAGCATCAGGAAGCTTTAGGTTAGCTCGATCGCGAAATTGTTAGGCATTGTAGCACAGGAGCAACGCTATCTCATCTCGCGTTCAGCCAAAAATAACATGATAGCCATCATTACAGTAGAGCAGTTCACGCCAGCCGACTGGTGTTGTCAGCCCTCGCAGGCAGAGTTTGGCGGGCTCGATACATGGCCGCATGGCTGGGGCGTACAGGACAAACAGAATGCGGCTACTGACCACGGCTGCCAGCGCCGAAGGATCTAATGAGGTTAATCAAAACGCAATTCCGTGCGCGTCGAAGTGCGAGTCTTCGTAAGATCAACCCCTCGAGACAAATGAGACAGGCGAGACAGGGGAGCGTCGTGTGTGGGAGCGTGGTATGGGAGCCGCGAGCTATTGGAGCAAAGGCTGTCTGCCGGCGCCCTCGGAAGCTGAGACTAGAGCACCCGCTTTTACATTGTCTCCAAGTCGTATTCATCGTCAGTGGAAGGTATCGGCCTGTGCTTGCGTGCTCGCTATGAAGACTGAGTATATACCGGTAACCATCATGGCCGCCATAGCAACCGACCAATCGATCCATCACGGATCCTGGCCGATGGCCTCGCTAGCATCTTACCGTTCCGCCCCCAGGACACTGCCGACAACGGATACGCGCTTGGCCTCTATTCTCTACAGACCTCGCGATCCCTCGAGGCTGTGACATAGGTATGCTATACTACAAGAGCCCCTGACGAATGCTACCGTGTTTACCTATCAAGGTTGAAGCGAATCTGGCTTTATGGTGCCGTCGGCGTCTTTCAAACCTGTGAAACGGCCTACGAAGATAGATGGCAGGCTTGACGGGATCTTTCCAGGTTGATCGTTCGGATGGTGTGATCGGCAGTCAGGCTGTGCTTCTCTCTCTGCCGGCTGGCATGAGAACTTTAATGAGGCCCGGATGTTTCTTTTGTCATTGCGTCTTTCGCCTTTCCCAGACGAGAACCTTCTGCAATTTCTTCCAAATCCTATCGCCAATCCATTGGACTTCTTGCCCAGTCTCACATCATGCTCATCATTGTTCTGTCTCTTATTAATCGGGGACATGGCAGACTGCGAGAGTTGACACGACAGCTTTGCCCCTGAACTCGACATACCGACGGCGTGCCAGCCTCTCCAGTAATTTACCCTGCACGCAGACGCCCAATGTAACACGACAACAGCCTGTCTCGCCTGTCTCGCCTGTGACATCTCCAAGTATCTGCAGGTGTCGTTAGTTCCAACTCGTCCGCAGGCCTGAGCTCAACTAGCTCTGCCAGAAGACAGAAATGGCAAGCCCATATCCCCGGTAGAATGTGGGGGACAGCAAAACACCCCTCGTGGCCACATTCCTGACTGGCCTGATGAGCCTGATTACTCGTAACGTCAAGTCCAGCGTCGGTTGGTCGTCAGGCCCTTGCCAGCCCATCGCGCGCCGCAGCCAGCACTCTGATTCCTGAACACTGCTGATGACAGTTTCTCCGCACGGTATGATGCTCTGGCGCGTACCCCGGACAGCCCAAACCTGGGGAAGAGGAAACAATGCAACGTCAACCGCACGTAACCTGCCTCACCCGTCTCTGCCCGCAGCACTCGCATGCTGGCCCGTCTCGTCCGTTCTGGCTGTTGTTGGGCGAGGCCCCAGGGAATTGAAACCCCGCCGGATCACATTGCCCCTTCAGACCGAACCACCCCCGTGGCTTGTCGATGTGCTGTTGCAACAAGAGCCGTTTAAATAGACAGTGGCGGCCAATCTGAACACATCGATGAGTTAGTTGACTTTGACGATGTTTTGGACCAGCTCAAGCTTGACTCTTGTCCATTATTCATCGGTGACCTAGACGATTGATTGTTAATTGAACTGGAGCCAGCTGCTCCGCTGTCGGCTTTCGTTGCAAGCTTCTGGCCGTTAGCACTTTTTCCTGTGCTGGACCCTGGGCGCTTTTTTTGCTCCCTCCAGCCGACCGTTGCTTTCAAAAGTTAAAACGGCTACGACACAACTGTGAGTTAGGAAAGCTTTAAGAAAGGCAAACCTATTTGCGCCGGAGCGTCGCCAGCTATATCAGCAACCAGCTCCAACGTCCTTGGAGCCTGAAAAGCACTGGTGGCCGTCGGCGTTTAGTCCGACCCGGATCTTGCTACCCGATTATCGCCATCAACTTCCTCGGCTTGTCCAGGCCCAGTTGTGGTCCTCTCGGTCCTGACACCACACTTCGGAGCGGTGCTTCGCCTATAACTATCGCCTCCCTCCTCTTCTCCGATTCATGTCACCATGAGCGCTCCAATCCCCGTTGCCGCCCGCTTTGCTCGGTCCTCTGCTTTCTCCAGATCAGCCCGTCCTATCCTCAGATCTTCGCCCTTTCCCCGAGCGAGAACTGCCGTGCCCGTAGCTTTTTTCCACGCCGCCAAGATCGACATGTCTAAGATCAAGGTCAAGAACCCCATCGTGGAGCTCGATGGTGATGAGATGACCAGGGTCATCTGGAAGGATATCAAGGACAAATTCATCTTCCCGTATCTGGATGTCGATCTCAAGTACTACGATCTTGGTCTTGAGTACCGTGACGAGACAAACGACCAGGTCACCATCGACGCCGCCAATGCTATCAAGAAGCACTCTGTCGGTGTCAAGTGCGCCACGATCACCCCCGATGAGGCGCGCGTTGAGGAATTCAAGTTGAAGCAAAGTAAGCCATGCCGTCGTGATTCACAGTGCATAATGCGCTTACTCCTGTTCCCTTGCTACTGCTGCTGCAGTCAGACCTGCATGGCATGGCATCTGAACACAACCCCGCAATCCAATCTTTTGAATTCTCGTGCGCTGGCGCAAGAGCTTTGATATAGTTTCCTGTCGACTCCTTCGTCCGAACTTGCGGAGCTTCAGACCCCAATTGACCTTTTTGCTAACGACTTATCCAATTGATAGTGTGGCTGTCTCCGAACGGCACCATCCGAAATGCTCTTGGCGGAACCGTCTTCCGTGAGCCCATCGTCATCCCCCGCGTTCCTCGACTCGTACCTGGCTGGAAGAAGCCCATCATCATCGGACGCCATGCTTTCGGTGACCAGTACCGCGCAAAGGACCGCGTCATTCCCGGCCCCGGCAAGTTGACCATGGTCTACACTCCCGAGGGTGGCAAGCCTGAAGAGATCGAAGTCTTCCAGTTCAAGGAGGGTGGTGGTGTTGCGCAAACACAGTACAACACGGATGAGAGTATCACCGGCTTCGCGCACGCCAGTTTCAAACTCGCTCTCGACAAGGAGCTTCCCCTGTACATGAGCACCAAGAACACTATCCTGAAGAAGTATGATGGAAGATTCAAGGATATCTTCCAGGAGATCTACGACACGACCTACAAGAAGGACTTCGAGGCCAAGAACATCTGGTATGAACACCGTCTTATTGACGATATGGTTGCGCAGATGATCAAGAGCTCTGGTGGATACATCATGGCCCTCAAGAACTACGATGGTGACGTCCAATCCGACATCGTCGCCCAGGGCTTCGGCTCCCTGGGTCTCATGACCTCCGTCCTCATTACCCCTGATGGCAAGACCTTCGAGTCTGAAGCTGCCCACGGTACCGTTACGCGCCACTACCGCGAGCACCAGAAGGGCCGCGAGACCTCAACCAACCCTATCGCCTCCATCTTCGCCTGGACCCGTGGTCTCGTCCAGCGTGGCAAGCTCGATGAGACACCCGATGTCGTTGCCTTCGCCGAGAGCCTCGAGAAGGCCTGCATAGACACCGTTGACGTCGACGGCATCATGACCAAGGATCTCGCGCTAGCGTGCGGCAAGACGGCCCGCGAGGACTACGTAACGACTACCGAGTACCTGAACGCCGTTGAGCGCCGGATGAAGAACATTCTCAAGGAGAAGCTATAGATACCCCTTTGAAGATCTGAACGCATGATCGGTTAAATTCACGACGGCATTTGCATTTGCATGACATGATAGATGCATTGCATTGGAGGAGCATTTGTTGAGCACAATTGGCGAACAAGCCATGTTGGGTTACGAGTTGATGGACCCTGCGGGGATTTGTATATAGATCATGAAATCTTGTCTATATCTATGATTGCATCTGTACCCATCTTGTCTTGTGGACGTGACCCGCTTACTGCGCATGTTTCTGTGAACTGTGAACTTACTTAGTTTTTCGCCTCTAGTTTTAGTTACTCTTTGTCTCCAGCGCCGTTATACGATATCCGATAGCATCATTCTCCTGTCTCGCGCACACAAATCACCAACACAGACACACATGGGAACGCAAAGCTGCTCAGAGTATCATCATGCAGTTATCTAAATCAAAAAAGCCATCGAACACAGTAGCTATAGCCAGGACACAAATGCAAAACGCCATCATGCTCATTCGTCGTCCACCACCAATTATGCAAATCCCAGACAAAGCAAAATGGGTATCATGAGTATCATCAATCATGCACTCGTGCGTTTCCTGCCTCGTCCAAATCACATCCCAAGCCTGCTTTTTTACTCCTTCACGGTGGCTTGCTGGTGGTTTTCCTCCTATCTCTCGCGCACCTATTTCACCTCAGTCTTCTGCCAGAATCCTTCCTCAACATACACCAAAGAAGCCTACCGATGCTAACGGCCCTTCTCGCCGGGCATGGTACTAGGTGAATTCTCGGCCGTAATCCCACTATACGCCGGTCTCTCCTGAGGACCGGATAGACTCTCGGCCATTGCCTCGTCGTAACTTGGGGGCGGCGCATCATCGTCTCCGACCACATTGCCTGGTCCGAGCTGTGGGGGATATAACGGATCTGCTGGTCGTGGCGGTTGGCTCGGAGCGCCTCCTACACCTGGTCTTGGAGGTGGACGCGGTGCATTGAGACCGTTTCCATTCGTGTTTGCGTTCGAGGGTCGGTGACTGCTTGTGCTGGCCGTGGCACGGAATGGCGTACTGCTTGATGTAGGCTGCACGGTGGCGGTCTGGAGGAGCTGGGTGGGCGGTTTGATTCCTGAAAAGATCTCGATTTTGGACATCTTTAGGGGTAGGGTGATGACCTGTGGGAGGGAACCGTTCTTGCCCCAGCTCAGACTTAACCTAATCTCTAGCTCGTATCGTCTGGCGAGATTACACGTCCTGAAACTTGGAGAGACTGTGTTTGGAAGACGTCTGCCTGCCCAGATGGTGTTCGGAATTTCGAACTCGGTGCCTACAGGGTCGTTCGCTTTGCCTAGTGGGATTGAGATGTCGAGCGCTGAGGCTACGACCCATGTGCTGCGCTCCACGTTCTCGAGGTTATTGACGCGGATATGTGTGTGTCCGATCAGCGCGACTTCGAGAGCGGAGAGGTAGATCTGCTCATTTGCGACGGAAAGCTTTTTGGATATTATGCGCAGTGGGACGGGTTCGTTGCAGGTTAGGATTGAAGGGTAAGGAAGGCGGGTGGAGATCTCGAAGGATGGTAGGATCACATTGGGATCGGGGCTGGAACTCGAGGACTTGGAGAAGAATGATTTGCGCGACGGGTTCAAGGGAGTTCGTGGCTTGAAGGCGAAGGGTCGGCGGGCGAAGGCTTCTTGTGTTGAGGCCTTGGGGCGCGGGGGCTCGATCGGCAGGAATTTGAGGCCGAGGGAGTAGCGCCAGTTCTCTTTGAAGATGCTGGGGCGTTGGATGGTGACTTTGATGTAGTATCGTACTTCGGCTTGTCGAGGGAAGCCGGTGATGGAGGGTGGGAGTGTGGATTTGAGGTGGAGGAGCAGCATCTGCTTCGTTGGGTCCATGGTTCGGATGCCGCCTTTATTCATGACGCCGACGCCAGCGCCAGCATTGAGGAGAGCTTTCACATCGTGGCAGATGTTGTTGAGGGGCAGCTTGAAGTTGAACTTGAACTCGTGCTGGCCTGGCTGTAGCTGGAGTGCTACGCCGTCGTCAGGGTAGACTTGGAAGACTTTGTAAAGAATCTTGTGGTTCTCGCTCACGACCTCGTTCGAAACGTTGTAGTCATCGCGGTTGCCTGGTGGCGGGATGACGAGGGCAGTTTGTGACTCGCCTTCAAGCTTGACAACAATATTACCAATGCTCTCAGGGCGTGTCAGGTTGAGAATCACCCGTCCGCTCACGATATCGAGATTCGTGTAGAATTCGGGAGGCTTGTCGAGCGAGATGCGGATCGACATGGTGGCGGCGCAATGGAATGTAGACGGCGCAAACTGCTGGTGAAGATAAATGCGTACTGGTGAAGTAAACAATCGCCGCGAAAAAGAAGTGTCGCCGATAAAGTGAACTCAGTAACGATGGTCTTTCAACTCCTACCGATGTGCTACTCGGCCACTCGGAATGTTGTTCGGCGGCAAACAGCAGTCGCCGTTGCTGTTTTGACAATGGCGGGGTTGTCTGTACTTGAGGTCTGAGAATTCAAAGCTTCAGGTCTCAACAGCTGTTCGACTTGAAGCAGAGCAGAGACATTGCGAAACGCCGTTCTAAAAACCCGATGGTCAAGTTACCCATCATATGAATGTAGATGGTATCATCCACTCGGAAAGTCACAGTAACTCGATGTGATGCAGAAAATAAACAGCATCGGGATACGCGGGACTTGGACGCTAATGGATACTGCTCCAAGCCTCAGCACCCCACGCGTCATTGTCGTCATTTTTCGGGAGCCGAGCTGGCTTGGCCACTGCCGAACCTGCATGAGCTGCACCCATGTATCAAACAAAAACACTTGTTTTTCCAAGGACCTCATGCACAATTCCTCTTTACATTATCTTGTCCAGATATCGCAATTTCTTCTCTTGGGTATCTTTCCTTCGAAGAGACTTTGAATATAGAGAGACACATCGCTTCTGTTGCAGGACCTTCAATCTCCCGTTCTGAATGATGTCTACACTGGCGGCCTCTTCCTACTCTCATAACCCGAGAATAATAAGATTAGCTTCCAAATTCAAATGATTTATTCTGCTGCCTACAACCGCCTCAGCCTCCGTCCCACTCACTTTCAGCTGCGTTGGCATCTTCTCTGCTGCCGATATCCGTATGCCAAGGTGATTGGCAATTTCTCACAACCAAGCAAAAGTCTCTTGGAAGCCCACATCTTCTCCCGATCAAGTTGACGACTCCTGGGTACCTATAAACAGACAACTTTTTATTTCGAACACTCGAAAGCGACTGAAAGATCCTCTACCCCTACTGTAGTACTTGCTCCAACGACCACTGCCAAGTCTTTCATCTATACGATACCTATTCCATCGCTTGGGGACGCTATGAATTCTTATGTAACGCAGGAGAAGAAGCACCGTCACTTTGATCATAGAGGCGCGCAGCACGACCATCATCCACGGCACCATGCGCCTCAATGCGTTCTTTTTGCAACTTCAGTTCTTCGCTAGGGCATTCGTCTACCATGTATCAGTCCTCGCTCCGAAACCTGGAGTCGAGCCTCACATTCAAACTCTGCCTAGCATACCTATGATCTAAGTTCTCTTGCTTCCCATTGGCCGTAGCTACGAGAACTGCTCAATACCTCCTATTGAAGACATCGTGCCTGGTATGACCAGCTAAAGAGTCGGTATAATAGATGTCGTCTCGCTCGCAATCGACGAATGGGGACCCATGGTAGTCAGGTACCGATTCTGAAAGTCTGAACTCCTTACGTGAAGTGACGTAGATTATTTGCTTCCCCTCTCTTAATTCTCACCGTTAGCAGCGCTCAACCGGCCTCATCCCATGTTCCATTGTGGAGATCTCCATAATGGAAGATGCGGAGGAGCTCAAGCTTCAAGCAACACCAAACCTATCTGAGCTGATCTGCTGCACTACCCCAGATTTCGTGAGTTGAACTGCCGGTTTGGTCACAAGTTGTACCGACTATGATGGAACATTGCGAACCGACCGGACCGGCTTCGTATAAGCTTGAGCCGGGGTAGACCGTCGAGGTATAATATGAGCACTAACCTCTCTCCACGCCACTATTTGCATGAAGCGTTACAAGACACTTCTTGCTCGGATTCGATGCACCCGGCAAGGATGCCCTTCATCAAGTCTTACATTACCTCGGCTCTTTGCCTGGGACAGGCTGTTGCGGCCGATGTTGACTATTCCCAATACATCAATCCCTTCATAGGCTCAGAGGGACCCTATGAAGGACTTGCCTTTGGTGGCGGCGATATTTTTGTAGGAGGCGCATTGCCTTTCGGCGTAGCGAAAGTCGGCATTGACACCTACGAGCAAAATGTCAGTTATTCGACCATCAATGGTGGCTACACCCCAAAGGGCCTCGTTACTGCCATCTCGATGATGCACGAATCTGGCACTGGTGGAGGTCCCAAATATGGCATCGTCCCTCAAATGCCCCTGACAACTGTGGAAGCTCCCGTCAATATTCTAGATAACCGCACCTACTGGCAACAGCGCGTCGGCGAGGACAGAGCTAGTGTTGGCTACTTTGCCACACAGCTCGAAAATGGTGTTGGTGTTGAAGTCTCTGCGTCCCGGCATGCCGGTATCATGCAGTACAGTTTCCCGGCTGGGGAGGCTCACGTTTTGGTGGACGTGTCACATTATCTTCCTCAGGAAGCTGGCGCTAGTAATTCACAATACTATGTCGCCGGCGAGATGGAGCTTCAGGACGACGGAAAAACTTATACCGGCTATACTGCGGTGGGAGGCGGATTTGGCGAAGGCCCGCCTATTACTGTGTATTTCTGTAGCGAATTCGATTCCACGCCAGATCATGCTAAGACGTTCTCTGGTCGACTGACAGATCAGACTAAGTTCGCACATACCTTCTCGAATGCACCCGTTCAACAAGCAACGTTGTATGACCCAGACACCAAAGTGACTTCAGGCCCTCTCAGCAACCGAGTTGGCGCGCTATTCAGCTGGGATTCATCCTCTCAATTAACAGTCACATCACGGGTCGGCATCTCATTCATGAACACGACAAAAGCCTGTAACTATATCAAGGATGAGATCCCCACTTGGTCACTTAACGATACTGTTAATGCAGCCGTGGAAGAGTGGAATACGGACGTTTTCAGCAAGATTCAAGTTCCCTTGGACGACTCGCAAAATGTCACGGACATCCGTTTGATGTACTCGAGTCTCTACTTCATGCATCTCATGCCATCGGATCGCACTGGCGAGAATCCTCTTTGGGAGAGTGAAGAGCCATCTTGGGATGATTGGTACACCTTCTGGTGAGTGTTACTCTTCGTGCGTTTTTGACTGTGTCTCGCCAGTCTAATTGCCAAAACAGGGACATCTTCCGATGCACAACTTCTCTATACCATTTAATCCAACCAGAATACTATACATCCATGCTCCGTGGAGTCATAGACGTTTGGAGATTTGACGGCTTCCTACCTGATGGTCGCTCAGGTCAGTATACACATCTGGTTCACTATAGCTTCAGAACAAGGCACTAAAACATATCTCACAGGAAACTGGAATGGCCTAGTCCAAGGCGGTAGTGACGCAGATAATACTCTTGCAGATGCGTATGTCAAAGGTCTTGAAGGTGTGAACTGGACAGCTGCCTACCAAGCAATGGTAAAAGACGCTGAAGTCGTTCCGTACAATGGCTATTCTCCTATCGACATGACAAACGGCATTGCGCAAGGCCGTGGTGCTCTGCAAGATTGGCTTGACTTCGGATACATATCCTCTGATAGTACCCGTGCTCTATCACGCTCAGTCGAATACGCTCTCAACGACTTTGCTGTCGCTCAAGTAGCCAAAGGCATTGCTCCCGACGACGTAGAGAAATACCTCAAACGTTCTGCGGGATGGCAGCTAACCTGGTCCCACAACATCACCCACACACCGCCCAGCGCACCAAATTTAACATTTACAGGCTTCCTAGCACCACGTAAGAGCACCGGAGAATTTGACCTCGAAGGTTACAATCCAGCACTCTGCGGCGGCTGCGAATGGAGCGACATATCCTACGAAGCGACGCCTTTCGAGTACTCCTTTACCGTGCCCCACGATATGGAGACACTGATAGAATTCATGGGCGGCGCAGAGAAATTCGAGGAAAGGCTCGATTTCATCTTCAAACCTAATAGCTCGGAGCAAGATCTGTCTGCGAATGGTGCGGGTATTACGACGCTTATGAATATTGGCAATGAACCTGATTTTGCTACGCCGTTGGAATACCATTATATCGGAAAGTCCCATAAATCTGTTATGCGGACTAGAGCACTCGCAAATCAGTTTTTCCACGATGCGAATTATGGGGTGCCCGGCAATTCGGACGCTGGAGCGTTGAACTCGTGGTTGATTTGGCAGATGCTTGGACTTTATCCGGTGGTTACTACGCCTGTGTATCTGATTACGAGTCCGTGGTTCAGGGATGTTAATGTTAGTGTTGGGACGAATGGGGAGGTGCTCAGGATCAAGGCGGAGGGATTGGATAATAAGGATAGTTACTATGTGCAGAGTGTGAAGGTTAATGGGGAGACTTGGGATAAGAATTGGCTTGAGCATGAGGATGTTATGAAGGGTGGACTTATCGAGTTTGAGCTGGGGAGTGAAGCGAAGGTTTGGGAGAGTGGTGATGTGCCGCCTAGTCCGGGGCATGTTGTACTTCCTAGACCGTAGGATAGGCGTAGTTGAGGACTGGGCGTGAAAGTGATAAAGGCAGGAAGGGGGAAGAGGGTCGGTGGGTTAATGAGGGGCTAATGTTAATACGATCCGGAAGTTGCTCCAGAACTCTTTGATTATTAAATATCTGTTCAAGTTTCCGTTGGCCCGGCCTTGTGAGTACACACTGGAAAAATATCCCGAACTTCTCGTCTCGCCAAGTCCTGATCTTTCCCAGGATGCCTAAGTCACCTAGTGGAAGGCGGAAAATTGGCCAACAGCCTCGCGGCGACGAGGTGGCATGGTAGCGGATGAGTATGGTGAAGAAGAATGATGGTAGTGGTGTGTCTGTGATGGCGACCCTCCTGGCCGAAAGACTAGGTCTTCAAACGTCCACGATAAAGATCCCGCCCAATTTCTGGCATATCTGTTAACCCTAACCGGGGAGCGTTCTCGGTGCTACTTTCCTGGACTGAAACAGAGAACTGGCGTTGTGAACCACTGAAAGGAGCTATCTAAATCGTTGAGCCCATCTAACAACGACGTCGAGTCGGAAGCACGGGTGTCATCTAGAGACGGGATTCCTCGTGGAAGCCAACAGGATGGGTGGCATTGGCGATTGGCCCCCACAGCGAATCCGTAACCATAGCGACTTAGAACATGTTGCGCAACCTAAGGGATTTTCTTCTTGTTCAGCTACAATCTCTTGCAGATACATAACGGCGAAGGCGGTGGCTCATGGACGAATAACGTAATGCCCTTAACGCCTAATCACTCTAGACTTCAAAATATCTACTATCGAGAAACAACGCCCGCGTAGCCAACTTTCAGATTACCTGCCACTACTCTGGCAATCTGGTAGTTACGCCAGAAGTCGAAGCGAAAGTCACCTCGAATGTCTATCAGATTATACCCACAACATCCACTCGGTTGATTATCCGAAGCTCTATCCGGTTATATAATCGAGTGACTCGATGATCTCCCGCGTGTTGACTGACCTGTATGGGCCGGCTGGTTGGCCACATTGCTATCAGGCGTTGTATACCTACGTCGTAACGAGGATGTTCTGAGCGATACCCTTAAGGGTAAGGACGGCTGGGTCTGGTAAATACGGAAAGTCATCAGGACGTTTAGGTAGGATGTCTGATTCCACAGGCGCAGAAAGGTGGTGGTTGTAAGAGGGGCAAGACGGGAATCAGTTTTCAGACGGTAGCCAGAGCCGCTAAACGGTAGCTAAACCCTAATGGTGAAGACTATGCAGTACCTCATATACAATATAAAATCACTTTAAATTAATGTACTTCCGTATCTTGTTACTTTTTTTCTGGCTTATTTTATTGCTGCCATTCCCTTCAAGACGTGCGAAGTTAAGGGGGTAAAATAGAGAAATCGCTTTTACTACAATTCGATCATTGCAACTTTACGTGTTCGATACGAAATCTCGATTTACCCCGATAAATGCTTTTTTGGATGTCTACGCCGGCTTAGACTTACGACTTAAATACGTTACATGATTTTTCTAAACATGTTCCTCATCTACATGCTATTGGGGCCTTGGTCTCAGAGAACTCGTAGGGGAGCGGGTACTAACGTATCTTATCGTTATTGCGTCCCGGGATATGGCAGACTATGACGCCGGAACAACGACGTCTTTACTATGGGTCATAAAATGGTGAGGCCTACCAACAGCTAGATAAGGTGAGAGATGTACCGTGTGGGGATTTACTTCCTGTTCTGGCTGCCAAGATACCAACTGCGTTAGATACTGTCTAACGGCCCTGGCTACCGTTTAGATATTGATTCCTGGGCGAGGCGGGTGACAAAAAAACTGATACCGCGAAACCAAAACCATACCAAAGAACATCCAAGCTAACACGCCGCCCACCTTTAAATTTGGATATATTAGTTTTAAGAATACGGAATCAAGATATCTTACTTTATTTGTAGCTATCTATGAATTTTGTGTATTTTTCTTGGCTTTGAAACGGTGTTGTTGGAAAGAAATAGAGTGGTTGCAGTACTAGTTTTTTTTTGGCGCCCGCCTCGCCGGGCAAGACGGACGTGGGCTGAGGCCTATTAGTCCAAATGGGGATCAATGACAGCGTCCCAATCCGAAAGTAGATCTTCATTGCTAACGATATCTAGATCGGAGTCGCTGACAATCTCATAATCCGAAAGTAAGCGTTCATCGCCTGCCAGGATTCAGGGTGCTGGCCAAATTTTGGTGCTTAGTAGCAAAGGCGGCCTCTGGGAGAATATTACAATGGAAAATCGCGCTGGAGTAAAGAATTTATTGCTATGTGCCACTTTCTACAGATATGGCTTCACCTAGCTAAGAAGGTGAAAGGTGTAGCCAAGTATCTTTCCCGTCGCCGCCAAGACTCCTTTAGACTATAGTCATAAAAGACAGAACTAGGCTCGTTGGTCACTGGAAGATCTCGGGAGCTATAGATCAAAAAGACCGGAGCGAGTGGCTAATGAGGTGTGGAATTCTCTCTGCAAATGCTCTCCCTATTTCGCCAGCTTGTCTGCATGTTCGTTACCTAGCACGTTCCAATTTGCTATTATAATCGACAGATGCCATAGCCGTTTTCGCCTAGAAGATCTAGGGCACATGCTGTCCATTGCCGCGTTGACTGCTGCTTTGCTTCAACGGATATTATTTTTGCCATCCGCAGGACGCTTTTGTAATTGCCTAATCTGTTTGCCTACTACTTTCTGCCTACGCTGTTCCGGCCACGCCTGCTAACGCATGACATCTTGGTTCTACGTAAGTCTTGAAATATATAGCCGTAGACTGTGAAGCGGAGAGCCAAAGAGATACATGAGTTTTGGCCGACCTTGGAGCTTCGTGGCCGGTCTTGCCATATAACTGGTGATCGGTGGGCAAGGAACGTACCCCGCTGAATAATGCCGACGACTCTGTAATTCTATAGATTCCTATAGGCTGGCAGTTTGGTGGTTTCTACGGGTGTCGAAGCTAGTGTTACTTCGAGTATCTATCCAAAGTGTAACGACAGCGTCGAACCGAATGATTAGTCGATAATCTATCCGGTATCTATGCAAGTCACGCCATAATACCTTTAGGTAGGCAGTAACTTATTGAGCGGTGCATTTGTTTGGCTCTTGATTTACTTAAGAAGCTAAGACGGGAAAGACGTCGAGGTTGAGTTGATAGCTCTGAGTTGTGTCTTGGAAGCTGTAGACCTTGTTGGCTCTTACGCACAGCGCCTTTACTGTACTACTCAAGACAGGAACTTTTGAATGTGACAGACATCACGGCCAGTTAATCTGTCCCAATAGCGCATAGCCATTGGCGTCCAAATTGAATTTCACAAACAGCTTTTTCAGAATTCCTCCTTAATTATATCGTCGTACTCGTCTTCAGACATCTTGAATCTTCACGGATTCACCCTCTCGCGATCTCCTGATTTAAACCTCGTGCGATCTCCCGGATCTAAAACCGCCCCTTTCGCCTTCTTCTTTCTGTTCTTCCCGTACCATCCCTATCATCACGAACTGTCGCAACTGTTATGTGTGTTAGAGAGAGTCCAGTGCACACTTAAATAGATGAATGGTTTTGGGAAGACACTATGGTCAACCGCACCGAGCAATTGTCAGTAATTGAGATCAAGATGGAACACCGACTCCATAGAGTAAAAAAGTCAGCAGGTACTATTGCAAAGCATAACGGTGATAGGATCGCCTGCGGGCTCGTGCTGACCGATTAAACTATTGATTAGAGTAATTGAGTGAAGCTTACATGATTCGTCTCCTGGAGACTTGAAAGCATTGCTAGCGATGGGCTGAGTGGCCTGCGAGACTTTGTATTAGCAGGCATTTCGTCAATTACAAAGTCTAATTGATATAGGGGTGTACTAGGAACAAGTGGGACTCCGAGAGCAGAGTAGTTGGCTTAACCGATATCCGAATAGCTGTCACACAATTCTGGAAACAGCTATATCTACGCTACGTATCTCTATTAGGAATTACTTTGTAACTGGCGGCGACGTCGGGTTCCTATAATCCTTACACCAACATGGCCAATGGAGTAATCGCTATAGTCGAAATCGAAGTTTCGCCACATATTGGAGGAAAGATGTCACTGAGACTCCATTATCATTTGAAGATGAAACTGAGCACATTCTGAAGCTCGTCGCCGTGGTCCTCGCTCCGACTTAAGTCTACTATACTGGCGTTGATGCCCGGTCCCCTGATTCTTCCGCGTCACCACCAATTTCGAGCAGTCGATAGCACTATGATCAATATAGTTCTCGATACGAAAGATTGCTACTTTTAGTGCGTAGGTGGTGAACTTCAACAACGCGCATTGTAGGCATCTAGCTTCGTGTTATCGAGAAACTGCATTCCCACTAGTGTCTAGTAAAGCGCCTCAATGCGGCTTCAAATATGTAGCCCGTGCACTGTTTAACACTGTCCCGGCACGTATATTGGATATCCCAATGCTCGAATGGCCTCAGTCGCAGGACCGCTGCCAGTGCAGTTCTACAGCTTCGAGTCACTCGAGCAGGCTTGAAGTACAGTCTTGTCGGAAACATAGTGTAATTCAGTTTCCCGTCCTGAAAACAGCTTCTCCTTGAAATGTTTCACCATGCCGTTCCTCAGCAGGCTAACCGGCGGTATAAACCGTGAGTCATTACCTAAACCTTTCGCTCCTCTCTATCTAAGGCCCACTACATCGTTTCCTAGTTTGTTATTGACGTTTTTGGCATAGGAGGCTGTTTTATTTTTATTAGGAAATGTGGGAGTCCTCCTGTGTAGGTTGTTCCAAACTCGTGTTCAGTAGGATATTCGTCATAGTTCAGGTGCGATCTTCCTGGAAAGTCGGATCTGTAAGGTAGTCAACATAGGTAGGTACCTATTAGTATAACACACAACCTGGATGGCGTAGGGCTAGTGGTCTATTCATAATCAGCCCGCAGCAACTCATTCGTATCTCCACGTGTCGGACAAGAAAGTCGATAACGAAGTATCTTGTACGCCTACACGCATTCGCATTATATTCGCCGAGTAGAAAGGTCCCCATTGACAAATAGTTTACAGCAAGATCTCATGCGAGACTCGCTAGTTGTCAGATCTCGCTGTGGCGCATTCGGAGATATTAAGTAGTAGTAAAGAACATGATACTCAGAGTGACGAACGTAGGCCCAGGATAGCCAGATATCAGAAATTTATCAATGATTTCGTCAGTTCGATTCACTCGAGATTGCTCGAAGAGGCCTAATCGGGAAAGCTACGTCAAAGTCTCGGGCCTTCAAATGCCATGTGCCCCAACAGACTTTCCCCAAAGTATTCTGCTCGAAAGCGCCCAAGTGCTTCATGTGAATGTGCTCGATGCGAGTAGATCGACGACAACTCTGAAGGTTAACCAGCAACCAAACGAGATGGAAATATCAGGTATCTTGCCGCTTGTCAACAATGAATGTTGCATGTCCGACATCGACCGGAGAATCTAACTTGAAGCTGACACCTATGCCTCAAAAAACAGTAGCAACTATTGATTGTAGATAGTGCCTGATGAACTACGCTAATTGTACATCACATCACTGATGTCTCTGACTCTGTTGGCAACACTTTGATTATAGCGCAAAGTTGTCTGAGATACATGATATGTCAGTGCCACAAAGTGCAAGGACAATGTATCCTATTACGCAGAGCAATCATCCCGGAAAGTGACAACGAAATGGAAACCATTTCTCATGTAACTCAGATGAGTTCAGGAAGAGTCCACCAAGCTCACCTCCGGCCAATGCGGAAACTCCGTCTCATCAAGCAACGCGGCCTTCTTCCCCTTCAAGAAGCGGTCAAACAGTGCCCCTAGAAACGTGGTCTTGATATGCTCTACTTTAGTCCCTTTGATTGTTCCCAATTGATCGCCAAGTGGACCGGGCAAGCCACCGAACAGATCTCTGAGCACCGGAAGATCGGTGAAATCCCCATGTAGCGCCCCTTCGACGGAGTATTCACGCTTAAATCCCCGAAGATTCTTCCATACCTCTCTCCATGTATCGTCTGTCGTCTGGTTGTGATCAGGTCGGCTGATAAACATGAAGGGCTTATCAGTGCCAGATGAGACAACGTCTCCGAATACTGAGCCATCCATGTTCGCACCAACTTTGAAGCGTTTATCGCTAGCCATAACTTGAAGAGAAGCCGCGCCTCCGAATGAGTGCCCGAAAACTCCTACGCTGTGGGTTGGCAGCTTTGTTGTGCTGTATTTGCTCATCTCGATTTCTCGGGGCGACTTGGTTGTGTTCAGTCCTGGAATTTGAGATACGATTGTTGAATTTGCAAGTGAGTCCAGGACGAATATGAGGTCGGCAACTCGGACATCAAGTAACTGGTTGTATGTTGCGTTATCCACATTTGGGGACTGAGAAGCAAGTACGATGTGCCCGTCAGGATATTCAACAATTGGGCTGTCATAGGGATGGTCGATTGTAACAACATTCCAACCGTAACTAGCCAAATCCTCAGCCAAATCTGAGTAGTATAGACGAAAGTCTCCTAATCCCGGGCTGAAGAGCAACCACGGGAGATGCGGTTTGGTCAAAACGCTGTCGAGACATGATCGAGTTATGATGCCGGCCACATCAGAAGTAATGTTGTATGTTGATACGATCGCTTGCGCGGTAATAGGCGGAAACTGCGCTGCTAGTGTGCAGCTGTTACGACCGCAGCGCGACGAGGTAGGATAGAATAGAGATACGACCAAATCTCGTGTTGAAGGACTTGGTGCAAAAGGGTCTTGTCGTGAGTGATCTTTGAGCTCGAGAACGGTTGTGCCGACGCTGTGTGGGCCAGTGAGCTCTGGTACAAGAACTGTGCCTCGTACCAAAGTTGCTATGAAAATGAAAGAGAGTATTTTGAACATTTTGACAAGCTGTGCTTCTATGTCTATGAAGGTGCTTATCAAGCAAGCCATCAGATAGTGTTTTGATGGACTAAGGGGATCGAAACACATCGTCACAACACAGCATTGCCGTATTATATAGGGCGGAGTGCAGGTGAGGTTTTCGCATCATTCGTCTCTCGAAGCACACAACTTCGCTGAGCGAGCGGCAGTGGAGCAATCAATGAGGCTGATCGAGTTTGACGATCAAACTGCCTTGAAAGCACGGCTATGTGGAGGTAATGCTGTGAGGCTTCGAATATCGACCACTACCAAGCTGCGATGTGCCCAGACTGCGCAGAAATGACGAAGCATTTCTCCACTGGTAATCAGGCCCCAAGTTAGGAAATTGTAACTCTGGTATGCCAAACTATTGACATAATTCATTAGTGCAGCCAGCTGAAAGGTTAAATTGAGGCTTGAGTAGGGCTTAGCGTTAGGCAACAATTTAAGAGCACGATGCAATTTGTAAGTCCGGCAGTGCCGCTTGTGCAAAGGAAAGACTGTGAGTGCGGCTGAAACACTACAGAAATGTGTGTATTGAGATGGGGTGGTTGTATTCTAGGTAGTAGTCCCCTAAGTCTAGCTATTACTGGGGGTAGTGATATAAAGTTGAGTCACCTTATTTAACTACTTTAGGGCAGATAAAAAAGAGCGCCCCCGCTTTTTTAAATATATGTACATAACCGATATATTTGTTTTTTAACTGTTTTAAAACAAGAAATAAGTTATTTAATACAATAATACTATTTTTTATTTCGGCTTTATTTATTTTAACTTCTTTTTTAAGCCTTTAAAGTTTGTTTAAATAATATAACGTTTTTTTTACTTTTAAAATATTTTTTTTAAAATATAAAAAGCTTAAAAACATTTTTATAATAGTTTTTTATATTATGTATTCGAGACCTATCTACATTAATCAATATATATAAGTTCCGACTTATTAATAATTTAATTATAAAAAAACCTTTTTACTTCGGTTGCAATTTAGGTCGCTTATTACTTTTATATTTTTATAGTAATATTATATAATTTTTTAGTTTATAAAATTTCGACCTTTTTATCGAATAAACTGTTTAGCGTTTAATTTTTTGATTTTTATACTTTTGGCGAAAATATTTTTATATATATTGTACTATTTTTATATAAAATATAATTAAGTTTTTCTATTTTATTTCCGAAGTAGGCAGATTTAGACTTACGGGGTTAAATTTTAACTCGAACTTGCTTTTAAGCTTATACTTATAGACTATTTTAAAAAAAACGAAGACTTAATATTTTGATATAGCGAATATTTATTGCTAATAAGGCCTTAAAAAATTTAACGTCCTAGTTAATAAATAAAGTTTAATTAATTCTGACTTAATTAACTTTAAGTTAACTAACTTTAAATTAATTAATTTTAAATTAACTAACTCTAGTTTAATTAACTCTAGCTTAATTAACTCTGATTTAATTAACTTTAAGTTAACTAACTTTAAATTAATTAACTCTAAGCTAACTAACTCTAGGTTAATTAATTTTAGCTTAACTAACTCCGATTTAATTAATTCTGATTTAATTAATTTTAGCTTAACTAACTTTAATTTAATTAATTTTAACTTAATTAATTCTAGTTTAATTAATAAGAAAAGCTTAAGTTTTTTTGTATTTTTTAAAAAAAGTCTATATAATTAGGTTATTTTAAAATATAGAAATAAAACCAGGTAAAAAACTATCTTAAGCCCGTATTATATACTTATATATAAACTTAATTTTTAAGTCAAATATTTTGCTAAACACGAGTTCTATAATTTAATTAAAGATTTCTATAAGGTTAATGCTTTTATAAAATGTTGCAAAAGTATTTAATATTTTTATATGCTTTATTCTCAGCCGGGAGTAAGTTTTTTAAGTAATAAAAACAGATTTTGGGTCGGCGTACACTATAAAAAAATCTGTACTTATAAAATTAGCCCATTAGTTAAAAACAGAGCTAACTATGCTAAAACTACAATTAAAAATAAGAATGCATTAGCTATAGTAATTAAAATAATTTATTAATACTAAGATATATATATTGTTTTTATTTGATTTTAAAAATAGTTTTATAAAGTCGGCTACTATTATTTAAAAAAAAACATAAATAATAACCGAAATATTAAAAGATTTCGAAATAATTAAGTTATATTTAATATACTATAAACAGCCTAAATAATAATTAATAATATTTTTAACTATATATAACTAATAAACCTTTTAATTAAGTTTTATAAAAATAATAAATAAACTAAAATGTTTTTTTTTATTATGCGCTAGTTTTAAAACAAAAAATATTTTAAACGATATAAAACATTTTCGCTAAATGCTATATCGATAATATTATAACATATTATTTATAATTTAAAATTGCCGAGCTCGATTGTTTAATATTTGTATATTTAATTTACTTCGTTTGTTAGTAACTAATTTGCCGTTTAAATACTTCTATATATTTAAATATTAAAGGTTTTTTAAATATAAACTCGAAATAAATAGGGAAAAAAATAATAAAAATATTATTTCCGGCATATATAAATAGCTTACTAATTTTATAAGCTTTTATATATTTGCTTCGTTTTCTAATATAGTTAACTTTAATAAAAACATATTTTTTATTTAAGATATATATTTTTTATTAAGTTATTAAACTAATTCTATTTAGTAATAAAGCTAAACTATATTTATGCCTTTTTTAATAAAAAAGAAATAACTAAAAAAAATTAAGGCATAACTAGGTTATCGAAACTTTTAACTAACGCGTATTTAGCGGATAGTCTTTTTATTAGTTTTTTTTAGCTTTTTAAGTTAAAAAACTTTAATAAAACATTATATTTTTTAATTCTGTTTTGTTATATTTATTTTTTAAAGTCTTTAATATGTCCGAAATCAAAAAATAAGTCTTAATAATTAAAATATTCGAAAATAGTACGAAATAAAGCATTAGCTACTAAGTTCTTTTTTCTTTTAATATATACGATTTTAATATTTAATATATAAAGCTTTTTTGCTTAATAAATATAAATGTTTTTTATATTAAATAATATAAAAAAAATATAAAAAGCTTATAGTTTATATAAACGATAAAAATAACTCGAGCTATTAGATATTTTTTTCTATATCGTCGAGCAAATTTTATAATAGTATAAAATTTTTTTTTATACGTTTTATAATTATATTAAGTCTTAAAAAATAAAAAACTATTATATAATAAAAAGACTTATATACTATTTTATAGCTATATAATACAATAATTATTTCTATATTTAAAAGCATTTAAATATATATTATAAAAAAAGTTTTATATATATTTATATAGTTCGAATACTTTATACCCTTTAGTTTTTAAAAAATTAAAAGCTAAAGTTTTAATATTTGATTATTACTATAGTACGTTGCCTATAAAACGAGTTAAAAATCGGGAGATTTTACTATAGTTTTGATCTATTTTTTTAAAGGTTTAATAATTTTAAAAAATATCCGAACCGTTTTTTAAAGATCGATTAATTTTTATAACCCGGATATAAACTAACGTTTAAGCTTTTTAACTACGTTATATTTAAAAACTATTTTCTTTTTGACTCGATATATAATTTTTAATGCCAAAACCTTGTTATATTTAATAAAAACTTTGCTAAATAATAGTTTTAAAAAGGCCTATACTAAACGAAAAAAAAAATATTACTTAATTTATTTTAGTTATTTTTTAATAGTTTTATAAAAGCCGAAAAAATTATTAATATAATTAGTGCAAATAACTATATTATTAATAAAAGCTAATAAAAACGGCTTAAATAACGAAGCTAAAATAGCTTTTAAAGCTATTTTTATTAACTCCGAAAATAAGTAACCTAATAATATTTTTTTTTAAAATATATAAATAAGTTATATTTAAAAAAATCCTAAAACTTTAAAAACTAAAATAAATCGGTTAATAAAATATATTTTTACGGCTTAGTATTTATATTTTAAATTAAACTTTATATATATTATTACTTATAAATTTAAAAGCTAAGTATATATATTTGCTATAAAAAAAAGTTAGTATTTAGGAATTTTTTAAATATTTTATAGTAATTAAAAATCATTTACGGCTCGAACTATAAGTTTTATTACTTTAAATCTTTATATTTATTTTTAGCTATTAAAACGGGCATTATAGTTTAGTTTAATAATTATTTATTAATTAATATAGTAAATTTAAATAAGCTAGTTTTTAAACATTTTTTAATAAGTTTTTTTAATTAATATAACTAAAATATAGTTTACGGCCTTTTGCAAAATCGATTCCATAGTTTTATTTCAGGCTTTAACCTTATACAATAAATATATAAATCAGTAAAGACTATATTAGCAATCGATTAAGCTTCGATATTACGATAAATATATTATACTTTTATATAGTACAAACGAAAATACTTAAATACTAACGATTTAAACCAAAGATTTTTAGACTTAAACTAAAGCGTTATATTTAAATTAAATATTTTAATTAAAATAATAATAGGTCGTTTAATTATCCTTTTTATTATAAGGAATTTTTATTTAAATTTTTAAAAGTTAAATAATTCGGTTATATTATTATAATTAAAAGTAGACTTTTTAATATTAAGATAACGGTTAAAATTAAATTATAAAATTAACGAATAAAAATATAAAATAATTATTTTTATAAGTTTATAAGCATATATATGTATTTATTTATACTATTTAATAAAATAGTAATATAATAAAAATTTTATTTTATTAGCTAAATTAACGACTTATAAAAATCGTAGTAAATAATTTAGTTTTCCGATTCGTTAACAGTATTTAAGTCTAAGTTATTTTTTAAAAAGTTTAATAACTTTTTAACTTTTACGTCTTTTTTAAAAACTAAAATAAATTTATGTTTTAAAGCTATATATATTTAAAAACCTTTAATTATTATAAAAGTTTTCTTTTTTTTTAAATTTTTAAAAGTTATAAAATTATTTTTAATATTAAACTTAATATTTATTTAATATAACTACGTCAAACCGAAAATAAATTAAGTCGCTATATTATTTTAAAAAGAATACGGTTATACCATTGTTTAAATATTTTTCGAAATACTTTTAACTACTATATATATTATAACAAACTTTTTAATAAAGTCAAGTTTTCTAAAAAAAAGTCGCCAAAATAACTTGCTTAATACCTAAGTTTAATAATTAAACCGTACTAATATCTATTTGCTTTATTAACGCTAAATATATAAAACATATATTATTGCTTTAATTTGCTTAAATATTAAATATTAATATTATTATAAATATTGCTTTTTTATTTTTAATAAACTTAATAGTTAAAATAATACGTTAAGCCTTATTATATTAAAAAATAGCCGACTTAGTTATATATTTTATATTTTTAGCTAATTTAGCAACGGCCGTTCGAGTTTTATCTATAACTTTTATAAATAAATATTTAAGGTTACGTTTAAAATTAAGGCTAATTTAAAAAATATTTATTAATAACAACTTAAATTCGGAAGTATTTAGAAGTTTAAAATAGTCGAATAGCTTTTGCTTTTTTTTTTTTTCGTATTTCCGATAAGGGCTTAAAAAGTATATTTAAAGCTTTATAACTTTTTCTAAGCTTATATAACCAAATTACAGGAAGCTTAAGATTAATAGAAATAACGTAATTATTAGCTTTTTTTTTTTTATGCTAAGTTTTTTAGTTATTAATACTATAAGCGACTTAAAAAAAAAAGCTAAAACTAAAGTTTTTTATTTAATTAAATAGCATTTTTTAACGTAAAAATATATTTAAAAAATATAAAACCTAAGTTTAACTCAAATAAATATATTTGACTTTTTATTTTAATATCTAAATAGTTATTTATAAACTGTTTAAAATATAATTAAACAAAACGACTTTAAATTTTATAAAATTATAGGTTTTTTTTTTTATATTAAGCAGTAAAATTTATTACGGCTTAAAAATAAGCTTGCTTTTATTACTATAGCTATTTATTTTTTATAACATCGTATTAAGTCTAAAAATAATTAGGATTATTATAACGAAAATAGGCTTTTTTATTTAATTTTAAAGTCTATAACCCGTTTATAAAAAAGTGTTTCGATATTTTTCAAAAAAATAGTTGCTTAAATACAAAAAGTTGTCTTAAAATATAGCTTTTACTATTCTAATTAAAAATGCGGCTCGTATATTAATTCGAGTAATATTTTAGTTAATTATATATTTAGTATAAAATAAAAAAGTTTATTAACGATTATATTTAAGGTTAGATTTAAGATTAAAATTAAAGTTATTAAAACATAAATTATTAAAAAAAATATATTAATACTAAAAAAAAATAATAAGCATTATTTTAAACTAATAAAAATAAGAAATACTATATTATATTATAATAGGCTAACTATTTTTATAGCTAAATTATAACTTATTTTTAAAAAAATAAAAAACTTAACGTTAAAAATATTCTTTATTAGCTATATTACTAATAATACTACTATAAATATAGCTAAATTATATAAATAAAAATCGAAAAAGCTTAATTTTAATTTTAAGTTAATTTAATAAGGTTTAAGGTTTATTGTTTAAAATTTAAGGTTAAAGTTTAAATATACAGGTTATAATTAATAATAATTTATTCGATTAATAATCTTTTTTTTTTAGCTAAAGCTTTTTTAATTATTTTTATATATATTTTGTTTGCCTTTTTTTTTATAGCTTGTATTTTATTTTTAAATATTTTTTAAAAAAACTAAATTATATTTATATACTATTAAAAAAAGCTTATATTTTATATACTTTAAGTAAAAAACTTTTATCGTAAGTTATAGTTTTAAAAGCCGTTTATAAAGCGATTTACTACTATACGTAAAATAATAAACTCTAAAAAAAAAGGGTTTTATTTTTAAATATTTTATTAAAATAAGCTTTTTTTTCCCGAAGCTTAAAAAACATTTTATATATAAATATAGTATTAAATAAGCGGCTTTTTATCTTTTTGCTTTATTTTATTTAGGTCATTTTTTTTTACGAAATTAAGGTTTACCGGCTTTATAAAATATTTAGCTTTAAACGCAGTTTTTAAAATAACTAAGTTATTTATTAAAACATTTTCTTTTTTTATTTTAGAAATAATTTTTTAGAAACTAGCATTAAAGTTTAAAAAAATTATTGCTTTATTAATATAAAACATATTAATAACTAAAATAATATTTAATACTAAAAAAAGTTTTCGGTATATCCGATTTTATAAAACTGTTAATATAGCTTAATAATCTATTTAGTAATTAAAATAAAGCCGCTAAAATTACTATATAAATTTAGGTTTAAAACTAAATTTAAAAGAAAAGCTAGCATTATATTACTTATAATAGTAACCAAGTTATATATCGACTAATTAAATAAAAAAAATGTAAAAAGTATTAAAAATATAATAAATAAAATAGCTAGTTTAGCTAGAAATAATATATTTAACTTATTTTAAATTAAATTAATAAGTTTATTATAATTAAAATAAATTATAATAAAGTTTAAAACTAAAGTTATTAAAAAATTTTTAAATTATAATATAAATAATTAATATATAAAAAAAAAGGAGTTAATATTTGAGTTAATGTTTTTATTTAAGTTTTTAAATGCTTAAAGTCCGAAAAATAACTAAAACGTTATTTTTTTTTTTAAAAAAAAAATAAGACTATTTTTATATTTAAAGTTTAATAATAATACCTAGTTTAAACGTAACTTTTTAAAATACTAAATTAGCTATTAAAAGGTTTAACCGTTTATATTTGTAATAAAAAAGTGTTTTAACGAATATGATTTTAATTCGAAATCTAAAGACAAGTTATTAAAAAACGCCGGCGAAACATTAAATAATAATTTGAAAAAATTTATATAATAACTAATTTAAAACAATTTAATTAAAGCTAAATCGATTTCGATATATATATACTAAAACAAATAAAATAATTAAACTATAAAAAGATAAATATAAATATTAAAAAATTAAATATTAAAATAAAAAAATAATAATAAAACTTAATAATAATCGACTTAGTAATAGTTTCGCAAATTAAACAAAAGTTTATAAAACTATAACGCCTAGTTTAAACACGTTATATTAAGTATTAATAAAATCGGAATGTAATAAAAAACACAAATTAACTAAAAATAAAACGGGTTGCTAGCTACGCCAAAGTCTTAGGCTCGATTACCAAAAATATGTGTATTAAAATGGGGTGGTTGTATTCCAAGTGGTGGTCCCCTGAGTCTAGCTACTACTAGGGGTGGTGATATAGGGTTGAGTCACCCCACCTAACTACTACCTCAACGTTGATGATGCAATTACATAATGACAACATGGTCTATGCTGATATGACCCTTCCAATTGTATTGCGGAAAGAAAACCTGAAGTGTCTACAATGTTTGGTTGATCGGCACGTGCTCTATCTTATTCGTGGGAGTTACACTTCATAATATCTTATTCTTATGTACGTTCAGGCCAGTCTAGTCAGCCCAACAGCATAGGTGAGTGAGAAATCTTGGCTGGCTTGATGATGCTGAAACCAATTCGTTTTGTATATTCCCGAGAGTCTCGCTACGGAAATTCTATAACCGACTAAAGACTGTGGACGGCAAGCCCTCTAACTATCATTCCGCTCAGTCTTTCATCGTTGCTGCATATTCACAATCTTCTCTTAAGGCTTGTGCTGAAAAGCTGTGTTATTACTGGGTCGTCGCTAAAGTCGGATCGTCGGTGAACGTAATCTTCTCGAAAGCGTTATTGTAGTACTCGAAAGAGCCATCTTCGGCTATCTTCCTGCTAGTGGCACAGCAAGAGTTGAACTGAATGAATCGTGAATATCTAGTCAGTAGCTGTTTATATCATTTGCTCATGAGCCATATGCTTAGAACTTAACGTTCCTAGGAAGCGATAAGTCGAATATGGTAACTTACGAAATAGTTCTTGCAACCCCCGGCAGGGCAGATTTCCTGGCTGCAGTACTGGCAGGCGGGAGGTAGACAGCATAATTGCTCATCCTGACGCTTGTCCAGGGGCGTGGGCGCCTTCGCAATGGGGATGGGCTCGCCAACAACCATGGTAGACGTGATAAAACCCACCGAAAAGAGTGCGATCGCACGGAAATTTGTGAGATGCATGATGATTGCAGAGACTGGGTTTGGGCCCAGCAAGAAGGTGACAGATCTCGAGTAGGGCTTTGAGTGAGGAGAAAAATAATGTAGATATCGAGACGTGCTGAGAAGTTTCATGAGCGTGGCATTGGTACAGGGCAAAGGTATCGGATTATATAGGCAAAATTCCCCTTTGAAATATCTGTCCCTGAATGCTATTCAGCACCAGGATGTAGTCACTCATTCGCTATTACATTCATCCCAATCGATCCCTGTGACAAGGCCTATCTTGTTTTACATTCATATCACCCCCCTCCCCCCGCTTGCCCTGCGGACCTTGGCATCTTCGGATAAACCCTCCTTGCGTAACAAACCTCTGATGTAAGTGTTCGCGTAAGTTATGAGTGCTGTTGATTGATTTGTATATGATTGCCTGGAAGATTTGCAGTGTTCATCCGCATCGCCCCCTTTGTACTGTCTATAACATGGTTCTCAGTAAGACCTATATATCACTTGTTACCAGATTCAGTTATTCCCCGAAACCAAACGAAGTCAAAATATTCTGGTCAGTGGTGACAGTACATCTTGAACTTCTGATACCACTATAAAGGTGGATCTTTTGTTACCCGATTCTGCGTGCGTATGGGGTTTGATGGCGCATCTCAACGGTCATCCAAGGGATGTATGAAACTTGATTGTCTCTGTATGCGGAGCGGGGCGGGCAAAGATCAATCGAATCAAAGCAGACAAACATGGAGAATCTCTTGATATTGATATTCTCTGATTCTCATATCGAGCAACCCCCTTCATGTTCCATGCCTTCCGTGACTAAGAACTCGGCCCCAATCACCCGTTGCACAGTATCCGGGGGTGATTTATCGAGGCATACTCCATATTGAGGATCACAAGTGGTACAGAGCGACATACAATTTATTAGTGAACTCATCAGAGCATAGGGAGAATTGTGTAATTCTTCAGACCTTGCTTCGAGGTCCAACACTAGATTCCTTGCTTCGGCTTCGGATGATTTAAAAAGCTCCGCAGATCAGGGCAACAAGCCTGATAAAGAGGATAATAGGTTCACTTATCTGGTCCTTGTTTATTGGATGGGCAATTTTTGTTTGAGTGCATGCCAACAGGAGCTCTCTTGGCTGGTGCGTGTTGACTAATGCCTAGCATCTTCTATCAGATCTCTGTTTTGCAGCGTTAGAAATAGTTCGTCCAAGTTGATAGTTGTTCGTGGTTTGGAGATCATGTGCGCCTCATATCTACTACACAGCCATACTATTACTGGGTGCTCTAGGGAGTGTGATATGAGACTTGGATCTTCTCAAAAGCGTCGTTGCAATACCCGACATCGCCGCCCTCTGCTTGCTTGGCGATAACAGCGCAATACGAAGTGTACTAGAGGCAAATAATTCAATAGTCAGCATCCACGGTCATATTGTGAAAACTAATGAACAAGCGGGTGAGCCTTATGGAGATTGTCATCGAAACAAAACTCTGGAATCACATTCCAACGAACATTGTGTCTTGCATCAGAAACTGAAGTTGTCATGACGGAACTCATCTACATGGGCTTCATCTAGGGGGTTTCTTTCTCTCGCTACAGAGGTAAGATATCTATGATACCTTATGAGAAGGTTAAGTTATAGGTACCTAAGTCTTCGGGTAGGACCAGTGCAGTAGGTATAGGTTGGTTGAATTTCGCCAGTGGCCAATCAGAACGTGCGCCGTTGCCTGTTTAGGGCAAGAGAGCTACCCCGCAGGATAGGCCCGTAGGCGGCAGGATCTGGGCATCCAGAAGGCCCAAGCCCCACAACGGCACTCCTCCGGGATCGGTTCAGCCCTGAAAACTGAATCACATCGTCTTGACAGCTTGACATTTTCTGTATCACGCCACAAGTCGCTGTTCATTGGTCCGTCAGCTTGCTTACATGTGCACAACTGTAGCTTGCCGAAGAAAAATTTGAGAGAAGATTATCGGGAACAGAATTTATCGAAATTGTTCCCGTGAAAATCACAGTCACTCACGTCTGGGCAAATTCGAGTGGTATCGGCAACTAGTTCGACGTGATGGAGTCCTTCACCATCAAGACCCCGTGCTCTTCGGCAAACATAGGTCCAGGATTTGATGTCATCGGCCTGGCTCTGTCGGTGTATCTAGAACTGAAGGTGACCATTGACAGATCGAAAACATCCTCAGACCAGCCATTGAACTGTCGCGTCACATACGAGGGCGAAGGCGAAGATAGCGGCGAGGTGCCCTTGGACCCGGCGTCCAACCTCATAACCCGCGTTGCTTTATACGTTCTACGATGCCATGACCAGCGGGCTTTCCCCGTTGAGACGCATGTTCATATCATAAATCCAATTCCCTTGGGAAGGGGTCTGGGTTCTTCTGGAGCTGCTGTAGTGGCAGGTGTAATGCTTGGCAAACAAGTTGGTGGACTTCACCATCTCGATGACAGCCGCTTATTCGACTTTTGCTTGATGATAGGTGAGTTGCATTGCCCTATTCTTCGAGTTCGACGATCATATCTGACTGTCTGCCGATAGAGCGTCATCCTGACAATGTTGGCGCCGCCCTCTTTGGCGGGTTCGTTGGGACTTATCTAAAGCCCTTGACACCGGAAGATGTTGCCCGTGTTGAGATTCCTCTCAGTGAAGTGTTGCCCGCCCCAGCCGGTGGTGAGGACACCGGTGAGAGACCACCAGAGCCTCCCAATGGAATTGGACACCACATCAAGTTTCCATGGGCTAAAGAGATCAAGGCCGTCGCCATTATCCCTAATTTCGAGGTGGCCACGGCTAAAGCACGCGAGGTGCTGCCGAAGGAATATCCGAGAGCGGACGTCGTGAGTATCCACTCAGAATTCATGAAGAACAAAGTTTAACAGAATTACCATTAGACGTTCAATATGCAGCGCATTGCGTTACTACCCGTTGCCTTGGGTCAATCGCCGCCTGATCCAGAACTCATCAATTTGGCTATGCAAGACAAGCTACACCAGCAATATCGCCAGACTCTCATTCCAGGACTCCAAGATATCGTCCAATCTATGTCGCCAAGCACCCAGGAGGGTTTGCTTGGAGTCTGCCTGTCAGGTGCAGGCCCCACGATCTTGGCCTTGGCGACCAGTCACTTCGACGAGATCGCGGAGAGAATAATAGCCAGGTTCCGACAAGAGAAGATTGAATGCCGGTGGAAGCTGTTGGAGCCCGCAGAGGGAACGAAGGTCACCAAGACGAGTTAACGACGGAGTTTTCACATGTTCCGGTTTGTAGCCCATGTCCGTCTGCAATGCAACTGCATCCGATCACCAATACTACCTCGTACGTCACCCCAGACCGTTATCCATCCCGACCTCTGCAAAATACAACTGTCGTCAAATGGCTTGGAATACGAAGACAGATACGAACACACTTGGCATCGAAACAAGGTTAATGCCGTTTTGTCATTGGCTAAGAGGGGCTACGTACAAAAATGCCATGACCTGGAATCTCCAGCAGTGGTGCTCGGTTACAGGTACAACCGTTGAGCTTCCAGGGGTCCCTTACGAAAACCCCTGGCGTAACTGGAAATGAGACTAATAAAAGGCTTTTGATATTATATTATCATGCCTTGATGATAGATACTTGGATAGAATACAGTCCGACTGACTTGCACTTCCCTTCACTGATCGTATACAAAGTATAGTCTAGCTCACGTGTCGTGTGAACTCCTCGCTCGCTATCCAAGGTGTGTAACTATAATCAAAAAGTTAAAACTACTAAGCTTGCTCGGTTGCCTGCAAGTATCGATGTGGGGAAATATCCTTGTAGATTCCCGTCTTTTGCTTTGACGATCCTTGTGTCGCTTCGAAAGCGAGATATGGGCCTCGGTATGGGGTCACGCGCAAACCAGTCTGTTTCTGTCACCAAAAGTTGCATGATGATAATTTGCCCTCCACGCGTCGACAGTAGACAGGCGCGGCAAAGTCTCGACATTCGGGAAACGTTGCCGAAAACAAAGCATTAACCCCCTATGCGCTGCAAGATGAGTGTCCTGCATCTTATATTCAAGGCACGACCGCATCCGGTGTGCCTTAGTGGACTCAGAGACGACGGGCCCCCGCCGAACAGGTTGACGCGTTTACAAATTCAGTGACAGCGGATATACCTGGTCCGGAATTTCATCCGCCGTTTTGCGATGTCTGGATCCTCCGAAGATAGCTTAATTGATGGAATGATTCACCGCAGGGTGGTCTGGCTGGGACCAGGTTACCGGCTACTACGGATGGTCATGCTATTTCTATAAGATGGCATGGCACGACACGAAATTCGTCTTCTCCTGGCGTTCGGCTCACGTCGTTCTCTTTCGTTGAGTTGCAGGCGTCGCTCCCTTCCACAGTCTTCACAGGCACGATGACGTTCTCTACTACGGCCAAGACCTTGCTTGTGGGCGCTGCCTTTGTTGTTGCGGGGGCAGTAGCCGACACGTGTAGTCAAGTGGAAGCTGAGACTTCGATCCCCATCCTTGGTAAATTGTCGATTGAGTACGATACGCAGCAAACGGAGTACTGGTCGACGAGCTGTGGCGCATTGCTGCCATCGTGCATCTTACAGCCAACAACGACGGAAGAGGTTGCGGCTATTGTGTCGATTCTGGCTTCGAACAATGAGACTTTTGCCGTCAAGTCCGGTGGCCATAATCCGAATAATTGGTTTGCGAGTGTTGATGGTGGTCCGTTGATCTCGACTGAGAGCTTGAACGAAGTCATATTCGACAGCAGCACAGAGACGGTGACAATCGGACCTGGAAACCGGTGGGATGATGTTTCGGCGACACTCGATGGAACGGGATACACGGTTGTTGGCGGTCGTATTGGAAATGTTGGTGTTGGTGGCTACATGCTAGGAGGTAAGATAACGCTTATGGTACATGGAAAATGGAGAATGCTAACTTGATCTTTGCAGGTGGACTAAGTTTCATGAGCACGCAGTACGGATTCGCAGCAAACAACATCATCGAATACACACTGGTCCTTGCGAACGCTTCCATTGTCACCGTGACCGAGAGTAATTACCCCGACCTTTTCCTGGCTCTCAAAGGAGGCGGCAGCAACTTTGGTATCGTCACAGCGTACAAAGTCCAAGCATATGAGCAAGGCGATGTATGGGGCGGCACGCTCGAGATCACATCTACGCCAGAGAATGACGCAGCACTACTTCAAGCAGTTCGTGACTTTACGGAATACTACCCCGATGAGAAGGCCGGCATCATTGTGACTGCGGAGCACACACTCGCAACACTGTTGAAAATTTGGGTCATCTTTCTATACTACAATGGTCCTGAGCCCCCCACGGACTTGTTCAGCAACTTCACATCTGTTGGTCTGCCTATCAGCACAGTCAAGACGCAGTCGATGAATGAGCTTTTGAGCGGAAACAACCTCTACGTGCTCAAAGGACAGGTCTACACCATCGGAACCGAGACGTTTCCCATCCCAAGCGCGGAGGATGGACCGGAAGTGATGCAAACTATCTTCGATCACTGGCAGAACGTGAGCGATACAGCTGCACTCGTGCCAGGCCTAATCGCAAGTATCGCATTCCAGCCTGTGCCAAAACGACTTGCAAGCGTAGCTCAGTCGAAAGGTGGCGACATGCTCGACCTCGACACGGACGTGGACCGTATCTTCATCGAGCTTGACTACAGCTTCACATTCAACGCCTCATACGACGATGTCGACGTAGTGATGCGGGACACTTACAGCGGATTCCAAACCATTGTCGAGGGATACCAGCAAAGCGGTGTGCTGCCTCAGGACGCTTACCTGCCGTTATTCCAGAACGATTGTTTTTACCCGCAGGACTACTTCGGAAGACTGAGGCCTGAGAAGTTGACGCTTGCGCAGACCGTGCAGCAGGAAGTTGACCCGGATGGGTTTTGGACAACAAGGACCGGCGGGTTCAAGATTCCTGCTTCTTACTAGTTATTACACAGCCAGCTACTATATATAATGTCTATATAATGTCGCAAATACTCTAGGTGATGGGAATAAATCTAATGAAAGCCAATTGGCCTTACCTGTTCGCTTATGACTTAGAAGACAAAACATGCGTTTTAATAGTTTGAATGCTTAGCGTTGCCGAGGCCACAAGAGAAGTGTAGTGGCTTTCGAGATCTACCGTTTCCGTACAGCAAGTT
This sequence comes from Xylariaceae sp. FL1272, assembly GCA_022432385.1. Lineage (NCBI taxonomy): Eukaryota > Fungi > Ascomycota > Sordariomycetes > Xylariales > Xylariaceae > Xylariaceae sp. FL1272. The sequence continues at coordinate 223,039 of JAJJXC010000022.1, forward strand.
CGTCCAGGATCCCCATGACTCCGTCTATGTGAGAAGAAAACCATAGATGCTCGCACGGGACTCCGACATTCCCACGCGCGCGAGCCTTCAGCAGGTATTCGACCAGCAAGGCCTCCCTGTACGACTCAAGGGCATTCACCGAGCCCGTGAACAAGCATTGAACCTATTGATATACAATGGATATGATCGTAACGCACGCGAGAAACGCTCCCGACAGTGTCTCATCTACCTAAACATGGGGGAAAGCAAGTACACCGCGCTGTGTCATCTCAACCGCTTTCAGACATGAAGTTCAGATTTGACCGTCTATCTTCAACCTAGCCGAGGCCTTGAGTGCCAGAAAGCGATGTGGACCAGCAGCTGTGGACGATAAAGCAGCGGGAATCTTACAGGCACCCCAATGACGGATACGCCCCCGGGCATCCGACATGGGGCGTGTTCGGAAGGCGAGAAAATGGGGGTGCGACTATATCGAGCAATATGGTATCTTTTAAGTGGAGTGAATGCATGCTGTTCCTCCTGTCTGGCATCGAGAGCCTTGAGGCACGTACCTGCCCGCGAACTACCTACACACCTGCAACGTTAGTCAGAGCATACATGAACTTAATGCCCTGTCAAGGCCCTTGTTGGTAGCCCAGTCATATTTTGCAGCAAACATCCAGGCAAGAGCCTCGTCTTAGTCGCTTTGCCCTTCCCAATTGGCTGTTACTTTGAGAGGCGGATCATCGCTTGCCATAGCGAAGCGATATGGCGGAGAGAACGCAATCTCCATTGCCTTTGGTGACTGCTAATTGAAATCACATCCTTTTTCTCAAAAGCCAGATCATCTTGTGAGCCTCCAGTCCTTTACGCGTATGAGAATCGATTCAACAGCATACACTGCCAAGGGTTTGTCAAAGAAACACTCTAACCTGACCATCCAGCCTCGTAACTACAGTGTATCTAGTGTATCTCGCAAGATGTGGATGTCTTCGAGATAAGTAATCCTCTGAATTGAGAGTCAGCGAAGTGCGGCCATTTCCTGATGTGTTGTGTAATGTGTACTGCACCAGCCCATGACCAGGTCAATATTTCGTAGGTCGAGGCGTTTTGAGAGTCTTGTCCAAGATCCAAAGCAGACCCTGTTAAAGATAACCTTTCTGTATATGTAAGATATGCTCGTATTTGAGTGTTGCTTCGCCGAATATCTATCCACCAAACTCTTGAAGGGCGATGAGCATTTGCTCTTCTCGACTCATATTCTTAGATGAAGATCCCGTGAGACTTCATTATTCTAGCAGAATGTAGACATATGGCCGTCTGTTAGATAAAGAAAAAACGGCCTTTGCATCTCAGTTCACCCAGTTCTTATGTTATAAGCTCCTTTCTCTTATGGGAAGCAATTGTTAATTGAGTTTTAACGGCTACGTCTCACACAAACAGCAAGACTCATCAATACTCATACACATAGATATATGTACATAAACACATCGCCCCTCATACACATTTATACTACCTATCAACATATCCTATCTGTCTGCTCTAAACTTTGCACAAATGATTAGGTTTGAAGCAATTCCTCCTTATAGTTCAGATGCGGCAGGAGAAAAGATACAGGACAACGTTCGGCACAGGTTATTCCTAGAACTAGGAAAAGAGAGAAAGAAGAAACGCAACGAGAAATAAAACAGGAGAGGAAACAGGGCTGAACTCAAGAGACTCTGTTGATTTTACATGATATTCTGAGGTTAATAAAGAAGAGACGGGGAAAATGGTGAAAGCTGAGAGAAAAGGCCAAAGTTCGGTGCAAGGTAAAGCCTATTACATTGCTAATACTCGCAATACACTAATTCATACCTACCTAGGAAACATTATTCTTTAGGCTTGATGACGACAATCAATTCCGAACGAGACGGTCTTGAACGTCGTCCTGGACGATGAAATGAATGTCTTCAAGTTCGGTCGGGGTGTTGTTTGGAGATGGTGTTGAATGGCGTTGATTTAGCGCCTACCTAGGTAGGTACTTACAGGGCTCCAAGGAGGTCCCGCGTGCTGTGCCGGGCCGCCACCTTCAGGGGCAGGGGTCGTCACAATACCTGTGTGGAGGGGTCAATTTCCATGTGCCGTCGCGTCATGTTGTGGACAAGTCAACCGAAATACAACGTCTTGTCGCAACATAATTCCTACGACCTTTTCACACACTCGTGTCCCTCGCGACCACCCGGGCTGTCGCAAAGGAACACATCTCCTCACACCCTCACTGCAAACACTGCGAACTATACGAATGGTCTGACCGCGTGACCATGGATTTCCTCAAGTCGGCCGTCGCTTCGGCTATGGCCGCTCAGGGGCCGCCCTTCCCCTATTCCTTTGGCGACAAGGTCGACATCGACGCCTCCATCTGGGCCCTGTACAACGGCACGCGCAAAGCCGACGGGTCCAACTGCAGCATATTCTCCTTCGACGTCAATGCCAACAGATCACGATTACCCCTAGCCAAGAATGCGCTCAAGAAGCTGCGGACCATGCGACACCCCGGCGTCATCAAAGTCCTGGATGCCGTCGAGACCGACTCATACATATACATCGCCACTGAACGTGTCGTACCACTGAGGTGGAACGTCAAGAGGAAGAGCTTGAGTGCCGAGACCATCAAGTGGGGGCTGTACAGCATTGCGCGCACGATAAAATTCATCAACGACGAGGGCTCGTCCATACACGGATGCCTACGGGTGTCCTCGATATACACCTCCGAGAGTGGGGAATGGAAACTAGGCGGCTTCGAAGTGCTCAGCAATGTCAAAGACGACGAGGCTATAATATACACATACGGCAGTCTGGTGCCCGACTCGAATCGATTCACACCGCCAGAGTTAGCACGGAATGGCTGGGACGCCATCAAGAAGAGTCCGCACTCTGCTGTCGATAGCTATAACTTCGGAACGACCATATTCGAGGCCTTCAATGGCGATTTCACCGGTCCAGACCAAGCAGGACAAACAAAAAGCATACCGCCAACTATGCACGCTGGCTACAAGAGACTGGTGAACGCAAACCCAAAAGCTAGGATAACAGTCGGGGCCTTTCTTGAACAGGGGCTCCGGTCAGGCGGTTTCTTCGACTCACCCCTCATCAAGTTGACTGAGGGCGTCGACAATCTTGGCGTCAAGACTGAGGAAGAGCGAGCCGAGTTTCTTGACGACCTCGATCAGCTAACAGATGACTTCCCGGAGGACTTCTTTAAAATGAAGGTATTACCGGAGTTGTTGAAATCTGTAGAATTTGGTGGCGGTGGACCGAAAGCATTTGGCATCGTCATGAAGATAGCCACAAAGCTCTCAAGCGACGACTTCGAAGCTCGGGTTCAACCAGTCATCATCCGCCTTTTCGGCAACCCAGACAGAGCGATACGAGTGTGTCTACTCGACAACTTACCGCTTATGATCGACAGACTACCGCAAAGGGTAGTCAACGACAAGATATTCCCCCACATGGTCTCGGGCTTCACAGATCTGGCACCAGTCGTGCGAGAGAATACCCTGAAATCTGTGCTTATCATAATTCCCAAGCTCTCAGATCGCGTCATAAACGGTGAACTGTTGAAATACCTTGCAAAGACAGCGAACGACGAACAACCTGGCATTAGAACAAACACCACCATCGTGCTGGGGAAAATCGCTAAGAACCTAAGCACATCAACCCGGTCCAAGGTCCTCGTGGCAGCATTCACACGTTCTCTCCGTGACCCCTTTGTCCATGCACGGAATGCAGCTTTGATGGCCTTAGCAGCGACGGGAGAGCATTTCTCAGAAGAAGACTGCGCGATCAAGATTCTACCCATCGTCTGTCCTTCATTGATAGACAAGGAGAAAATGATCCGCGACCAAGCAAACAAGACGATGGACGTCTATCTGGCCCGCATCCGCAAAGCCCAGGCAACCATGCCAGAATCTGTACTCCCTCCACCTCAAGCAAGCGATGGAAACACACCCCGTATAAGCACACCCCAGTCAAACGACGCTTCATCGTGGGCAGGCTGGGCAATCTCATCTTTCACCAACAAACTGTCTACAGCAGCGGGCGAGATGCAAAGTGCCGGCAACGGAACACCAACTCCCCGCGCAGCTTCTCCTGCAGAGATCAAGCGTTCTGCTCCCTCAACATCATCCGCCTCGACTCTTCACCGGCAAGCAGTGAAATCCCCCTCTCCAGCAACGGCTGCACGGGTTCCTCCTCCCGCTCCCACTCCCGCACCAGAGACATATTTTGCTTCGCCCATCGATGACGATGCCGGTGACGCTTGGGGCGACATGGGAGATATGGACGATGACGCCGCAGATGCATGGGGTGACCCAGAAGATGCCTTCAACACCCCGCCGGCCACCAAATCCACAACGTCATCGAGACCATCCACGGCCAAATCGTCAAAACCAATACCAGCTCCAACGGCATCCATAGACGATGGCTCAGAACCGGACTTTGCTGGCTGGCTGGCCGCACAAGCCAACAAGAAGAACCCGGGCTCAAGCAAACCACTACCCAAAGGCTTGGCAAAGAGTGGTTCTGCTGCAAAGAAACCATTGCCGTCTAGGACTGCATCAGGTGCAAAGCCGACGGTCAGTAAGAAGATAGATATGAAGCCGAAAGACACAGGCGGCGACGACGATGGATGGGGTGACGGCTGGTAAGATTGGCGACTCCCGACTTAGTCTAGTCCTTAATCGGTTGATTTGGTCTAAATCCGGTCTATCACTTCAAGCAGCAACGGAGGAAGAAGAGGTTGGATACACGGGCTTATATACATACTAATCTAGACAGTAATGCTCGTCGTGGAGCTTGGATATATACCAGAACACAGAGTATAGTGAGAGTGCCGCAGGTATGGTAGAAGGAGATTTGCGCCACCAGTCCTGGTATATCGGGTGGGAAGCAGCATAGAGCGGCGTCTGGAGTTTCTGGTAATGAATTAGCTGCCGTGTTTCCATGATGGAGACAAGACGAATCCACGAAACAAGATTAATTTCCAAAGGATTACACACATTGTTTCTGCTGCTCGAGCTGCGCCATGTCCCACCGCCATTCTAGTCAATAGCTGCCCAAGTAAATATCTCCCGCCCAATATCAGTGTTGCTGCCCATGCATCAATAGGCTCCGCCGCGACAGAACCAGATTGATCATGTGTGGCGATTTCAGCTTCGTAGTAAAGAGAGACCAGCAATCCCCACTTAGTAGAAATAGAGATAACTAACTTAGAACTTGCTTTACGCGTTTCAACAACCACTGAATGTATTTCTAGAGCGGCTTCGATGCCTTCTTCTCGGAGTAATACCAGTATCAAGCTCTCCGCAATTTGATACACCTGACAAGCCATAATGAAACACCAGGTGCATCAGTCAACCATTTCAAACCTCTAGAGATCAGTCATTTCACGGAGCAGCCGAGTTGATAAGCGAAATGAAGTCCAAGGCTGAACTCTACGTATAACCATCACTCATTCGAAGCAAAAACTCCGTAAATTGTACATTCGAACCATAGCCAGACGATGATGAGTCATATCATTACACAAAAGTCTCAGAGGTGTGACAGAGGAGGAGCATTCCATTTGTCTACTTTATCCACTTTTGCATTCAATCATGCAACTATCATCTCAATCCTGACTAGAGTATTGGATCCATGACCTCTGAAAGAACACAACACAACTCTATGACAGCTCATCCTCCTCATCAGGCCATTGCCAGCCAGATACTCCTTCCCCGGTCTCCTAGTACGGGTCAAGCCAGTATCCTTCACCGTCCTCCTTAGTCATAGGTTCCAAGTATCCCTCTAGCACCAGCATCAGGCAAGCGTCCTCCGCCCCCTCCTTCAGCGCCTCGATATAGCTGCTTGTTCCCTCAAACTTCTGACGGTGCATGTCCCTCCAGACCCTGGCGTTTGGCCACTTGCTGGCCATCAACTTGTCTACCTGCTTCACGGTCTTCTTTCCCATGAGCAGATCGACAATCTCACGCTTCTCCTTTCCCGTCTCCTCTTTGACTAGATAATAGGATAGAGTCCCCCATATGCCATCTTCCTCCACCTGCAAGCCCCGGAACATGTCCACATACACATAGAGTCCGGGATCCACGACGATGTAGGTGTCCGGGAGAATTCCGGGACAAGGGTCAAGAGGCCTGGACAGGGAATGGCCAAAGTTACCATCAGGCGGAGGCAGAGGAGATTGAGGAAGTTCAGGTTTAGGCTCATACATCTTTGCGATATCTCTCTGTCTCGCCTCGTCAGCCTCTTGTCGTTCGCGCTCGATTCTGGGATTCGGAACAAAGTCGCAATTGAGGAGGAAGTCTAGTGTGTAATCAGCAGGGTCAACATCTCTATCCGGGCCCTGCATGCCGTAGCTGGTAGGATCATCAGCCTCCTCAGCAAGCTTCTTAGCGTTCTCAAGTTCGGACGACAATGCAGATTCCACAGTCTATCTGGCTTCCGAATAGTCGTTCAGTGCAACGCAGACAGCGCCTCTGTGATGACCGTTGTACTGGCGGATGACCTGCTGGCTGTGCAGTTCCCAGAGACGGGCGTAGTGGTCAGAGCAGGCCGTGACGAGATAGGCCGAATCAGCACTGAAGGCGCAGTCCCAGACCCAACGTTGGTGGCCGGTGAGAGTTGCCTCGAGAGGGAAAGGCTTAGTGTTAGGGCTTGCGACGCCAGTGGTGGTAGTAGTAGCGGTGCCGTGGTGAACACCATTGGTGCCGCTGCCATGACCATTAGTCACGACGGGCAGAGCAGGCATGTCGGCAAGGTCAGTGGCAGGCACAGCCCAGATCTTCGCAGTGTGGTCGGCCGAGCAGGTGGCCAGCTTCTTGACGTCGGGGGACAACAGAATGCGGGTGATGTACTCTTTATGGGCAGAGAACTGGGTGACGGGTAGCAGCTGGGTGCGCTCCTGGCTCTGGATGAGCTGCCAGACAAAGACGTTGCCGGCATTATTGGCGGCGCAGAGCAGGGAGCCATCGCTGGCGACAGTGACGGAGGAGACTGAGACGTCCTCCTCGGGGATCAGTTGGTGGGAGCAATTGTTCTCAGCAAGGTCCCAGACACGGACGCTGCCGCCGCGGTCGCAGGAGATGATCTCGCCCTGGTTGGGGTGGATGACGACGTCGTTGGCAGCAATGCCATGGTTGTAGGAGCGCTGGATAGTGCCGCTGCGGGTCTCCCAGATCTTGACGGTGCCATCCTCGCTCGAGGTGACCATCCACTTGCCCTCGCAGTGGAAGGCAACACCGGTGATGTTGCCGCTGTGGCCCTCGAAGGTCAGCAGGGGGTTGGGGTTGGTGGACTTGATGTCGTAGAGCTTGACGGTGTGGTGGCCGGCAGCGGCGAGGAAGCGCTTGTCGGGGGAGATGCACAGACGGTTGACCTGCGAGTCCGGGTGCTGGATGGTGCGCGAGCAGATGCCCGAGAGCGCCTCCCAAAAGCGGATGGTGTGGTCGTAACCGGCTGGAGCGCAGTGTTGTGGTTAGCTACCAGTGCCCTATCCAATGTTTGCGATATGATCTCTGGTGGTGTTGAAGGCGAGGATAGGCAAGAGAGGTAGAGTAAATGGCTTCAGAGGGAGGTAGCTCACCTGTGCACAGAATGACCGACATGGTGAACACAGTGATAATGCTCGTGTCGTCGTCGATACCTCAAGGAGCCTGCTGCATTCCTGAGAAAAGCACAGCGACGGCAGCCAAAGGCAACACAACAGCACTGCTCTCGGCGACGATGCTGGAGAGTTGTTGAGACAAGTCAGCGGCACACGGTTGGCGATGTGCAGTTCGCGATGCAGAAGGATGGAGCACCGATGGAAGCTATTGTGGGGGGAGCAGCTGCAATTTTGGTGGGGAGCGAGTTCTCGGTGAGGTCAGCCCCACTATTCGGCTTACCAGCAGCTCGAGGCAGCTCAAGAGGCCGCCGCACAGTACCAGTAACCTGACCAGCCATTCACACAAGCTTCAGCAGTTCGACTCACCTTACAAGCTACAAAAGGAATCCATACCGTACCTACGGTTATGTGGCAACAGAACACTTTTCATGTTTACCGTGACTTTGTAGCACTTACCGGCCACACGCCATCTACAATCAGCGCATTCAAGTCTTCAGAGCTGAACACAAAGAGGGGTCAACATGCCGTGACATAGGGCTTAATCATCACAGCTGGACATTTCCGCCGTGGCCAATAGGTATTCTCTAACGAGCCGGTACGATCTTGGTGAGTTACACCCAAATCAATTTATTTTTACCATGTCCCATATTTGAAATCTGACATCCTAACAAGCGGCCCTTATCCATACGCCAACCCACTCCGCAAGCCGTTTATTTCCCCTTTTGCTTTTTAAGAAGTGACTACACTCCCTCAGTCGCTAACCGTAATATTGTCCGAAAGCGCCCCTTACCCAGCTCTCCGTTTTTGTCAGGAAAGGAATGCGTCACACGCAAAGATACGCGCCGATCCTTCACGTCTGCTTTACGTAGACCGAGCGTAAAGACCTATTCGTACGCGTAGAGGCCATCTGCTTGGTCTCTCGAGTATCTCTGCAGGGGCAGGAAACTCGAAAACGGCGGCAATCTCGAAGGATGAGGTATATTAAAGAAGTAGTAGAGAAACACTGAAAGCCAATTTCGATGCCCAGTCCGGAATTTGGAGCATACGAGTCTGGCTTGGGGTTTGTTTTTCTATAAAAAGGGGCCTAATAAGGCCATGCAAAATGCGCATCTACTGAGACCATTTCTCAGCAACATGAGGATGTTGATGGCAGGCGAGGCAGGTATTGGGGGGGAACTAATTGCCGCGGTGGATGGGTCTTGGATCTAAGTAGGTCCTTGACCACTTAGCGGGGTGGTTTAGTTTCTACATGTCTTGCAGCCCTGCCGCTGATATACCCGCTCGAAATGGAATTCCTCACCTCGATTGTGTAGGGTACGTACTCGAGGCCCTATCCCTTGAACTCCGAGATGCAGTTAAATTAGCAAACTGAAGGTGATTGCTCTGGAGGAACTGCCCTGTAGGAACTTCATTAGTGTCTCTGGCAGCCCGAAAACCGATTCCCAGATACTGTGGGCAACACAAAGTTCCAATCAGGGAGATATCGAGGCATAGGTATATATCAAGATTAGCATCCAGATGCTTCGTCTCTCCTATACTTGAAGACAGGAAGCCTTTAGGAGGGATCAAACAGTGGACCTAATACTACCTAGGTAGCTTCCCCTTTTGACTGCCCTGCAGTTGATGCGCCGACTTCTAACCTAAAGACATGGATTCGCCGTATTATTGTTCTACGCCGGAGTTGCCTAATAGAAGACAACAGTGCGAAAGGGACGGTGGCCGCGCCGATGAGGTCTAGCCCGCCTTAGTGCAGGAAATGGTAACTACAGAAGGTGTTACGCCTGTGGCTGATGTACCTCAAGAGCTGAATCCAAGTTATACGCATAGCCTTGCCTCTCATGGATCATGTGATTCAGAGCCCGGCAAGGCTTCGATGCAGAAGAACGGTTCATATAGGATTCGATGTCGCCATCAGCACCAATTTACCCTCTCTCACTTTAGCGGATGATCAGCTACTGACAGGAGGAACTAAGCATAGTAGACGAATCCGTTGTGAACGCGCTGAATGCGAGGCTCACTTTGTGTGGTTTACGGCGATGCAATTTGTATATTGCTGAGAAATAAGTTATACAGAGCCATTACCGGTACTGTTGTGCATGGAAAAATCGCATACGAGGGCCGTAATGATCGTGGTCATGTATGAGAAAATGGATAGTAGCTTCGAGAACTACAACAACCAGTTGTGTTCTTCGAGACGTTGACTAACAGCAGGAGATCACTGATGAAGAATAACAAAAACCCATCCTTTCCTCCTGACCGCGGTAGCGAGACCGGTAAGAAGTGCGCTAAACAAGGGACCAGGACATGCAAAGGAGACACTCGGTAAAATAGGGAGAATGAAGACACAATGTCATCTCGAAGGACGCACAATGTAAGCAATTCATTCTTGGCCCATAGTATCTCATCCGAGGAGACCGTTGCTCAGGAGCACCCGTACACTTCTACCGTCGAACAATGAGTACTACGTAGAGATGTACTCTTCAAGAATTACACCCGAACAAGCCCGATGCAGTTCATATATGACTCTCGGCTATGTTCCCGACCTCCAACTATTTTTGCGAAAGAGTTCCAGGCACCCGTTCAAATCTCCTTGACAAAAGTCGTGCTATCCGATCCCGCGCTTCCGATATCCGAGGCCAACGATTTCCGGAGTGTCTGGTCATGACCTTCCAACCTAAGCCTCATGATGCGTGGCCGGTTAGACGCAGTGACACTTCGGATCGGATCAGTGTTTGGTGCCACCACATCTGCATGTCTGCTGCGCTTGTGTCGCGCTACAACATGCAATGCCACGCCATTTGCGAGTTGCCCTATTCTCAGCTGGTATAAGTGAGAATCGCGTGTTTCTGCCAAGCATGCATTCGCTTCGTGGCATTGAGACTACATCCGATGAGCCCCAGTGTCATGATCCGAGGGAATCGATGCCATCGGGTCCGGTACAAGCTCAACCTCACGACTGACCTTATCTCAGCTGTTCCACCGGAGTATATTGCCTCACGAATATGTCTGAGTATACATTAGGGCTGATCCATATTGGCCCATTGCCAAGAACAGCGTCCAGTGTCAGATCAGACCCAGTTCAAGGCCGTGTTATGCAGGTTCATCAATAAAGGTGTGGCCGACGGCAGCTTCCGCATTATTTTCGGATCCGGAACACCAGATCGACGACTCTGAGATCTCAAATTTGGAATTGCATCAAGTTGAGAATGCCTGTACTGTACTTCTTAAAGAAAGATTGGCATCGGTCTTGAGGCGTCTGAGGGCTAGCGCGCGCCACCAGTCTCGATTCCGCTCTTCACGACCCAGTCGAGGGGATCGGTCAATCTGAAGGATGTGCCTTGAATTCTGCCCCTGAGACATGCTAACTGGAGGTCCTAGTAAGTTCTGCGTTCATCGTGCCCAACAGCCCAAGCCACGTGAAAAGCTGAGAAGTATCAGGTCTATCTGCTAGACGCTTGATGTAGCCATAAGTAGACTATCTTCTACAGTGAATCATCTTAAAGAGAGAGTCTTGTCTTTTTAGTTCAACTAAGAGGATTTGGCTTTTACTGCGAGTAAGTGCTTTGAAATGATGTACACTCTTGCCATGATCAGGCTCTCAACAACAAGACTAGCAACACCATCAGCGAAAAGCACTGACAAGATTTGCATGTTCTAGAAGCGCCGGGAAGAGTACGCTAGAGTTGGTAATATATCTTGTCAAGTACGCTATCGAGGCTCTCCGTGACGAGAAAGTCCGCTTCCCGTGGCGTTGCGGAATGGGGGCCGTCAATAGTCGATATTGACTCGCGTATCTACATGTTGATCAACCACAGTGCAGTATCACGATTGGCATGGACATACAAGCTGAGACTTCTTTGGTAATAAAGTAGCATCTTTTGGCGTCGGCGTCGACGTGATGCACCTTTGACGACCAACACTTCGTCATCGTGACTGAGACAAAGTGTCATAAAAGCGGACGTGCAGTTGATGGCGCCTATTGATTCGTGATGACAATTATCACAGTTCTTCAAGCTAAAGGATATGCTCACCAAGACAATTTCAAGGCAAGAGAATATCCTATGAGCACTCGGCCGCAATTAAGCTTTTGATCAGCGATGAGTGAGCGTTTGACTTTGTTTTAACTCATGATGTTGGAAATATCTATATTAAGATCCCGAATATCTCCATCCAAAGATGTTTTATTGCTACTTCGTCACGAATGGTTGGACTCGAGCAACATTTTACACTCTACTCCATCTCTTCTTACTTCAAACCTACCTCCAAGCTTCCTCACCTCCAAGCTTCAAAATGCAGTTCACGATCTTCGCGCTCGCCGCTCTTTCCATCGGCTCTACATCTGCCGCCACCGTCCCTCAGCCCAATGTGCTACTCACCGCTGTCGATGCTGCCAGCGACGCCAAAGCCGCAGTTGACACGGAAGTTGCCATCATTCGTACGCCCCCAAATTGCACCATGTCTTCCGCGAGTATACTAACAAACCCGCAGAGAAGGCAGTCGATGACACTGTCAACAATGAGGTCATCCCGGCTGTGAATGCCTCCATTGCCAACATCAAGGTCGAGTTAGAGAACCTCAAGGATACTGTTGTCCCTATCATCGAAGATATTGTTCTGCCTCTCGTTGCCTCAGAGCTTGCGCTTTTGCCCGACCTCATCAACGATGCCCAGTACATTGTCAGCGAGATCAGGGACTCATTCTCTCTTGTTCTCGCTGAACTCTCCGACGGTACGCAGCCTCGAAATCATTTTCAAAAGTCGAGCGAATTCCATTTTAGAACATTAAAAACTGACCTATTCATTAAATCAACAGATCTCCTCGTTGTCATGAAGACCGAGGTCGAGCTCGTCATCGCGATCATCGAGCCTTTCGTTACGCCCATCGTCAGCTTCGCCAACGAAGCCACCAAGGATCTCTCTGGCACTTCGATTACCAATATCAAAGACGCTGTCCAGATCCTTAAGACAGACCTCGCTGACATCCTTGGTCCCATCAAGACGGCTTTCGACCAGATCTATTAAAGTAGTTACGTACGAGACGCAAGCCTCTTTTGGGACATACCGTAGGAGAAGGTTTGGCTTGCGCTGTCTTCGCTGCACGTAGTGATGAAGTATATAATTAATTTGAAAACATTTCAATGAAATATTAACGCTCTTGTTTTCCTCGTCCATAGAAGGAATACAAGTCAGTGGTCATCCAAACTACTTGGCACTCGATAAGAATGACCAGCTCGCGTTCTCATGTAAGCATTGCAATTGGTCTCACACACCAATCGTCATATCACCAGCCGTTATTCATCCCACTACTCAAAACTAGAACATTGGAACAAATGCAAATGAGTGTATTTGTGTTAAACGCTGACTAGGTATCCCAGTAAATTCTTGCTCAGAAAAGAAACCGAGTCTCAGTGCTTAGGTCTAGGATCGCAGATCCGCAACGTAATGTAATGGCTCAGCTGAGCCAAGATACTGAAACATATACTGTTCGTAAGTTGTAGACATTTGACTCCTTATCGTCCCGTGTGTCCATCTGATAGACAAGCCTCCGTTGCCTGATTTCCATTGTAGTCAGCAATTGACAGATCCTGTCGTACCTTTCTCCTGGTAGCAGAGATCGGGTTGAAAGTATGTTCGTGATCTATTGACCAGAAATGCAATGAGCGACTTCTTGATTAACGACGAGAACTTCCAGATGTCATCGTCTGACCCTGCATCGAGCCGGAGCTCCCACTATAGGAGCCCCCAGAGTCGCCATGGTGGCTGGTGCCCCTGTTAACCACGAATGTACCATTGCACGTCGAACAAACAGGTCCTCCCCTAGGTAGAATAAGTCATTTGTCGTCATGGAAAGCAGTCTTACATCATTTACCAACTCACGTCTTGATGGGCGCATAGCTGCCTTTGCAGGTTGGGCAGACTTCGAACGCCATGTTTTTGGTCCCGACACCGATGGTGTAATCCCCTTCGTAGGCGTACGAGTATTGGTTCGTAGCGGCACTGCTGGCGCTATTGTGTTGGCTACTATGCTGGAGGTGGTGGTGGCGATGGTTGTCGTTGTTGTTGGTGTTTCCGCCGCTGCTTTTGCTAGGTTTCTTGGTCATTGATACGTTCAGAAAGGAAATATTGGAACGTCCACGAGATTTTGGGCAACAAAAGTTGGAAACAAGAAACAAAGCACACTGCGTTTCCTAGGCTGTTGAGCTATTGTTGATTTCTACACGAGGGATATACCGTCGTATTTATAGTAATCACATCCGTCAATGATCCTCCAAAACCGGTTCCGACCAGGCTGATGCCACACTGACCCAGCTCACCGCTTCCGTCTCTGACGACATCGCATATCACGAAAATGAGTTGACGAAGTGATAAAGGTGTGATGATCGGGTGACGGAAGACCGGTGAGTTGAACCCCCTTCTTGATGCCTGACGCAGGGAAAACGAGGCAACCTTGACCTCACTTGACTTTGACAGTCCAATACCCGAGGCCGATACGTGGTAGAAGAGAAGGCGCTGCGAAGCTGTATCACTTGCCTTCGTCATCTGATGCTTTGCCCCATCCTTGATGGTTGATATCGGAAATTACTTCCTCTATTCTGAAATTTTTAGTTCGGTATCAATATGGGTCGCTTGATCTGTCAGTTTTACCAAATGTCTTCCAGTCTGCATTTTTCATCGATCTGTCAACGCAATCGGCCTTGTCTCTCATTTCTTTTTTTCGGCCCGTGGCAGTTATCGAGGGTTTTCCCACACTAAAGTGGGTGCTGTGCCAGCAAAACCACGCGGTTTACTTGAGATTCTGCAGGTTGCCATCCGAGCGCCGAGTCCATAGTCGCGGTTACTTGCATGAGTTTCCTCCCCATCGGTACCCTTCTCTGGCCATTAGCCCTATAACACGTAGCATTTGATTATGTTCGATACTTCTACGTCTACTGTTGTGCGAGAGCATCACAAGTCCGGATCTTGTACTATCATGATTATACAAGCCGCCTTTTTGACATCATACCATGCCGGTGTGATTACATATCAAGCTCAACGATGTCGAATGTCCACGTTTCACACTTAGTAAGTCGGAAACCATCGATGAAGGACATTTGACATGGTTACATTGTGATCCTTGGCACAAGTTGCTTCATTATCATATGATGGTTGGCCGGGGTAAAAGTGAAGCGATGAATCGTATAACAGATGGACCTTGGCCTATACAACTCGCAAGATTCAACCCGAATCATTTACTCCATTTACTAATTTTCATGAGTACTATGTAAACCAAAATGATATCCCAGAGTCTAAATTCGGAAGTGGTTATGGAGGTACATTCATCAGGGGTTATTTCCGACTGCCGGGTTCTACAATCCATCCGGACCGCTCGCGCCGGTTACATTCGTCTCATTATCAGCGCACCGGCCTTTACCTGAATGCTGGGTATGCAGAGCTGTTGTGCTAGCAGATTCCCGCCTAGTAAAAGCAACCGAAGACTCGAGAATACTGCGGGAACGTGTTTTCTTCATCCCAGCTGCAGGAAACCGAGGGACAGCATGAAAGCTGTTTATCTTTTCTCTCTCATTGGCTATGTTCCCCACGGGTGCAACTTATCGAAACGTGCGGTGCTGTTGTGACGCTCGTCCAGTTACCGGCTCACACCGACTAATGAGTAAAACACCATAAACATTCGACGCTTATTAGAAACCTGATGGCATCTCTTTAGCCCGGCTATGGTCATCATTTCGACTTACTCGGGCCTATTCAGTTGCGTTGATGGTTCTGTTGGCCACGTATCTATGTCGTGTTCCCAAATTTGACAGCCCCTATTCGTCCGCGCCTGTCACGTTTACTCTTCACCCGTTATGCCTCGACACAGTCGTTCCATCGGTAATTGTTGTCTCTTTTACAATTGGTTGCCTGAATAAGGCAGACGACCATGAACGGTGTCGGCTGCAGTAACCAAATCCCTTCCGCGCCCGAGTCATGGTGAAAAGCAAGTCACGCGGCCATTTCGAGTATCCGCCTATCTGGATCAGCCTGCTTCATCTTGTCATCACTCTTCGGTATCCGAACCAGCCCTTCGTAAGTATCGTCATGGTTAGACCACGGGATCGGACATGATACTTGCACCACCATTTTCATGTGCGGACCTTCGAGAAAGAACGATAATGACATCAAGGTAGCAATGGCCCGATTACAGCCAACAGAGCGACACAAAGCATGGCAAACCAGCTCACCGAAAAGGTCAAGTCTTGAACTTCCAATCGAGTTGCTGACGAAGTCAGTGTTGATCAGTGGCAATGTGCAACATTCAACCTGATTGCCGTTCCATTCGATGTTTCAAAGCCCGAAAAAGAGACCGGAGACAGCCGTATGACAATGTTATCGAGGTGACAACAAAATAACCCGTTAGGCGAGAGTTCCGCAGTTTTAAGGCGACGCTGTACAATCCGACTCTCAATGACAAACATGGAGCATGACGGACGAAAAATAGGATGATAGCTTAGAAACATTAGTCATAATAATATGTCACAGTCTCATTCCCACACGATGCGAAACTTGTTATTTCGATGCCTGTCAGCTCGAGGTTGTTAGATCGTAATTACCATGCGTGTATATCCAGCTTCACGGAGAGATAGGTCTTGTCTATATTCGGAGGGCTAAAAAGACTGCTCAAAGATAATAGAGACAACTAAACTCGACTGAGCGGGAAACATCTTGCGTTTCAAGAAGACAACCACGAGAGTCAAGGAAATGAATATAATAGTCTCTAGAATAACGCCGATCCACCCGAAAACCACATCGAAAATAACGGAATAATGCGCTACATTCGAGGAGATATACAAAATGCTGATGTGCTACCATCACATCATACTCTGTACAGAGTAGCCTCATACCATATAATGAAGCCGGTGATCATTGTGTAGATTTTCAGACTCGTAGATGAAGATACGGGCGGCGTCGTTTATTGTCCCTCGACAGTCCCTTTCTCATTCCTTACCATTGTTTCCAGACGTGTGATCTTTCTACCCTCAAGACCTAGGCAGAACCTTCATGACTATTGTCCGGTATACACTAGGACGCACTCATTGCTGTTCAAACAGAATCACCTTAATTCCTCCAGCGCAAGCCTTGGAAGGTTCAAATCAAAACCTCCACGACAGAGTCATTCGCAAATCAGAAAAGCACCTGACTTTGGCCATGAGCATCACGAGCTTGTACTTTGACACTGACACTTACTCAATCCTTCCGCCTCACTCGATTCCTAGACTAAGTCTTTGTTAAGGTAAAACAACTCAGATCCACACAATATAACACATTCAAGAACCATTATCGGCATCCCATCAACATTCCGATGATGTCAGCCCTCCGACTACGACCAACCCCCTCAACTAGACGCCAATCCGCCAATCCGCCCATGCAACCGCTCAACACGAACTCCCCCCCAAAATCTCTTCTTCAATTTCGACTCTCAAATGCTCATCGACACACACTGCACGACTTACCAGACGATCATGGCAAGTTACTTAGACCGTATACCCGCCAATACCAAAAACCTTGCGCTCTATCAACCAACGACTCCACCGAACATAAGAGCAACATCAAGGCAACCGCAAAACCGAGACTATCATCGTACCCAATGACCCGAACCATATCCCTGATCCAAGTTTCAGCACATATCCCACTAAAAAACTCCCCATCTCACGTGCGTACCTACTCCGACCAACGTCTACGAGAAAAAATAGCAGCGCCAGCAGCAGCAACAACAACAACAACAACACACACAAAACTAGCCAAACCCAAGAAAAATAAACATGAAACCACCCTTTCGTACATCATTATACGACAACAGAGGCCGTTACGGGCAAGGACCCATGTCAAGTATAACAATGAGTCGAACTTCAGACCTTCTAAGAAGATCAGGGCGGCTACTCTTTATAACTTGCTACTGTATTACCCCGTTATATGAACAAACACAGCTATTCCTAAGAGCTCTATGATAGAAGTGGGTGGTCTGCAGCCTCACTCCGTTCTTAGAATTGACGAGAGGGAGGCGCGGTGGCTGATGATCTCGTCTATTTCCCTCAAGAAGTCACTACTTCAAATTCAAACATTTTGCTCCGAAAGGTACTCCACATAGTTCGTGAAAGGAGCTGCGACTACTCAAGTATAAAACAACGTATAGTCCATCTCCGACACCTATCAGTTGTTCACAGATAAAGCAAGAATAGCTCAGTGCTCCAAAGAAAACAAATTCATTCGTATTTACTACTGACATCTTGGTCCGAAGTAAAGCGTACAAATAATGAGAGCTACTAGACATGGCAGAGGCGCAGCAAGGGCAACTATCTAGGCTACGGACCATGTCGATAGCGAAACAGAACAGCCACAGAGTCATTTTCCTAATTCATTGACCTCAAATGTCTGGCCAATCGAGTTGAGTAGTTCTCTCTCCGACGACCTCTTTGGGCCTGGGGTAAAAGTCCGACTTCCATAACCTTGAACACCTGTTAACCTAACGCCATTCCCATAATCCTCTCTGCAGGCAAACAGAGACATCGCTAGTCAATAATAACGGGAAATGTAGTTCGGTAGGGAATAAGACATCTTCTGTCAGACTAGAAAACAGGAGCGGTGTTCACCAAGAACGAGAAAGCCGCAGCTCCTCCGAGCAGCACGCAAGCACCTGCTTGAGCTAGGCGCAGCTTCTTGGAAGGACGACCGACCTCGGGCTGTGCCGAAGCGGCCAATGTTTCTGGTACGGAGGTATCTTGTTGGTCTCCACTCAACTGCAACGAACCTCTCTTATGCTCATCATCAGGCTCACAACGCTCCTCGCTGTCCGATTCTTCGTGCCTGTTGGGCAAAGGCGATCGCGGAGTGACAACATCGTCGATAAACGCCTCTTGGAACGAGCGTTTGGTACGAGGTGGTGATAATCGAGACTGGGCGGGTATGAAATCCATAATGGCAGGCTCCTTCGTGTTAGTTACAATTTCTAGCGAGGCTTGCTTAGGTTCCCGCTCCAGGAGATCTGCAATCTTAACGCGCTGGGGCACACTGGATGAGTTTTGCGTTGTCGCTACCGTTCGCGATACGGCGCCAAGGTGGTCATGCTTTGCAGCCATTTGACTCTGTTGAAACGTGTATGCGCTCGTCATGTCGTATTCCCCGACCAAATCTTGCGCTGTCCCCAATGGTGGAAGTTCGTCAATACTCGGGTTATTGATAAATCTCGTGCCCTCGGCCAACCAGCTATACTCACACGGGGATCGTGATGAGGGCTCAGGGACAGAGGGAGAGACCTTCATAGACTCTACGGGTTTCACCACGCCGTTACTGGACCTATAAAATGCACGATTGTCTTCACGTGCCTGGAAATATTCAAACTTTCCGCTCTTCTCGCCAAGTAGCTGAGCTCTCTGTTCATCGGGTTTCGGAAGGCGTCTGAACAAAGCAGCATCTGAGGGGCTTGGGTCACGAACGTGTTGCGTGACGTTTTTGGCAAGCATGTCAGAAGGCTGCGCTTCCTTCGTCTCGACTTTCGACTTTAAAAACGGAGGAGCAGCGGGGCAATTGTGCATGTCTCTGTTATGTTCCTGAAGAGTATTGCAATGGCCTGCCTTGTGAGACTGCGAAGCAGTAGTCACACTCGAATGTTCCACTAAGCCCTCAGTGCTCGCACCATCAGCTGAGTGTTCAGAGGCAACGTCATCGTCCTCGCCATCGGAGTATAGAGGCGAATGGCAGGACAAATGAACGGACGAGTCATCAACCATATCAGGGAGATATATCAATGTATCACTGGCTATAGACGACATTATTGTTAGTTAATGCCTGTGGAATTTCAGTTAAAGGAGTACGTACCTTCATCTACTTCTTCTTCGAAATCGGATGTTCCATACTCGTCACCAAGCTCAGAAGGATCAAATCCGGGTTCAGAAAGTTCAGATTCAAGCTCTGACTCGTCGGAACTTTGGTACGAGTCCTCGGTGGCGACGTCGGACCCGCCGCAAGGAGCGGCCCAACGGTGGAAGGGGGCATCGAAACTAACCTCAGAAGAAGCTCGAGAGGAGTTGGAAGAAGAGTCGTCAGAACTCATTTCGGTGTCCTGATTGGCATCCGCATCGAGAGCATGAAGCTCGTGGCTAGAGTATCCATCATCAGAATCAACGGAGGAGCCCCTTTGTGAAGATCCACATGGAAGTTCCATTCCATCATCTTCTTCCAGCTCTGATTCGCTATCATTCTCGGGCTCCAAGACAAATGCTGGCATCGCCTTGATGGTGCTTGGTGGGTTGACAACAAGCAGTGGTGCAGGCGAAGGAATAACACTGCAATCTTGAGTCTTAGAGTTGGCTTGTCGTGGCGTGCTTGGAACGGGCGAAGGGGCAATTGATTCGGGACCGGCCTCTGAGGTAAGGTCGATAACATCGGACATGGTGTGCTGTAGGCTTGAAAGACTAGGTTTGCGGACACTATTTTCAGAATCGACGGTGAGGTCAATGGCATTCGGATAGTGATTAAGGAGGTCACATCGCGGAGCGGGCGATTGAGTTTGAGTAGCGTCTTCAACTACGGTGGGCACAAAGAGATCTTCGTCGTCCTCATCATCAATATCGTCTGGAACGCTGAAACCAGGTTTCGGCAATTCCACAGGCGGAGCTCTGGGCAGTTGTTAGCAAAGAGTCGTCTGGGAAATAGATAGAATACACTTACCTCTGATCAGCCTTGATATCCATGTCTTCGATGAGTACGTCGACACAGCAAGGTGGGAAAGAGCCGCTGTTGTGTCGAAAAATGTCGATCCCGAAGCGAATTATATCGCCAGTCACAAGCTTCTGGCGTTGACGAGGCTGCAGCCGACGTTCTTGATTCAACCCGTCATTCGGCATATAGAAAGTGCCGTGGAATGATTCGACGTCCTGAATGTAAACGGCCTGACACGGAAATAGATGATTAGTTCCCCCTTTTCCCAATACATGAGCACGGAGAAGGTAGAGCCTATGGACTTACAGGAGATTCTTGGTTATCCAGAACAACAGAAAGCTCAGCGTGTTCCCTGGACATAACAGGATTCTCAAACCAGGCGTTATCCTTCGCGGGGACAAACCCCTTGGTGAGGACCTTGGAGGCTCGACCGATAGGGACAGTCGGATGATCACGAGAAAGGACAATGTGTCGCTCAGCAACTGTCTTAGAGTCGCCACGCTCTGATAGCACAACAGTTACTGGGCAAGTCAGCATTTCAATTCTGCAGGAGGGGGTAGTAGAAGTCTGGATGAAGCTAGCAATGGAGGGGCACTGACTCTTGTCCTTGGCCTTCGCAGCGGTTTGCTGGTCCAGATGAGATGAAAGGGCAGGGGCTGCCATGTTGCCTGCTTTTATTTGGTCGTCCACGTGTCTGAAGAGTAAATGGTTGAGAGACGGCGCGAGGATCGGTGTTGCGTAAGCGGTGGCCGAAGAGGCACCAACACAGGTAGGCTTTGGGTCGGCGGTAGTCCGGCTGCTCATTTGCAAATGTGCTCAAGTAACGGCCGCAGACAGAGTCCTGAAGCCTATCACAGGCTAGGATTGCGCCGATGTGTAGAAGGTACCTCTCGAGGTTGAGCGTGCAGCGTGAAGAGAAGAAAACGAGGTTGATGGGATGTGAGAGTGCTAGAGGGGGAAGAAACGCAATCAACGACGAGATACTGGAGGAGTGGAAATGTAGAGAGGTAAGGTGAAGGCAGGCTGCGGGCTCAAGGCAGGCTGTAGGCCGCGGTAGGCGTGCTCTCCGGTCAGATTCAGACCGGCAGTGTTGAACGATGCAGTGCTGGACGATGGAGGCCGGAAGCTGCCACCACGTACAGGTACTTAATGAGGGGAGCAAGCTACCTCACGACTGGACGAAGGTTGACCGTTGACCAGGTCGTCGAGCTCAGAGCCCTGGGGCCGGAAGGACGGCGAGGCAGCAGCGGGCAATGGCGGGCACGGGGCGCGCGGATGTCAGAGTGATGGAAGGATGCTGATGCAATCACAGCCAAACACAACACGTTCACTTAACTTTGACCGTGGGTGTTAGGGCGGCTGCTAGAACGGATATCACAAGCAGAAGTCGCGGGAGAGGAGAAGTGTGTCTGTAGGACATCCATGGACCGAGAGGCATCCGGCGAAGTCTGGGCTGCTGCTACCTGAGCTGGAACCGACTGAGTGCACACGCACATGCAGATGGAGGAGGGGCAGTTGGATGGCAGTCAGGAAACCTAATGACTACATGTAGGTACCTAATTACGGTGACTTGATGTGCCTCCAGATCATCAGAGGCAGAAGCGGGATGGAAGCTGATCAAACTTGAGGGAGGTACATGAATACCAGGACCTGCTTTAGGTTCACTGGGTAATTGAACATGTCGCTGTAGCCTATGGCACAGGTAAGAGGTATGTTCTAATCATTGGCGGAGTTCAATGCTATCAATGGGCTCCAAACCACCGAATTGCAATTACCTAGGTAGGCCAGTTGTGGCAGGCAGACTCCAGGCAGTCGAGGGTGGCTACCTAAATGAGTAATACCTCAACCGCTTTGATACGCATGGGATTCCTGAGGTGCCAATCATGAAATCCGTGGCTCCTGTACCTTAGGTACTTGCGTGATCGAGGTGTTGCGAAACTCGAACCGCGCAAGTACGGCTCTTTCTGCAGACGTCAATGATTCCAGCTTACACTTCTACATCTAGCAATACTGATCCGATAAATCCTCATATTCGACAGGCTGTTGTTTCGTTAGTCTCCTCGCGAGAACCATCATTTTTCTTCTGAAAGTCCATGTTGGACATCCATGGATGCTAGATTCCATTGCATCACTGATGAGATAAGGGGCCTTCTCACTAGTGCCCCCGCCAATAGCTCACCTGCAAGTCTCCACCTCAGTTTAAGACCTACTGGATGCTTTTGTGTCTCTCACTTAGTATTTATTCTTTTGACACCATTCAAGCGAGCCGTAGCAACAAACCGCCTTTTTACTTGATAGATAGAAAATTTCGAGTCAGTTAATAGTGATAAAAGCTTCGTATTGCCGACGATATGTGCTGTATTTCGAGACCTCCTATCTTCACTCCACCATGCTGGTCGATAAGAGTTATAGTGCAGGCATCTCTAGTGTCCCATGTGGCCTTGTAAGTGGGGATACGAGTCACAGGTACATGTAGGCGGGGTGGTGGGGTCAGCTTTTGACAACAGTCTGTAGCCTGGTCTGCCCGCAACGCCGAATTGGAACTCTGGTATTTATCACGGTCCTGATTATTCTGCGTACTCGTAGCTCGAATACAGCCCAGAGGGCAAAAAAATTGAGGTGCAGATATGAAAGATCGGGAACTGTCAATAGAGATGTATAGAACGCTGGCACCCACTGACCCTTTGCTAAACTTCCTAACCTACACAAGCACGAACGTGCAGCTAACACTCAATCTGTGAGTTTTTCGCGTAGGTACCTAATCTCTATTACCGAGGCATGAATTTCTCATCAAGGAATCGTCTTTGGGGTTGGCCTGTTGCTATTCAACTGTGATGTGATCAAATTTGTGAACAGAGTCAGCTGCCATCTCCTGCACATTCTGGAACACTAGCCCTTCCCGTCCTTTGATACGTCAAGTTATCATGGATATCAACCCTCCACGTAAGAAGCTTCGGACATGTGTTGCTCTCCCAGAGTCCCGTTTGGGCCTAACGGCCTGACACCCGTGTCGACGTGTATGATGAGGCGTTGGAGAGGAATGCAGCACTTCGACACCGGATCAGGCTAAGCGTTACATGTACGGCGAATACGGGGGACCTGCTACCTGGTAGGCCTCTGTCTCAGCTAGAATGCGATGGATGCCCAGATTCCGGCCGCCATTGATGTTATGTCGAATCTCGACTACTCAGGCCGGGGCTCAGGCACCTTTGGCAACTCTTCTCAGTATGTACACGTAGATAAGAGAGGTATGTATCGCTTCATGGGCCATAGTTGGGCTGGCTATAAGATCATACGTACGCATTTGTATGAAAGTGGAGGCCATTACTGGTGTTGAACGCGATATTTATCCTAGATTCTAGGCATAGCGATTCTAAAAGGAACAATGCTGCCTTCGCATACGCTACCCGTTACTGAATATGGTAGCAAGCTGAGCAAGCGTGGGACCAGCTTGGCTTAGCTTTGAATGAGTAGAATTCCTCCAGAGTTTGTGACAGCGTGTCGGATTTGGTTGCATCATCTGTCCAACTTAGCTTGCTTGCTTGTTTCAATAAAAGGGATTTGGTCCTGCCGCTTCAACCATTCCAGCATTTGATCCAGATTAATGAACTTGGATATATTGGTCACACCTTTCTTGCAAAGCCACTTGCCCAAGCTGGCTACTTGAGTACGTCGCTCCGCGATTGGTGGCCACCTTGCTGAGAGTCGCCACCGGACGGTACTGCGTCCGCCTTGCCCCTCGCTGGCCATTCATCCCGCCATTCATCCCACCTGCCAGTCCATCCAGCCGAGCAAGCATCACACACACCCACGTTATTAAGGTTCATGCACCCAGCGCCCTGCCCTAGGCCAGCTCTGCACCGCTGGCGCCTGAAGTGTGGCATTTTTGAGAAATTCTAGTGCGCCTCACGAATCTACGTAACTCGCCTTGAAATACCTGTGTCCATCTGCGAGCACGTAGAGCAAATTGTTCACCTCTGATTCTCTTTCATCCAAACCTCTCACCTCCATTCAAAGCCTGATCTACGCATCCAGTGCATTCTCTGCCTTCTCACATTCATATATAAGTACCCAAATCTACCCTCATGGAATTCCAGTCGCAGAGAACCCCCAACTCCCTACGTCGATTCCACACAAGAAACCAGACCTGACAGTCACTTTTACCCTTTCGCACGCTGCGAAGCTTGTACTCTCACGACGTCATATTACCAGAACCCGACTCTCGACCACGGTCCAAATAGCCGAAAATGCACGACCTGCGCAAGAAGATCCTGCTGGAGAGCGGGAAGACCATTTCGCGCAAAGCACGCTCGCGCCCCGACTCCCTGGTTGCATCACCCATCAGCTCCCCCGCCGCATCGCGAGGCGCCTCTCGAGCCAACAGTCGATATGCCTCCGAGGAAGAAATCTCGAGCGACTCAGACTACGACGACAGCCTCACTAATTCTGTTGCTGGCTCGGACGATGACGAAGATGTCGCCGTCGCCAGCTGGACCGACAGACTGCGAGATCGCATCGCCGAGCTTCTTGATCGGAAACGTAGCAGCACAAAGGGCCGCGAAGCCACTCTCATCTCTTACACGCACCTCATTCGATATCACTACGCTGAAGAACAAATCAACTTCCAACTTAGCGAGATAGTGCTAGCCTTACTGAGATGCATGCGGAGCGGCAGCAGCACCGATGAGTCACTGGCCGCGATGAAAGCCTTGATGCTGACCACTTTCTCGGTCGAGTCCGACAGTATCTACCAGCGCGTGTACCCAACTCTGAAGCAAATCTGCCAAGATTCCGAGGAGGCGTCGCTCAAGGAGCAAGCCATACAAGCTATGAGCATCGCGACCATGGTTGGAGGAGGCGGGGCTGGCGAAGCGGAAGAGCTTCTGGATTTCTTGATCGAGATTGTCGAAAGTGATGGGCATAGCATCGAGGCTGGAGATAACGCACCTGTGGTGAACGCGGCCCTGTTGGCCTGGGGCTTCGTTGCGAGCTATTTCGACGACCTCCATGAGCAGAGCGAACAAGCCTTAGAGGCTTTTACTGAGCAGCTCGAGAGTTCTGATGTAGATGTTCAGGTTGCCGCAGGTGCCAATGTGGCGGCCATTTTCGAAGCCGAGCGAAACTACAAAGATGAAACCGACAAAACGTGGGACCTCCAATACGATCAACACAAATTGGTCCAGCGAATGACTGCGCTTGCTCGCGAGTCTTCAAAAGCCATCTCGAAAAAGGACCGCAAGCTCCTTCATAGCAGCTTCAACAGCGTTCTTACGTCCATCGAACTTGGCAAAGGCCCCGGATACTCGACAGCCCGAAACAACCAGCTCAATTTATCCGGCGAAAACGTTGATTTTGAGGGTATGCAAAAAGAGTATGGATATCGCGAAAAGGTACGAATCGGCGATCTTGTCATCATAATCGACAGTTGGTCGCTCAAGGCGCGTGTAGCAATGCTTCGATCTATTTTAGGGGGTGGACTCGTCGTTCATCTACAGAAACAGAACCCTATCGTCAGAGATCTTCTCAGCGCAGCGCAAGTTAAGTACGTGTCTGCGCCCAACAAGCTGACGCCCGCAAACAAGAAGCGAGCAACCAAATCCGGTCGATGAGAAACCCTCGAGCAACCGCCTTTCATTTGGCTCCTGCACACACTGTCATTCTGTACACAGGACTTGGGAAGTCGCCTAGCGCTCGCTCCCGTTTTCCGCTTTGGTTCATCATTTGCCGTTTCATCTGGAGTTACCGCGTGGGGAGGCGACGAGGAGAAATCAGCGTTGCTTTTGTGTGTTGGGACCGTGTGTGTTTCCACAACCCCGTATTACATTGGCATTTCTGAGGGGACATCATGGTAGTAAGCATGTTTCTAAACACGGTATGATAGAGGGTTGATCTCTACACTATAAACACCTACAGTAGTTATGAGATGGTTTACACTGCTATTAGTCTCGTCTACTTGGTCCCTCTCCTCTAAGTGTGATGCTCGCCGTGCTACTCTTTAGTGGATGTGTTGTTCGAGGAGTTATAAAGGAGAAGTGCCAATCAGATGTTTCTGGATGTGACATGCAACCACGGCTACTTGCAGCTGGTGGCGGGAGATGCACCGATCTCGTAAGTGTGTGACACACGTGTACCTTGCGGTAGATATGGCCGGTCGCTTGTGATCTTCGGAGTAGAAAAAACGTACGTCAGCCGTTTGTATGAGATAGATGAGACTGTGTATTCCAGTTGC
Organism: Xylariaceae sp. FL1272; assembly: GCA_022432385.1. Classification (NCBI taxonomy): domain Eukaryota; kingdom Fungi; phylum Ascomycota; class Sordariomycetes; order Xylariales; family Xylariaceae; species Xylariaceae sp. FL1272. Next base: position 249,578 of record JAJJXC010000022.1, read on the forward strand.
TTGGAACCGGATTTGCACATTGTAAACTAACACGTGGAGAATTGATCCAGGAGGATAGAATAAGAGGCAGAAGAGGTCAGTCTGTGATGGTTATTTGATGAGCAGAGATGTCAATGATCATTTGGTTCTTCTTGAAATGAGCACTATTGATTGCTAGCCTCCATCTACTATACATATGAATGTTGAGCTTGGAAGCTCGGAGAGGTGAGAACAGAACTCGTGGACAAATGGTGCGATCCGAGAGGTCGCCTACAAGGTCGAGGACTACAATGCAGCACAGCCTGCCTCACTCCGGATATGAATTTGCCAGTCACAGACCGAGATGCAGGTGCCGGATGGTGCGCGGCGGTGCTTTGCCAATTCCTTGCCAATGAGCTGGCTTAAGACAAGGCAATCTATCTCTCTCTACCTATGCATGTATGTAGGTAGGTATGGGCTTGGGTGATGCTAAGTGAGGAGTAATCCGTAGTTGAACGGAGCTTTTTGCCACTGGCTTTGCCTCGTGGTCACCGCTACTTCGAGATTCGCTCCGAGGACTGCGTGTGCCGGTCGTTTGTTTCTTACCTGGAACGCTGGGATACAGGTATGTAGTTGACGAGGGAGATGGGAAAGATCCAGACTCTCTTTGACAGCTCGAGCGCTCGGACGGGGTAGCAGATTGACGCAAGATCCGGAGAGACAAGGGGCTCTATTTGGTTCAGTTCCAATCTGTCTTGCCGACCATGTGCGATACAATGCGACATTGATGTGCCCATGGCCGGGTGGATTCTCGGTCCTTTGCCTTCCTCTTCTGATCTATTGATGTACATGTCACAGCCCAGCACAGCGCATCACAGGTGAACAACGACTGTGAGCATCGCGCAGCCAACAGACATGTATTCTTCCCCTCATTTGCAAGTAGAAAAGTGCACTTTTGGTTCCCTGACTTGACTTTGGGATGCCAGCATCGGGCCAGGGTAATTCAGGACTTAAGCTGTGACGGAAGACAGAGGCTTGGCAGCCGGATCCAAATTGATAGGCCGTCCCAAGCTGGTCCAATGCGGCAACGATGGCTGCCGTCGCCCTGCCAAAGACGCTAACAAACTGCTAATGAATGGGTACCCCATCTTCGTCCTGGCCGGCTCGGTGGTCGAAGTCACTGTTGGGAACTTGGAAACTGCCAGCCAGAGGCTATGATAATATTGGGCACAAACGAGATGTGCTCTCTAGAGAGACTGATTCGGTGGTGTTGTCTCTGAATCATCCACGAAAAGTGAGGAGGTTGGTGATTAAGAGACATGTACATGGCTGGGGACTATCAACTGTAGCTCGTCAAGCTGTGAGAGAGCTCACTCGCTAAGTTCAACGTGGACACATCCGTCATCTTTAGTACCCGGTACAATATTCCATGGGCGCAAGCGTTGGAGAGTCAATTCGATCGAAAAGAAATCACACAGTTGAATGATCTACGTTAGCCTTAAATGACGCCGTTTGTCAGGATACCCTCCTGCCCTCAGCTTTGAAGCTTGTCTTTCTAATGATGCATAAGCTCGCAGGACCTTGAAAAGGACAATGCAAAGAGGCTGATGCCTCGGATTTGGAAAAAAGAGTGATATTCGACGACAGCTCCTTGCTCGTGCAGCCGATCCCGTTGAGAGACGAGACGCCTTCTCGCCACTCCCATTGGCAGGTTGTTGAAGCATCGCCAACTCATCAACTGTGGAGACGGTTGTTTTCCCGCCCCCAGCCAACCTTTTATGCCCATCGTCGCTTCCTTATACCCTGATGACCAAGAATAAGTTGAGAGTTATCACATTCCCATCCAGCCCGAGAAACGCGGGCAAACCGCCATTGCAGGTAGCGACAGAGAAGTTGCTCTTTCCTTAGGCCTGTACCGAGCTTCAAGGGCAGCGCTCCTTCGATTTGGGCAGCGGACTCGACAGACCACCTGCAGCACTATAACGCGGTAGCTCTGGGCCTAAACCGGTGTACAGTGTACTTGTAGGCTGGTGAGTGCATCGCCTGCCAGGAAAGTCCTCTCGCCCTCCCGCATCTCCACTGCGCCGAGTGCCCACCACCTGATTAGCTGCCCATCAGCATCGTCTCCCTCCCATCACACAACCTCTTATTATTGTTCCTCCAGCACTATCGCACAATCCTCCCACAACGTGTGCGCTGGAGAGGGCTGGTTTGTTGCGCAACATCATCCTTTGATGTACGTATCTTCCCTTCACTTCTCTGCAATCCCAATTCCGACTGGTCAACATCACATCCTCTCCGCTGCGGTTTTCGATCGCCTGCGATCGCCTGCGAGTGTCTGGTTGGGCTCTGTTGTTTACGTCTCAACCCACTGAGCAAGACATCCGATTTCCTCTGCGCACGGAACTGCACAAGTTGTCCGATATCTGTCGAGAACAGAGGAACAACAATTCTGCTCCTTATGAGAAAAACAAAGTCGCCGTCGCATTCACGACATCTATACATTTTGCAATTGTCACTATTGTTCACCCAGATAGAGAGATTGACGGGGTTGACTGACATTGCGATAATAGTTTTTCCCAAACACAATATTTCTGTTGTGGCGGATGCTTTTGCGAGAATCTTTTGACACTTATATCTTGTCACTGGGACTGCAATCTCGGTTGCGTCGCCGACCTTCCCATTCAATCAATTCAAGCAAACAGTCCACACCGAGTCTGATTGACCGCCAGCATTGCAAACCGATTCCAGAAGGATAGGCCCTGGGCGGGTCTTCCAGGACAAACAGGTCTGGTGGTACATCCACAGCCCACGTCCTAGAGCCATTGTTTGGGTGTCAAAATGGGTGTCGACACCAGAAGACCTCCTCCCCTACCAGCCCCTACCGAGTCCGAGTCGTTCATTGCCCACACCGAAGAAGTCGAGTCTGAAGTTTCCACCTCCAACGTTGCCGACGAGAAATCCCACTACTCTCTCCCCGATGACGGCACGCCTGTAACCATCAAGACACGCGGCCACCGAGCGAATCGCTCCCAAACCTCCCTGCTGATCGAATACTTCGAGGGAGGTAAGACTCGCGTCACTTCTCCCGGCGGTTCAGGCTCAACTGAGCGCAAGCCGAGCGTCCGTGTGCGCCTAACTCCCTCCAAGACGAGAGGGAAGAACGACCATATCCAGATCACAGAGACTAGAAGCACTAGGAAGGCTTCTCTCTCCAGACGCGCTACGTCAAGCCCCCCTCTGACCCGAAGCGCGTTAGAAATGACCGATCTCGAAGACGACATCAGCATGAATTCCTACGCTTCCGCAACCGAAGAGTCTAATGTCTCGCGGCACCCCATTGAGGTTGAGATTGACCCTGGGAGTGGCCCGCGTCGCACCCGGCGCAAGGTGTCCAGCCCTCTCATACCCGCTGCCGATAGCAAGGCCTCCTACCTCCCTGCGAATATGTCAGACATCTCTGCTATTCCGACGGACAGTTTTCTCGATGGTTCCGGACCTACCACCACATTAGAAAACTTCAATACCCCTCTGGGAAACGTACCTGTTGCGACTACCATTGACAGGATGAATCGCAAACAACGTGGCGAGAGCCACGAGCATAATCTCATGCAAAAGGCCGTTGACAAGGCCAGCAAACCAGAGAAGAAACATCGGTCCAAGAGCAGGACAGCCAGTCTTGAGAAGGAACCCGACTACAAAAGCTCGCCGCGACGGAAATCCAGAGGAACCCCTAAGGAATCCGTTGTCTCAGCAGCAGATTCCAGTGTCCTCTCATCACAACTAACACCAAGCCACCGGTCCCACGATTCGTATTCCTCATCCAAAGTATCCATAAACAACCCAAAACTGCTAGAGACCGTCGAAGATGCTATTCGAAGACTTATTCTTCCCGAATTAGACGCTATAAAACGAGAGAATAGTCGACGCGACACCAGACGAAGCAGAGATCGAGAATCTTTGTCAAGTCTCACATCACGAGAAGATGTCTCGGCTGTCGACAAGCGACGGTCTGCGGATACTACTTATTCTACCAAGTCCAAGAATACACGGGACCGAGAGGCTAGGAATGATCTGTCTCCCCATAGTAGCATTGATCAATTCTCGTATACCGAAGAGAACCACGAGGACGATGTAACCCCTCGGCGCACTCGCGACGTGCTCACTGACACGGCTCTAGGCGCCGCTGTCGGTGCGGCGGCACTGCGCTCAAGATCTAGAGGTGATGAGAAACGTCAGCGCCGACGTCGCAGAGCTGAAACACCCAAACGCGACTTCGTTGAACAAGACGCAGAGCATCATGAGGAGGAGCATAAAGTCGTGCCGCCAATGCCGCTTTCAAGCGAGATCAATCCTTCGGAGCTGACTCGAACCTCCCTATTGTCAGCAGATACTGACAGGCCTCATTCCGCTAGTGAGCAGATGATGCCTGTGCATGAGGTCGCCCGTGGTGTTGCTTCTATGGAGTCTATGAATGATACGCCTACTCCGACAAGATCACCAGCTCACACCCTTCAAGGTCTAGGCACTCAGCACGCGAATGTATCCCACGGGGACCTACGTGCCCTTCCTCGACAAGGCCTTCCCCAGTACCAAGATGAGTACGAGGAGGATGAATTTGGCCACAGATATGATTCTCGAGGCCGAGACGAATATGAAGAAGATTATGACGAGGGGCATCTCGCTGAGCCGGGCATGTATGAAGATGAGGGTGACATGCAACACTCATTTTACACTTCTCAGGATGTTCCAGCACCACTTCGATATGTTCCATACCAGGCTGAGAGACGTGGTCTCAGCCCCATTCAGAGTGTGTCTGGTTACACAGAGGGAGGCGAAAGCGAAGTTCAGGGATATCGTGACTCCAAGTCTATGCACACAACTAGTGAGATCTCTTCACCTGAAAAGCGCAACCGAGATGTTTACTCCCCTAATTCCATTCCGAGCAACATGCGCAGCCGTGAATTTGGAGACGAAGCCAGCAGCGTTCGCAGCTCAGGTGTGGGCTATCGAAACAGCATATACACTGATGGCAGCGAATTGGATCCTACATCAGCGCAGGCCGTCAAACTCGTAGGAGGAAACGCTCAGGTGATCCATCAGAACTTTGGGCCCGAGTCTGCTGTAGCTTCATTGGTGGACGGATCCATGCTCGACCCTTCGTTGTTGAGTGGATCTGGAGCTGGGCAACACTCGCAGGTTTCCCAATTATCCTACGATGAGAATGTACAGAGTTCGAACTCCAGAGGCGTCAGCCCCGAAAAACGATCTGTTGTATCGGAGCAGTCTGTTCACTCAGCCTCGCCGAGCAGAGGTGACGATGGCTCTAATCACGAGTATACGGAATATGAGGTCAACGAGTATGGACAAAAAGTCCCTAAGACTGCACGCCGTCATTCACCCACTACGTCTGAGACGGCTATTACTGCTGCTGCTCTTAGCCGTGCTGCGGCAGCGGCCTTGAAAAGGCAGAACCAGGGTCATCAGTCTCCCAGCGCAGATTATGATGAGAGTGGGTTCGTTGGAGAGGGCGTCTCACGTAACCGCTCCTTTAAAGAACGGGCCAAGAACGGCTATAGACCGGATGCCACACCCCGTCATAGTGTGGATCGCCTATCTGAATACAGTAATCCGAAGATGGGTGCTAGTGGCATGCCTGACTTCTACAATCCAGAGCCAGAGATTGGATACGGCTATGGAGACGACCATCACTCTGAGCAACGCACGCCGTCCGCCACAGACGAGCGCCGCGAGGGAGCCCATCTTGAAGAGTCCCAACACTGGCAGGATCCAGGGACCCCAACTCAGGAGACTCTAGAGCACTATGATCGTGCTGTCACTCCGAAGGCCAGCAAGAGCGGCGCGCCTATTGGTCTTGTTGATGCTGCCGCTGCTGCGACTCTTGCTACAGCTGGGGCAATGGCCGCTTCGCATAGCAGACAACCGAGCCAGGATGATGAATGGCAGCGAACGTCTGGTGATAGGAAGCGAGACACTTTAGTGACCAACCCATACGAGGGAGCCAGCCCGATTGCTAATCTGCCCGGCCTCGAAAATATTATGGATACAACCGGCTATGGAGCAGACGCATATAGAGGTGGATTCCACACTGGAAGCCCAGGCCTGGGAGGTGGTGATGAGGGCTACATATCTGGCGCCCCTAACGAGGGAATGAATATGAAAGGCAAGGGTACTGCGTTGCCACCATCGTCTATTGGAAACATGGATGATCCCTTCTACGCACCAAACAAGATGCATCTCAGTGGCATGTCACAAGGAATGCGCACTCCGCTATTCGATGGTTCTACTGGAACTGGTATTGATCGAATCGAGAACAAGGACATTATCGCTCTGATGGAACACGTAAGTATCACCGACCGCACGAGCATGTCTCGTTTTGACAAACGCTAATCCATCAATAGCTTATGGTAAGGGATGCTCAAAGAAGTGCCAGAGACACCGAGATCCTCGTCACATTGGTCCGATCAGCTGCAGACATGCGCAATTCATTTGATGACATCAAGAGAATGTTGGCCGATACGGAAGAGCAAATTATTGGCGAAGTCAACACAAATACCGAAAAGTCTCTGAAGCGTCACCTCGGTGGACCCAGACCTTTCCCTGGAAGCAGCGCCAGATCTGTGCAGGGAGCAAGCTCTCAAGCAGGCACTGAAGATGGCCCAACCAAGAAGCGCAATCTGCTCCGACGAGCATTGCAAGGCCTCAGCGCCAAGGGCGCAGGTGACTTGAGTAGAATTGAAGATATGCTAATTCAACTTCTGACCGACGTTGATGTACTCAAACATCAGACTGCTGGGCCAGTAGGCCTGAGCACACATGCTCCTTCTATAGAGAACTTGCAGCCGGAGATCCAGTATGAGCAGGACCGTGGCTATGAGCCCGAGGGCAATGCTGGAACGTCAACTGCAAGCCACGCCAGTCAGTCGGGACATCTGTCTATTCCGCAGTCTCGTGGGGGAGCATCAATGAGGGGCCCTGGGAGCGAGCGCAAATTCTCGGATCATCGCATTAGCACCGTGCCCGAAGATGAGGGCGAATACGATCAGACCCCTGGGCTGCAGCAGGCCTATACCAATGAAGGCATGCTCTCGCCTCCTGTTGATAGACAGCGAGGTGGATCTGTTCCCCTTGGGACGCCGCCTCAAACATCCCATGGTCAGCAATTCTCAGCCAGCAGCGAGAACACTCCTCGCACTGAAGACAGCAAGAAGCATAAATCAAAAGGCTCCAAAAGTTTCTTCCCCAAGATCTCACGGTGGTCGGAAACCACTGCTTCTAGCATTGGCAAGGCTTTCCGCAGCAGTGGGAGCTCTAACAAGCAGCCTGAAGATCTCTCCCACATGCCTCCTTCTCGATCTGGATCTGACCTAGCCGACTTCGATCCCTATCAAAGCCAATCTCTGTATGGCGAAGACAAACTCCATTCCGGCTTTTCTCAGCCTGATCTTCTACCCCAGGGTATGGACGTGCGAAACACATCTGGTTTGCACCAACAGTCCACTGCGCCTATCACATACGCGACGCCCGAAGATCCTAAGTACCGAGCCCATCGCGATTCGCTCAACCTCCAACACCCACAGCCTCGTCCAGGGCAAACAGAGCGTTTCAGAACTGCCCTGGAGACATCTGCTGCTGACTATGACACGCCGATGTCACCTAGATCAGCTGATTTCGGATCTGTCACGTCTCTGAACCGATACCCTCAAAACATGAACAGATACAGTGATAACAGTGCGACGAATGCTGCTACCGGTGGCGCCGACTACGACTGGGAAGAAGCAGCATCACCTGCTTCCCAAGGTCCTCCTCGTCCTCCTAAAGAGCCACTTGATACTCACTCTTTGGACGCACAAACCCCGCCGCAGCACTCGAGAGTGAACAAGCTGCAGAAGAAGCAAAGCCCACTCCCATTCCAAAGTGTCGAAAGTGGTTATGGCACTGCTACTGCCACCCATTTCGGAAGTCACCACTCAGGCAGCCCGAAGCCCGAAAATCGTAATTTGAGCGGCGCTCTCGGAGTACCCGCCCGGCGGCCTAGTGGACCTCGGGCTATGACACCGTCACGCAGTGATGATGGTGACGCTAGCGACCGACGACGCAAGCGAGGTTAGTTCACAATATCTGTTTTCATGAAGCCCTTGCGCTAACGACTACTCAAGACACATTCGGCACCGTGGCTAGCCCTTCGAGCGCTTTGAGTCAAGAATCAGAAACGTTTTAGGAACTGCGTTCTCGCTATCTTGACATAATCGAGCCTGTGTCACCTTTTAATATTGATGATTTCAAACATTAACCGGAAACTTCGCATCCTCTCTCCCCGAGTCCCGCACTTTTGGCTACCGGTTAGCCAGTGCTACCACGAGATATACCCAACTTAATCATGTTTGCGTTTGCATATAGCATATGCTCCAGAGCTCTGGCGCCTTGTTCTTTGCTCTTCCTCTATACGGTACATCAGGTCGTTCTATAGACGTGGATCACGCAAGTTTGAAAATGCGGCGAAGTCAACTCGGTCTGGACATATAAACACCATCGATTCAGCATAAAAAGTTGCAAGGGCGGACTACGACACCGTTCTTCTCTTCTCTTACGACGATACGAATTGTATTGATTGAGATACCGATTGATTTGGGATGTGCGGTGGAGGGAGAGTTTCTGCATTTCGGGTGAGAAGATACCAAGTGGCTACTTACGGGAGGAACGTTGTATGTGAGGAAGAGCCAAATGGGAGAGATAAATAGGGAGTTGCTGATACCTGGCTACTGGCTGAATAGTGCGAATGAAATGATACTCTCCCATGATATTCTTTATTGTGTTTCGTAGCTGACTTGTGCTGTGTGCTCGTGACATGTATTAGTAGTTGGTACGGCTTTCGTTGCTGTCGTTGGTTGTGTACGTGCTTCTTCACTTGTAACCGGGCATAACAATGCGTCTCAGATAACCAGATGAACTACTATCACTCAATCTAGGTAGTCTATAAAAAATATTTGATTTTGTAGCGTGTAGTCCAATAGACTATCACAACGACAATGCTTGTTTCTGCTAGAAAGGCAGCCTTTGATTTATCAATACCATGTCGTTCTTATGGATAGGACGAGCCGCTAGTTGAGAAAAGCAACGATATAAGTAGAAAGGGGGGAGGGGGCAGTCAAGTCAGTAGTCCGGAGTCTGTACGAATGTTGGGGTGTGAGTCGAAGAAGTAACATCTTCCCTGATCTGTCCGAAATATTATGGCAATGGCTATTACAATGATTATTCGGAAACTTTGATGAAGACTGTCGAGCTCGGTGAGGAGGCTGCTAGGCCAGCGATGAACTTCGAGTTCAACTCTGAGCCAAGGCAAGAAAGAATCCAATGGTTTATCAATCCGTGGCCCTCTCGAAGCCAGTGTACCATCCAGCACCCCATCGACGAGTATAGGGACAAGTCCATGCCGCCGCTATCGCCAACGAGGCAGGCTGTATTCCTCGCGCAGAAGGCAGCCAATCGCAGAGACAACGGGTGCATCCAGATAGGCCCGGTCTCGGACCGGATCCGCGGGCACGTACTTGTCGTCGTGGCCTCCAAACGTAAGTTGCATTTTGCTGACTGGGCCAGTTGTGACCCAACATTGATCCGATCATCTCACCAACTCAGCATCTTTCTCCTTTGCTTAGGATTATTGGTCAAGTTCTGGGTTGGGGCGCGTTGAATAATAGGTAGCTGGTCATTTATGTGGTGCGCCTCGGTTGCTGAGGAAGACATGTTAAAGCAGCCGGAAGGTAGATGATAGAAACCGAAGAAATGGACACAAGATTTCATGAAGGACTGGTGCATCACCAAAACACCCTGTTGCCCCAAAGCTATAAATCCGCTCAATCACACGTATCCCAATATGCCGCCCCCAAGTATGACGGCCCGAGCACTTTTCAGCTTGTCAGACTAGCAGAACCAAGCAGAAAAAGCTGATAGACTGCTAACGGCCAAGAGCAAGAAGTCAGCGAGGCTACGAAGAAGACTCATGCTCTCCTGGACCTCTCATTGTCTCGCGCAATCACTATCAACATCTTTATACGCACAAGTGTCTACAAAACTCAAGTTCGCGAAGCATCGTCATTTCATCGAAACCCGGAAATTCTGAGCTTATACGTACAATTTCCGAAACAACCCACAGATTACGGCAAATGCATTCGAGTGAGCAGGTGCGATCAGTCCACTCCAGAATCTATTTGCTTCTTTCTGCGCAAGTCAGGGCCTACTCAAGGTTTTGATCTCAATGGGGCTCCCCTCCCACCAGAACCGTGAGCATTCTGGCCCGCTTACGGACAGAGCCGGGTTGGTCAGAATAAATTCGTCTTTAGAAAGATGACACGGGACGTAAAACCCGAAATCGATTTGTACCTTCACGGCTGCGTCACCAATTGCGACTGTGTATATCTTGGTCCACCAAGATGGGTGGAGGAGCGCGTGATGGGACGGGCCGCCATGATACACGACCCTGGTGTTCTTTTGGAACAATCGTGACTTTCCTGATGCTGTTGGTTGAGTTGAGGGAATAGTGAGTGAGGTTGGTACGAACCAGAAGCAAAACGGCCAGCAGCATGTTCGTTGAGTTTGCTGACACAAGGGCGCGACAATTGTAGCTAGAATTTGGTAAATGGGAAAACTTGAAGCTGCTAAAGCTCACCATCTTTCGTGGAGTCAAGCGATGAGCATAGGTTAACTTGGACTGGGGAGGGAGGGCAACAGTGGGTTCCCATATATGTACAAAGGTTTGAAAACAACTCCACTGAAGCATCAAATATAACAAGGTAAGGGTCTCGATCGCCGGTCGGGAGTGTCTAGAACCACAGACACGAAGAAGCTGTCTAGTTTTGCTAATAGGAAGGGACAAAAAAATATAAACTCCATTTTGAGTTAAAGCTCTAGGCCTGACGACCATTTTGGATGGTTGATGTGTTGTTTTGCATAATCACTGATGTAATGTTTCGGATAGAGTAAAGCAGATGTCACCGGATCGATCAACGCATTAAATCAGGATAGAGCCTCAGTCGCTAGTTTGATTGCCTTTCTCTCTACAGGCTCGGCTCAGATAGAGCGGCTCCTCTTTTTGGTCCTATTCCAAGTCTCTTTTCCTCCATTTACGAGGATCTTGTGGGAAAATCCCTCGGTGTTGCAGCATATGCATATGCACCTCAATCACTTGCCTCGGCCAGTCCACACAAATGCTCTATCGTCTAAACTCTAGCGTAGCCGGCTACGCAGCTTAACGGACGCAATGATGCTCGTATGAATGTTCGTGGCGAGTTATTTTCACGTGCTTTGTATCTACAGATGCGCACTCTACTTTGTGTTAAGATTCGCTGTATGATACGTATCAAATGACTGCGACCCTTCTTAGTGATGCATGTGAAGAAAGTCTGGAAGTACTCATAATCGCGCCGTTAGATAACAGAATGCCTAAAGAGATATGTGTAGGAGGCGTCTTCCGAGGAAATTTTGAGTTGATAACACGAGACGAAATCTAACAATTATACGGCGAAGTATCCCCTGATTACGCCACAGAGCCAGGTTTACAACGACTCTAACGGATAACTATAAATCTAAGAGATGCTGTTCTCAACATAAAAGACCCAGGTACTAAGGTCCAATGTACAAGCCTTAGATCAAAGGTGAGATATCATGACCAATGGTCCGGGTGACAAGCAGAAGGACTTGCCTGCCGTCGCTGAGTACTGGCAGATAGGATTCAGGTGGTAATATAGAGTGGTTTAACGTCACAGCTCCTTGTGGTGACAGAATTTTGATTCGAATTGTTTTTTAAGACTCTAGACTCGAGCGAGAGAGACCAGAGGCAGGTATAGTAGAAAGAGATCACACAGTAGACGCACAGGGTGACAGTGTTCAGTGCCTGAAAGGCGACCAGCGAGGGTACAAAGTAGTTCGTGGTCTAGTTCGTCTCATTTGGCATGAAAAGACTTTCACCTTGTAGACCTGACCCCCAAGCGCTCAGTCCTTCGTACCCATGATTAACGGGACGGCATGGGTTCGCTAATGTTCAAGATCGTGGTGCCTTGCCACAAGTGACTCCTTATCACCCCATACTCAAATCTCGTGTCTAGGCTGTTTTTGGGCCGAATCATTTCTAACGTGGCGATCGCATCCTTCAACTCGTCTCAAAACTCACAGAGTGTTCAAGTGTTGGAAGTTCTTTCACTGATGGGGTCTTTGACAGAGCAGGCTTAGTAGTAGAAACCAGCCGCCGTTCATTTTGTTACAGCGTCTGGCCGAGAGCTCCCCGAACATATATTCAATGCACTTGGTGCGGAGTAGCCAAGGCGCTCGTCTCAGCAAAGTAATAACAATATGGGGCTTTTTGCTATTGGCATTAAACCAGCAGCAGTAACTTCGTCAACGAATTCCCTTGAGACAAACTCGGAGCATAGTGAAGATTTGAATACTTGTGCTATTTACATCCTTCTGCAATTTAAGCTACATATACTACCTCAATAGACACGGCAGATTGTGAATCTATCTGTGTAAAGGCGAGCCTTCGGGTGGTGGTCTTCACGCCCAGCCCACATCGAAATGAGATTCGCCGTCACTTTGCGAATAAGGCTATAAGAGATAACCCTCCAGAATACCTTCAGTTTCTGGATGTGTGCCTCAACTCTTGAGACTCTCATGGGATTCTGTTAATCTTTGTCCACTGCATACACAGTTCCACCCTGCCGGCGAATCTCATCCATGATCTCCAGGACTCGCACCGACTCTGACCATGGCATGACGTCGCTTTCCTTTTTACCTGCAATAATATCAAGCGCCGTGGCATCCGCCTCGTAAGTATATCCTCTGCCCGGCGTTTCGAAATCAAAGCGCTTACCTTCTCCCCGCTTAGTATTACCTCCGTCGTCGGTCGAAAATTTCGGATAAACGATGAAGTATCTGGGATCTGACGTCGTGGGCCCAACAACTTCAATCGTTCCCTTAGTTCCCTCGATGCGTGCCACCATATGCGGATTGCCATCTACCTTTGTTGTTGACGTGATGACACCTTGGCGGCCGGACGAACCGTAGTGCAGCACAATGCTGGTGGCAACCTCGATTCCTACTTCGAAGGTCTGGGCGGCGAGTATCTTTGGCGTTTCAGACTCCTTTGGAATTTTAGGGTCAAGCGTAGTCAGACCCCAAGTCAGGGAATAAATACCCAGGTCGAGCAGCGTTCCAGCGCCCAGCGCTAGATCTCGATAGCGCGAAGTCGCCGGTAAGTTTGGCACGTCCCATTCGCGTCCGAAATCCGACCACATTCGAAAAACCTCACCAATGATCTTGTCCTCGTAGAGAAGCTTCATCAGCGTTTTGAACAGAGGGCGGTGTCGCAGCCACATAGCCTCGGCAATGTAGACACCCTTCGCCTTGGCCGCAGCGAACACCTCTCGTGCTTCCCGAGCATTGAGGGTGAACGCCTTCTCGCAGAGCACATTTTTACCATGAGCAATGGCCTCGAGGCAGTTCTTCTTGTGGAACGCATGAGGAGTGCCGATGTAGACAACATCGACCTCGGGATCTGAACAGGTCGCTTCGTACGAGTCGTAGATTGTAGGCTTGCTATGGGGACAGTACTTGGCAACAAATGCTTCTCCCTTGGCCTTGGAAGAGGATCCTATCGCCTGGATGACATGCTTGACTGGCGCATCTGATCGTGGGAGAATGAGATCTTCAACAAACCAAGATGAGATCATGCCGGTGGCTTTTTATGACACAGGTTAATCCTCGTTCCCACCCCAGTGGTCAGAAACCCAGAAGCTTACTTACCAATGATTGCCCACCGAATAGTAGGAATTTCTGCCATAGAGGCTATCTGCTGGACTCATAAGAAGAAGAGATGTTAACATCTCCACCACGTACGCCAAGGATGCTGGTGACCGGGCTTCCGTAGAGTAATATACACGGATTCTCCCTTGCGGAGATATATCGGCGACATGTTCACTTTGCACAAGTGCAGTCTGAGGCCCCGGCGTTGACTTCCAATTTGTAGAAGTGCCTCACTTTCTTTGGAGGAAAATTGTCGAAAGAGGCGAGTAATGCAGTAGTGGACTTGTTATGACTTGCCCACCCCCGCAGTCACATGTACAATCCTACAGGCGTCAATTAGTGGCATACAAGCTGACGTGAGATCTCCTGCGGAGATATGCAGGTAGATAGGGACGGCTAGGCAGCCACATGCCACGACCGCTGCACTTTATGCGCGTTTGGTGTTCTTCACGTAGATTCTCCAACACACGACGAAAGATGTTAGTACGTCGCGTTTTTTTGTGTGGAGAGGATGTTTGATTCGCAAGGACAGTCTAACGCACTGATCATGCGTTAACCTGCTTCGATTGTCCATGCGCAGTGACTCGAAGAGGGACTGAAGTTGTCATCATCTGGTGTGTTCGTATTTACTGGAGCATGCCCAGACACGCCGACGGCGCTGACAAGACTGGCAAGACTGGCCGGGTTTTCTATTATGGGATAGGTGTCGTCGATGAAGACTTTTATTTTGCTACCGATTTGGCGGTGACAGATAAGCCTTAGATCAACAGAAAGCTACATCTTGAGTATTTCGAAGAAGTACGACCAGCAGTATTCCCCAGTGCCCACATGGCAAATTATCGTCCTTCAAGACTGTGGCCTACCAAGGTAGATATCGCCCACAATGCAAACGTTGGACTCGTGTTGGGTCCGCCGGTTACCTTTTCCAATCTGTAAAGCTACGAAATAATTTCAAAAATACGACGCCCATCGCGGTGCATCGCAATTTTCTCTCGTATGACTTCGAGAACATTGCACAGTAAGAGGCTCGCAGATGAATATGCCGTGGAGCGTACTCAACATTCTGTTCCTGGGTCAGCCACTTGAAACCTCTATAATCACCATTCAATATCTTCATCTCGCTTACCAAAAACAGGGCAGTTGAAAGCTCGGCGTTTCGAAGAAAACTCGATAGGAAGACTCAAAGCGGGCGATGTTCTTGGCTTTGTGCTTTGTTCCTCAAGCATCATACTAACTTCAAAGCGATGTCCCGATAAGCAGCAGTAAATAAGTCAAGTCGCCAGTATGATGACATCCATTTACCGTACATTTATGAGTCATTCGAATGTTCAAAGTCCATAGCCTTTGACATACTTCGGTAATTGATCCTAGCGCGACGTATTGAATGAGAACCTAATACAATAACACCATTCCGAGTGCTTCGCTTCATGGCAACCATGCTGTTCATTCATTACAGAATCAACATCAAGGTATGGTGGGCAAACGAACAAAGATGAAGACTTCCAGATTGCGCAACCAGCGCAACGACACCGGATGCGCCTTTGTCTCTTTGTCAGTCTGCACCTGGTGCAACTCTTTGGTTCCGTCAATTGGAGCCCATCTGTTCATTTTCTTATCTAAACTCCAACACATGGTCTGCACTTTCAAGCATGTTCGCCGCATTCAATGCAATTTGCGGCCCTGTCCCTTTTTAACTCGTAAATTGATCTAGACATCACATCATTTGCCCATATACTGCACTTTTTGACTTTCGAAAAGCAATGACAGGCGAAGAATATGAATCTGGGTCGGAATTGCCCGTCGGAAATGAGTCTTCTGCTCATGGCGAAATGGACTCTATTGACTCCAATTCGCTTTTCGGGAGCGATGACGATACAGCTGGATTTGTGACGATTAAGTGGGATGATGATGGACTCACGGTACAAAATGAGGACACACCAAACGAAGTCTCGGGGAATCAACTCGGGGACGACGTGCCGATAGAACAATCCGCTGTTGACGCCGAGAATGATTTGTCTCCTCTTGCTCCGAAATTCGAATTGTCCCACACCGGTCCCGAGCCTTCCACAAGAAATGATCTTCCAATTTCGACTGGTGTAGAGGCAGAGCTTCTTCCCAGCTCCGGTCCTGGATCGCCTCCTGCTCCAGAAGACAGCTCGATCTCTCACGATGAAGCCCTTACTGCTGGAGTTGATTATCACCCTCTGCCTTATTCCGAGACCCAATCGTCTTCTACTGGCCACGATAATTCCGCCTTTCCTCGCTACACGTCCGACTCTTCCTCACGTATTGGATCTGTCTCACTCGCTGAGACGCCAGCGCCTGACATTGAAGTTCCACATCGACCCAGTTTGCCAACAACTTCGCTGCTTCCACTCACTCCCGTCTCAATTGCAGACATCCCAGCTTCTGTGGAGGACGCCCCGGAGACTCCTGAAGCCGGTGTTTCCAATTCGGACGACATCCCAGACAGAGCTGCCGTGCCGGAGAGCGATGTAGACGATGTCGATATCCTGAAAAGCCTTTCTCCAAGGATCGACACTCCTACCAGTCTCCCTGAAGCTACTAATACAGACATCCATGCTCCAGATGACGATACTCTGGAAAACCACCCACCGAATGTTGGTATCTCGAACTACCCTACTCAAATTAATGTTGCGGACGCTCTCGCTGCCATTGATGATATACCAAGCGATATTCCTTCTGATGTCGACAATGTGGAAGCGCGCTCCAACCAATATCATGAGTTGGATAGTAATATTTCAGACGCTGGGCTTCCGAGTGATGTGAAGAACGATCCATCTACGCACGCTCAGACTATAGCCTCTCTTACGACTGTACACTCCATCAGCCATACTTCGCACGTTTTCGACTCTACTTCTGAGGTTACCCGCAACTCTTCTGCTGTAATCACCTCTACCGACGTTATTGTGAGCGAAGATCTCGATATCCCAAGCGCAAACATGACTGCTTCTTCTCTTCAAGATCTCCCTGCTGCTATAGAGGACTCTAGCATCAATTCTGTTACGGACGAGCCAAGACTAGACTATTATACATACATCAAACAGATAGATATCGAGTTAATTGCCAACTCCATTGGTAATCTTCAAACAGCCGTGGATAATGCCAGTCGACTTTCTGAAGAATTGAGGGACGAGGTCTTGATTCGCTCAGAGAAGAGTATTCCTACAGCTTGGGCTGTTGAGCGCCTTTACGGGAGTATAGAGGTGGCCGGGGCAATCTACGAGCAAGTAGATGACACGAAAGACTTGCTTAGTCGGTCATACGGCTATGGCAGCGATATTCATGACCGGGTAAAAGAGACCCTGGGTATAGAGGCATATGAAATGGAAGTCATCAACACGCTAGAAGATGCAGAAGAGCGTATTCGAGATGCTATGAAGGTCCATCAGCACGCTCAAGCCGTACTAGAGGAGAGCGGTGCATCACTGCTATTAGTGGCAGAAGAACCCAACAACCCAGAGAAAGACGATAGTGAAGACCAAACTATTACAAAGGATCAGGATCAAGACAGTGTAGCTAAAGTGGAACCTATTACGCCCGTCCGCGTGACGTTGGAACGTCTCCCTGTCCAAGAATCGACAGAACACCTCCCTGCCGGAGAGGTAACAGAACATCTTCCCGCTCAAGGATCGACAGACCATCTCTCCATCAAAGTAGCGATAGAACATCCTCCAAAGAATCGCATTTTGAGAAAGCGCAGGCATGGAAAATCGCATTATACTACAAAGAAAGGCTCAGATGGCCAAGATATCAGAACATTGAGGCCGCCAAAGCGACACAGAACACTCGGAAGGGTCGAGATATATTAGAATTTCTGTAGTAGTATATAAGTATTATTTGTTGCTCCACGTTTCATATCGCCTTGCATGCCAGAAGAACTGCACCAGAGGGGCAGAAGTGAAGCCGCCAATGTCAGCGCCACTATGAGCTGACGATTGCAGACACTAAAGGCGCCAGTGTCCTGGACACAACAGCTCAATAAGTTGTAGTGCAATATTATGATAAATCACCAGCATTTTGTCACAATGCCCGCTTTCTATGCCACCTTCTACCTCGATCTAGTTAATACTAATCTGATTATTCGGTGTCCCTAAAGTCTAATGGCATCCTTGAGCTAATAACGTGAAGATTTCGAAGCACCTTTTATGAAGAGGTATCTTCTGTTGAACAGATGTATAGACGGATGCACATCACGATTACGACGACCCCCGAAGCTGTTGGAAGTTGGAGGGTGAAGGCAATGGCACATGTTGGCTCTACGGTGTTCCTTTGCCAATTGGACGTGTGTCCAACATTGAATATCCTCCTGATCGCTCCTGTGAGTATTCCGGCTGGAGTCGGCTCAAGCTCGGTCTTGTGTGTGTTTGTATACTTCGCGGCCATTCATGCTTTTGACCTAAATACCGAAACCTTCCACGATGCCGAACATGCAAACACCATGCGTCTTCGAGTTCATTATATGCACGTTGGCGATTGTTGACACGCGACTCCCGGGACCGTCAAGTTTGATAAATGAACGAGATGTTGCCCGCAGAGCTTGCATATAGCATTGCGGACCGGGCTTCTTGACTATTGATTTCGCAACGATCATGACCCTGTAGACAGAGCTTTCTTAGCCTGAGCCAAACTACTGCAGGAACCTATATCTCTCCTGTAATCCATGTGACCCCATAAACTTCAATCCCATCAAGGTAGAATCTGAAACTGTGAGGTCATTGGAGACTTGTGTAAACTTTGTCCATCAAACGTACGAGCATGGTGCTCAGTTAGTGAAAAATCATTACCACATTCGGTTCGCTTGCATGTGCGAGTACGAGTTACCGAGAGACTAGAGGGTTATATTATCGTCAGTATTCGTGAATGCTCATAGAATAGTAAAAACCTTAATAGGCTGCGTCGATCCATCCTTGACTGAGCTGCTAAAATAATACGCAGTCAGAAGCTTCTAATTATATCACAGCCTCGACCATCACACAACTGCGGGCATATATGTGCAAAGGCATCCCAAAGAGTCGCTGATCGTGGCGGTACTAGTCTTTCAACGGTTTCCTTCCGGGAACCGAACTGGTCGCGGAGTCCGATCAAGCAATTGGGAATGTTGACAAATGAGAATATAGGTAGGTATCCTGGGTTTGAAAGGGGTTGAATTGTGTCCGCAATATGGCCTTTTGCTTCCCATAAGACAGATAATCCCTATGGTAGTTGCCGAGCGTGGGCCCTTCTCAAATGTCATGGAAAGATCTATACCCGCAAAAAAGAAGTGTAACAGGTTTTGAACCAACCTGACGCAGCCGCGAGGTTTGAGCTTATAAGTACAGCTTAAATCTGACGGCATTAGCGTACGAAGTCGACGATTCTCGCAAGAGTAGCAGGTGTCCATCTGCTGAGCACGTCAAGATCGCTGCTATGAAAATTACTGTTGATGGTATATAATTCGTATTTGATGAGCATGTATTGCTTATAACTGAATTTTCCCCCTTGAAATACGGGTACTGTTTCATTAACGAAACGTACCGTTGAGCCAAAGTGTATTAATGCTGTATTGCCCGAAGGCGTTGGTTGGTTTCTTTCGAAGGTACATATACACTCCGACCAGTACCCGTTGTTACAGACCGTCGGAGATGAGATATACGTGTTTGGGTGGTCTGAGCTACTCTCGTTGAGCTTGAAGTGCACCGGCCTGTATCAGCCCACATGAAACCTCATTGACATGGCTAGAAACTTGCCGTCGAGAAACTTTATACACAAGACGTTTTGGAAGGGAGTAGTACATTCCACGATTGGGAGAGGTACCTGGTCGAATACGGCCATTCGAACCGAATCTTGAACTTTGTCTATCTGTAACCCGAAAAACTCAGAGCCATCAGGTACGCGTTGATGAACTTTTCTTACTTTTTCCGTATTTCTAGGAGTCTTGAGATTGTGATACGAGGTTCGAGTTCTATATAACCAAACTGGAGTCTCAGCGTGGAAGGTGAAGCTTGTCTCATCCTGTTGAAATATTCAGCCTCAATCACAACACTTGATTCATATCATACACATTCAAATACACCTACACGAACTTGTTACAATGGTTGTACACGGCTCTCAGTCTCAGACACCTCGCAACGAGCCACCCTCTGGCTCCATTGACCCTTATGTGCTTTTTGAAGCTCTCACCGGAAGAAAGTTTGAGAAAACGACTCTGCCTTCACGATCTTTCTGCGAGGAGTATGATGATCTCAGTGATATCAAGGACGACAACGAGAGAAAGAACCGGGAACTCAAGCCCGACCCCAAGCCCAAGGATGTCACCGTTGGTGCTATCAACCCTTTTGCCCTAACTGAGAATTTAATCGGGCATAAGATCGATCGTCACTCGATGGCTGCCATCCGAATCATTGAGGATACTCTCCAGACTGACTACGAAGAGCTTTTTGACCTGCGACACGGCTCAGTCTTGTACGCTGGTCTCAAGCTCAATTACAAGGACCGTGTAGCTGAGGAACTCAACGAGAAGGAGATCAAGATACTGAAAGAGCGAGATCTCGTCACTCCTGACCTGAGCAACCTTGTGAGGCTCAATGACCTCAATGATATCGGGCTCAAAGAAATGGGCGACACCCGAATCAAGCGAGCTGCCATCCAGAATGGTAAACTTCACCTCGTGCTTCACGCCAGCAGCGTTGCCCGAACTGTTTGCAACCGTGAAGTAACACAAACCATGAATGACTTTTCTCTTCCATTCCGACGTAATGGCAGGGAGGGAACTTCTTTTACCCCGCCCAACAGCACCTGGAGAGATGCCACTGAGGTTATCCTGCGCAATATGCCTCGCCGCATGACGTCCAACTACAACAACACCTTCTTTGATTATGGCGATAATCGGGATTATTTCAACAACCAGCGTGGCCTCCACATGAGACGCTTTGATGACCCGGTTCAGGGTGCAACCGCTAACAGCTGGTTCATTTCTGCTCTGTTCTCCGTCTTTTGGGCCGACCCAGCCTCGATCAATCGCTTTACTCAAACTCCCAACACGCACATGGGTGGTGACAATGAGAACCGCCGCCAGCGGTTCCATGTCAAATTCCACGATAAGGGTGGCCGTAACAACAGCAAGACTGAGACGATCGAGGTTGACTACCAAGTCCCTGTCAACAACTCGAGCGAAGATCTAGTGTATTGCCGATCGAGTGATGGCCTAGCCATTTGGCCCTCGCTATACGAGAAGGCCTTCACTAAGTGGATCACCGCTGCTGAGAGCAACCGCAGCAACGACGCTGAGCGCGTCGACATCACGCAGACCCACCACGGTGACCCCGTGAAGGCGATGGCTCAGATCAACGGACGAGAGCCAGAGTATTGGCAGACACGGCTGCACGAAGCTCGCGACATTGTGGGCGTTGTGCGCTCGCACAGTGTCAACCACCGCACCATTGTCCCTATGGCTGCGTGGACTTATGCCACGCGCCGCGACATCAGGGAGAACCGGGACGGTCGCGATGGGGATGATCGCGACAATAACTCCTCTGAGCAGGACAGAGAACTTAACATGACCGGCGGTCACGATGTGTATCGAGGCTCCAATCTCGTGGCGAACCACGCCTACTCTGTGCTCGGCTGGTCATCCGTCGGCCAGGGCGATAAACAGTACATCATTGTTCGCAACCCATTTGGCGTCACTGAGCCCCATGGCCTCACGAGCTACCCGGGCGTGTTGACCCGGGTCGAGCCTGAATACGTGAGTAACTTTTCGTGTTATTTTCTACCTTTTTGAGAAGGTTTCCGGAGTCAGTTCCCTTGTTCACGGGAGCAAGTGCTCTAGAAACATGTTTCAAGACTCCCAAGACATGCGAAAACAGGCTTTAGAGAGTAATTACTGACTCGAAGTGTTGCAGTGGCGCCCTGCTTCGCTCCTCGATCAGGATGGTGTCATGGCCATCGAGGCACACGCCTTCCGCGAGTACTTCGCGTACATCGGCGCCGCCCGTTAAATAATTTGGTTGTGTCCGGTCCAATAGTGAGGGTATGTGTATTGAGTATTTTGGAAAAGTCTGGCTGGTCTTGCCACGCAAAGAATCTGTCGCTCTCTTGAAGGGCTTTGGGACATACTCGAGAATGTCAGAAAGTTTAATTCGTACATATGGACAGGTTGAGTACGTAGTAGTTGATAGCACATTACTTAGGTAGTGTCTTAGTTGATTTAATTTCATCAGACTCTGCAAAAACATGATTATTGTTAGCACTAAGATAGTGAAGAGCTACGTGTACTGCGATGAATGATTCCGACTGGTTGACAGAGTGGTACTGTTAAGATAACGAGTACATCAGTACTGTGCTTCATTACTTTTGAATGCATGTGAGCGTGCCGCTAGTAAGATGAGTGGTTGACCATATGTCAAGGTTCGAGGTTGGAAGTACCACAGACTTTGGCCCGAAAGGGTTTTGAGGCCTTTTGTTAATGCTCTTAACAGCTCACTTAGGAGGAGGGGAGGGGGGGGGGGGGGGGGATCGATATACATCATTGGTATACAGATCACCTTCAGGATCTGTCTCCAGCGTTGGGACGTTCGGTCAGCTGATAAAAAAGTACCGTATTAACTTTGTCATCAGCTACTCACTCTGGGCTACAGCTGCATGAACAGTCGGCTGCTCATCACTGCTGTTGTTAGGTCAACTGGTTATGTATATGAAACACCTGACCCATTTCACATCTCGCCTTCGAGCATTGCCATTACTCGGTCTTACCTAGAGTGCTCATTCAAAATTGGTTTTTAATAAAGCAACGATGTGGAGGAACGTTAGTTCTCATTCATTTGAGTCATCTACCATAGTCCACCTGTCCGAATCACTCGAGTCTGACTCTGTAGCCTTCTCATACGTAGCCATGATTTTCAGTGATGTCATTTCCGAAGCAATCTTTGCGTCTGTTGGAGTTGCTGCTCTTTTCGTGGACGTCTCTACTTCTTCAGGAGAATGGGACTCATTGTTCGGCTCCGTGTTTACCATCGCCACATCTTCCGTCACTTGCTCCTTATTGTTTTGCATCCTCATTGCCATTTGCATATTCTTGAGATTATAACAGTACTGCTTCACGACACCGATCTGGCGAAAGCCAGCCTTAAACAGCATACCTTGGCCCTGGTCGGTACTGGTCGCCGTCATGATGCTGTATCCTTTACTCTTAGCCAGTTTCGCTGCGACATGCAGTAATCCAGGGCCAACTCCTCTTCCTCTGTGAGCTGGGTTCACAGTGACACAATGGACCGATGCAATCCCTTTGTAGTAGTGCATGTAGGCTGTACCAACGATACCGTCTTTGTCCTCGGGATTTGGATGACTCGCCTTGGCAACAATCATTTCGAATTGAGTCGGAGATAAAGTGCTAAACAACTTCTGGTAGATGGACACCCAATGGGAAACTCCCTCGCATGTTGGGGATACCATATATGCCCAGGCTTCGACCCAAGCGCTTACCATGTCGGTGCTAACAACAGGGTGAACGGTATACTCCGGATAAGTTCGTTCGGCAGTGGCTCTGTTCGCGTCCACTTTCTGACGCCCAGACCTTGTATGTTCCTCCAGCCATTCTAATTGAAGTCGATAATCGGCAAGGGCGGCGGGCTCGGCAGCCGGCTTGACAACATATTCAGCGCCTTCTTGCTGACCGATGCCTGCTTCCTGGCGCCACTTTTTGGTTTGCTCCTCAATGAACATTAACTTTTCATAACGATCTTGGAGTCTATGCTTTCGATCCAGATGTTGTGCCTGGGGTTGCCCCTGTGTTGTCGGGATGTACGCGTATTTCGTTATGACCCTGCTTCCTGCATCCATCTCGGTAAGCCAAACCGACGAGCCTTTCTGACACTTCGGGCTGTCATCCTGTTGAAGATCATAGGCCATGGCTAATTGGGTTTCTGCCAAGACAAGTCCGTGTTTCTGCAGAGCAAGCTCGAGGTGGGGTTGATCCATGGGGCCGACTACCCAGCTGAAGGGTTGCAAACGCGATTGAAACCATTGAGTCACGTAGGTGACGACGCTCCATACCAGATTGTCAGGAAGCGATTGGTGTTCGATTAGGTTGTGTTGTGCTTCGGGGAATTTGTTTCCGCCCTGAGTAGCGTGCCAGCGTGAATAGTATGTAGCGTCGCCGTCGAGATATGGAAGAGCCCCGCCAGCAGCAGAAACGTGCTTGGTTAGTTCAACTTTGTTCTCGACGAAGAGTGTTTGCAATAGGTCGATGGTCATAGAACAGAAGGAGGGTAAGAAGGGGATCGTTTCGACAAGTCTCGTGGTTTTCGAATATATTGCCCCCTGTGGGGACTGGGTAGAGCATTTCATAGTCATGATTGCGAAAATAGGTTAAAAGAAATTGTGTTGCTAGGGATTTCCTGAAGATGAGATGAAGCGACCCGAACGATTAGTCTCGGAGAGCGCACAGTATTTGAAGGACCTATCAAGGCATAAACAGAGCAAGTAGCGACTTTCAGGAAACTTTCACCACGACGCCGAGCTTGTGCTATTGAGACGTGGGAAGGACAATCTGTTAAGGAAGAGGGCATGTGCTCATCAGGTGCCAACCTTCAACCCCGCATCCAAAGGTCGCACAATCATATATGTTGCTGCCTACCGGCCGCATGTCATCCTTGTACTCTTTGAGCGAGATGGTACTTGATATCTTGCAGACTAGAATCCAATCCACGATTCGACACTAACCACGTGTAGTCGCGACAGGTGAAACTATACATGAGCCTATTCAACTTTAGTATGGACTTGAAAGTAAATAGATTGGACTGAAGGGTTCTAAATCAGGTATCCTGTCGGGTTTCCTGCTTTATCTTTGATATGTAAGGGCGCATTATTAGGAAGGTAATGTCGTCATGGAGTATCTCGAAAATTTTAAGATCAACCAAGAGTGTCCGTCGAAATCGAATACACCATACGACAAGACCAGATGCAAAATATGCGTTGGGCCGCATAATCCCGAACTCTAAATCAGCACTTCTACAATTTTTTATGATCCTATATTTTCATGTGTGCCGACTGCGCAAGAGCAGTTTACACTTCGCCATCATTAGCGATCGTCCTTGAAGCTCTGAGCTCCTTACTTATGCCCACAGAGAAGATATAACGCATAGCCTGACAGAAGAGTTATGATAAAAGCTGTAAAGAAAGCCGAGTAGTAAGAGCAATGCGCAAGTTATTAGTTGGAAGAAATGTTCTACAAAATGTCCTGGATGGGTTGTGCCATGGGTATAGGATGGCCTCTTTTCAACTTTCAAACCTGATCCATGTTCTCACAGCTTTCGCAGCTCGTAATATTCTAGAAATGGTACTCGGTCGACAGCTTTTCTTTCAAAGTCTCTATAACATTCAGAGAACAATCCATGTCACATATCTTCGTAATGTTATTACTATGACCCCCTTGTCTGAAGATGACTGTTGACTGACGACAATGGTGTTATTGTAGACATGCCACTCAACACAATCCATCTACGGTGTCAGAGCGATCGAACCTCTAAGCCAGAAAATGTACCATGCTCGGTTCATGGTCGTAATGCATTCAAATTTGCTAATATCACGATCTGCCGCTAGCCTTACAAGATAAAAGACATGATCATTGCATTTCATCTGCGTCTTTTCGGCAGACTCCAGAGTCGGAAGGCAGAACCCTTGTTATCAGACGCAACAAAAGCCATTGGAGTCATACAGACAGTTTTTGTATTGCTTGTTAGTGCATCAGCGACTGCTTGATGTCCCTTCAGTGGATACACGTCCTCGAGACAAAGCAGAGTCGGTGTTTCCTTCCATTGCAAGAGACTCTTAACTACAGCTTCCGAAGGATAGCACGAAGGATCGAGATGCGGAACCTATGAAAGACACAACTACACTCGGCTTTAAGCTAGAAAAGGGGTCTCCCGGGACATAATAAGTCTGGAGATCTAGCATGATGCTGAACTCGGCGACTTGATACTTATCTCTTATTTAAAAAAGGGTTAATGGGCCATATCTTCAATTAGTAGGTCGCTCATTTGGCGCTGAATGGCTCATTAGAGTATGTACGCAGTTGTCTGAGTACATGCTGCGTGGAACGTACCTGAATACCATTATACTAGGCATGGCTAACGGCAAAACCGCTTAGTAGAACGTTCTGGATCGAGAGTCTAGAATCTTTGAGGCCGATCAATGGATGACGCGAGCTTCGGCTCGCCAACATTCATATGACAGGACGTTTCATGGGTTGGTATTGCTATAGATAACGTGTCGCGATCTTATCGACAGCTGAAGGGGCTTCTCTCAATACACTCACCACGATGTAATCTGTAGTGGATCATCAGTACCAAGGGGCGCATTCTCACATGTCCCGACTAGTATTCGCAGTGATAAGCCAATGTCTGAAAGGTATTTTTGACACCAATATATCTGTGAGCTGTTTGGTTAGGGAAGCAGAGTATGTTCAGTGAAGTTGCGACCCCTATTCATTATTCAGATAGTCATCCGCACGGCACATCGCAACATCTTCGTCAAAAGCTGTGCTAGCAGGAATGATCGAGCAGGGATATTGCATCCGTGTAGGTTTCTTTCCATTTAGGGAACAAGCAGGAAATGAAGCTACCTTCCAAGACAGATGTGGTAGAGTGGAAAGAAAACATGGCGACTTGGCACTCACTTAGTTACCACCACAAGTGGCTTAGCAATGATGAACTTGGGTTTACCCCAGCCACACACAGGTCTCCTTCGCCTCCCCCGTCCTACACCCGACGTCACAGGCGAGACAGGTCCTTTTTTTTTTTCCCCCCCAAGTCATTTGAGTCACGGAAAAGCCTTTTGTAGCCGCCATTCTCCGTGTCGCCATTCGGCTCATTGTGCCGCGCCGCGTGACACTCCCGAATTCCATCAATTTACAAGTAGAAATTCGCCTTCTAGTAACGATAATACTCCGAACAGGTCATCGCCATCCGACGATGCAAACCGGCAAATGATGTGGTCGGCCCCGTAATGACCAGAAGATGTGCTATTATTTGTTTGTAGACGTATGATGAAAGCAAGCCCCCAAATCACGAGGGGTCTGTCTACCAGTCTCGACCTGATTGAACCTGCAAACACCGGCCTCGAGCATTCAGAAAGGATGTCGCGCGATGTTTCCTTGTGAGCCGGCTGCTGTAGGCATGTCTGTGCAGCAGTCTTGTATGTTGTCGTCATATAGTCCGAATAAGTCAGAAGATGGCGAAACCTCCTGTGTCACAGATCCGTGTTACTCCAATCCAACTTTCAGATCGAGTGGGTAGTACGTGGCAGAGTTCGCTGATAGGTGACCACTAATTGTTGTACCTGACATATCCTGTAGCCAAGGTGGTATTCCGATGTTATTATTCTTAGATCACCACGCAGTAATCTTGCCATCGTCTCGGCACAGTCATCATCTCGCCCACAAAGGTACCTCCGTACCAATGTGAAGACACCTCGAGAGATCAAAGTGGTGCGTGGCTCTACTTGCATGGAGTACAGCGAGGAAAAAGACCGAATAGCATCTCGAATTTCCATTTCATGGTCCACGAACAGCTCCAATTGGTGTATCGGTGTAGCAGGCGAGCATGGCCCAGTGGCATGATCCATCATCGCAAAGACGATCACCTTTTGCCAATTCACAGCCGAGAGACACAGCAACGCGGCCAGCTGCCGCCCGGTCTCCCCTGGGGCACACCCCTGTTCATCATTCAGCCTTGATTCAACGCCGCCCAGCTCGATCGCTAGCCAGGGGGATCCAAACTATGGGGTAATAATTATTCACGGAAAACTCCTCCCAAGTCCCATGATCCTCTTTCCGCAACCGATTTCGTAACGACAACTCTCCTTTAGCTAATTTTTCACCAGTCGCTTGCATCACGCGGCTACCCCAGATTCCACCGCACTGCCGTTAACTGCTAAGCGCTTTTCGCCATAACGCCAAGCCTTTGCAAAACTTTGCGCCAGGCGCCATAGTCGATGTGCTCGATGACACCAGAAAACCGCGAACGGGGCGTCATCCGGGCTCGCCATTCGCTGTTCTGCTCTCGTCGTGTCTCGCTGTCATGCAATTTTTTCTGACTATTCGACCCAATTGCAAATTTCTCAGGGCTAGTCCTACGGTTGCCATTACGTCCTGTGACACATTGCTCTGGTGACTTGCTTGCAAGGTCCGTTCTTTTGGAACGTTCTCGCGTAATACAGTACAGTAGTACCTTAGGGGCTTGAACCTTGACAAAAGAGTTTGCTTGCCTTTCACGATGGGATATATTAAGCCCTTCCCACCATCCCACAGGTCTGTAAGTTTTGTTCTGTAACTACAAACTACAAAGTCAGTCTCATACACAAGAGAACGATCCAATAATACGTCACTACAACCACGACATCTACACTATACATATAACAACTGCCTCAGGCAGCAAGACTGCTACGATACCATATTTGAAGATCAAGAAAGAGCCCCTTAGGTACATAAGAGCGGATCCAGCTTCTAAACACCACAGAGCAATGCCTCGCTTCACCGTCGCTGAGCCTCACCCAACCGTTCGACAGAACACATACACACACTCTGGTCGTGGCGGCGCCGGTAACTACTTCCGCGCACCCGCAACCACACCATCAACCGGCGTTGCAACAGGGACCAAGGTCTTGCCGCCCTCCACAGCAAGCTTCCACTCCGGCCGGGGCGGCGCAGGAAACGCCCATGTCTCTGCCACGCGGCCCTTGATGTCGTTCGACGACGAGTACAAGCGTCAGAGCAACCTCGCCGCCAAGCGTATCGGCCACGTCGGACGTGGTGGTGCCGGCAACATCTACGACGCCGCTGCACCAACCCTTGGTTCACGCAAGGCCAGTGACGCCGCGAGTACCTCTAGCACAGACTCCTCTCGATCTGGCCGCTTCCTCGAGCGGGTCAGCTCTGCCTTCAGCAGACGATAAACCGGCTCAACCATTTCTTGCCATGAAACAACACAACATCTCTACTTTACTCAATTAAACATAAAACATCAAAGCACGGCGCAATGGAGGATAACGACACTTGCTTTACAGTCTAAAGACTATGTATGAACGACAACGGAAAGGTGCACAAAAGTTTCTCTATTCTCACGACTACTATTACCACGATTACGGATGCATGAGCGAGCGAGCATCTCTCGATGGAAATTCTTTCAACAATATACCCCCGCAACGCGAAATCGCGTTGTACCCGGCTGGCAGACTCCGGGACGGAAGATGTCGAGACAGATAATGTTTGATGGCGAGAATGGGTGGGGATGGTCGGATGGATTATATCCCCTTCTCTCCATAGCCAAGAGCTCACAATTGAAAAATTTACGACTCTATAATATTGTTATATCTTCTGTGATTTCTGCCTGTCTCTGATATTAGTTGACTTGTTGCTCTTCTCACCCGTTCATGCCTGATTACTTGGAATTGGGTATGCCAACGACGTGTGGCAGTTGCTCTTCGTTATTGCGTAATGCATGACGAATCAACAATTGGGTATCATTCATCTACCTAAGATGATCACTAACACGCACAACTCCTCCGCCATACTCTGAACTGCCGGCTTCACCATCCCGCTCTCAAACCCCCCCTTTTCAACAGACAGCAGAAAAGTAGCGTACAACCATTCGTAGATAGGAAGATACCAACTCTGGCTGTTGTAAAACGCCACTCACGGTCTGGAGCATTGCGGCACCCTCTTGTAAAGGCGAAGTATCTTCTATGCTCAGACATAACGTAGCTTGGTTCTTGATCCTCGCCACACTTCAAGGTATATGTGTGGAGTATGCGTCATCGTGTCCCTTGCCTGGGTTTCGCCCAGTTCCTAAGGCACTGCTTTCATTAGGATTGGATAAATTGAGAAGCATCCCGTTTATGTTAGTTTCTTGTGAATGATATCGGGATCCTCATGCCAGTCATCGATGCTGACCCACATCTGCTCTATGTCAGCATATGATCCTAAGTACCTGTGATAAGAATGACATACCTTTCTAAATGTGCTGAGTCCGGCAAGAATACTGCCACCAATCCAGGTTGAATATTTTCGCTCCGGCGGCGCGAAGATCTTGATACGCATATCCTTGACCGCAAGCTTCTTCACCTCGCTCAGCAATCGATCACCAAAGCCCTTGGTAAGTGTGCTTCCACCGGAGAGTACAATGTTGGCGTAGAGGGATTTGCGCAGGTCGAGATCTGTTCGGTTAATCGCATCGGTCACAATCTGATGGATACCGGGGTACTCGAGGCCAATGATTTCAGGGTCAAAAAGGATCTCGGGGGCGCGGAAGCGCTCCTGTCCTACACGTAATCTGTTTCCATCGGGCAGCACATACTCGGCCATTTTGCTTTGGTCGGCTTTTGTGCTTGCCCAGTCCTTCTCTTCTTGCTTTGGGTTCAGCGCAACGTAGGAGACAGACTCTTTGATTAAGCGAACAACCTCTTTCTCAGCACTGGTATGGAAGATATATCCGCTCTTGCGGAGCAGCGTCTGCATGTACTCGGTAACATCTCGGCCGGCAACATCGATTCGCTGTATCGAACTAGGGATGGCAAAGCCTTCGTATACGGGCACAGCATGAGAGACGCCATCACCGGCGTCCATGACACAGCCCGTCGTTCGACCGCTCGCGTATAAAGATAGTACAGCTTGGATGGATGTGTAAAGGGCAGGCGCATTGAATGTCTCGAACAAGATCTGGGCGGCAGTGTCACGGTTTGCGCGAGGATTTAGGGGAGGCTCGGTTAAGAGTACAGGGTGCTGGGTATGTGTTAGTGATTATTTCTTGACTGTAGGATTGATGGGGCGCCATCGTACTTCTTCGCTCATGGTCTTCAATCCTTCGCTATATACATACTCCCATATCTTCTCCATGTCGTCCCAGTCAGTAACAATGCCATGCTCTAGTGGGTAACGGATCTTGAGGAGTCCTCTCAGTTCTGTGGCGGCTTTCTGGCCAATGAAGACTTCGCCTTCCAAGGCACCGGCGAGAACTCGGAGATGCTTTGGACGGCCGACAAATGAAGGAAAGTAGCACTTTGGCAGATCATCGCCAGCGAAGCCAGCTCGAATGGTGCCAGAACCATTGTCGAGGACGATCGGGGCATTGTGCAGGGAGTCCGTCATGGTGGGCGATGCTTAGCGGCTCGTCCACTACAGCTCTCCCTGTCGACCCTAGGGATCGAATAATTCAAGAAGCGTATGAATCCTCCCGATGGCGATGGCGATGGCGAGCTTGAAAGTAGAGTAGAGGCAAAAGATCGTCGATGCGTGTCCGTTTGTTAGGTCGTGTCGTCCTGTAAACGTTTGGGCTCTGATTAAATCCACCCAATGTCGCTCAAGCCAGTGGATCTCGGACGGCGGCTTCCTGCTCCTGAAAACAACGAAAGAACGCAAGATAGCGAGTGAGTTGGTCGGCCTCGAACGCCCAGGGAGGATGTCAAATGGGCGAAATTCCAGAATGCTGAAGCTCAAAATGTCGACGACGCGCCTGCCGTGGCTATGCCTGGGATGCCGACATTCAGGAGCTCCCAGCAGGTGCGCTCGGCAGGGGTCACGCGCTAAACCTACTCTGGCCTAAAGGCCCTTGACAGAAATTCATCACCAACACACATTCAGGTATCTCCCAATGTTTCTGCACCATCAAATCCGCTTCCACCCGCGACAGTTATTCTGAGGTAGTTACGATCGTACACGGGGTGATCTAGCCGAAGTGAAATCTGGTGACTGGCAACAACTTGGATTTTTCTCATCCGGATATACTCGGCTGTGACTGATTGTAACACTGTGGTTTCCCTCTCTCCTCCCTGCGATCATGTCCAAGGCCATCCTTTTCCGTTGCCGCATTTCTGACACATCCGATGAGTTGTAAGACACCATCCACCGTATTGACTCAGTCCTCATGCATGAACCTGTGCAGTTTCTCGTTCCTGGCTATATATCCCCTGAATCTCTTCCCAAAGATCCACAATGGGATCGTCAACACGTTGATCGCGACGAAGATACTGCCTAGCACATTAAATACTGCTAGGACGCCATCCCGGGCGAGCCAGTCGTTGACGAAGTACGTCAGTCCGAACGTCAGGAAATTGCGGGCGTTGATGGCGACGAAAGCTGAGATAGGTACCGTGTCAGCGAGTCTCTGACCAGGTCTGTTAGTTGGGCAGAGAGGATGGATGCAAGCATACCTTCTTCAGCCAGGTCTTTGTGCGCATCTATCACATAGCCAAACACGCTGGCGTTAGCAAATGCCAGGCTCATGTTAGCTAATCCGAAGCATAGCACCGGTCCACTCCCTGTAACATAGCTGAGGTTAGCGACCCGTCTTTCAAATTGCTTTGGTCAGAGGCTACGGTGCTGAGACACAAAACCGGCAGATGGTGATCGGTAAGCATAACGTACAATGTGTCTGGTAGTGTATTGTCGCTCCAAATCCAAAGAAGCCTACCACCCCAATGATGAACGAGATGATGATAGGCGGCAAACGGAACTCAGGCTCGTAGATGCCGTGGTTCTTCTTGGCCAAAGAAACACAAACCCAATCATTCAATGGACCCGAGATTATCTCGCCTATCAAGGTCAAGATGAACGGCGACAGCGAGATGAGACCTGTTTGTGAGACTGAAAAGTTGTACGGCGGGGCCGTGAAGATGACTGCGTTCACGACGCTGAATACAACAATCCACGTCAACGTTGCACCATAGAGTAGGAACGCCCAAAATACAGCAGGATACCAGAAGATCACCAAAGGGCGCAGGAAAATCTTCCACAAAGGCGTTGGCGTGTAGACACCGCTATAAAGCCTCACGGAACGGGCAAATGAGTCTTTCGGCTCTGTCTGCACTCCAGTCTCTGATACCGACGACGGATCCTCGCTGTGTTCGGCGGTCTTCTCGCTCTTATCTAATGCCTCATCTTTATTGGTTTTCAAGTTTGCCGTTACCCTGAGGCGGTCTTCGTAAGATTGCCTTCGGTACGCCGTCTCCGGCACGAATAATACAACCATGGGAAGAAGCGCTCCGAATAGTATCGACGTCCAGTTGAAAGTCCATTTCCACCCTTGATCCTAAAGGCAATGAGCATCAACAGTCGTAGAGAAAGGCACTGCTTACCTCAATAATGTAGCCCGCGATCAAGGCTCCACCACTAATGCCGCACAGTAGGAACATATTCCATATCGCAATTCTCGTTGCCCTCTCGTGTACAAAGTACATATCGGCGATGGTGCACTGGACGAGAACCTCATACGGAGCCATGCCAACGCCGCTATATATTCGTGAAGCCAAAAAGCTCCCATAGTTCTGGGATAGGGCGCCCCAGATACTCCCGCTCAGCATGATTATACTGGAGATAACATACACCGGCCGCCGCCCAATCTTCTTTGCCATTGGATTGAATATGAATAACGATATACCGATGAGGAGGATAACCCAGGCCGTCGCCTGAGACAAGGTATTCACCGTGATGTTCAAATCTGCTGCGATCTCTACGAAACCTGGTGACAACATGGGACCGTATGCGCCGACTACTGCGGCCGACAAGCCGACGATGGTGAGAATCAGGTCTTTGCGCCATGTCGGCCACTTCTCATGATTAGCTCTGGATAACACCCGTTTTTCCATCTGACTTACGTTCAGCGGATCATTGGGAGAGTCACTTGGTTGAGGAGCTAAAATGACATGTTTGTTTCGCCCTCGACCATGTTTAAGAAACTCTCTGGGAATGGATTGATATTCGCTTGGGACATCGTTCTGGTCGGCCAAAATGACTTGAATCCCTTGTCAGCGATGTCCCTTACGTGTATCTGAGTAGAGTCTTACTTGTGCCGGGCACATGGCCCATGTGCTTATCTTCCAGAATTCCCCAGGCCATGTCGCTCCGATTAGCGTTGCGCGCTCGGAAACTGATGTCTGATCGTTTTCAATAATGCTGGTTTAGTTAATACGATACCTGGATGGTCAGAGAACCAGAGTCCTAAAGACGGATTTGTTCTGGGAATGAGGGTTCGTCGGTCGACTATTTACCGCATCACTTAGCCCATCACGCAACTATCAATCTGACATCAAGTACCATCACCGGCTTCAATTCGATGGCTGAGACGGTCATTTAGATATAGCCGCCCATTATCCAGACCACCCTCATCGCGCATTCACTTCTCCGCACCATGAGCCAAGAGACGGGGGTCGCAACATCTGCCGGCCATGAATGTGCGGGGAAAGGGACGGAAGGGAATACTACCTCATAGCCCAGCGAATGCAGATCTTGTATTAGATCGAATCGCTGACAAGGTACTTTGCATGCAAGGAAACGTATAAAATGACAAGTCCCGGAGCACCAGAATCGGCAAGGGGTCAGGTAGGCGACGCGTGCCTACACCCTGCAAAACGCCGTACTTCAGATCCGTGATTGAGCTCGGCAAGATATAGACTTGATTTCAAAGAAAGAGGCCAGGTTGTATACCGCGACTTAACACCATGACTGCATCAAAAGCGCCGTCGTCCAGTGGTCTCCACGTCATAGTAGTAGGCGCCGGTTTTGCCGGCCTTACAGCAGCCATCGAGTGTCATCGTAAGGGACATAGCGTCATCTTACTCGAGAAATTTCCCGAGCTCAAGCTCTTAGGCGACATAATAAGTTTCGCCCCAAATAGCTCTCGGATTTTTGACCGATGGCCAGGTGTCGCAGACAAACTCGAACTGGTCAGTCATCGAGCAGATGGGCTCACGCTCAATAACTGGCTTGGAGAGTTCATCCTTAAACAGACGTGGTCTAAAGAAGAGGACAACTTCGGAACTCGGTATGATGGGCATCGTGGCGAGATCCATGAGATTGTTTATAACCATGCCTTGGAGATCGGAGTCGATGTCAGACTTGGTGCGAGGGTTGAAGATTATTTCGAGAGTGATGAAGAGGCTGGCGTTATACTTGAGAGTGGCGAGAAGATAACGGCGAACGTTGTGTTTGCTGGCGAAGGCGTGCGCAGTAAAGGGAGGAAGATTGTCCTTGGTTATGAGGACAAGCCCAAGGCATCCGGGTACGCTGTGTACAGGACTTGGTTCGATGCAGATGAGATTGCAAAAGACCCCGACCTACAATTCTTGACGAATTACGGCGATAAGCATGTCGCCTGGCTGGGACCGGATGTCCATTTCATCGCGGCGTCAGTAAAGAACGGCAAGGATTTCTCGTGGGTCTGCACACACAAGGTACGCACTTAATTGTCTCGTTTTTATCCAAAGCTCACAGAACCCAGGACGACGAAGATATCGAAGAGAGCTGGTCATTGGAAGCACCACTATCAGACGCACGCAAGGTGCTCGAAGGTTGGGACCCTATCGTCCAGAAAATTCTGGACTACACACCCTCGCCGCTCATAGACTGGAAACTCGTGTATCGCGACCCTTTGCCGACATGGATCTCAACCAAACGACGTATAGCACTAATCGGTGACTCCGCCCACCCATTCCTCCCAACATCAATCCAAGGCGCATCTCAGTCAATGGAAGACGGCGCAACACTGGGCGTATGTCTCTCTCGAGCTCAAGCCACTGCAACAGCAGGCGACGGTGTACCAGAAGCCATCGCAACATTCGAAGCAATCCGCTACCAACGTGTTCGCTCGGCGCAGAAAACTGGGGAGCAGACAAGAGATATCTGGCATAAAGCCGACTTCAGCGAAGCGAAGAAGAACCCGCAGACTATGCGGTTGAGAAGAGAGGCCTGGCTACTGGATTTTGATGCAGAGATGTACGCTGAGGAGCATTATGAAGTTACGGCCAAGACATTGAGGGAGAATCCTGATGGGGGCATCTTTGGAAGTACGGAGTGTGCTAGGGCTTTGCACGCTCCAGAGGGGAGAGAGGGGTATCTAGAGTATAACAATATTGGGAAGAATGGCAATGTAGAAGAAAGCAAGTCGCAGTAGACAGGACACGGAAATCTGGAAAGACTTTGATAGATCAGAATATGATTTTGTTCTACTTGATTCTGGGTATATCCAAGCCCCCAAGCGCCATGTAGAATAATCGAACCGCCCATGAGATATATGTACAGATGGAATAAGGCAGGATGCTGCCAAAAAGATTCATGACATGAGTATGTTTTTCGAAATTGTGTTGTTGTTCAGTGTCGGAAAGTCGAGTTTACATCCGTCCATCGAATAGTCCCCTAGCGACCATGGGCCAACCGAGAACGATTGTCATGAAAGGGACATAACTAGGAACAACACTTGTTAGTCATTTATAACTCTCTTGGGGTCTAATGACAGACGGAGAGTGTGATCAAAACTTACATTGCGAGACTTCCAGCTCTTTCCTTCACCATACGTCCCCAATCTGCCCGTTGGTGGGATGTGCGAGCTGATAACCTGGCGGGTGTGGATGAGAGTGCCCGTTGTTGGCGAAGAGGTGCCCAGAGAGCTTGTCTGGAAGCTAGGCGAGCGGCTCTAAGAGTTGATGGAGACATTATGTCGTGGTTGAGAGGGAATAAGATGGACCGAGTGGTTTGTATATGTACAGTCGATTTGAGCTGAGATGTCTAGCTTATTTACAGACGGTTGAGGAGAGAGTTTGCTGAAAGGAGTCTATGATTGACTGGAATCTAGATGTTTTGATGATGTGTGAGTATGGAATTACCTCTTGGACCAGGTTACCAATTCTCTTTATACCACGTTCAGGAGCCTACTAGCCTCACCTCCCAGCTGTTTGTCAATACGCATGATGTCTGAATTTTCACCCAAAGCTGAGATATCCCATGCAAGCTGTTGGCACGTACGACAAGTCAGGCTGTGCAACGTACGATGCAGCTGGGCTAGGGTATTCATTCCTGCGAAATAGCTAGGGAGCTGCATTCTGAATGGAAACCGCGATCCACCGAGCCGGATCCTGGGTATTTTCCATGCAGCCCGGTCTGGTCATTTCTTGCAAGTGAGATACGGTATTGGATTCCGACGTATCAAAGGTCGTGGAAATGCGCTGACATTGCTCCTTTTGTGTGGCACGATGTGGTGTGGTGTGATGTCGGGAGTGGCCTGATGGAATGTGAATTGTGGGTCTCGCGCTTTCGACACAGGCAGTCCGAATTTTCCTGGGAACATTCCAAGAATATAAAGAGCGACACCACCGCCCCTTTTGTATAATATGATTTGTGCTTTCCCTTGACATGGATTGGCGTTCGGCATTTCAGCGTCTATGAATATTGAAGTCCTAGAGAGCCTTGCCTCTGGGCCGGTCTCCGAGTCAGCATTTTCATCTACCAACCCACGAGGTACAACATGCCAACCACGGAACACAAGCAAGATTCGTTCCAGGCCTGTTTGGAAGGTGAGATTGGACTATTGATGCGTCTGTTTTGGTTCCCTCTTTTTCACATTTCGTCTTCTTTTTTGTCGTTATCTAGGCGGAAGTGGAATGCGGCTACATGTTTAATTCTAGTCCTGGGCGCGAAAAACCGTCCAGTTCACACAACTCTGCGAATAATGGATCCTGAATCTATCGTTATATTCGAAAGGGGATATCTACTGGTGACTGGCAGAGTTTGATCTAGATGATACACCAAGATCTCGAAGGTAGCGTAGCTTTTTAGGTCACCATCTCAACTGTTTTAGGCAGAGATGCCAGACAGCGGGATGTGCCAAAAGTGATTCGACTGTGGCTTCGTGCGCTGTTCCCGTCTTTGAAGATGATGTTGGAACTTCATATCCATCTAAGCAGCTTATGATGGTAATCCGCAGTTGCAGTAGAGACCATGCCCTAGTATCAACATTGGCAGAGTAGGAGCTAGAAGCAGATACATTAGGCAGGGTAACGCGAGAATGATAAGGTACATATATATAAACGTCGAGACACCCACGTTCATGTTGTCCTCAGCGAGGCCCGAGATATGGCATCCAGTTTATCACGACTCGCGACATCACGAGCCAAGCCTTTGAACATAAAAGCGGGCCGTGACCCATATAATCGCTGTCGAGACTTGAGTGATTGGACGGACTTAACTACGGACCCTACAAATGGCACCTGACGGAGCATTCTTGACAGCTGTGGTGGCTCGGATGTCTGTTGGCAGCAAGCAGGCACGACCAACAATGGAATGCCCCTTGCTGCTGCGGCGGCCCCCCAGGGTAGTTGCTCACATTGTCGCGCCTTTCTCGCAATGGCTCTTTCCCAACTCGCAGCACGTTTGACGCGCGCCTGCTGGTGTGCCGATTCCCACCTCGCCTTTTCTTAGGTAATTTCTATCCTTCCAGTTATTCTTCTGTATTTCATTGAATCCCTATACCAGCCTGCTGTGCAACTCATCCAATCAACCGGTGACACCACCATCATCCCAATCCCAAATCTGGTTCTTTTCTGTCCCTGGCGTCTCCAACTCTCAGCTGCCTTCTCGTGGTCGGAGGGGTTCTCCATATATTTCTACCGTGCCGTCTTCGCGGCCGGCAGGGTCCCGTAAGGACAACGACATGTTGACGTCGTCCCCGGCCGCTCTTTGAATACCGTTCGGTAAGTCTCTCCTGTGGCGGATCCCTTGCATCTGATTCGTGTACTCGGTTTGATGCTGCTATCCTGGTCGATGATGAACATAATGGTAAAAGGTCCGACTGCATCTACGGAGCTGCTGGTTTTGTCTTGACGACTCACCTCGTCCAAGTGTCGCATGTTAATTCCCGACGCGTCTTGCACAGCCTCAAAATTATGTCAAATGCTCACTGCTGCATATGACGCGAGGATACAAGGCACATTGTGACAGCACGTCTGTCCATGCCACGATATGGAGCTGGCCTCGTTTGTTCATCAACTCGACCGAGGTAGAGCCAAAGGCTGTGGCTGAGATGCTGCCATATGGCAACCTCTCCCCGACGAGGTGTGACACGCGATTCGAAACCGCTTCTTCCTGCAGGTTGAGGTACAAATCATACAAAACTGAAAAGATCTGAGACCGAACATGCATATCCCTCGACCCTAGCACTCCTCGTTTTTTCTACATCATTTTACTAACCAACACACGCGCTTAGGATGAACCCATTTCACTTTAGGACTCCGAGTCTTCATGCTCTCGTAAGTACTCAGTGCCCTTAATTGGGTAAATCAGATCGTTTGACGAATACTTCGTGAAGGCAAGCAACTCCTAGGTTGACGGTCAGTGAAATCACATTCAGCTTCATTCTCTATTAGATCTCTCTTGCGGAACTAACCCATCTTTGATCTCTTAGTAAACCTTGAATTCGGAGTGAACGGGGTAACAGAGCAACATTCGTCTTATATGTAAGACACGTGACGACCTGGTCGCGGCACTTCATCTACGTGTGGAATTTACCCAAACGTTAGAAATGCGATCCGTACACATTGTTCTCGCCTGTGGTACGATATCAGGATCGTAATTTACAATGTGATTTGGCTCGCTGCGATATTGTTGTCGGCAATTCTCAACCCTGCAATGGCCTCAAGAAACTCGCATCAGATATTTCCTAGGTGTCAACACGAGGGCTGTCAAGCGTATGCATCTGGGCGGCAATACTGCCGGACCCATCAGGAAAGCCGAGACGCCAAAGAAGTCGCTCAGGTCCCACAGACCCAGCGCGGTGTTCATTCGAGCATGGCAAACCCGCGCGTCCCAGACACGAATTCTCGATTCACCCCAATAAATGCTCCTAGGATTTCTACGCCAGCTCAGACTCACGAATCACGTATTCAAGACGGGTTCTCGCGCGATATTTCTCAGCCACAGTCTCCCAAACAAAAGAAACAGCTTCCTGCCAAATTCACAGCACGGAAAGGTGCTAAGCAACAATCGAATGGTGTGCCTTCTCCCACAAGTGCAGGGCGACATACCATTGAGGCCGTGGTCTCAGAGACCTCGCCAGAGAGCGAGCGACCTGTTAAAAAACCTCGTCTCTCGAACTCCTTGAATGACGCAGAATTGTTCCCAAGTTCTAAAGGTGTGAGAGGGCAGCCCTTATCTCCAAATCTCGTCCCTCCTACTTTGAAACGAGGTGGTTTGTTGAAACCCCCGGAACCACGCTCTCAAAACCTTGGTGCTGTGGATGGGTTTGCACTACGTCCTAAAAAAAACGAGACTACCAACGACATCTCTAAAACAAGAGATCGCTCTGCTAGTAATTCCAGTCGACCAACAACAGCATCAAGCTCAAACGCACGCGTTTCTAACTACAATGGACACAATCGGGCAGAGCCCATTGATCTAACCGGGGAAGATGATCTGTCACCTGCACTGTCCAGCCATAACTCCTCATCTAAACGTAATAGCATCAATGGTGTCGTGAATAATGTGCAGATGCGTCTTGCGAATAATGGGCGTATTGATGCACCGCAGGGGATGCCGATTAATCAATTGCACTCGAGAGACCATCCGCATTGGGAGCCACCGAGTGCAACTCAATTAAGACATTCCTTAAATGGACAAAATGGGCATCATCAGGAGCCTCGTGGTGGATCCGAGCTGAGACATCCAATTCACGAGCAAAATGGCCGTCTCCCTGGGGGACATCAAACTGGATTTCGTGAATCGTTAACCAGCAAACCGAAACCAAATGCTTCTGAGCGCTCAACATCACGAGACGAGATCCCGCCAAAACCGTACCCGCCAGTTGATGATCGTGCAAATCAGAACGTTTTTATATCCCATCCATTTCCCGTGAATGAGAAAAACTCTGCGCCTTTTCATCCGGACGCTCAATTAACACGGCAAGAAATATCGAAGAAACTCGTCGGTCGATCCGCTACCAGGTCTCCTGTCATCCCGACTCACGAGGGCCGCTTTGGTAGTAGCAGCACGGGCCAGAGTCCTATCGCAGCAGTGACTTCTCTTCTTAAGCAAACACCAAAAGAAGCAAGTGAAATTACTTATGGCAGGTCTGATAAACACGTTCCACCAGGAGACCCCAGACTAGAAGACCCGGTCCCGAGGCCTAATGAAGAATATAATAGCTCTCACACATCCTCTATAGCTGCCCAATCGAAAGACCGTCTTGCTAGGACCCAACGAGCTCTTATTGAAGATCGCAACAACCCCATGCCACAACCAATGTCTGCGCAAACCATGCAGGCAAGAGGCATGGAAAGAGCACGGGCGTTGCCCACTGGGCCTGTTCTATCTAGCTCCGCTGTCTCTACAGCGCCAAATATACTGCAATCAGAATTGCACAGAAAGCAGGATCAAGGCCAGCGACAGCTACCACCGATTATGGCCGCTACGAGGAAAGCCCCGCAACACCTCGAAAGTGAATTTGCGTCGGCTACATCCCTTACAAGAGGCGGCCCTCTACTACCGCCACGCTCCAACGGATTCACAGATCAGATTCCGCGTCAGCAGCCTACGATTGGAGAGGCGATGAAGCGTCTTGGCCAGGGTAAACCAACTGCGTTGAGAACCTCTCAGAAGGCACCACTACCACAAATGACTAAACCCGCAAATCAGGCGCAAACCCAGCGGCAGCCAACAATACCCGTAGCCCAAAAAGAGTCTGAGAAGCTTAACAGATTGGTCAAACCAGGCGTGTCTGTCCACACCGTGCAACCATCTCAGATTCAGACAAATGGACTCGCAGGACATAAACGTCCACACGAACGATCCCCAGTACTTACGACGCAAAGGGGCGCATCTCAATACCCGTCTCCCCAAGAAGTGCCTGTCAGCTTACCAATTGTGAAGAATGGTGTAAGTAACGAGACAGCTAGCCTGGCAGCCACGACTATTACCAACGGCACCTCGTCGTCACTGCGACCCGGAGAATGGCGGAAGATGACGCCAGAACAACGACGTCAATACCATATATCGCGGCATGATCCCCGCAAATTCGACGCTGCTATTTATAGCGAGAATAATCGACCTTTTCGTCCGGGCGATCCTTTGTTCGGCATATCTCTCCACGATTTGCGTGCTCTACAGCCTAACCGGCCTAAACCACGTCCTGCAACGCATTGGGCCCAAATAAATCCCCATGTGCATTATACACAAGAGCGATCCGAAGCATGGTTCCAACAGAAGCAAGAGGAAATCAGAGCTCGAGGAAACAGGAAAACTCGGCTAGGCAAGTACATTGAGCGAACTGCAAAGCGCACGAGGGAAGCTGGTGTTCCCGAATTTGACTATGATGGCCTGCCTCAGCGAGTCAAAGACAATCCCAAGTGGGTTGAGGCGGCTAGGTTTTTCTTTGAACAGGAGCAAAAGCTGAAATCGATACGGGCCAAGAAGTTTGAGGAGGAACGAGCTGCACGAAACGGGAAAGCTAGTGAAACGGCCTCTGCTCCAAGCAATGAAGTCCACACCGAGGATATGGACGTTGATAGTGGAAATGAGTAAGATGCGCCTCTCTAACACTATACCGGTTTGTATAACGCTTGTATAAACCAATGTTACATCCGTCCCTCTGTTTCGACTGCGGTTATAGAGTTGCGGTTCGGGGGTGGTAATGTCATCTTTACAAATGACATCGGAGCCAACGGCTTCACGCTACGTAATGTACGTGGGTATATACTACTATGATCGTTCGGAAGATTGATTCTCCGTCTTCCACCGGCGAGATCGGGACGATTTTATCATAAGTCTCGAGACGAATACGAAAGGACACATGGCTGCTGGTACGATGCCAGCTGAATTCTATGAGTCGTGCATCTTACAGACGCGAGGGGAAAGGATACAAGAGGTTTGCATCTGCCCTTAATTGGGGCGAGATGCACATTGCATTGCATTGGAGATGGGGCGAGTGCTTGTAAATGGGTGATATAGAGGCGAGCATAAGCTGGCATGGTATGACCGGTATATAGAAGGGCATTATGCATGTAACATTAGTTTCAGCCATGCATGGTGTATTGTAATGAGGCGAATAAGAATTCAAACCCAATGCGAGCTCTTTTCTGACTTGAGTTGATGCCGATTCCAGTCTGCTTGAATGTTGTAGAGTTGTTTCTTTTAGTTGACAGTGATCTGACTCTTATATACAATATATCTTCTTTTCCCTCTGTGGTTGCTTTTGATTTTTGGTATCATCAACTCCTGGCCATCTTTGTTCTCTACGCTCTCATCTAGTATCATCATGACCTTGCCGCCAACATATTCAGAGCACTACCCGCAAGAATGAACTCTGCCTGATCTTTAGTGACAGCATGGCGTGTGGGGATAACAGCCTCCTCGCCAGTCTTGGCATTCTTTACGCGCAAGGAGACTTC
This sequence comes from Xylariaceae sp. FL1272, assembly GCA_022432385.1. Taxonomy (NCBI): domain Eukaryota; kingdom Fungi; phylum Ascomycota; class Sordariomycetes; order Xylariales; family Xylariaceae; species Xylariaceae sp. FL1272. The sequence continues at coordinate 292,550 of JAJJXC010000022.1, forward strand.
ACCTTGTCCACCGTTACGCAGCATATCGAGGAGGCCGATCGTCTCTACCTCGTCGCAGGCATTGATGCGGTCGTAGTCGGCCTCATTGGCAAACGTTAATGGGACCATTCCCTGCTTCTTCAAGTTCGTCTCGTGGATACGAGCGAAACTCTTGGTGAGGACGACGCGGGCACCGAGATATCTAGGCTGGAGGGCTGCGTGTTCACGTGCGCTGCCTTCGCCGTAATTATGCTCGGCTACCACGAGCCAAGGTTGGCCGGCCTCTTTCCACCGCTGGCCAAGCTCGGGGATCGTGTGTTGGCTGCCGTCTAGATCGTAAGCGACGTTGACCTCACCGGTCTCGGCGTTTGTCGCGGTGTTCAGCGTGTTCGCGCTGATGTTAGGAAGGTGGCCCTTGTATTTTAGCCATGGGCCAGCGGCGGAGATTGTGTCCGTCGTGCACTTGCCGGTGACCTTCACGAGAACACGGAGGCCCGTAAGCTCCGAGTTGGGGAATGGCTCGAATGGCTCGAGGAGCGCGAGCCGAGAGGAGCTAGGGGAGATGGCAACTTCAACTGAGGAATCTGGGGCAGACGCTAATTCCCTAAATTCGGGTCTTGCCACTTCGAACGGCTGTGATGGAATTTCCTTGCCTGATGGAGGCGTAAAGCGGAATTCCTCGCCAGAAGCGGTCTTAAGCGAATCAGTCATAGGGTTGAAGGTCGTAGATCCGGCAAATGCCATCGCAGTGACGACTTCGGGCGAGGCGAGGAAGTTCATAGTATCTAAGTTCCCATCGTTTCGTCCACGGAAATTGCGGTTATATGAAGTGAGGATCGCATTGGGGGTACCCTTCTCGACACCATCCAGACGCTTCCATTGGCCAATGCAAGGACCGCAAGCATTAGACAGAAGTATACCACCAGCTGCCTCGAACGTCTCAAGTGGACCGTCTCTTCGCAGCGTCTCCCTGATGGAATCGCTACCAGGTGTAATGTAGAAGTCGGACGCTGGCTTTACGCCAGCCTCCAGAGCTTCTCTCACCATTCCTTCTACACGCGTCATGTCTTCGTAAGAGCTGTTTGTACAGCTGCCAATCAACCCAGCTGAGAGCTTCTCTGGCCATTTCTGTTCTTGTACAGTTTGTTTAAATTGGGACAAAGGGGTGGAAAGGTCCGGGGTGAAGGGGCCATTTATATGGGGCTCCAGTTTGGCTAAGTCGATGGTGATAACATCATCGTACTTTGCGCCCTCATCGGCTTTGAGAGAAACGATGTCATTGAATTTTTTGGCCTCAGTAGCCACATCGTGACGATGCGTCGACTCGAGATATCGAATGTGGGCGGGGTTAAATGGGAAAATCGAGGTCGTAGCACCGACTTCAGCACCCATATTACAAGCAGTCGCCATACCAGTACAGCTGAGCGTTTCGACTCCAGGTCCGAAGTACTCGATGATATAGCCTGTACCACCACGGACGGTTAGCTGTCCAGCAAGATTAAGGATGATGTCCTTGGGTGAGGCCCAGCCGCTAAGCTGGTTTATCAGTTTCACGCCGAGAATGCGTGGCGCCTTGAGTTCCCAAGGCGCACCAACAAGAGCCTCGACGGCATCAGCACCGCCGACGCCTATGGCAATAGTCGATAAACCTCCAGCATTTGGCGTGTGGCTATCGGTGCCTAGCATCATGAGACCAGGGGCGGCATAATTCTCCAGAACACTCTGGTGGATGATGCCAGCGCCAGGCGGCCAGAACTCGATACCATATTTCTTTCCAGCAGACTCCAAGAAGTCAAAGACTTCCTGATTCATCTTGATACCCGACTCCAGATCCAATTTTGCGCCGTTCTCGCCGACAATCAAATGATCGCAGTGAATGCTGGCAGGGATCGCAGTGGCGGGCAGGTTGCACGTCATGAACTGCAAGAGGGCCATCTGAGCCGAAGCATCTTGCATGGCAACTCGGTCCGGCTTGAGCTTCAGATTGGCAGTGCCTCTAATGTTGCGACCGCCATTTGTGTTGGTCATGAGCGACTCTTCGGCATTGTCGAGATGGCTATAGAGGATCTTTTCGGCCAGGGTAAGGGCACTTCCTCTCCCCAAGACCTTTTTGACCTTCTCATAGTTCTTGACGAGTTTTAGGTAGGGCGGAATTCGTGGGTTCGAATTGTCGAAGGCGGGAGTTGCGAAAGAACGAGGGCGCGCAATGTCTCCTCCACGGCTTCGCGACGCGAGATGCTGGGATAAGATGGCGGGTTAGCTGGAAGGACTCCTATCGAGGACTTTGAAAAGGACGTAGTTTGTCTTACCCGAAGACTTGCGCCTCCGCGACGACTGGCCAATTCGATTGCCCGCATTGTTGAAAGTCACATAGCAATCTGGACCTACAACGCTTCATATGACGAATTCAGCAAACAGGAAAAAATCACGAAGTCAATTGACAATATGGCGTTTCTGATTGGTCGGAATTGTACACGACGATTGCGTTGCCGATGCCGACACCGATGCCGGAGCTAAAACCTTGGAAAGCCCAGGATGCCCATCGCCACGGACATGTAACTTTCACTTGTGTCTCAGACGCCAGGCGAGTCAGACACACTAGAGTCATCGCTACCACTCGCTCTCGAGTCGGGAGACTCAAAGTCCATTTCTTGCTACCAATAACAGATGCGGCATGTTCCGAGCCTCACGATCGTTCGGAAGATTAAGCCACTAGAGGACACTGCCCAGAGACTGCCGTCCCGAGCTGCTGGTTCCCGGATCCAAGTAGCGGTCGAGAATTGACAAACCCCTGATTGAAACAACTGCAAGTTCCGAGCTGGCAGATCTCAAGGATAATAAATGACCAGAGGTTCGGCCGACGGCTAAGCCACGGCGACACGTCCTCGACCACTAAGGATGCCGAGAATCCTGTTGGAATCGCTCCATCTGTAGTATTTGAGTTGTTCGATCTCTGATGCGTGTCAGCTCTCGCCTCATTACTACGTGCAGCACTGTAGTGTTCACGGAGGCCACTGCGGCAATTTCACTAATCTGCCTGCCGCCAGCCGACATTCATGTTGGCAGCCGCGAATATCTTCATCTGCGCCAAGTAACGCATGGTGTTCAAACAAACTTCAAGTTGCTCCCTCACCGCGGTAAATGCCGAGTTGTTCGGGTCGGTTTGCTGATACCATTTCCTGACGCAAGCAGTTCACAGCTCGGCCGCAACAATTCGGCCGCTCTAGAACAGGTCATGCTGATGGTTAGGTACGAATGGGCGGTCACACTAACGCGAGATATCAGAAACATCTATGAAGGCCTCGATTCACAACCCTCGTTCGCAATCAGTATCCCGATCACTCTGGTGCGTGTAGAATAGTACGTGAGGGATTATGGGTACTTGGCAATCCCATCCGCATTCTTCGTCCTCACAGTAATAGGGCATGTATCAATACTTGAGTATTGAAGCTATGTACGCCATTTGTACTTTTTGACCTTAAGACCTTCTGCAGTCAGTGAGGAATACTGATCCAGCTCGTGTGATGGTGTGGTAGCATTCGGGCGTCGGCCGTCACTTATATGCATGCTCATGGGGGTGATCAATGGTCAGAAATCCCGTCGTCGCCTGTTGTGACTCTCGATGGCCTACCATCCATCAGGGCTCCATATAACAAAGTACTGCAGCATATGCACCTTCTAAGCGCAAGCACATGTGCATAAGGTAGGCACTCCTACAGACTCGTCGGTCCGACCTGACCGAGCCTAACTGAAGACGTCGGCGTGACCGTTGCAACCTGGCGAGCTGGGCTTCCCAGAGTGTTACACCATATGATGACTTGTCAATATGCCAGTATGTTTCGGTTGGTAAAGTAATGAGCTTTCCAACGTTCGAATCAGCGCATTGAGAGATCTAATCCACAGTATAAGAATCTCCCGGCAGGCAATCGCGGGCGGCGCGAGAATATAAAATGACACGACTAACCTTAGTAGAAATAATTTTAAATTGATCATCGCCAGGTTGACCCGGGTCCGGCTAGAGGCGCCCAAAAATACACGTCCATCATCCATACTTTTGGACACGGGCTGGAAGTTGGAACGTTGCGAAGCCCACTTTCTGGCTCAGAGCCAACCGAAACCCAGGGCGAGCATTCCCTACAACAAGACCTTTACGGATTAGTGGTTTGCGGGATCTTGACCACGCACTCACACTTCTCCGTTCCTTTGCGTTGGGAATTGCGGCAAAGCAAAAAGCTTATCATGATTTCGACTTTCGACTTGCCGAGCTGCATATTCGTAACGTCAGCTCATCCTTGGCATTCTTTTGGAGGCAGGGCACCCAGAATTGACTTGACCTATCGTCTCTCGACTCCCTTCACCCCAGTGAGATGGCTTGGTGGTCCCACTACCTGGCATATAATCAGATTATCTTGTACCAATATCCTGGATCTCTCGAGTCGATCGAGAACCTACACCTAAGAATAGGTAAAGTAGTGACGACGAGCGCCACGCGAGCCCCGTCGGCATACGAAGCAAAGGACACGAAGCACAGTTGTCTTCCGACGTCATGGTAGAGCGGAATGGCTATCCCAAGAGGTCGCGATTACTGTTCTATGCCAAAGGAGTTCCCTGCGGTGACCCACATGACGTTCAAAGAAAGCCACTTCCCAGCTCCGCTCTCTGCTGTTTGAGAGTCAAGCTAAGCCGTTTCGGGGATAAGGTCAGCGATTAATTCAAGCTTATTCATCCTTGAGGAGTGCATAAGTGTGTAGAAGATGCAAAGAAGCACCGCCAGCCAGAAAACATCCCGATGCCAGCAGTGATAAAGCGCATAGTAGCAGGGATATCATGTTCTTCAGTCATGAGTCTCTATTCTTCTTACGGCAGTTTAGAAGGTGTCTAGACCCCAGATGGCCCATCTACGCCTATGTTGCTCTCACTCCTGCCTGTATTGGCTGGGAATCGACAGCACGTGCCCTTTGGACCTCATCTTATACACCTTCGTCGACCTGAAGAGCAATCCCAGAGTCTTGGTACCGATAGGGATACATGTTGTGCAACCACTAATGCTACAAGGACTGTGCCACCTTCTCCAGCCGGCCGGCAACCAGAGCCAGGGCCCCAATCAGACATGACGGACTCCGTGGCACGTATTGTCGTCGTGGAATAAGCAACGGGTCATGCTTGGCTCTCGCCAATGCACATCTGTGCGATGCGAGATCATGTTTCCACCTATCTTACACATCGTAACGACGCCATGGAGCGGCGCCATTCTCTAGTCTGGCCTACCCAAGACGGTAGACCCCCCAGTACATATTCCCATGATCCAAAACGGTAACGGCAAAGAAGTACGCGCCACCTGGTTCGTTGCTGGAAGTGCCCCAGGCTTTTCTCAAAGCGGTCAGATGGAGTCAGACACTTTGCGATACATAGCCAGAGCCATGTTCCCTATATGAGGGCTTGCCCTCCCTCGCTCTGTGAAGCCCCCTCTCGAGTGATTTATTCACTGTTCTCGTTGTGACAAACCACGAATCTCTCACAATGCCAGCTACGTGGATTTACCCAGTCGTAGCCCTACTGGGCTACGCGATATACCGCCTCCTCCAGATTGGTAGCAGGCCGAAGGACTACCCCCCAGGGCCACCCACGGTTCCTATTCTGGGTAACTTGCATCAGATGCCTCTTGAGGATGGCCACGTTCAGTTCAAGAAATGGGCAGAGGAATACGGGTATGTGTTTCCTTACATAATCCAACTTGCTGCGATTAACTCTCTGTGATCAGACCAGTGTACTCGCTCATGCTTGGAACACGTTGCATGATTGTCTTCAACTCCGATCAAGCCGTGAAGGATACGTTCGATAAGAAGAGCTCTATCTACTCTTCTCGACCTGAAGTGTTCATTGCACGAACCGTTGGTGGTTCTCACAAGGTCGATGGTGGTTATCGTGTTCTAAACATGGTAAGTGATGATATCCCAAACGCAACCAATATCGCAACGACTTACTGGAGATGTTAGCCCTATGGTGATCGATGGCGGATGGCCCATCGTGTCTACCACAGTATTCTCAACGTCAGGGCCGCTAAGAGCTTCGTGCCTTACCAAGACCTCGAGAACAAGCAGATGCTTCAGGGGTTCCTGGATAAGCCGGAAGGGTTTATCGACCATCTTCGTCGCTATTCTTTCTCTTTGACTACGCAAATGATCTACGGTTTCCGCACTCCCACTATTGATGATTCTAGGTTGAAGGCTTTGTACCATAACCTCCACCAGTTCTCAAAAGCAATGGGCACGGGTGTGGCCGTTTTCCTCGACTTCTTCCCCTGGCTTCGTGTGCTTCCGGACTCTATCACCAAGAGTCGAGGAGTTGCCAAGGGCCTACATGAGATCGAATTAAAGTACCACAAGGGCAACTGGATGGATGTCAAGAGGAAGCTCAAGGCTGGTACTGCTAAGGTAAGAAGCCCGAATTATCTAGCCTTTGCGCCCGCGAAACCCACGCGCTGATCCGAAATGATGTAGCCATCTCTTTGCGTTGATCTGATCAAAGCCCAAGATGCCGAGGGTTTCTCTGACGAGCAGGCTGGCTATATCGCGGGAAATCTTCTCGAGGCAGGAGCCGACACCACCGCCGCCCAGCTTACCGGATTTGTCCAAGCAATGCTCTTGTACCCCGAAGTCCAGAAGAAGGCCCAAGCGGAACTTGATCGTGTCTGCGGCAGCCGTATGCCGACTATGGATGACTGGGATGAGCTGCCATACATTCGTGCTTGCATGAAGGAGACCAACCGATGGATGCCGACAGCTATTCTCGGTATTGCGCACGCCGTTACCAAGGATGATGAGTATTTGGGCTACAAGATCCCCAAGGACGCCATGTGCGTCGTGAACGTCTGGTATGTCCACCTTATTGGCACCTTTTTGCTAAGCAATTACTAACAGTCGACGCTCAGGGCTATTCATATGGATCCTAAGCGTCACCCCAACCCATCGGCGTTCGACCCCATGCGATATATCGACGACAACACCACCTCGCTCGAGTCTTCGCAGCAGCGTGATGTCACAAAGCGCGATAACTTCCTCTTCGGTGTCGGCCGTCGTATCTGCCAGGGTATGCACATCGCCGACCGATCTATGTTCCTCGCCATTTCCCGTCTCCTCTGGTCTTTCCGTATGGAAACCAGCCTCGACAAAGACGGGAAGCCCATCGTTCCGGACCCAACCAAGCTCATCCAGGGTATGCTTGTGCAACCGGAGCCTTACCCAGCGACCATCGTCGCCCGGACGCAAGCACATGCCGATACCATCCGCAAGGAATGGGCCGATGCTTGCGACCTCTTGGATGCCGAGGAGCAATGGAGAGAGATCCCCAAGGGCATGCCTCTGTCCACGTACGAACCTGCTGCCGCTGGCGAGCTGGACTAAGCAGCGTGGCTGGATTTCATGATTTGCATTTGTTAAGGCGCGTCAGACGCTCGGAGTCACTTATAGAATCGGCTGGGGCTGGCATGCCCGCCATCGGATGAGCAGTTTGATATGTTGCTCTGCGCAAAGCGTGGCGGAATTCTCATTGCCGGTTTGGCGGCTGGCACTAGGGTTTGGGTTTTGGCATCTTTTTTACGACGATACGCGTAGGGATACCAGAGAAGGGTTGGGGGTACGGGCATTAGGATTGATTCCAAGATACCACATAAGCCCTTACAGAGAGAACATAGAGGAACCATTGACTCGAAGATGAAAGATTCATGGGGCTTGGTGTTCGTGAGTGACTGGCTGATGTGTGAGGGGTTGATTGACCGCTAGAGCAAGGGGCCTTGTTGCCCTGTCGCCCCACCATTGTATGTACACGCAACGTCCATCCTAGGGATCAGAGCAGAAGCGGACGTAGCAGACAGTCTAGAATGTCGGATCGTTTTGATCGAGTTCGAAGTGAAACGGTAATGATTGTTTCTATGCACGCTAACTTCAGCCTTACGAAACGCGGGTTGAGGGCTGTGGGGATCAACATTGTCACAAATTTGATTCACTGATACGATGCAGCATCTAGGTACGTGCACCGAAAACGACTTGACCGAAGCAGGTGCTAATAGTATGTTTCAATCTACCACTTAGACCAGACGAGCGACGGATTCGGCTTCGTGGCATTACTAGTATTACTTAGTTGTTTTGATATCAGTTCACTGTCATGGAAAATGTGAGCCGTCAACAGAGGCTAGCCTTTTTCAAACCATCGCTGCCATGCCGTGGTATAAGGGACACCACGCAACAGCCGCTTCTCAATTAAGAGAGAAGTGTTCTATCGAGCATAATATGACACTCTCAACCGGTAAGCAACTGTCACTCGCACTGTCGCTTCAGTCTGCTAGCACAATAAAGAAGAGATAGCGACAAAACACTAATTTTGAGACCAAGACCAGGAGTTCATCACATTCCGTCAGTCATGGTACATGAAGCTTTGTAGACCATAACAATCATCGTTCTAACCCTGTGCTGCTTCAAAAAGCAGGCGGTGGCAGGGTCAAAAAAATGTAAGGTAAGCTTATTCTCATGCATGCATTATGCCCGAGAAGTTCAATGGCCCTCCAATGAAGTTGATCAGTCACAGTCAAATCGTTTCAGTTATGGCTGGCAGTTCTCACAGGCTACCTAGGTATTGCAGCGATAGGAATCGTTCAGGAACCGAACGGTCCCATACTTTCCCATTCATAAATCACCTAAGACGACTGCCCTGTCTTATGTGGTGATGTACTCGCCGTTTAGTATGACTACCTAGGTACCTTAGTTCAAGTTGATTGTCACAACACTGTGAGATGACCATTCCTGCTTTTCGCATCCTGGATTTGATTCCTAACATCTGGTTGCAGGTTTGCAATTCATAACGCCTCACTCTCGGCATCTGCTGATTCATCAAGTCCAGAACATGCTTCGCAGACAATGAGTCGAAAGCGATCACATATTGAACTTTGGTCTGCTGTGTGGTAATCAGAACATGTTTGAAGATTACATAATGTGAATAGTAGAGTTAGATCAAGGGTATCTCTCATCTACACTAATCCTGACGGTTCATCATGCTGTTTTTTCTTTGTAACCCCAGTGGTTGATGAACAACACTGACCAGTATTATATCGGGGGTAAATAGAATATGAAGCAAGCCTTAGCAGAAATCCTGGGTGATAGTGGTATCAACGATGGTTCAAGTCTATCTGAAACTGGCTCATACATAGTAAGTCCTTGGCATGTCCTCATCCTTACTGGTGATCAAAGGCATGGAGGACAGGTAGTGCAGGCCCGAAAGCCTCTGTATGAGAGTAGGCATGATCCTACATGTATTCGTGAAGGAAGGCAGCGCTTCCTACCCAGAGTTGTTAACTACATTTCACTGTCGAAATCATTTCTGAATAGTACAAGCTTTAGTTGATGTGATTTATGTGGCATATTTAATGACAATGAGAGGCCTAAACTCCTTCAATACTCAGATCAATGCAACTGCTTCAAGTGACAGTTGCTGGGTGACGGTGAAGTTCACACTGCAGACCAGGTATGACGTGGCGATACACTTTTGGCAAGGCAAGAAACTCGAAACTCCATCGAGCTGCAGTTGGGTTCAGAACTGTGCTGTAATTTGGCGACTGCCCCTGTAGTAGAGCCCTACGGCTCGGCGCGCTAGGGACCTCACGTCAGGCACCCAGCACCTTCACCTCGCCGACCCCACTACGGCTGGACTCTTCCAGCCCAGCAATGCTCATCGCCGCCCCACCATCCCGCCGACAACAGCCTCACCTGCCGTCCTCCTCGCCCAGCTCTCCCTATGATCGCTCGCTCGGCGCCATGGCAGCCGCTCTCAGCCTGGATCACTTCGTAAGTGGCGTCTCCAGGGACATCATCAGAACCGTGTGCTAATGCCCAGCAGCGCGTGGGAGAGCGCATCGGGAAGGGCGCCTTCGGGGCCGTGTACAAGGCGCTCCACTGGAGCACTGGGGAGACGGTCGCCATCAAGCAGATCAAGCTCGATAACTTGGGAAAGGGCGAGATGCGCATGTTTGAGTCCGAGGTCGAGCTGCTCAAGAACCTGAACCATGAGAACATTGTCAAGTACATTGGCTTTGTCAAGTCACCCGACTGTCTCCACATTCTCCTGGAGTATTGTGAGAACGGCTCCCTACATTCGATATGCAAATCCTACGGCAAGTTTCCCGAGAATCTGGTTGGGGTGTACATGGCACAAGTCCTCACTGGGCTCGATTATCTCCATGACCAAGGTGTCCTCCATGGGGACATCAAGGGCGCCAATATCCTCACAACCAAAGATGGTCAGGTCAAGTTAGCCGATTTCGGTGTTTCAACCCTCACTGATAGAAACAATGTCCTTGCTGGGCCTAAGGACAAGCAGAAAAGTGAGAAGGAGAAAGACAGACAAGTCTTCGGAACTCCTTACTGGATGGCCCCAGAAGTCATCGACATGTCGCAATCAACAACTGCATCCGATATCTGGAGCTTGGGCTGCACTGTCATTGAGCTCTTATCGGGAAAACCCCCCTATTATCACATGCAGCCCCTACAAGCTCTCTTCGCCATCGTCAACGATGACCATCCTCCTCTCCCTGAAGGCGTTTCCTTGGTCGCCAGGGACTTTCTCATGCAATGCTTCCAAAAGGACTCCAACCTTCGAATCAAGGCAAAGAAGCTCCTTAAACACAGCTGGATTAAGGCTTACAAGAGAAAAGATGCCCCTGTCACCAAAGCTCCAGGGAACTTCGATGAGGCGGTTGAAGAAGTTAAGCAGTGGAATAAGGCTTTGGCTTCGTCAGATACCAACTTTCGAGCATCAGCCACCTCAGAGTCCAACGGCCTTCCATCCCATGTCAAGTCAGCCATGCCTGCCACAAACAAGGCTCCATTTGAACTTAAACCCAAACGCACCGCTGAAGGCTTTCAGTCTCCCGAACCCGCTGATGATGGTAATTGGGATGATGATTTCGCAACCGCCATATCGCCAAGTGCTTTGCAATTACCTCATAACAAGCCACGAGACAATTTTGGCGGTCAACTCTCTGCGGCACGTCTCAAGGCATTCGCGTCCATGGATTATTCTCGCGACTTATCATCAAACTATATACAAGAACCCGCTAACGAAGTTATGACATTCAAGAAGTCTCAGCCGATAGTTGAAGAAGATCCATCGGATAAGACAATTAGACCAAGCCGGAAGCCAGTTCAACCCCTCAAGCCCGAGGTTCCGAAGACACGCCCCTCTAAGACACCATCTCCTAGAAAATCTTCCTCTACAAGCCCTCGCAAACAGCATGCGCGAGCAAAGAGTTACAGTACAAGGCAAGCAGGGATCCCGGCCCGGCCAGAGCTCGCCTATAGGGAACAGACAGCCGAAGACTACTCTGACCTTGTTGAGGGCAATGATAGTGCTTTTAATCAAAAACTGAACTTACTAAAAAAGCCCAATGCCCCCCAACTTTTCCATCCTTCAGACCTCACCAGCCTCCCACGCTCAACACAATCACCTTCCGCAGGTAGCAGTCGTCGCAAGACAACTTCACGACCATCGATATTACCGGGTCGATCATTTCACAGATCGAATTCCTCAATAGAAATTCAGAAATTCGCCGAATCAGACGAAGAGGACTTTTCCGATGTTTTCGGACCCTCGCAAACTCTGGTAGAGAAAGCAGACAGCGACCATGGCTCTGAGGATGACAACCTAATGGTACTTTCAAAGCTATCGAACGGCTCGTGGCTGGGCGATGAGGAAGATGAAGATGATCCTTTCGCTTCCATGGATCCGCGTTGGGATAATATGGACCTTGAGGCCAATATTGCGCGAGATCGTCACGCTCGGTTAGCAGAGAGAGTCGAACAACTTGTTCAGTCGCTTAAGCCTGGACAGAGTGAAGATAAGCTCCTGGATATATCAGCACGCCTTGTAAGTTTTTACAAGTTTTCCGAGCTTGGACGAGTAGAGCACTGACGTAAAGCAGTTGGAAATCCTTTGCGAAAGCCCTGACGCGACGAATATGATCATCAGCGCACATGGACTACTGCCCATTCTTGAAATTCTTGAGCCTTGCACCGCTCAAAGCAATTCAGATATGATTTTACCACTTCTCAAGGTTGTCAATGCTGTTCGTCACCACTTGCAAACCCCTTATGGGACACCAGCTAACGTAACATTAGATCATACTCGAGGACGTTGAGCTTCAAGAGAATCTCTGCTTTGTCGGCGGTATCCCGATCATAACCAAGTTCGCAGCACTTCAGTATAGTATTGAAGTACGATTGGAGGCAGCTGCCTTTATCAGACAAATGTATTCAACCTCCACATTGACCTTGCAGATGTTCGTCAGTGCTGGCGGTCTGAATGTCCTCGTTGGATATTTAGATGAGGATTATGAAGCTCACAGAGACCTCGTATTGATTGGCGTGAACGGTATCTGGAATGTTTTTGAGCTTCAGGTAAACCATACTTCTATCTTTTCATTGATATCAAGCTCATACGATCGCAACTAGGGACCAACACCGAAAAACGATTTTTGTCGCATTTTCTCCCGGAGCAACATCCTTAGTCCATTGTCCTTTGTACTGGAGCGAGTTCTGGCCGAGGACGTTGGAACAGAGCTTGGTCAGCTAATCGAAGGCAGAATTGTCAGCATCTTTTACCTCTTCTCTCAGGCCGAAAACTATGTCAAAGAGTTGGTGGCAAATCGCATAGTATTGAAGAGTATGATATTCCTTAAGCTTGTCCCAGTACATTCAAGCTCACTGTTGCATAGGAATCCTCAGGGGCTTGCGCCGCATGACTTCGGCTCACCAGATTACGATGCTCAAATTCATCAGAAATCTTTCAATGCTATCCACGACATTAGACACACTACACTCGGCTGACGCAATGGATTTCCTCATCGAGTTACTTGAACGAAGTATGAGGAAGGGCCACTCGCACTTCCGTGAGATTTCTAATCAAGTTCTCAACATTATCTTCAACCTCTGTCGATTAAGCAAAGAGCGCCAGGAAGATGCGGCTGTGAACGGCATTGTTCCCATTCTAATGACAATCATGAAAACCGATCGGCCACCGAAAGAATTCGCTTTGCCTATCCTGTGCGATATGGCTCACTCTGGGAGCAAAGGACGCAGGTCTCTGTGGCGTCATGATGGTCTTCGTTTCTATATCTCGTTACTAAAAGACCCTTACTGGCAAGTGCCGGCCCTGGACTCTATTTTCGTCTGGCTCCAAGAAGAGACTGCGAAAGTAGAGGCCCATTTGATGCGGGGAAGCTTCAGCGAAGCCATCGCCTCTTGCTTCTGTAGCACGAAGGCTACTGCATTTGACCCCAACCTCTTAGACCCCCTCTTGAAGCTACTTCGACTCTCTCCCGAGCTAGGACGCTCTCTGGCGAGAACGGATGTGTATTCTGGCATCACTCGTCGACTCTTGCATAAAAGGCCGGTCGTTCGGTCAAACCTACTACGTATTGTTAGAATCATCCTCGACAACAGAGGACCAGAGCCCCAGGAAAAGCAGTTGAGCGCTCTGTTGACGACTATAGGGACCCTTGCTGATAAGGACCCTGCGTTGTTGGTACGGAACCTTGCACTTACCGTCATAGACTAGAAACCTGTGGCTGTTGAGAGAGAGGCTTCACGTCAGTGAAGTCGCAGGTGACTGATGGCATTCAAGCATGCACAGTCGACTTACGAGCATGACGAAGCCGAGGAAGGCGAGTGTAAAGTTTTCGATGGGCAATGGAGGTCATGATTCATGTATTTGTACTTGAGGAGTTATGGCATACGCCTGGCCCATGGGAAACGAACAAGGCACGGTCGATCAAGTAAATTTCCAGTAAAAGGAATGATGGAGATCGCACATGGCAACAGAACACGGACCACAATAAGATTTGTAGTCCAAAGATGTCAATCCGTCACTGAATTCATGTGCTGACTGTCTCTCTTGTATTTGCCGATAGGCAGTTGTCGCGGATCGTAGGGTGCACATCTATGGATCCTGTCATCCTCTTTCAACCACCTTACACATCCGTTGCAAAATCGGGTTGTAGCAGGTCATTAACGAAACATTTCTGACCTTGCCAGATCTCCTACTGGTCTTTCGCTCTCAAGATAAAGCACGACAGAGAGTGTGTGAGGTTGCTCTATTAGTTGGCCAACGGGTCAGCTTCTCCTGTGAGATCTAGGGTATTCTTCTTAGAATATACAATTTGTTGTCTAGTAAAGTGAAGAAAAATGGTTAGCTATGAAAAGGGGATGTGGCGGTGCTCAAGATGGAGAAACCCTGTCGATGCTAGGTGGGCTTGTCTTTGTCGCTCACGGCTCACTGGATTCTATGCAATCTGTAAGAGCATGACATTGAAGTCCAAGTATGAGAAGACCCGCAAGAGCATAATGATCTACTGGTAAGATTATTGATCTTGGAGAAGTGAAAGAAAGGATTATTATGATTACGAATTGGTAGGATTAGAAGAAGAACAGCCAAGCATTGATTAGAGGCTATGCTGCGAGAGCAGATTTGGACCAATGCTATGGTTTTTTTGTATCGAACTTGGCTACGTATCAAGTTCTGGACTTCAGTTGTCAAGAACCTTCTTAATAAGAAAGTATCTACCTATCAAGGACTATCAAGGTGTCTGGGCCAACTCGCGGCCGCTGTCCAGGAATATTGGAATAGGTACTGTCAAGGGTCTCCAACACTGCCTTGTGTACTCAGTCTGTCGCTCAGGCATCTCGTCCGTCACCATCGGTGCTCAGTTTTATGGTACAGGAAGAAATGTCGACGTTTCGTCAGATGGTTTACATCATTCATGCCTGTTTCTCTAATCTCCAAGTTTAGCAGATACTGTTGTGTCGGCTGTGTGTCGTTTCCATACGCAGAGTATGTGACCGCTCTCACGAGCCGTGACAATCACATACGACCATCGTCTCTGGAGAACTCGGCATCCCGTCCGCTCTGCCCTAGATAAGCCAGCGAACGACAGATTAGTAGTTGGGTCGGTGACGACCAGCGAATTCCTGTTGTTGTATGTAAATGTATTTTTTGCGAATTTTTCTGCTCCTGTGTAGTGTGCTCTTTTTGGTGTAGAAGCCTGCGCCAATATAGGTCGTCTGTAGATGTGGGTATATGATGAGGGTCCGTTCCCGCCTAAAAAGGTGTCTCTGTCCACTTGAAAGAGGGAGTCCAATCCACTCTGACTCAAAGCACACAGCATATGTTTTTCTTACTTGATAAAAACAAAAATTACGGTCTTCGCAGAAGCAAAAGAAATCCAATGTTGCTCCCCCGGACAGGCTTGAACTGTCAACCTCTCGATGATCTGCGTGTTATAACAGTCGAACGCGCTAGCCAATTGCGCCACGGAGGATAAGCTTCTATGACTTGTTAGATGCTTTGATCGCCCACAATTACATCTCTTATTCCACTGCCTCAATTCTCAAGTACATAATGTTAGGAGTATGTATGGCTTTGGATACCATTTCATGAGGCCTAAAGACTGTCTGTGTTTTACTTCTGGTTTCGTCTACATCTTCCCCAGCTGTATCTAGATGAATTATTAAAATCCTCTACCGCAATGTGGTGTAAGTTATCGATACATCGCTGAACTTTTCTACACCATCGAGCTTTGGAGAAGAGTGCGTAAAAGAGGCAATAATAAAAAGTTCAATCACATAGTGAATCAGATAGAGATACACAATCAATGCTGCCTGTCATATGAGCAAGATCCTCTCGAAAAATTAAAAGGCAGCTGTTCCTGATCCCGTTGCCTGTAGTATGAGACCTCTTTGTCAGAAGCTAGTCGTTGCGCCTCGGGCGCGAAATGACGATGCATACCCGTGTGCATTTCGAACTGTACCATTTCCATGCACGAAGTTGTGGAGGAGTAGCCTCGTAGTTGCCGGATTGATCAGGATGCAGGGTCACCTAGGCATCTAGTTCTCTAGTCGACCTCATCGGCCAGGCAATACAAGTCAGCACACAAGCACTCGGCATCTGGTACTTCGATATATTTCTTGTTTATTTCTCTATCGTCCATGCTTTTGCTTCTTCATCTCTCTTCTATCTCATTTCGAAAGCAACTGAATGTTCGGGCATTGACATCATGAACGCTGGCCCGAATGTTACTGACGTTGCTCCTGGTGCCCGGCATTCTCGCCGCCGCCATCAAAGCAAACGCCGCTCACGCCCAAAGCGATCTAAAGCTGACAAACATGGCGCTCGGAATTCTCGAGCAGAGTCCTTTGTAGTGGCTTCGGAAGAGCCCATAACACCACGATCGACGACTTCGAATAGTTTGTCCTGGGCTGAGCGAGTCATCTGGGGCCGTAGTGATGAAGAGGAGCGACACTCGCTTCGGTTCCGACAAAATCTCGTCGACACGTATAACTATGGCTACAGATTCAAGGAGCATGAGCCTTTCATCATTTTTTGTGAATCAAAACAGTCACACCAAGATTACTCACTACAAGGACTCCGACGAGGCTAGCATCCTGATCGGCAAGAATATTCGCATCCGAGGCACCGGTCAATATATAATTATGGATGTAGCTCTCTCTACGGACATCTATAACAACGATATAAAGAAAGATTCCTATGTGCGTATCTCCGTGTACGTGAGTGGGTGAAGGCCGGTCCTGAGAAGGAGTCACCTTCTCGATTCTTGCGGAACAAGATGCGGGAGGCGGCGTCGGACATTTTCAGAGATATCAAGAGCGACTTGACACTTTGTTCATGCAGAGACTATAAGAGCATTCAAGCGTCGCATATCAGGTCGTACTCTGATCGATGAGCAAAAGACCAATTATTGTATAGAAGCTGGTGCTTTTACTAGTGTTGACAACTGGATGAGAGCCGACCCCGATGTTGGCACTACTGTTGGCTGGAATGGTCCTGACGAATGGGCAGACGAATCCTGGTGGGAAACAATGGACTCCACCGTTGACGACGAAACCAAAGTCAACGATGCCAGCACATACCAACTAATTCAAGAACATCTCAAACGGACTCGTCCATTCGAACCACGGGACGGGCCGTTCTTCGTGACATTTTCCCGTTGTCACAATCGAGAGGACACGTTCTTACAACATTGCGAAACCTTTGCCGAGGCCGTGGCAGTGCTGAACGACGGAGTGAGTATGCGAGGCGTCATAGGTGACGAAAGTGACAAGTTGTGGACAACTACGTTATCATGGGCGACCTCGCTCCGGGCAAGCATCATAGCAGCCAGGAGGCAAAGAAGCGACTATTCACCATTTATCTAGATATCCGGGAATGGGCTTCCGGCCGTGGACAGGAAAAGTTCGACAACGATAGGACTCTGCCAGTTTTCTTCGCAGAGAGTTGGACAATGAGTCTTCAACGGCTCGGTTCAAGCATCAAGATGCCTCGGCCCCCGGTCTCAAAAGTACCAATGACGCGGACACTCATGATGTTGTTGGCAAACTCAAGGAAGACGATGAAGGTACATCCCAGGAATTTGGGGGCTATATCCTTGAGCCTCTGAAAGCCGATTCCTGGTCCACACGATTGGCCATCCCATTGCCTGACGACTTCAGTCAATACGATGTTGAAGCCCTCATACACACTTTCCCCGGGGCCCACGAGATCTTCGGCGGCGGTGTGAGTTTTCAAGATTCTCAGGACAATCAGGGCTAATATATTGCTCTTGCACTTATTCCCGACTGTGGCAGAAGCATGAAGGAGAACCACATGAGATTTCTGCAAATTTTTCTCGATATCCTCGAATGGGCCACAGAGGGTTCACTGCACTATGACATGGGTCTTCCTGGGTTCCTGAGAGCAAAATCGGACCAGAGGTACTCGAGTGTTTGGAACACCTTTCGATCCAAAACTGCGGTTTTCCCTCCGCAGTTTTATTCTCCTCCAACGCCTGATACACCTTTCGCTGTCCTGTATGACACTCTCGTACACGATGAGGGGAGTCGGGGTCTGAGAACGAGATACGTGCCGTGACAGAGCAGAACAGAAATCTGGCATCGCGAATCACCAAGCTCGAGAAAGAACTCGAGAAAACGCACTCATCTGGGCGCCAAGCAACTACACAGGGTAAATTGTACGCTGAGAACGTCTCGTACTCGCCAGATACACACATACTCCCTTTCTCAGAGTTCAAACGCGAAGGCGGTTGGGACGGAATCGATGAATCATTCGCCGAGGCACCCGCAGAGTCAGCCCGTTACTTCTGGGCGAAACACGGACAAGTCGGCCGATATGCAGATCAGAACTGGGACAGTTTGCCTGATTTATGCTACAACTGCGAAGATGAAGAGTGTATTTGTTTAACGTCGAGCTACCACGATATCCATCAAGGCGATGCTTCTCAGTACAGAGACTGTCTCACCAACTACCCGAAATATGAACATAAGACAGACCTGAGAGTCTCCGTGGACAACACGCAAGACAAGCTTTCAGAGGTTCTTCGAAAATAGGTTCGGATTGGGATACATGCGTCACCACAACAGGCGAATCAAACGCTGCTGTGCACTACTTATCGTCAACAGACACGAGGATGACCCCAGATTGGTGCACGATGTTCAAGAAGTCCCCGGCATGGCAGGGAGTTGAGCAAGACACGAATTGGGAGGAATTGGAGACGGTGGCCGAGGATGAGGATGGACATCTGACTGTTGATGAACCGTCGCTTCCTAGAGTTGATTGGTAAAGTAATTACAGACTGTTAGGGCCGGGAGATATGAACGGTGACAGTTCAGGATGAAGCCAATTGACCTAAGTATTAGACTCAGATACCACCTAGTGACCGATGGTCTTGATATTAATCGAAAGACAATATAGACCAACCATGCCGCCCAGGGCGAAACCAATCATCAAGTCAACCTAAACAACCGAAGCTTCACGCGAGAAAACCAACTTTCGTATTCCAAGCAAAAGCCATCAGACAATTTCCCTGTCCGGCCAGCTTTAATTCCGTCAAACGTAGTATGTACATTGTACAAGTACAGCAAGTAGAGCAAAATGCTTCTTCAAGATGGCTGTCGTAAGTGACGGCAATTAGGTTGATACCACCCTGGCCTTTGAAGCCGGTATCCCGCCAAGCTCCTTTTGGTAGTCTCACTCGGACATTTTCACCAATTCCATGTCCTGCCTGAACGCCACGCCAAACCACGTCAAAAATAAACCATCTCATAAAATACATCATTGACTTTTTGTTAGTGCCTTTTCAGACTACTAAATGCCTTCCGGGACATCCTCTTCCCAGGACATGGAACGAGACAGGCCAGCTTGAGTCCACCATGTGTCTGGAATATCGCGGGAGGAGGCAAGGCCACGTATGATTCGGTGCATACCGGACAGCCACCTCTCTGCTTCGGCAGCGGTGCCAGATCCATCAGGGGCTTCGGGCGACTGTCTCGATTGCATTTCCTCTTGCAAGTCGGCAGCCACGTCTGCATAGGACCGCGTACCATAAGGGGGAGACGGCCTCGAGGATTCAGTGCGAAGTCTTGATACAGAGGTGCTGCGGGATAAGGATGAGCGATCAACAGTGTCAGAAGGGTGACGCAGCGGTCGCAAGCTATCACTGATAAACATCTGCCCCGGGGTGTCATCGGCATCCGACTCGTCATTATCAGCGACGGGGTCACAGGGAGGCTCTGTGTCGGTGATGGAGGTGTTGAGAGATGTTGCTTCAGCACTTTGCGACGCCGCGGCTGAAGCATTGGTGGACGCGAAGGACGAGCCCACGCTTGGGGGTTGAGGATCCGGGGTAAGAGTGGACTGCAAAGTGTCCCAAGCTCCATCGGCGTCGGGGCTCAGGCTGCGGTCTCGATCTCCAAGCCCATCGACATAGCGAACGCGAGCTGCCCGCAATAAATCGGCGGGACGACGCCAGTCAGTGTCATCACTGCCATCCGCAAAAGACGTGCCCTCGCGGCGGGGGAGGGCAGTGTGTGATCGATAGGTTGGATAGGGCGAGGGATGGATGTGTGAATGGGGGGACAAGCGACTGGAAGGGCGCCGGCGAGGACCCCCCTGGCGCAATGCAGATTCAATTGTTCTCTGCCTAGTTGCCTGGTACACCGAGGACGGATTAGCAGATGAAGCTGTAATCAGAATGAGAGCATGACTAACTGCTTGTTCCCCTAACGCTAGCATCTGAGCAACGTGACGTTCGCGAGCTGCCTGTGCATCGTCGTCAGAGTCATCGCCTCGACGCAGCGCTCTGGCCATTTCTCGGTCGGCCATCTCGTCAAGACGTGCTTGCTCCGCCTGTTCTCGGAGGCGGGAGGCGCGTCTCGCCTCGAATCTCGCCCTTGCCGAAGAGGAAGACGAACGCGAGGCGTCATTGCGAGTGCTGGGATGGGCAGCGAGGAGGTCGTTGTCGGGCTCAAGGGTGGCAAGCATGCGCAGGCGGTGCTCGCGGACATCGCGGGCTACATCGTGAGCAGTGCGACGGCGCTCGAAGCCGCGACGGATCGGTGTGCGGCCATGAGCCGGGTCTACGGGGCTTTTGGCGGCAGGCTTGGAGGGGATGTCTGACTCGACGGGGGCAATGAAGAGACTGGAAAAGGCACGGGCGCACACGGTCAGTCTTGTTATCACTTGAAGCCTTTCTGGGCAGGACTAGAGATTGCATATCGATTGACTATACACATGGCAGAGGAAGCATCGGAGAGCTGGCTCTATCTAGGTAGGAACAAGTGCACGTGTAGAAGCCGACGCCGACGCCGACGGAGGTGCCAGTGACAGCAGCGACAGCAACAGCGACAAGCGACGGCGCGTGGTGTTACAGGCACATGCTGGGCGCGCGTGCGTGACACGCGTGGCGATGGGATTGCGGATGCGATGCGGTATGCGGTGGGCGGTGGGCGGTGGTTGGAGGGATGGACTTACGGGAGACCCATAGCGAGCGAGGTTGCGCGTGCGCTGCAGGGCTAACGCTACCACTAGACAGGACGGGTAGGGGTATGGATTGGACTGCTGGTAGAGGGCCAGTGGGAGCGTGATGCGCGAACGAACAACTGGCAAGGCGACGACGGCGGACAGCGACAAAATCACAGCGCAAAGGCACTCGCAAGATAAAATGCACGGCGATAAAGAATCCCAGATGATGCGCAGCGATGCGCGACGAGGATGCGCCGTTGGTGGTGTCGATTATGCGATGGCTATGCGATGGTAACCAGGCGGAGGATTCGAGGGGTTGGAGGTTGATGAGGTGATGAAGGGTAAGGTCTGCGGGTGATGGTTGGAATTGGGTAAAAGGGGAGGGCTGGCGGGAGCGAGGTGACGACTCTGACGAGGGCGGCGAAAATGCGACCGTGGGTGCTGCTCCGTTGCCCTTTCATAACCTGAACAGATTGGAACAGGACGGGAGCGCGATGCTGCTGGGGGTGGGGCGTCGTCGTCTGCTGGGGGGCAGACGCGGGCGGCGACTCGGGGAAAGTGACTTCACGCTGCATGCGACGCGTGCCTACACGAGAGGTACCGCGTCTAGGTAGTTGATAGTCGACGGGCTGCCCGCGATCAACGCCAATCGATTGTCCTGCGCGCCAATCAGCGTGACACAGGACGCCGTAAGTGGACTTACTGCCGAGAGAGCAATAGCCGGCACGGAGGGAGACTCTGTAGCTAGGTAGACGATCAACGCAATAGCCCCCAACCAACAAACTGGAATAATCATCGACTTTATGGAATAGTACGGGATTCGATATGAATCCGGACCCCTTCGAAATGGAATTAACATCAGGCTGCGACTAGCTCCCACATGGGGATAGGTGCTGTAGATATATGTTTTTATCTTGCAGCCAGACAACTTAATGGCTCCGTGTGGAGAGGTATCCCATCATGGCGAGGCAGGCTAGGCATGCTTGAGGTCCCAGTTCCCGTCAGCATGCGTTATTGGTAGCGTGCTGCACGCCCTATCAGAGCCATGCAAGTCACCAACCCGCCGCCAAAGACGGGCTCAACCTCCAGAATCGATAGGCCCTCATTGAACCATCTCCATTCAACTAACCAGCACATACAGCTTCGAACAGCTTCAAACATCTCCATCCCAAGCTTTGCAACAACCCGATGACTCATACTCACCCTTGGGTGTAAACAAGCTACGGGACACGAAACACAAGCAACGACGACACAAGCGGCGACACATGAGATTTCTATGGGCTTGGCGTCTCACAGGACACTGAACCCGCCATCTGTCTGGCGCGGGCTGCCGACATCGCCGAGCACACTACAGGCTGTCTGACATATTGGATACAAAATTGAGATGAGCTGAACACAACGCCATCCAATCAGTTTCTAAACAAAAACAATGATTGAGCTGGGACTCGCCCGCATCAATGCCCTGCTCAAAAACACTCCACAGACATGGAAAGCTATCCACGTCGCCGGCACTAACGGCAAGGGTTCGATATGTGCATATCTCAATAGCATACTCGCCGCCAATCACGTCTTGCGTGGCAGATTCACCTCGCCTCACCTGTTAGATCGTTGGGACTGCATCACCATAAACGACAACGCCGTTTCAGAGTCCAAGTTCCGCCATTTCGAGAACTTGGTCATCAAGAGAAACAAAGACCAGAGTTTGGGTGCCAGCGAATTCGAGTTGCTCACAGCCACTGCGTTTGAGATCTTCGAGGACGAGAAGATCGAGGTGGGTGTTATTGAGGTTGGCTTGGGTGGAAGACTCGATGCTACCAATGCGTTGAAGCACAAGTCCGCAACGATCATCTCCAAGATTGGGTTAGATCACCAGTCATTCTTAGGGAACACGCTTGAGGAGATAGCCTTGCAGAAGGCTGGCATTATGCAGGCCGGTGTTCCCTGTGTCGTAGATGCCAGCAATCCACCATCAGTTTTAGAGGCGGTGCGAGCGAATGGTGGTACACTGAAAGGGGTTGTGGTTCATCTTGCAGACCTCAACTCTACCCCTTTACCCTCAAAACCAGAGTACCAAGAGCTTGAGCCTCATCAACAGCAGAATCTGCTGTGCGCATACGACGCGTTCCGGTTCGCATTTCCCTCCAACACCATGTCTATAGACGGCCTTCTCACGGCGGCCATACAAGCGACCTGGCCGGGAAGATTACAGTCAATAAGCATTGAGCCTCTTTGTGGTAAGGCGGAGGACGTGCTTTTGGACGGCGCTCATAACCCACAGTCCGCAGAGGCGCTCTCATCGTATGTCGAGAAACGTTTGCGTAACCATGGTAAACCCATAACATGGGTTCTCGCAGCATCTGCGGGAAAAGATCTAGCAAAGATACTAAAGATAATTCTACGAGATGGGGACAATGTGGCCGCTGTGAAATTTGGTCCCGTTGATGGGATGCCTTGGGTGAAACCCATGGCAACGTCGAGCATCCTTGAAGCTGTCGACGATCTCGCTATTTCTATACCTAAACGTCACGATGCGAAAGGGGAGCTTATAGAAGCCTTGCAATGGGCCAGCGAGGCATCTGCACGAGGTCCCCTGGTGGTTGCCGGGAGTCTCTACTTGGTTTCTGATATTCTCAAACTTTTGCGAGCGTCGAAATCCTCAGCATAGTATAATGCCGTGTTCGACCTGACTCAACTCAGGCTTTGGCGAACACGGCCCTTCACTACATGACTGAGTGCCAGGTTGTACGTTTATGACTGTATATAAGCTTGTGATATAATTTATGAACATACAATAGCTCAATGATCCTGACTGATGAAGTTTGACACATCTCTAAATGTAACTATCCGCATTATAATATAACTAGAGTTATGCACTTACGCGATCTCGCTCACGTGTTCATCACTGTCTCTCCTGCCCATCCGTCCTACTCGTGCTGAGAGATGTCATTTGATACTGGACTCATATCTTGAACGGATTAGAAATTCTGAGTGATCAACACCAAACACTAATCTCGACTGTTAGCCTCTAATCTTTCTCCATCTTCGGCCAAACCATCTCCCTAGACTTGCTTGGTAAGTCTAAGGCAAACAGCAATGTCCTCAAAAAGGACAGCGTCTCCGGCACATCTAATCATAGTATGCTGCCACGGCATCTGGCAAGGTGGCCCAGGAAAAGGCTTCGATGAAGCGGAGTGGCTCATCGCCCCCTTTCAGGCGGGGGAGACGCCGACCTTTATTGAGCATATCAAAGCCGGCCTGCGCGTTTTAAAGGAAGACGAATCTTCTGTTTTGGCGCTCTCTGGGTACGTCTCACGCCATAATTTGTTATTTTAGCAATGTTGCGAATCATCGATTTTGATTTTACTCATGTTGGAATACTTCTACAAAGATACTATACTAATTCAGTTCTCTCACAGCGGCCCGACGCGCAAAGAGACAGAATTGTCTGAAGCAGAGAGCTACTTCAACGTCGCAGTAGCCAACAACTACTTCGGCATCTGTGAGCCTCAATCTGCAGTCAAGAGGATCCTAATCGAAAGATTTGCACTCGATTCATACTCGAACGTTCTTATGTGTCTTGGTCTATTTTTTCACAGCTTCGGTACCTTCCCCGAGAAGATCACCATCGTCAGCCATGGCTTCAAGAAAGAGCGCCTTGTCGACTGTCATTGCGCCGCTATCGGCTTCCCTTTGAGCCAGGTGGATTTCGTTGGGGTCGATCCACCTGGTATGCTAGATGGATCGAATCAGGCTGCTATCAAGGGGAATGAGAAAGCTATTGCAGAATGGCGAGCAGATCCCCATGGTAGGAGTGAGGGATTGGCTGGGAAGAGGAAAATCCGGAACCCATGGCACATACCACAGCGGATGTTTCATACTGAATCGGATCGAAAACGCAGTCATGTCCAGTCGACTCTTTGTGATGATGGTCAGGAATACCTAATTGAGGGAGTTCCTCAACCTTGGTCTTTTGGGGCCGAGACTCGTAGAACACCGTTGCCGAATTGACCTAAACCCAGTAGCCTCCACTTCGTGGGCATGATCTCGTGATCCTAGATCTTCGAAGATACCGCTTTGTCAGTGGCATCAAACGACTTGATGGTATCGAGCACGAATCTTGTTGCATCCTTGAGCATCTCATCATTGAAGACGTGCCCTACCCCCGGATACATATTGTCCTCAACATAGACGCCTCCCTCTTTCCACCAACCATTTGTCGCGTCCTTAAAGAAATCGAGAAAATCCTTCCCATCTTTATACGGAACAAGCTTATCAGTACCGCCTGACAGAATCTGGATTCTCTTCCCTCTAATCCTTGAGTCGAATATCGGCCGTATTCTGTCCTTCTCGGCGGCTGAAGGGGTTTTCGAAACTTCGCCCGTCCCGAAGATAATACCCTTCGCGTCAAACTTCTTACACGTCGCAACGAGCGACTCGGGAAAGTCTTTGCTCCCTATGAACGATGCGCCCTCGTCTGCGGTGTACGTCTGGAGTTTAGAGCGGCGTGCTCGGTCTTTCATCAGATCTGCAAATCATCAGCCATGCGCACACGCCACAAGTTTCGCCCTCTCACCCCCCTCGAAGCTTACTCATATAATCCGGACACCCAATAACCACAACTCCCGCCGTCACCCTCGGCTCAGCGAAAAGCAATTGCCAAGTAACATGACCGCCCAAACTGATACCCAGCACAATATGCTGGTCAATCCTCCTCTTTCCCTCAGCCGTCGCTCCCGGTCCATCGCCATCTCCAAACAGATAAGAGGGCAGCGCATCCATGAGGTGCATGGTATCTACCACCGTGCCGTTGACCGTCGTAAACATGTCCTGCGCATGTGTCTTGTTGCCTTTATTCCAGGACTCGTTGTTCAGATCATTGACTAGGCGGGAGCCGTGGTTCCGGACGTCGATGGATATCGCTATCAGTCCCCTTGTACTTGGGCTAGTGTTGGTATTTGAGGGGGAGGCGTTGTAGGTGGAGAGCATGTGATGCGCGATGTACGCCATGTCTTCGCGCTTGCGGAGGCGGCCGTGGTGAAGCCATAAGCACGATATTGAGGTCGAGGCTGGAGGGAGCTCTGAAAGTCCGTAGATGTCGACTTGGAGACCGGTGATTGCCAGTGTGGTTTTGGAGACAGTGGGGGTGGTTTGTGTGGCGGTTAGGGGGTTGTAGTCTGTCATTGTGACGAAATATCAAGGGTACGGGGCTTCTTGGAGATCGGAGGCTCGAGATTATGTGGTAGTGGATGATGAGATTCTGTTTGCGTCGATGTGGTGAGTGATCTCATAATCTGCCGTGAGGTTGTTGAGGTGAGCGATCTCGGCTTGGCAATCTCCATTTTGGCGGGGTTCGAACCTCGGACCGTTACATGACGGGTGTTACAAGCCGGATGGATCCGATATCTCGCTACATGGCAGATATCTCATCTTGACGAGCCCTTGAAGCATTATTGAAATTGAGCGAGTTTTATAATCAGAACAATTTGGTCGTGGCAAGTCAAGTCTCATGTGTGGGAGTGTTGTGAGTCCCAGGCTTTGAAAGGCTCGACATGGGCTGGTAAACCCTTCTGAGCCAATGTTGAAGGCTATATTAATTTCCGAGAATGTCAAATAACTCACGAGCGAGAAGACTCTAGCTGGTAAGATAAGACTCTTTATGAATTGTCGCTCCATCATGTTCGCTCACTCACTGCCAATGTTTTCACCGTTTTACGCAACAAGTCCCAAGAAGGCTAGCGATGCCGTCAAGCTGATGGCGGCAGCGTGGTTCCCAAAATAACCCAGCAAATGTTCATATCACCCAATCACGGCGTACAAAACCCGAGCTGCCCAATCGGAGATTTCGTTGCGCTCCAAATGCTACGGCGTCGAAGCCAATGAAAGTACACCCTAGGAAGGGAGCGAGCACCACCTATCCAGACGACTCAAACGTGCGACGACAAGCTGAGAAGGTTTCCGGCACCTATCCCTTCCAAGTCCAGCTCTCAGTACCGTCTGTCGTCTACATTGAATGAAACTCGCATGATCCGATCATTAGGACCCTGTCCTTCAGTACTTAGACCCCACTAGTCGACGACATGGTTAGCCAAGGCGGTCCTAAAAAGAAAGTGAAGACGGGGTGTCGTACATGCAAGTGAGTTCGCCCGGTTCGCCAAGGAATGCTACCGTGGCAGCCCGCCGGAGACTCTGACCAAAACACGTTCATGTTAGAACTCGGCGCGTCAAATGTGATGAAGGCCGTCCAGCCTGCCAACGTTGTGTTTCGACAGGGCGGGTATGCGATGGCTACGGTATCTGGGGTGGCGGTGGGAACGCACTCACACGTAGATCTGCTGCTGCCACGACCGCCCTGAAGGCTAGCTCCCTGCCGTGCGATTTGTTCCGCTCTTTTAGCGAAATGACTGTACAGGAGGAACAGTGCTTTAAATGGTTTCGCTATCGCACCTTTGTCAAGTTACCCCTCCCGGTCATCACGCCGTTTTGGCATACACTTGTGTTCCAAGCTTGGTACGTATCACACTATCATCCAAATACTCCTGCCTCCTTCTTGCATTTTCGAATTACCCTCGTCTATACAGCTAACCTTTCGCCACAGTATGTCAACCCTACTCCTCTGCCACTCCATATTAGTGGGCGCGGGACCTGCTTCGGGTGCTATCGTCATGGGTGATTACCTAGACTAACGCAATGTCCTCTTTTATCTATAGGTGCCGCTGAGCCAGCGATTCTTCATGCTGTCATTGCACTCAGCGCAGCACATCGAAATGAAACCATGAAACAAGACCAAGGCCCTGAGCCATACACTGGCTCCGATGCCGAAGAAAAGTTCATGGTACGAGAATATAGTAAAGCAATCGGCTTCCTTCAACCCCATTTCACTAAACGGGATAAGAAATCTTTGCAAGTAGCCCTTGCCACTTGCGCCATATTCACATTTCTTGAAAACCTCCTGGGAAATTACAACGCTGCCCTGGCCCATCTTCAAAGTGGATTGAAGCTCTTAGCTACATGTCATAGCTCTGAGATCCAATCCAGTGATGACGACACAAATGTCAAACGACGAGGCTACGTTGACGACTGGATCATCGAGACATTTATCAGGTTATTCGTGCAAGCAACTTTATTGGGCCAAGTCCCTGTCGCTACGTATCACATGATACCGAAATATTCAACCGAAATACTACCAGCATCTTTCGACTCCTCAAACCAGGCCTGTCACCATTTAGACAAGATACTAATTCAGATCATGCTCTTAGGTGAGCAGTGCTCATCGCCACCACATTGCGGCGCTGAACCCGTCTTTCCCCCGGGAACAGATGACCGTCAACTCTATCTACAGAAACAGCTCGATGTCTGGCAAACGGCGTGGAACGCGACTACAACGAGCGGGTGGTCCCGACTAGGGGCTTTTTACTTCAAGATCCTCGCCGCATACCATACCATGGCATCCATCTTGGTGAACACACTGACGTGGCCGGCCTGCGAGACGATCTACGACTTTCACACCAACAAGTGGTTGACTCTCATCACGCAGCTGATCGGCATGTATAATGATCACCGTACCGATGGAACGCAATGGCATCACGACTTGATGAGAGAAGTCCCCGATAAAGTCTCTGCGACTACCGGAGACAAGGGGTGCATTCCCTTGATCTATTTCGTAGGGATTAAATGTCGCATACATCGCATCAGAATGCAAGCCCTCAAGATACTAAACGCTATACCCCATAAAGAGGGCATGTGGGATAGCGATCTCATCAGCGCAGTTCTAGAAGAGGTTATGAGGATAGAAGAAGGCGCCTACTACCTCGGTCTTGATAAAGGCGACGATTTTTCGCCTGGCGATATCCCAACTGCGGAAGATCTCACACTGCCGCCCTTACCAGAGAATAATCGTTTAATTGATGTCACGGTTGGGTTGCCGGACAATGCCGGCGGGATAATGACACTGAAGTATGGGTTAAGAGATGAGGAGGATTTCCAGACGAGACGATGTATGAAGTTTTATGACTTGAGCACACAGGTTTGGTATGACACGGGGGCAATATGATAATCATAGATTCTGTCCTAAAGGATGCATGTCAATTGGTATGTGTCTCGGCGTGTTGTCTCGTCCGGTGACAAATAGAGCTATTTTATAAACTTGATGCATCGCGAAGACACATAATCGATCTGATATTAGCTCTGATGGTTTGTGCTGATGCTCTTGAAATGGTGAATTGGACACGTTGAAGCTCCAACCTTCGTCTAGGTGAATGAGCATAGCAGAAGGGATGCAGTAATCGGGGCATATCCCCCAGCACGAAGTCCCTTTATAGAGATATGGCCACCACAACAGGCACTGTGCACGGGCCACAGTGTCTGCCTGCTACTTACCTATGTCGTCAAGTTCTTGTACGGGGGGTTTATCAAAGTTGAGTTCGTACGACTGTATCAACTATCAACTACCATGTCCTCGACAGTCGCTTCATCTGCAAAGTCGTAATCGGTACTTGCTTGATTCTTTTATTTTTTAATTTTGGCTAATTGTACCAAAATCCACTGACCTTTGTTTATTGCTGCTCCGCTTTTCTGTCCTGGTGTGCCGTAGCTGCCACGGGTCAACAGAAGGACATGGAAGGAGGTGGCATATCAAACAGGGCTCGGCTTCGTTGAAAGGATCGACCAAGCAACGAAAACTGGTAGGTAATTGACTGTTTACGTGTCAGTGTGTCAAACAAAGGGCGTCCAAGGCAGCTTGGTCTCTGCTGCAACCAAGTGACTTGTCACTGGCACCCCTCAACTGACAACATACACCACTCATGCATTGGCATGGGCATTCACTCACTGCCTACTTCAGACGCCTTTGTCATGATCATGTGCATGTTAAACACCGTGCATGCTCTTTTTAGTCTCCAGCCTACCTATATCTGACGAGTGTTTGCAACTTGTTTCGATGAGTTCCCATGTCCTCGCTGACGTTGTTTCTTAGGGCCAGCTCTCATCCTCCTTCTAGTCTGTGATGGATCCTTCTGATCACTCGCTGCGCTCAGGGTCGACAGAGGACGATGTCCAAAGCATTAGTAGGTCTTCGCAAGGACACTCCTCCCAGGGTCAGGCAGCGACCTTGCCCGATTCGCAGGATGAAGCCAGTTTGGAGGGGCATCGGAACATGATGCTGGCGAGCTTGCTTGAAGACTACTACCGTAACCGAGCATTGGAGTTCCTGAACACTACGAATTCGGATCAGCATTTCACCCGACAGTCACCAGAGGTACAGATTGTCGCCCATCGTTTATTCGAGCAAGCCAGTCAACTGCTTTCGTCAAATGGTTTACTCCCTTCTGCTGCAACTTCTGACGAGTCCCGAACGACGCGACGCCAATATCTCGCTGGTCTTGACAGTCTTGTCGCCGGCTCACAAGCATCGAATGCGCTTGACTCAATGCGCGACCTAGTAGCTCAGGCTTCGCAACTCGCAGTTAGCGATCCTGCTGCCGACTTGCAATTAACCTTGCATCAATCGGCACCGGCGCGCAGTCACTATAAGTCGTCTTTCAGAGAAGATTGCTTACTGGGAAGAGGAGGCTTCGGAAAAGTCTATCAATGTTATAACTTGTTGGACCAGAAGACCTACGCGGTGAAGAAAATCCTCCTGTCACCCAAGCTGGTGAAAAGCTTCTGTGATGGCAAGCATGACGACTTACAACACATTTTGAGAGAGGTCAAGGCCATGGCAATGCTTGATCATCCTAATATTGTTCGATATCATGCTACTTGGTTCGAGGAGCCTCAACAACCACCTGCTGGAGCCCAAAACACATTGGGTAAGTCGAAATTTCCGTATATATCTCTCTTGGAAACCGAAGTCTTAATACGCAGAACTAGATCGAGTTGGTAGCCAACCTCAAAGACGACGCCAGCAACTCTTGCTCCACAGTCGACCGTTCGACGAATCCAGTGATCAGTCATCATTGCATGTACCATCACCGGAGCCATCTGCTGGTCACAGTATTGTTTTCGGAGAAGATACGTTGTCCACTCCCTCTTTGGGCCGCAGCATCGTGTTTGGTGAGGATAGTAGGTCAGAGCATAATGTGTCTGCTGAAGGCAACAATGCACAGGCTGGAAACTTGGGATGGTCTGAAGCCGATATGTCCGACTCCGATGATAGTGATTCGGCTTCGGTCTCTGAAAGTAATATTTTCACTGATGGTAGAACGAATTCCAAACCCGCTGTTCAGGAGCCCTCTGGACCCGACGGACACATACCTTCCGCATTGTACATACAGATGTCAATGTATCCGATGAGCTTGTCACAGTTTCTGTCTCCGTCATCGTCCCATTCCACAGGCTTGCGGCACTGTTTCCATCTAGCTCCGACCCTCCGCCTTCTCTCCTCCATACACGACGGGCTACAATACATTCACAGCAAAAGTATGATACACAGGGATATCAAACCGGGAAATATCTTTCTGTCTGCGCCTAGCGCGGATTTCGACTCCGGATCTTGCAATATCTCCTGTAAATTATGCGCGAATCCCGACTGCGGGGAAACTCGACCATCATCACTGTTTTTGAACCCCCGGATTGGAGACTTTGGACTCGTGCACCAGCTGGCGCATGGCGATGTACCAGGATCCTCCCCAAGCTCCTCGGACTCGCAAAAGGGGGCAGGAACTACATACTACCAACCACCTGATAGTGGCGAGAAAAATGAAAAGATTGACATATTTGCGCTCGGTGTAGTTTTTGCCGAGATGTTATGCAAATGCGACACAGCTATGGAACGCGCCAGGATGCTCATGGGGTTGCAAGAAGGCGAACTCCCTCCAGGACTCGAGA
This sequence comes from Xylariaceae sp. FL1272, assembly GCA_022432385.1. NCBI lineage: Eukaryota > Fungi > Ascomycota > Sordariomycetes > Xylariales > Xylariaceae > Xylariaceae sp. FL1272. Next base: position 324,209 of record JAJJXC010000022.1, read on the forward strand.
AGATGATAAGGGATGAGGGCCATGCACCCGAGACAGCAGACCTGGTTTTACAGTTGTTGTCATCGATGATCGAGAAAGATGCTGGGAAAAGGTGGTCTGGATCCCAAGTACGCGAGGCGCTTCGAGATCTGCTGGGGAGGTGCGAGGACTAGTAGTCATCAACCACCTCAGAGATGTGATGGAGCACAACCACGGAATGGAGTTCGGTTCCGTACAGGTACATAATTAGCATTATACCCACATACACCACACAGATGTAAGAAGCAGTTTGCAAGTGCTGCGAATCGCTACACTCTCACGTGTCACTTTACGCACTTCGTGCTTTAAGGAGATGACGAAGAGTTGTATCGTCTGGTTGGCAACGCAACCGTGACCAGTGAAGATAGTTAGTCACTGACGCAGAGATAACAGACGCAGACACAATCAAAGTAGAGAAAGAGTGAAAGTGGAAGAAAAAGAAACATCCCCCTTAAAGACATTATCACTACCATATGTGTAATATTGCCTATGCCCACATGCCCCTGTAATCCCCTCGCACCACACACAATCGTGTACGACATACCGAAGTATTGCTAAGACGTATCAAAGCTAAGCTCCTCATGGAGTTGTTGTCATGGACGTGGCCAGCCAGCTCTGGAAAGACCACCAGCGGTCTTGATCACATGGAATGTGTCAACACCACTGAACCAAACTGCCCTGATTGGTTTTATTGAATACTGCATTGGTAATTGAGTATTTAAGGCACCTACCTCAACAAGCCAGAAATCAGAATGGTCGGTGACGACTGTTTGGTTGCGGCGCAGCGCACTGTTGTGTATTCGGAAGGGAGTTCGTTCAACTTCTTTGCTACCTGCTTTCAATAAGCCCAATTCTGGCGCCTATAGAAAACCATGGAGGCAGAAAAGTAAGCTGGTCCTATGCATTGTCGTCGCCTCAGGCGTTACACAACCTTCGATCGTCGACCAATTGAAACGGTTTCCTTCGTAACACAATCCATTACCATGAACGATTCTATCATGTGCGAATATTCTCCTGTTGCACTGATGCTGTGACATGTTTCGGAAAACTTAAATCTCTTTTAACGCAAACAGTCACACAGGGGACGACCCAGACTCCAGAGCGCTTGCTTACCTGAACATCTCGATTTTGGGACATGAGGAGCGGAAACTTCGTATTATGCCGAATACATACCTTACCTCATACTAAACACAATCCACTCCCTAGTGCTACTACTTTAGAGCTATACTTGACACTTAATAATCAACGGTTTAGATTTCTCAGTTCAAATAAGAAATGACAAAGAACCGAGTCTTTTTGAACTTATTTTGTACACTAAGTCATGATTCTATCGCCGTGTTTTCTATTGACGACCGAGCGATGAGGCAAGTCGCTTTGATCATCAACCCCAAAGTGGAACGATGGGAAGGTGCCGATGGGGTGCATAACAAGGGACATATTAGTGTATCTGCATAATTGCCGGGGCAATTGATCAATATTGCGTATAACTGTTGACGAATGCGGGAAGAGAGCGTGCCGGCAGCATCCGCCCCAACTGGCGATCGACTTGGACCCTTTCCGCTGACAATTTTGCCCAGAATCAGTCGTCCGGAAATCTTATATTGACTCCATAATATAGTCATGCGAGTATGATGGAGACCTTTACATGAAAACTCCGGCCACTCATCTTTCAACCCCCATGCATCGTCCGACCATCCGAGAAAATGAACGTGGACGGACCTCGGTGCGCTCGTCGGCATCATGATACCCATATCCCAACAAGGGCTCATACATGACGATTGGACAGATCCCGGCGACGTCCGCTTCGACGTTGTGGGAACAAACAGTGCACCTGATAATGTATGTACGATGTTGGAAACTCTACGACGGATGGTCGTCGACGGGGCTAGGGTTTATCGTCCGATGACTCCGACCTTCCGAGAGCGACCAACTCGAAATATTTCCATGTCTCCATGCGCGTACAGAGCACGATGCGTTACAACGCCGCACAGACATACCCGAGGACACGACTCGTGCATCGCAAACGACCCCAACGCCATCAAATGCGGAGCCGCGGACGTCAGAAGCATATCTCGAAGCTCAATCGACCCAATTGAAGGTCAAGCACCAGAAGGCTCAAGTCTCTCTACCATGCAGCTTGCTGCACCATGTAACTCTTCTTAGTGGTAACCCTACCAGACAAGGAAGGAAATTACAAAAAACACGGACAAGGTCCACATTTGATGTGCTTCGCTGTCTGGATCCTAGCCGTCCCGCGCAATGCCCTCTTTAGGAGCGAGGTATATATTATGAGCAAGGGGACCGCAAGACAGGTGTTGTTGCTGGACTGGCTATTTCTTGGATGCAACGTGGAGAGATCTGTAGAGGAACAGGATTAGGCAGATATCTCTCGATCCAATTCATCACGTGTTATCATGTCGACTCTGATGTCGACTCAATTCTCACCCGTGGGCAGCCTTGCCCTGTTAGCGATTTTGACCGTTAGTCCCCAACGTTGAGATAACAGAGTGAGTTTCAAGGTCGAAACACGACTAATACACGTTCCAGGTCCCGCTTTACTATGCGTGGCAGATTGTATATCGCTACTTCTTCCATCCTCTGGCTCGGTACCCGGGCCCAAAATTAGCTGCAGTCTCTGAAGTTAGTCAAGAAGTGTAACGGTTTGAATGAGATGTAATGAAATAACCACTACTAGTTTTGGCACATCTGGTCTATGCTCGCTGGCCGCGAAGTCTTCGATATCTGGGACTTACACAAACAATACGGTCAGTTGCTTGAAACGCAATATCGTTCCCCATTCTAACCTCGTTACAGGCGACGTGGTACGCATCGGACCGAATGAGCTCTCCTTTAATTCCTCACAAGCCTACCAGGACGTCTATGGACATGTCACCAAAGGGAAGGATAGATTCTTGAAGACGGAGTTCTACGACAATGGTGATCCGACCCCTCGCATTACCAGTGCGATGGACCCAGCGGTCCACGCTCGTCAGCGCAAAGCTTTGTCGAATGCCTTTAGCGCCAAATCCCTTCGCGATCAAGAAGATGTTGTCCAGAAGTACATGGACATGCTCGTAAAGCAATTATCGAATCTTGGGGAGGATGGAAAGAAGGCCCTCAACATGTCGGTCGTGTTTAATTGGGTGACTTTTGACATCATAGGTCGGTACCATCAACCACATATATATCTCTGCGAGTGCTTATTCAGACTTCAGGTGACCTGGCTTTCGGAGAACCATTTGGCGCAGTGGAGGAGGGCCGCACACCCTTTTGGGTCGGTCTCATTCTCGAAGCCACGTTCACCGCTTTGATAACCACTTTGTTGAAGAGAAAGCTACCACTGTTGAAGAACTTTGTGCCCTATATGTTGCCCAAAGGCGCCGATGAAAAGCGCAAGGCGCACTATGGGATGAGTATTGAGAAGGCACGGAAGCGTATTCAAGCTGGCGATACTGGACGTGCAGACTTTTTCTCTCACATGCTGAAGAAAGGCACAATGAGCGAAGGAGAAATCGTTAGCCAAGCCTCGACGCTCATAGTCGCCGGATCGGAAACGACAGCGACTTCACTCGCTGGAACAACTTGGTATCTCCTCAAGAACCCGAAGGTTATGTCCAAGTTACAGGACGAAGTTCGAGGTGCATTCGACAGTCTCGACCAGATCACCGGAGATAGCACCGGAGGACTGCCGTATCTGCATGGTGTAATCGAGGAGAGCCTGCGCTTATTCCCCCCTGCTGCTTTCGGTCTTCCGCGATACTCACCAGGAGCTCTGATTGACGGCCACTATGTTCCCGCCGGAACGACAGTGTCGGTCAACCCACTTATGATGGCGCGCGATCCTCGCTACTGGCATGAGCCAGAGTCATTCATCCCTGAGAGATGGATCGGGGAGGGTCTCAACGATGAGAGAAAAGCAAGCCAGCCTTTCAGTAGTGGACCCAGGGCTTGCCTTGGCATCAACCTTGCGTATATGGAAATGAGAATCATTCTCGCCAAGGTAGTCTTTGCTTACGACTGGGAGCTTGCTCAACCTCTCGATACGTGGATGGAGTCGTGTGCTAACAGGCTACTGTGGGAAAAGCCTGATTTGATGGTTAAGTATCATCCCCGCGTGGCAGTTTGAGGAGTTGTATCGACTAAACTGGGAAAACTGCAAAGAAAGATAAGAAAAAATCCCAACAGGGAAATTGAAATGGGGCGTGTTGATTCGTCGCCGATGCATATAAGAAAGATGATCATCGATAAGTGCTACACATAAGCAAACTGTGCTACAAAGGTTTCACAATATAATACAACTTGAAACGCGAATTGATGGGTCAACAAGTCCATTTTATCATGATGTTTATCTTTTTATAGGCTATCTCAGGTGACGAAATAATTTATGGAACCATTACGAGTCTACAGTTGGTCGAGAAGTAAAAGAATGACACTCTTGACTCCAAATTGCTTTCGCTAACGATATTTGCTTGCACAGCAGCACAACAATACATCACGGAGTAACGAACCGCCCCTTGCTGCTTGTGGTGCTGTACGCGAACTCGTGTACAGGTATGACCAACATACTCCAGCTTCAACAGGCCCAGGAAGAAGGGGCGTTAGCAGACCTGGGCCTACCACTTCACAATGTGCAACTCGGGTCTACTCCATTAAGAACTCAGCGTTCAGGACAAAAGTCCCTTGCCTGCAGCTTCATCATAGAACCTAATCGATTGTACTAATATCGCCGAGTCGCCATTCGACGGAGATGGTTTGCGAATATAAATGCTGTAATCGTAGAAATGTCGATGACCCTTTGTATCAATCAACGACGGCCAATTGTTACTTGCTGACGACAAAGGTTCCGCTGTTTAGGCCAGTTCCAAGAGGATAAACGAAAGCGTTATCGAATCCGACTTCATTGAACCCGGCCCTCTTGGCGGTCGCGCGTGCTCTACCATCATCGCCGCGCCGGGCGGCCTTGATAGGTTTGGCCATAGGCCGGTTAGCGTCATAATCCCAATCCAAACGCGCACGTGGCAATGGTGGTGATGGGCGAGGCTCTCTGGGTGTGCAGCGACGCTCTTTTCTGCGAGATTTCAAGTCCATTCTCGCATTGTGTTTCCATTTTCTCATTTTTGGACGTCCTGCGCATCGAATGTCCTTGTTATATCGACCGCCCTTGTGATACTCATCAGTGTAATACATGATGCCTGAAACTGGATGGTAATGAGTAGCGACGTGAGTGATTGGTTCTTTAAGTTCCAATTGTGGAAATGTAATGCCTTGAAGCATGTACTTGGACCGGAGAGTCCCTCGTAAGGACTTTCTTACTTATAGAGTTGACGAGTAGGTGTTCGCGTACTAAACACGACAGTTCCTACAATATAACATTGATCGAGCAGAAAACAAGGGCTTCATGTTCGAATCGCACTAATTGCCTTGAGGCTGCACTCTTTGTAGTAACAAGCTTTTGACCGGGCAACAAAGAATCAGCAGCAAAGTCTATGTGGACGTTAGCTGCGAAGAGCACTCGTTTCGTTCTCTACCATATGTGCTTAAAAATTTGAAGTAGATACTACCAGAAGAAAATTACGCCAGAGCAGAACCCGCTTGAGAGACGCTTCAATCGAAAAATCACACCGAGAATACAAAAGACACACAACAGACTCGAAGCAATGAGCAACACCTCTAATCCATGATGTTCCTTGTCCCTTTGCATCTCTAAAAGGCTAAGCTATGCAATATATTTGCTATATAATCTTTCCAGACCTAGCCCCGCGGGCGACCTCAAGTATCGTCTCGATGATATCATGTACAAATTTGACATCGCTCGTGAAGAATCATGCGCGTAACTCGTACCACTAGCATTAGGCACGGCTCCTGCACTGTTCCTCTAGATTGTGACGAAAAGGATGGGTTGGCGTTACGCCGCATCGACGTACAGCTGCTAGCACGTCGCGGCACTGACCTTGTTGTACATACATCGCATTTAAAAGCCGTGTGTTAAATCAAGCGGACTATGCCACTGATCGCGGTCTACCATCCAGTCGCCCACGCAGTGGAAAGTTTAACTTTGGCGACCTAAAAGCTGTCGTATGCTCTCTGAGAGCCAGCACTCCGGGACTATAGGCTCGTCATCCTGCTAACTCATAGATCCTCATTCTCCATTGATCATTCGATCTCCCTAGAACCAGCAGCGAGAACGTTTCCTCTCGCACATCTTATTTCGCATGCGGTTTTGAATTTGATATTGCGCGACTGCGTCCGTGAGTGCTGATATATCCCTAGGTTTGGTGTGTTGTATCTCGATGCTTTAGTAACTGTAGGTCCTGAGATAAACCATGTATGGACTTGGTGGGAAGGCTCTACATGTTTTCGTAGCGGCAGGCTTTGGTTGAGGAATTTCGAACAAGCATCATTGATGAAACGAGACGATGTCGTCATGAGTCTGGACCTTTGAAAATCGTATCTTTTCCGGGTTGCGCAACGAGGCCGTCGATTTGCGCACATGCTCATAAAAAAGAGGGAAACAAGGGGCGCAAGCTACGATAATGCCGACATTGAGCTCCGCGACGCTGCGTGAGAGGAGTATGTCAGTCAACCAGCGTCGCTATTGCTGCCTGGTTTGAGGCAATGAAGGGAGAGAGAACCTTAATTCGGCAATCGTATTCAACCCCAAAAGCGGTTCGACTGAATAGGAGTTCGCAACCACCACGATCACTATAAGTCGTGCCAAACTCGCGCCACAATCTCTACAATACTCAAGTCAGTTCTGGACGTTGTGGTTCACTTCTGCGTACAGCACTCGTGACTCACCCTAATCCACCGGCAAAGACCGCCCCAAGCCCGAGTTTCTGTCTCAATGTGACGTGCAATTTCCGTATGATAGGTATTGGCAAGGAAAAGAGCCAAAAGTCCGTGATAACAGCGAAAGCGGCATTAGTGTACAGTAAAGGGCCTGTGAAAGCGTTGCAGAAAATGGCGAGTGGAGTGAAAGGGTTTCTCAACACCCGATTGATATTGCAACGAGCCGTGAAGGCAATCGAAACAGCGGTGAGTGGAACGTAGAAAAGGCTCATGATAGCAATGGTGACGAGGACAAAACGCCGAAAGCTGTGATTGACGCCGAATATAGCGTTATAAAGCAGCAGAATTGACAGCTTAGTAAAGAAGATGGTAAACAGGTATGTGATGCCGCTTATAGAGATGAACTTTATGTTGTCAACATCAGCATCATCTATCCAACCAAGGCATCTCGTTCTTACCTGGCTGTTATATGATGTCGAGATGTCTGATATCGTTTGCTCAATGATCGGTCGCAACGGATGTTGCAGCTGGACTGAGAATAATTATCAGATCAAGACCAGCTTCCAGCTAGTCAATCTGGCCACCTTACAGACAATGTAGACAACGGCATGCGCTACTGAGCCAACTTGCACTCGCTATGAGCCTTAGTGCACGTTCTCTGTTGATATTAAGAGGCGCAATGCGACATACCGCAGCAATGAAGCAGGTGTCTGTACATGAAGCGATATATCAGCAAGCAGTTGCATTACCAAGCATCGATCACAGATTGTCTCACAATCATTCCATTCCCAGCTTCTAGACAAACGAGCACAGACATATGCGCGTATAGAGACCGCAATCAACATCAGTGCGACGAAAACACTTAGAATCGCGAATGTCGGAGTTGACAATGTAGTTGAGTCCGATGTCGAGAGTCACTCTCGGGGGCGGCACCAGCGCGAACGATTCTGATGTACGGGAACTGGGCGATTGATCGAGAGCTATGTCGGCGATGCGTAACTCTTCACGAGCGGTAGAGATTGACTGTTGGCGGGAGAAGGGGCTCAATCCACTGTGATGCAACTGGACTGTCGCGTGGTTGAAATCGACAGCGAAGACTAACAAGCTGTCGCGAAAAAGTATGGTAACTTGAGCATCAACAAGAAGCACATTACAGTATCTCTCGAATCTCAGCTTCCCATATTCAGAGCGATTCGCGACGTCCCAGCTGCTGAATTAGGTGAAGGATTCGGCCCCCAACACAGGGTTATTTAATTAGAGGTGTCCGACAACGCGACGATGCATAATAGTGAAACAGATCCTAGCGCGATCGTATCAAGAAATAGTAGAGAGTTGGACATTTGAAATAGTTGGCAATCGTCTCTTGGTCGACGGCTCAGGGCTAGGAATAACTCGGATCATAGTGGACTTCTCATGTAGGGTACATACGAATCTCAACTCTGAAAATAGAATCCGTCTTGCCTTTTTTTCACATCAAGCAGGCATCTTTAACAAAAGACAAGCTGACGCTAGATGCCCTCCGGGCATTAAAACCCATAAAGCTGGATCAAGTACTTTTTAGTACTGCCTCCGGCTAATAATATGCTCGCCGCCACACTTTGCGCACGGCCGAAGAGTTTCGTCAGGAAGCGCAGCTTGAAAACATTAATAATGTAGATTAATAGATAGATCGCGTTTTGCATAAACTTTTTATATACGTACATCGCTATATAAAGCTCCCGGCTTGCTGTAGGCTTGCCGAAAGTCGAAAATAGCGGAGCGTTTCTGAATATTTAATTGGCCTATTTAGAATTGTGGCGGTACAAAATGTTTTAGAGAAGACTTGATAGCTTTTCAACCACTGTGGGCTTCCATTGCTCTGGATTGGTACCCCCTTGCCATGTTGTTGAGAAAGTTATGGGAAGATGAGATAAGGGAGACAATGTAAAAAACGCTCTCCCACGACTACCTGTTCAATCGAACCAGGTGCTTCACCCACTCGAGTACATAGGCTTCGTTACTTCATATGCTTGTCTTTGTAGATGGCCTCCTGGCCGGCTAGGTCTCTCTTGAACATGTCAGTTTGACCAGCAACCTCAATCAAATCCTCCATCATCAAGTTTCTACCGTTATCTGCTTGAGCAACACCCAAAGCGGTCGATATGACATTACGAATCTGCCGGCCGTTGAAGTCAAATTTCCTTCCATGTGCCTTTACCCACTTCATGATTTCCTGGTAACCGGTAACGAGGTGTTTGTCATCTAGTTGTGTTAGGAAGGACTCGTAGATCCTGAACTTTTGGTCACCACTGAGGTCTGCGAATTTGACTGCCAAGTCTGATGAAACTGATTAGCAGTTTACAATGGAATGTAAGAATGTGGTTAGTGCTCACGGATGCGACTTTGGACTGCAATGTCGAGCGACTTCATTCGATTTGTCGTCAAGATAAGGATACCTTCGTAATACTCAAGGACGCGCAACAGTACTAACTACATAAATGATGTTTCTGAAAGACTGTCAATATGCGTGAGGATCTTACCTGAGACCATTGCGTTCCTTCGCAGATCATTGTCTCCCTCTCCCCTTGATTCGAGAAACACATCGGCCTCGTCGCTTGATGTTGCATCAGCCGCGTTTAAGAGAGACCTTCGAATATTTGGACTTACAACAACAGGACTGCCTCCCAAAGTCCAGCCAGAGCGAAGACTTTTTGAAGATTCATCTCAACTTTGTCGCCCTCTATACCAATGTCGGAAACACCAACCGAGAGCAAAGGCTTCCTGGTCATCTGAGCGACACTCTCTGCTGTCAAAGTTTTCCCCACGCCAGGTTGCCCTACATGATGTCAGTCTCGCTTTCATCCTGCGTGGTATTGTTACAAGACTATCATACCATAAAGCATTATTACCAGACCTCTGCCTTTTCCTGGTGCAAAATCGTCGAGCCCTCTGCTAGAAGTACCCTTTCCCCTCTTTCGTAATTCGGAATGCGCCTTGACGGATTTTGCGATGAGACTTTTGTCTTCTTCGTCCAATTGCAGTTTGTTCTGAAAAGTACTGTCATTAGCCTCGTCTGCATCTTTGATGTGCTTCACAAGAAGCTGGACCCAAGTCTTTTGCTTCAAAGCATAGCCAAGGACTCTTGGGGGGCAGCACAGATATTGTTCGTCGCTTATATCTGTTCCGGGTGAATGTCTATCCCATTCTAACCTATACATATCTTTAAACTCATGTCTTGCTCGGCGTTCTGGAGATAGCTCAACAAGAGATCCCTTGGAGGTCCCGAGCGCACCGAGAACAGGTGCGGTTGCTGATTGATATGTCAGGTAAGAGGCGAAATCAACAATCACTGCGCCGTCGACCTGAGTCTAATATTAGCATGGTAGCCGAAGAGCATGTACTGATGTGCACTCACAGGCTTCCAATTTGTACCGAGGCCCGGCGTTGCAACCTCCGTTTCGACTGAGTTGGCAGAAGATGAACTCTTTCGTTGGCGGCTTAAGTCGACGCTCAAGTCGCTCTCTGAGTTATGCAAGAATGCACCCCCAGTGTAGAAGAAAGCATCCCCGTCCAGATAATTAAACATCTGCTTCCCTTTCTCCGCTCTGCATAGATCCGTGTATTGTGTGCCTCTCTTGATCAGAGACTTCCTCAGTTTCTGGACTGATCGTTCACGATCTAAATCTTCCTCCTCATAGAAATCAAGGGGGTAGAATGGAAGCCATGTCACACTCTTCCTATCACCACCCCAGCCGTCAATTCCTAGCTCGAATGGTACTCTTTTGAATCTTGATCCGTCCCAGTCGAAACAGAAACAGACAAGAAAAAACGTGTCATCATCTGAGACAAATCCATCGCAGTGATCAACTACAAAAACTTGCGGTTCACCATGACATGGTCTGCCCATTATCAGTGTCCCTGGTGGGAATAAGGTCCATAGAGCATCGTGAGTAATGGTGCCCTCTCTCAAGAAAGCCTCCCGATTCTTGAAGTATCGGTCTAATCTTACGTCCCCAGATGAAGTTTTAATGATCCTTAACATTTCTCTCAAATCGGTGCGGGCGAGCTGATCATCGCTAGAGTTGTCTTCATGGGGATCCCAGGCTTCTTTCCAGGCTTCATCCCACGAGTGTATCAACGGAATATATGGGCTGGAACATCTTGTTACCTGCTCTGGCCATCCCCATTTCGACGTGATGCGGCCTAGTAGCCTTTGCAGGGGCGGGAACACAATATCGAACTCGGAAGACGAGAGCGAGACATCCAGCTCAGGGCGCCGTGTTCTCCGTAGGCCCGTGAGCTTTCGAAAGACAAACGCTCGATTCTTGTCAGGTCCATATTCCGGAGTGCGCTCTGTCAGTGCCATCTCTTGGAACTCGCCGGTACGAGCGTTCCATTCGCTGAGTACCATGTGATAGCGGGTGCCTTTGTCTTCAGCCATCTCCGACTGTCTTCGGACTCTCCACCCTGAATCTGGGGATTGTTGGCGTGTAAGTACTGGTCTAAGTATGAAGTCTTGGGTTATATGAAGAGTTGATCCACTAACCTTCGTCAGCCCCTTGGGCTCTGGGATGTGACTATCGCCGTTCTGCGTAGTTCTTAGTATCACACCGACCCATTGTATCGGTCTCCTTGACAGTTCGGTGCCTCCGGATTAGCTACGAACCTCGCTTTCGCATAGTGCCTCTAATTCTTGTGCCCCAAGTTGCGACTCAAGGTGCTTGATTTTCAATTCCAATAGCTTGATGTAACGATCCTCGAGTTCCGAAATGAAATCCTTCTTCGAGTCATTCTATAGCAAGATATCAGCAACAGCCGATATACCATGAAAAGTCATTGAAACAATGATATTTGAAGCACTCACCTGGATTTCTGGCTCGGACATCTTTCCACCCAGTGCCACGTATGTAGCATAAGTTCAAGTAAGGATTGATGCTAGCTTTCTACAAAGAAATCGACCTCACAGCGGGACACTTCGAGTTTGATAGATTTAGTGACGACTATGGTGCTCGAACATGATGCGCGCAGGATGCGAGCAAGCAGACAAGAGCAGGTCTGTAAAGCGGGCGCGAGGGTCGCGAACCATGTTGAAAATGGCACCTAAGGAGCTTACGGCCTTACGCAAATATCCCATGTATCCTATTGGATACTCCTTAGCAGTCTCATCTTACTGATGAACGGCAAGAAGCATCTCCAAACGAAAGGCAAATACATACACTCGACACTATGCCTAATTGCGTCTCTTACCGATGCTGTGCTTAGGGGATCATGTCGTATTCCTTGCCTTACTATGCACGTATGTTTGCCTGCAGCTACGTTGTTTGACCGAACCAATCATGCAGCTAGCCCCTATCTTATGGAACCGAAGCTTTCCTCGTATGGTGTCGGCAGTCCTCATCGAATAATAGGAGCTACCGATGTTCGAGGCCTTGACGGTGATGGGTTAGCTGCTAGATGCGAACTCTTAATCTTCGCCATATAGAGACCAACAGGTGACACCACACAAGCGCCCCAAGCCATTCTCAGCGGACCTAACTTCTTCAACAGCGACGTACGCCAAAGTGTGCCCGTTACTGCGTCTGGGCTGTCGTCGTAGAGGACAGAAAACAAGTCCCCCTCAGCTGCATTTGTAACACCCTCCTGGAAAGTAGACCGAGACACGCAGGTGTGAGAGTCAGCGACACAAAATGTAACGTGATGATGCAGGCTACGTCCCGCGCATCCCAGAATTGGTCCAGCCACCTCTCCTAGGAGCAAGCCGATTTTCAATTACACGGCCAGTCGCCATCCGATTTGGCCAATTCGTTATTGTGATGGTACGAGGCTGTATTGGGCTTCGATAAGGGCAGCACTATATTTCACTGCACAATATGAGTGAGCAAGTGGCCCCACGCATTCAGACTTCTAGTAAGTGGCAGTGGTGCCTCACTTCTAACATAGGTCCCTCCTGAAGCAAATCACGGATCGTTTAACATGAAAACTCAAGATAGTGCTAGCAGCTGGCCAACTTGGTTTCCAGCAAACAGTGAGTTGTAGGTAGTGCGCTGGCCCTCCTCTACAATCCCATCTAACTTGAAAAGAAGCGAGATAGAACCAGCAAGGGCTGTGCTCCAGGATGCTCAGATGTTCTTGGGGAAGCAAGTACCGAGACTCGGCAAACACGTGCGAAGTGAACTGGACGCTATCCTTCGTCATGACAGCCGTACCATTCAATCGACCTCAAACCCAGATGAGGATCTTATGAACAACCTTAACTCGCTCCATCTTGAACAACTAAATGCTTATGTAGAATTTGAGAGTAAAAAGATGCGCGACGCAGGTGCAATTCTGACGCAGAAACGGTCTCGGGGACTTCACAAGCGAGCAACACAGGTGCAAGATTTCGCGATGACCTTCAGTCAGTTCCTACAGGCATACTCAGGCATCGTGAGCATTGTTCAACTTGCTGATGCACAATATGGGAATGTTGCATCTGCAGCGCTGTCCTTGCTGTTTGCGGTACGCCACGTAAACGCGATTTGGCGACCAACTGTCTAACATTGATACTCAACCAGACTCTGCGCGCGAAGGCACAAGCCGAGGAATCAATACACAGGTGTATGCTCCACATATCTGATCGAATGCCAGACTACAAGTCATACGAAATCATCTACCCAGATGCCAAACTCGGTGCGATGCTGGCTGAAGCATACCGAGATATTATTTTCGCTAGAGATGTCACAGTCTACTTTCAGGATCATGGATTTCGTATGCCACCCATTCTCAGTCAGCGATAGGCAATTGATATGTTAAATCCGTTTCAGTTACTATACTTGTAAGTATGGCATTTAATGTTCAATAGTGAGATATATACGACACTTCAGTGGAAGTTCCGAGTTTCAAGTCATGGAGCAGAACATGAGAGACAATTCCAACCGAATAAGTGCAAGATGTGAGGTTTTGCTAGCACAAAAGATTGATCATCTTACCCAGGAGAACCAAAGTATGCGACGAACTCAGTACCTGACTAGCAGCGGCTAAAGTATAACAGAACTCCAATTACTGCAAGATACAAGAAACGTAAGGGAGTTTGCGAAGACTGAGTCTGCAGAATTATCCAGTGGAAGAAGAACGCAGGAAGTATCTGATAGAGGATCAAGCAATCCTCAAGCATCAGTTCGGACACGACAGGAGGCGACAGAAAATGGATGCGCGTGGCTTCTTAGACACGGCCGACGGTCAACATTGGAAAGGCCCCGGGCCGATGTTGATGCTTTTATACGGCCGGAATGAGAAGTCGAGCAGCAATGCTTCTAATTCCTGGCTGTCTCTTGTGGCTGCCGAACTAGCCCAGGAGTACATCGAGTCGGACATGTCAGTCGCGTATGAAAGATGCACCAAGTCGAGCACACTCAAAGTGACGCTATCGCAGTTGATTTTCCAATTCCTCCAAAAAGCTCCGTCGTTGATCAGAGAGCCGATAGACTACCAGTGGATCGACGAACAAATTTCGCGGAAGGGAGATCAGGATGAAACAACCGAAGCACTCCGGAAAGCTCTTTCACGCATCATCAACCTCCATGCTGGTCGTGTTTATATCATCTTGAATCGACCAGACTTATGCGAACACGAGCCCGATGAGAGCTGTCTTGAATATATCAAGGCCATGCTTTCTGTAGTTAAAGAAGCAACTGTAGAATTAAAGATTTTGATGGTTCTGAAAAGTGAATGGTGGGATTTCAACAGGAACAGAAAGGGGATCGACACTCGTGGCCTTGATCCAAAGCTATTTCGACTGGTAGAGCTTGATCAGAAGCTTCAGAGAACTTGAAAGAACAAAGGTATGGTCGGTCAGTGAGCTAGAACAGTCTTCAGATGCAAGGAACGTTGTCTGAGAACAATGTGTGTTGTTGTGCTACTCATAAGATGTCCAAGCTGCTGTCATCGAGGCTTTTCCAATTGACATCTAAGTTCGCAACTCACTTTCTCAACTTGAATGATTTTACTTCAGAAATCAGTCAATAACAAATGATGATTATTGATTTCGTCGAGAACGAGTAAAATTTCTTGCCCTGAAAACGCTACCTCTGTAGGCAACCCTCGCTCGGCAAAGGATGCTGGCAAGCCGAGCTACCAACATTGAACCACCTTGGGTGGCACGGTACCAATGAAAACAAGAAGCGGAATCGTGCACCATTCAAGGAATGAGGGTAATTTCAAGATACTCAAATTACTCACAGAAGATAACGCTTACCCGGAGAACGCTGGTCAATTAGTCGTTGTCACTAAGCTGTCTTTGCAGCCGAGTAGTACGTGTTTGCCTCAGATATAGAACTCTCTCACGAGAATCATAAATCTGTCAGGGGCTCTCGATAAATAATACCCTTCATCGTCTCAACATGCGTCTGAGCAGTGATGACCCTATGCTTCCCGGGGGGGCATTGGCAAATGCCGATGACTTAATTGTGGGTTCGCCCAAACACCTAACTTGCATGATACCTGTGATGCCTTTCCAATTTTCCTCTGTGTGCCAACTCAGGTTTGTTAACAAAAGGTGTTCATGGGTGTATACCAATGGGTGAAGGGTGTTGCTTCAGGCGCGTTGCGCATGCGTTCTTGTGACTCAACGGGTAAAGCACTTCTACAGAAAACTGTTTGGGGGTGATTCTTGCATAATATCCTGATTATCATCGAAAATTCTTCGGCACGGTCACTTGGTCTCTGGTCCGCGAGTTGCGGGTAGCTCTAAGTCGACGTTATCCATGATCCGAAGCGGAGGGTTGGAAGAACATAGTGATCTGCAGATTCGCTTACAATTCTACCATTATCTGGTTACGCTCGGTAGCTGGTTCTTGTATTTCTGACATCAAAGTTGAACAAATCTTTGAAATTGGGCACTCCTATTGTGGATGCCCAACATCGAGGAGGATCGTGCTGAGCTTTGTGGCACAATACCATTCGACAATATCAACGAAATGAGGGAAATGCTTGACCTGGATGGGGCGACAATGGTGTGATAAAGACAATTACTATACTGATCGGGACGCTTTAAACGAGATCGGATGGTCACCACACTTTCTCCGCTCTCAGTTCGGATGTTTTTTCTGGTTCGTGCCTTGGATTTCTACGAGCAATTCCAAGTCTTTACTCAAGTGGTCTTAAGTCCGTTCACAATACTATTATTCTAATAGATTTCATGCCGCCGCAGTATACTGTTAGACATTTTCTACCTTTTTGTGAATGTAATCAAGCATATAGGTTCCAGGGGGAGAATTTCAATGGCAACGAGCCCCAGTCAAGGTGAACAGTATGTACCGAGACCATGCCGGTAGTGATATCGCGCGAATGTCCATCCAAAGAAGCTTCTATAAAAGAGTTCGTGACCTCTACTAGGTGGCGAAACACAGTCATTTATTGCGCAGAGTAGGTCTGGCTATGCAGGGACGTGAAGTAAGGAACTCTTTGACTGACATGGGCGACCAAGAACACGGTTTATCGCAAGCCGTCTCACACATTAATGGCTCTACAGGGGTAAACTCAACTTTTTTATGATCAAAATCCCGCTCTTAACTACTATTGGCGTGTTTCGTTTCCATTTTACGTGCGTTTTTGGTAGTCAATCCAGCCAGCTACGCGCATAGTAATTATCAAGACTTTGCTGGATAAGTGTTCCAAAGGATCATCACATTTGTCAATACGAGGAAGACGCATCAGAGGAATGAGGGTGATTGTAAAGTATTCGCAGAGTTTGACTACCTAGGTTACTATGGCATAGCTCTATGAACTAGCCAATCATGCGTCCTAATGCCACGTTTCATTGGCTCAACTACCTCTAGCCGGCGAACCGACGACGTGAGATATCACAGCTTTTGCTATTGAGAAACTCGTGAAACATGTTCCCATAGGCCCTAGCATACCCACTGGTGCCAATATGCTTCCTTTCCTCGATCTTTTTGCCCGTGAGTGATGCTTGACGCCTCTGACACTTCGGGTTCTCGCCCGTCTGCCGCACACGATGAACTCCGTGGGCTAATTGACGTTGCATTATACTCTGTCCTCGTCCGTTCACCCTTTAAGCAAGGCGTGGAGTTCAATGTCGTGTCGATTGTTTTCTATTCTATGCTCGATGATGCTCACTTATCATCTCATGGTGAGAAGAATCGCAAGCACTGGTATCGAGTGTCAGATGTCGTAAGGTGATGGCATGTCAAATACGACGCCTTTGTCCTTCTTGTCGTTGCACCACTCGGTCCAGAATGAAGCGAATGCCGCCGGGTTGAGATCGGACAAGAACTGTTCAGGCGTCAAATGACTGTCGCCAGGTAGTCTAGTTTCTGCTCGGGGTTCTGCGCATTTCAAAAAAAACGCCAATAACGCTTCCACATGCTCGACCAACAATGGCTTTTTGTCTTTGCGCACCACGATCGTGGTACCAGCGAGTTGCGGCTCCCCTCGAGTCTCTTCTGGCCCGTCTTCGGGAGGAATATAGAGGCCAGGTGTTGGGTTCTTATAGAGGGGAAGATACAACATTGTAGCATACTTGACGTCGTATGGGTGTCTGTCTGGGAATGTTTCCAGATCATTAAGTGATCCTGCCCAAAGTGGATGTGGCATGCAAGATGCGATCACAACGGGAAGCCCGACCTGTTGTGCCATATACGAGTTGCTAATTCTGTCGAAGATAGGATCTTCCTGAGACAGACTGACTTGATCAAACTCCGGTTTTTTGAAAGTCAACTGATCAGCATAACAATTAACCCTGACACCCCTGATTGTGGACGAGACGTCGATGCCAGGCTCGAGGAACGGCACCGACGACACCAGGCCGTAGTTGCCTTGCATGTGCACCATCCTGTAATTCCCGAGATGGTCTGCGATGTGGCGAAAGTCGTCCGTGTTGAGATCTCTGAAGTCTGTCGATCGACGGTCCAGCCCAGACAAACCAAATGCAATCACAGGACCGCGAAAGCCGGCAGCAAGCTTGAAGAATGCAGGTATCGATGCAATGCTGCTGTTGAGCTGTGAACCATCATGATTAAAGTCGCCCCGCACCCAGACAGTCACTTGGTCGGTCAGTTGTCTTGATAACACCTTGTTATCAATTAAGTATTGACCACGTAATTGAATGCCGGTGCCGAGAAACGCAGCAATATCTGCAGGATGGGCTTTCTCAAAGGGTAGGCTGTTGGCAGCTTCATTGAACAACAAAGGGAGCCAAACGAGCTTCGGTGCCTTTTGATCAACGGGGAACAAGATCGCTCGGATGTGGTCTTGGGTGGGACGTGACGCGTCGTCGAAATCAGCGAATTGCTGGCACAGTAGCTTGTGAATACCAAAGTCGAGTTTCTGGCACCTTGCTGAGCAGTAGGCGGAGCTCTTGCATCGACCGCATTTCTTATCCGCTGGCTTCTCGCAAATTAGGCAGGAGTAAGGTGCATCTGCGTCTGCCATGATGCGGCTGGCTTTGGTTCTCTGGTGATACTGTGTTTTGTGCTGCTCGAGACGCAATGAGGAAGGGGGTACGTCGGTCTGGGGGCAGAACACCTTCTAGTGCATGCGCAAGAAGAGGAACGAAGGTTATTGAATGAAAGAGACAGGGGATACCAGATGGAGATGCCACTTCGCAAACCAACAACGCGAGGGTGCAGTTGCTGTAGAGGACGAATTTCCGAGGCTTGAGTGTGTTGGGTTGCACTGGTTAGTCGAGAACTTCTCAATGGATGAAGCAGGGACGGTGTACAGATCAAAGGAAATGTGGTACCGAGGGTGGTACCTAGGCGACGGTTGGGTGCAAACACAGGTTGCGCGCTTGACGTTCAATCAGCGCAGCAAGACAAGTTTGAAGTTGTTGGTAATTGTGCATCGAAGAATCCCGGAAGGGGCGACAGTGATGAGATTTATATCTCTGTCGTGACTGTCTTCCGTTAGACCATGGCAAGATCGGAGCCACTGGGTTCCCAGGTTACGAAAAGGCACCTACCCTCATAAGTGAGAACCCGCGATTTCAATCTTGAGCAATAGAAATCGTTTGGTATGGGTGAGTAGCCGGTTGATAAATCTGTGCATCTACATGTAGGTAGGTATGTAGCCAGGCAGGCAGGTACGAGGTTAGGTGACCTAGGTACATGTAGGTAGTGCCTGCCATCTTGTCACCTGATTTTCGTCTGACTTTCTTCTTTCAAGATTATGACTGTTCACGGCCTCTGGTACGAAACAAAGTATGGTCATATAAATTAGCGCAGCTCGAGAGATGATCACAGAGAAATCTGACCAAACTAGAAAAGGATCAAGGCTTGAATCACTCAACAGGATCTACAACCAGTCCAACACTCAGCATTCGCCGATGTTCCCACAGTGGACGAAGCAAGGGGAACCAGAGTCTCTCGTGAGGCTGGTAGTGCATAAACTATCGACTGTGTTTCCGACGAAACAAACACATGCCCATGATATTCATAATCAATCTCATAAAGAGCGGTAAAGTCACCCTATGCGATCGCTGATGACGCAATTCAAGTCATAAGCAAGAGTACTCATCATGAAGAAACAATCTCTGGATACTTCAGTTTCTCTCCTATAATAGAAAATTTCCTTCGATTCGTATGGAGGTGCGATCTTTTTGTCTGGTCATCAACTACAGTACAATGCCGTTATGTCCCATTCCTTCGTAGCTAAGTACTCACTTTTAAGGACGTGTTAAGTACAAGACCTTGACCTATTATACAAATGGTTTTTTCTTAAACCATTTTTTCATGTCTCCTCCTCTCCGCCGGCTCCCTTCCACCAACGCCAGGCAGCTTTGCACCAAAATATCGTCTCCAAGGTACCAAGCACACTGATAACAGCATACACGACAAACTTGGTGGTGCGAGTCATCTCGAGGTCCCCAAAGTTTATCCTCATTTCATCTTGGCTTGGGCTCTTGGGATTCGAAGGTGATGGCCGCGAGTTTGATGCGGTGTCTTGAGTACTAGCGTTTTGCTTCTTCATAGGGGTAGGTGGCGGTGAAAGAAGACGTGCATTCATAGAGAGCTTCTTGACTTGATTTTGTTTGGGGTGCCGAGCCGTTGGGTGAGCCGTGGCTTTGATCAAGCCATTGCCTGCCAATGAGGTGTGATAGGAAGGAGTGATGGTTTGGGCTCCGAGTCTAGCTGTGGGCGCTGGATGAGTAGACAGAAAGCTAGGAATACGGCTCGCCATTTTGGAACAGAAGATAGCAGTAGATTTATATGACTGGATTCTTGCTGATTCTGCACACTTACCTATGCCGACACTGCCTCTCTTATATGAAATGCCTGCCCATGTTGTTGTGCTCGAGCTCTGATAATCTGTGAGATATATTAAAGAACCTCGAGATAAACGGGGACCAGCGTATAAGTTGATTGGAGCGACAGACTCTTGGCGTCCTGAATACGGCGTATTTAGTAGGGCTGCCGACTCCCAAGCCGGAATTCAAATGCTATGACTGGAGCTGGCTCGCAAATTTGATTCACTTTAGATGAGCAACCCCGTGAGCCTCGCCAGGGCCAATTGATCGTGTATACGGGCAAAGTCGGAATCCAAATCGCTTGATATCGGGCGTATGCTCGCCATGTCATCTTGCGGTAGTGTGTTGAATACATGGACATACAAACGTGCCACAAACATTCCGGCTCCGTTACCTGTGTTTCTCAGACCAATACTACCTAGCTACTGCACAGGTCTTCTCACCGACGAGACGAAACGAACAAATCCAACGACTAAAACATGATGCGTTTGGCCTTCAGGCATCGTCATGGCCTAGAGGTCTCCTACCTTAGTCGTCGGAGATAAGGGAAAGGTTGGAAGAGGAATTGAGTTCCACAGCTGCGATGCCTCGGCTCATGCCAATTACTCGGCGCAAGAATGTGGCTTACTCAGGGTCTTCATCATTGTTCAAACAGTTGTTTGCCTACATGTAGGTACCTACTATTAGCGACCTACCATCTGATTTAACCCTTCCAAGGTTATCAACGTTGCTCGCGGACGCTCCGCCAAAATTACATGTTCTTTCACAAACTCGGGTATGCGAGATCCTGCTTGAGAGTCTCCGGCACTCGTTATCGACGCCAAATACTTGTATCATTTTTGCATCCCTGTGACAAACCCCTCCGTCTGCATGCCGCTTGCACCCAACAGCAACCTCCTCGCGAAGTGTACCAGCACGGCCTTGTGCCATCTGCGCGCCGTGCCGCTCTGGGCAATCGCTCTTTTAATTCTAGCCCTGAGCGCCGTCTGGTCCCGAATCCGCGCCGCCGGTCCCCCAAGATCTACCACCCATCAGCCCGCGAAAGCAAGGGGGTGACATCTGCATAACGACCGACCATGGCATCGGCCGCCGGCACTTTCCAGCGCCTCTCTAAGATCGCTGGACCGGTGCTTCTCCCAGCGATTGCATACGGAGCCTACAAGGGCAATGCTGCTGGCGCAATACATTCCTTCTTTACGGGGCCTGGCAGGACGAGTCGCATAATCGCACTACTTGTCGTCTGGTGGAATTGGAAGAGTCTACCGTTAGCATGGACTGTACGGCATCCCCTAAGGCCCTACTTCACGTCTACAAAAATGCTAACGATTCTGGTCTCCACAGGCCCGCGTCTTCAACGCAATGATCTCACACTTCCTAGTCCGACCTTTCCACACCCACGGTCCTGACAAGCTCTTCCACCCCGTCGTAACCCAAACGCACGTAACGCTGCTCGAAGTAGACTACAACATCCACAAGTCCAACTCAACGTACTTCGCCGACCTCGACGTCTCCCGCTCCCACCTCGTCTCTCATCTGTTCGCCAAAGGCTGCCGCGCCCTCGGAAACAATGCCTCTACAAAGCTCGTCATGGATCCCTCGGATCCCTCTCGTCCCGCAAAGGGGAAGTTCGGCGTTATGCTGGGTGGTGTGCAATGCAGCTTCAAGAAGGAGATCCAGCCATATCAAAAGTATGAGATGTGGTCCAGAGTTCTAAGCTGGGATCGCAAGTGGATGTACATCGTCACGCATTTCGTCGAAAAGGGGGCTTCAAAACCTCGGAAAGACGGCGCGGAGCCATTGGACTGGCAGAAGAAGATTTATGCTTCTGCCGTGAGCAAATACGTTTTCAAAATTGGCCGTTTAACCATCCACCCCGCTGTCGTCATCGGAGCCAGTGATATGCTCCCTGAGCGCGATGGCGGTTGGGTCGCGGAAGAGAATGGGTTCACGACCCAGCCTACCGCCAATGGACACGCTGCCGAGGGTACCACCGAAACATGGGACTGGAAGCGCACGGAGGCAGAGCGGGTGAAAGGCCTGGAATACGCAATCCATTTGGCGTCGCTGGACGGTTTACTAAGCCGCTTCGACCCTGAGGAGACCGGTCCTCTGGGAAAGTTTGCGCTAGGATGACGTTTCTAACCCCACGTTTGACAGCGTTTGATGCACAAGAGTAGACAGCGAAGACATTAACGCTCCTGTTGTAGATATCAGACGCAAATTAGACTACCACATTAGAATTTGTGCACAGACATGTATACCCATGTAGATCATTTAGTAGACATTCCTGGTTTTGTTTATCTAGGAGTCTAGAATCTAGAATTTCATGCAACAGAACAGAGCTATTGTACAAATCGTTGAAACCTTTCAATGGTTGCTTCTGATGGAAATGCTGGATATCAATCCCAAACGCCGTGTACCATGGTTTTGTCGTCCGATCCGTATCTGATTACATCATTAAGGTACCACACAATTTCCGTCATCGATGTGTTGAATTATTTAGAGGGCCAGAGCGAACATGGCACCGACCATGCCCAGGCCTGCAGCGGCGTGACCAGCGGCACCGGGTGTAGACGTCGAGGAAGGAGCACTGGTCGTTGCGGAGGACAGGGCACTGCTAATAGCCGATCCAGCAGAGTCAGTTGCGCTCGACACCGCAGAGCCGGCAGCGCTTGTTGCACTCGAAAAGGCTGAGCCTGCACCACTGGTTGCAGTCGACAAAGCAGAGCCCGCGGCACTGGTTGCACTCGAGAAGGCCGAGCCAGCCCCTCCGGTAGCGCTGGTGATAGCAGAACCAGCATCGCCCGTGGCGCTGGTCAGGAAAGAGCTGGCGTCCCCAGCTGCAGATGTGAGGGCAGAGCCAGCAGCTCCCGTGGCGCTGGTGAATGCGGAACCTGCCTCGCCAGTGAGGGATGTGAACTCGGATTGGACGTCTCCAGGCAAGCTAGTAACGGCACCAGCCAAGCTAGTGATGTCGTCACCGATTTCTCCAGCGACGGAGCTGAAGAGCTGGGCGGAGGCCGAAGCCACGAAGAGGGAGACGGCGGCGGTCTTGATCTGCATGTTGATCTTGTTGTTGTGGTTATGAAGTGGGTGTTTCGTCTTGTTGTTGCTTCGTTGTAGAGGATGTGAGGAGTGGATGAAGTTTGAGTAGGACAGGAGTGAGTATTCAATGGAATGTCGCTGTCGATGTTGAGGAGACAGAAGGCTGTTATAAAGAAAGGAGACGACAGCCCAAGTTGGCGACGATCGTCGACGTTGCACTAGGGGCTAGGAAGCTTATGGCAAGGAGCGTAAGGTGACGACTGGTCCTACCATCACAGCCCCCCGGTGCTCCGTCATAGCCCTTCGATGCACCCTTAAGATTGCTCCCCAACGCGGCAAGTGGGCCTGGTATGACCTAGGTCCTACAATTACAACGTTCCAGGCCTGCATCATACGGGGCTCGGCAGGGCAATGTTGAATGAGCAAGGTACCTCAGTCCACGAACGTGGCAAGTTGCAGTTGACCCGTTTATTAATAGAAACTGCTCTACTAAACGCTCTACAATGTGCAACGTCGCGCATACCCCTTGTCTCACTTGAAGCTTTGTTTGCTTGGTCAATGTTGTTATCAACATGTTGGTAGTACCAGACGTTGATCATTAGGTAAAGGGGGCATCGCCAGAGAGCTGTTTGCAATCGGAATCGACATGGAAGGCTTTGTACAAGGTAGAACAACCTTTACTGTACATAATGTAACAGTTGGAGCTCCTGCTGATCCTTCCGTGCCCCGTGAAATGTTTGTTTGGTGTAGGGGGAGGATGGGGGAGGACATAGGCCTTGCTTGTTGGTAAGATCAATGCAATTTTTGTTTCAAAAGTATGCCGTTGGTCTTGACATGTAGCAAGTGATCATCTTCCAAAATCCCAGGTTGGAGGTCTTGTTTCATGCCATTCCAGCATCTATGAGGTCAGGATACGCGTCTACTCATTTGAACGGGATGGAAATGAAGCATGGCGATGGAAGCAGCTCGAAAGGATGGATGTACGGTGCAACACGGAACGTGACAAAAAGTCGAAAGCAGGTATTGGAGGACTCAGCCCTGTCCGCTCGCTTGTCGCCTCATCACACCTGGATCTGTTGATGTTGTACACCTGCATTAGCCTGGCTCGCCTGGCTGCATTGCCGATGACAGCTCAGCCACTCCCGCAGGGCACAAACTATACACCGTAAAATACCTAACGATCATCGGCGACAAGGTGCAGAAAGACCCCAATCACACCGAGTTATGCCAGTGCTAAGTCTGGCTCATTCGTAGCACACGATGACCAATGGCACTCAATCTTATGGAGAAAGTGCCCGCCTCGAACATTGATGACGACCCTGCCAAATTTTGCCACCACTCTGGCATCCTTTTTCGGCTGTACGGCATCACAATTATGTCACGCCATCGACGACTTCGTGGACGTGTAATCTAATTGTGGCTCATGCGTGCCACAAGCTAGCGGCGGCGTGCGTCGTCATCCCCGGATTAGAACCTGCACTTCGCCGTCGCTCTCACTAATGATAAGTGTCTACTGGCCTATCGGACCTACCGCACAAACTTCTTTTTTATAATACTATTTTTTAGGCACGATCGAGTAGATTTTACCTCGAATTTTTAAATTATACTTAAAGTATTACCCGAATACCTTTTAATTTAGCGTTTTTAAAATCTATTGCCTATTAAAAAAATAGCGGCTTATTAATTTAAATATTTTGTTTTTAAAAAGGTTTTTAATTATTTTATCGACCTGAATTTAAAGCGAATTATAAATATTCCGATTTTTATATAATTTAATATTTTTATACCGTTGGCGGCAGGGCTTTAACCGATTTAAAAGTAGTTTTGTTTTATAAATCCGTTTTTTTAATAATAATCCCGATTATACCTAGTTTTTCTCCGGCTTGCTTATTTTTGATAAAACGTTTTTAAGCCGATACTGGAAATAACTTTTTATTATCGAATAAAAAATTTAACGAACGACGGCGTAAGCTAACTATAAAATAGCTCGAGTATAAAAAGCAAAAGCTAAAAAAAAAACTTAAAAAAAGCCGTAAAAAATCGACTATATTATTTTTTCGAAACGTTTTCGTTTTTAATAAAACCTATAAATTTAATTTTATTATATTAAAAACCGTAAACTATTTTTTAAATATTAAACCGAAATAAATTAACGAAATTTTTATTTAGTTTTTTAAAACTTAAAATTTAGTTCGATTTTAATTTAAAAAAATACCGTTTTATATTTTTATAATAAAAATTAAAACTAATAAATAGATTATTTTTATTTAGAACGTAGTTTAATATAAATCGTACGGTTTAAATATAATAATTTAAACTTTTTATTTTTTTATATTCGTTTTAATTTATAATAAGCTATTTAAAATAAATTCGGCTATTATAATCGATATATTTATTTTCGGCTATAAAGTTTATAAGCTAGCAAACTTTTACGATTTTTAAAAACTTTTTATATTCGTTTTTAATTAAATAGATTTTTATTTCCGTAAAATGCATACTTTTGGCAAATAAAACACGGCGTTTTTCGAATAAAAAAACGAATACTTAGGCATTACGGCATTAAAACAGCTTTTAGTTCGTTTTAATAAAAAGTTAAAAAAAAACTTATTTTTAAGCAAAAAAGCTAAAAAAATATACCAAAAATTTAATAAAAATAAATGTTTTTAAAAAAGCTATAAATATATATATATTTGTTTAAAATACTATATAGATATTTATAAAACTTATAACTGTTTTAAATAGTTATAAAAACGAATAGCCGTTTTTTTTTAAAAAAGCCGGTTTTTTTCTGCTTTAAAAACGGGTTAAAATAAAAACTATTTAAGTTTTTTTTTTTATAGCTAATCCGTTAAAAACTTGCGTTTTCGTTCTGTTTAAAAAAAAATACAGCTTTTAAATTTAAAGTATTTAATCTTTTAAAATTTATTTTCGATTTATTTCCGTTATTTTTTTGCCTCAAAAATTAGAGGTCGGCTTTTAAAAAATATTTGTTTAATTTTGTAAAAACGTTTTATAATATATTAACTTACGGCGTTTTTTTTAAATACGACTTAAAACCGAGCCCGGGTCGATACGTTAATTAACCGTTAGTTTTTGAAAACTCGGCGACGATTAATAAACAAGTTGTTTTAAATTTAGTTTTTAGTTAAATTTTAATCGTATTAAATCCGGATTATTTGATTGTATTTTTTTAAGCCTTGTTTTAAAACTAAAAAAAAATAAAAACGTATTTATAATTTATTGTTTTTTAAAATCGGCTCGGTAAATAACCGTATTAATAACGAGTTTATATTAATAAAATTTTGCCGGATATAAAAATTTTTTAATTGTTTCCGCTACGTAAAGCTTTTATTATAACTAATTAAATAAGATTTTAAAAATATTTTCTGTTTTATTCCTATAATATATATATAACGGCGGCTATTTAAGTTTAAATAAAAAAGTCGGCTTTATTATAAAAACTGCTTTTTTTTTAAGCTATTTATAGTTTTATATATGTTTAATATATTCGTTAAAAAAGTATATTAAATGTTTAAAATTATATATTCTAATATTTTTTTAAATTATTATTCAAACGATTTTATAGCGATAATTTTTTTAAATCGGCTTGATTTATATATTAGTTTTTTTTTTTTATAATAAGCTTTTATAAAATTTAAATATAGCGAAAAACGAAAAAAAAAAACGTTAAAAATATTTACGTAAAAGTTTTAAAAATCGTTATCGATATAATAGCAATATAAACGCGTTTATTATAAAAAAAAATAAATAAAACAATCTGATTAATTTTTGAAATATTAGCGAAATCGGCTTTTATTAAACGCAAAATTAAAACACTAAACAGTTTTTTAAATTTTTATATCTCGGTAATCCCAAGTAAACAAGCTTTTATATAAAGCTTTTATAGTATAAAAACATTTTATTATTACCGGAAATTTTTAGCAATTACGCCAAATATTCGAACCGATTTTAAATAATAGTTAAAATCGATTTAAAACTTTAATAAGATTTTTTTACTATCGGTAAATCGCTTTTGTTTTTATTTTTTTATTAACGCGTTTAGTTTTAGCTTTAAAAAGTTTTAGTTTTAAGGCTTTCCGGCGATTACGGGGTAAAAAAAACGTTTTTTCCGTATTAAAATTATAAGTATTTGCTTTTTATCGGCTTAGGTTTAATATTAAGTTATATATAAATACGGCCGAAATTACGGTTATTAAAAAAGTTTTTATTTAATAGTAAAGCTTTTAATAATCGGGTACTGTAATCGTTTATATAAATAATATTATAGTTTAAATAAAGCTTAATTTAAATATAACTTATAATAAAGATTTTTTTAAAGTTTTATAAAAAATATTGCTGTTAGTAATAAAAAAAAACATTTTTATTTAATTTTAAAAAATAACGTTAAAAAATAACGTGTAACAAGCCTGCTATCTATCAACTGATGAGATAGGCAGTTAGGTTTGGGGGTTTTAATTTGCAGGTAATAGTAAAGATAATTACGGGTACTTGTTAAAAAAGTTTAATAGACTCTCTATTTAGGTAAGATGCAATAGAGAATAAAATTGATAACTAAAGAGCAAAACTAAAAAAGTGGCTAAATATATAATAAAAAGAGGGTTATATAGTTTATTATATTTTTTGTCTATAATATTAAATCGATAGACTCGATTAAAAACTATATTAAATCTTTGGACTCGATAGATTCGATAAACGATTTTATCGAGTCCTTACGTAATTTAAGTCCTAAAAAAAACAATAAGTCACTAAGTCCTAAAAATAGGCTAGCTAATTAAGTTAGCTCGTAATATTATTTTTTTCCTCCGAAAATTGTTGTTTTAATAATAAAAAACAAATTAATCCTTTATTTTTATAAAATTAACTCTTTTTATTTTTTTTAATAATTTATTAATATTATTATATTAAATCGAATAAAAAAGTCGAAACTACGTTTTTTACGTTCGGTATAAAAATCCTAACAACGTATTTTTTTAGCTGTATCGTTATTTAAAAAAATCGAAATAGCTTTTTGTTTTCGTTACGCCCGTTACGGAACGAAGTATTTTATATCAAAAAAATCCAACCGGTATTCTAAATATATTACGGCGGCATAATCTTTTTATAATACGGAAAAAATATCGCCGGATTAAATACATCGAATAATTTTTTAACACTAAAAATTAAAAAACGAAATTAATTTTTTAATAAAATAAAATAAACAAATAAACGCGAAAATTCGTTATTTTCAAAAATAAAAGAAATTATAGCGTAAAAAAATAGCAACAATAGTAGCTCGGGGCCTCGATAGTTTAAAAAACTTAAATCGTTTAAAAAAAGCGGAACAAAAAGAAAAAACTTAACAACTCGAAAAAAATCGTTTTTAAAAAAAGCAAAAAACGTTAGTAACTATAGTTTTCGATTGTTTGTAAAATGCCTCCGGATTTTCTTTTTTTTAGCTAATCGACCCCGTTTTCGTAGCTTTAAGCAATTAAAATATTATCGATAAAATTAAGCAACAATTTCTGAAACGTTCTTTAAATGTTTTTTAAGTTTTTAGGTATTATTAATTAATAAATAATTAACCTATTTAATTAAATATTTAAAAATATTTCCGTTTTAACGAAAATTTAAGATTTTTTCGATAAAATATTTATTTTAATCGAATTTGGCTTTAAACGTTATTTCTAGTTTAACGTTTTTAAAGACTAATTTTAAAAATAAAATATAAAAAACAGAATATATTTTTATAGTTAATAATAAAAACAGTTTATAGTTAGTATTTAAAAGTTTTTTTACGATCTTAAACGGACCGATCTTTTTAAAATTAAGTTTATTACTTGGTCGTTTTATTTTAATATTTCTTCGTAAAAAATAGATTTTCTTTCTTTTTTTTAAAAAAAACTTTAGCAACTTTTTTTTATTTACGTAGTTTTTTATTTATGTTTAAAAAAATATTATTTTTTATTAAAGTTTTTACTAAAAACTAATTAAGTCCTTTATTTATATTTTTGCAGTTAATGCTATAATGTTTTTAAAAAACATGCGATAAACTTTAAGGTTAAATTTATAATTAGCTTTAAATAATAATATACTTATATTTTCGTTATTAGAACTATTATAGGCGAACTAAGCTATAAATAATTTAAAAACCTAATTATTTATTGTTTATTAATATAATAACGGAAATAAAATTTAATAACTTAATTAATTTTTTTTATTTATCCGTTGCTTTAAAAATAATAAACGGTTGTTATTTTATGTTTAATGCCGATAACTTTAGTAAAAAACTGCTAATATTTAGATGTTATAGTTTTTCCTTTATTTATAAGCTATTTTTCTGGCTATCTGTAGTTAGATACTATATATCGCATAATTATATAAGCTATGTTTTTAACTAAAATAGCTTTTATATATAGAATAAATAATGTATATTTAATAAGTTTATTAATAATAATTAAAATATTGTCGTAATTAATTTTTATTATAAATTTTTTTGACTTTAATAATTTAATAATAAAATTAAATGTAATTAGTTTTTATATACGATTTAAAAATAGTATTAGTTTTAATAGTCCGTAAGGTTTATAACAAAATATTTTAGACTTATTGCATAAATCGTAATTAAAAATAACTTTTTAAACTATAGTAATAATTCCGGGGAAATTAAAATTTTTTTTAAATTTAAAAAATATTTTAGCTTTATTTTAGTATCCGTATAAAAAGTGTTTATAAAATTCCGTAATAAAAGATTTTTATATAGACTTTAGAACGTATATTTTGCTTTAATATATTAATTAGTTTTGTTCCGTTTTTAATAAATATTACAGTTTTTGTTTTTTTTGTTCATTATATACTATTAAGAACTTGGCTATATTTTATAAAAAATCTTTAAAAGTTGTTTAAATTCTAAGGCTTCCGTTTGTTTATAAATATAATAACTAGATGTTTCGTTTAGGTTTTTTTATTCTTTAAAGACTTTTTCGGCTTAGGATATCGGCTTAAACGTTTTTTTTTTTAATATATTAAATCATAAAATTAAATTTCGAAAAAAAAACCATTTAATTCTCGTGTCGGTTATTAACGAATTTTATTTTCATAAACTTAATTAAGTTTATATAATCGGAAAATATTTTAAAAAGTTTTTCTATTCCGATAAAAAAAAGTTTTTATTTTTTAAATACTGTAACTATTGCTAATAGTTTTTTATCGTAAATAAAATATCAAAAAGCGGCGTTTCGTAATGTTTTCGAATAATAAGCTATTAAGTATTATTTCTTATTGTTTTTAAATTGTTCTATAACCCCGGCGATCGCTCTATTTAATACGTTAGTCTTAAATTGTTTTTCTTTTTATAATTAAGTAGCTTTATTATAAAATTATTTATAACTTTGTACCATAGTTTTTTCAAAGCTTTTCGAGCGTTAAGAAATACTTTAAAGGTTTTTTTTTTATATTTTTTAGTTATAAACTTGGTTAAAGGTCGGGCGATCTCGCCGTAATTTTCAATCAAATTTCGAACATAATTAAAAAAACCGAATATTTGTTTAATATCCGAAATCGTTGTTTTTTCTAGTAGTTTTTAATTTTAAACGGTATTAATTTTGAATATTTAGATCTAAATGTTTCCAAAAATAATAATAAATCTTAAAAATTCGATCTTTTAAAAATGCTATACGCTTTTTTCTCTATTAACCAAAAGTTTAGCTTTTTATAACATAGTTAATATTTATTTAACGTAGTTTTTATAAATTTCTAAATCGGGAAAATATATTAAAATATTATTTAAATATATAAACACGAATTTATTAAAAAACTTTCGCAAAAATGTTATAATTATATATTAAAAAGTGGCAAAAAACGTTAATAAATCTTATTAACATAACTTTATATTCGTAATATCCGTAAATAATTCTGAAAACGGTTTTTTATTTTATTTTTTAGCTATTTAAATAAAATAGTATCTTTTTTAAAAATCTAAAACAATAAACTATTTAATATTGCTAATATTTTCTCTTATAATAATATATAGCGTAAAAAGATGCTCGTTTTTAATAATAATATCGTTTAATTATCAATAGTCAATATATAGTCGGTATATCGGATCTCTATCAGCGTTTATTCGCTGTTTTCCGTCTTTTTTTTTAAATACTATAATAATAAAATATCCGGCTAAAGATTGAGATTCTTATATATAACCTCGTGTTAAATCCTTTTAAATACTTTCCTAAAATGTTTTAAACTTTTTTAAGCTTATATAATAAATCTAATATAATTTAGAATAATATCTTTCTTTAATTAGTATTCGATAATCCTATTAGTTATGTTTTAATAACTCGTATTTCCGTCGTTTTTAAAATATGGTTTAAAAGCTAAAATATTCGGAGAGTACGTTTTAAACGGATTGTTTCCGTAATTTTTTCTATATTAAAAGCCATCTAAACGTGCTTTTTTACTAGTCGATAATAAAATTATTAAACTATAACTAAAATAAACCTAAAACGATATTATATCGATTAATATCGGCAATATTAAAAAGCAAGCTTTTTTTTCGTCTTTAAATAATAAAATTAAAAATTTAGGTCTTTTTTAAGACTTGTCCTCTATTATATTTGGCTCGGCTACTATCGATGGTTTTAACGTAATAAGACTTTTTTTATATTTCTAAAAAATAAAGAGTTCTTTGGTTATTATAAAGGATATGACGTTAATTTAAGATCTTAAATTAATTAAAGCTCGTAAAGTTTTTTTATTATATTAAATTTATATTTTAATATCGTTGTTTAATTTGTAATAAAATTTCCGTAAAGCTTTTTTAGTATTGGTTTTTCGTTATTTTATTATCGAAAACCTCGGCTTTTTCCCTTTTTTTTAAAAGTTCAATTTTGTTCGTTTTTTTGCTAAGTTTTAGCTTTTTAAACAATATATTTAGTATAGTAATCGTTTAAACAAATATACTATTTCTTTTTATTTATTTAGTAAGTGCTAGTTTTTAATAGTTTAAACGCCGGTGTCTAGTTATTTTCGCTTTTTAAGTCGTTTTAAAAATATAGTTCGCAAAAAACGGCTATATAATATATATATTTTTAAAAAATTGCTTTTATATTAATAGTTATTTTTAAATATATTAAATATACTATAGATAAAAATCCGGGTTTAAAACGTTAATAGTAATTATATAAATTATTTTTTTAAGATTAATCTTTTAAATTTTTTTAAACTAATAGCCGTTATCGTTTTTAAACTGTTTATACGTTAAGC
Source organism: Xylariaceae sp. FL1272 (assembly GCA_022432385.1). Classification (NCBI taxonomy): domain Eukaryota; kingdom Fungi; phylum Ascomycota; class Sordariomycetes; order Xylariales; family Xylariaceae; species Xylariaceae sp. FL1272. Next base: position 356,541 of record JAJJXC010000022.1, read on the forward strand.
AATAATCTATAATATAGAATTTTTAATATAAATATTCGTAAAAAGTAATTATTTAAATAAAATGTTTTTTATAATTACTGTCGTTTTAGTAATATATATATTCTAGCTCGATAACTACTAATAATTTAAATTCTTTTAAATATTTTATACATATTTGCAAAATGTTTTTTTAGCACCTTTTGCAGTTTTCAACCGTTTTTTGGTCGGGTAACTCTTTTTTAAACGCTACGATCGTCAATTTTTAAATAAAATCGTTATTTTAATCGTCTTAATAGTCTTCCGATTTTGATTCGTCGTAAACGTTAATAGCTCTAGCTTTTTTTTAAAACTAAAAAATCTTTTTTTTTAGAATGTTTTTTTTAAAAAACGACATTTGCTTTTATAGTGTTTTATTTTTTTACAGTTAAAACATTTAACCTTAAATTTGTTTTTTAGGGAATTCCGGGTAATAAAATTGACTTTCTTTTTAATTAGTTCTTTTTTAATTTTAGTTTCTTAAAAACGTTTGTTTTCGAAATAGATTTTATAAGTCCTTCTGTTAACAATAACAGCCATATCTACGTAACTATTAAAAAAAGCAAATTTGTTTTATTTATAAAACTCAGTTTTGATTTAAGTTTTTAATTTATTATAAAATAGGTAAAACAAAGTAGATTTAAGTATTTCAACAATGGCTACAAATCGCTTAAACTCGATAATATAATTTATAGCCTGTTTAGTTTATCGTAATCGATATAATTATGCTTTTATATAAATTTGCTTTTTAAGTTTTCTATATAAAGCTTTTAGTCGATTTTTAAAAACTTTATAATTTTTAAACAAAGTAACAGTCTCGGGTTTTAAAAAATCGTTAATTAAATAGTCTCGAAAAATAGGTTTAAACTAAATAAAAACTCGTCTAGTTAGCAGTTAAAAAATGGCGAAAACTTTTTAATATTCTAGCTTTAAAAAATTTTGGTAAAATTTGAAATAAATACGTGCTTAAATAAAAAATCCTTTTATATCGGTAAATCCGTTATAAAATTTGGAGGCAATTAGCTTATAGCCTTTAATCTTAGGTATTCGTAAAATAAACATTGTTAGTAATTCTAAAAAAAGTAGTAGAGGTACAAAAAATTACGTAGTTCTTAAAACAATTGGTTTTAAAATAATTAGTTATTTTATAAGCGGTTTAATTAGTACTGCTAAGAAAATAGCTAAAGTTCTAAAACTAGCTGTTATAAAAGTTGTTTACGTAAAAATTATTAAAAGTTTAAAGCTAGCAGTCGTAGAAATTGTTTGTATAAAAACTATCTTTTATTAGCCTAAAGTTTAAGCTGTTTTAGGTATTTTAATAACTAGTAATAGCACTAAGGTTTCTTTTTTAAAAATTAATATTGTCGTTTTAAAAAAAAAACTTTGCTAAACAGAATTAAAAAAATAAATAAAGTAAATAAAATAGTTATTCGATTTAAAAAAAAAAAACTAGTTAATCGTAGTTAAAAGGTTTTTTCTTCGTTATTAGAGGACTTTTTTAGCTAGATTCTAATAATTAGTCTGCTTCGATTTTAATAGTATTTTTTACTAAAATGTCTTTAGTAGCCGTATTTTTTTATAGTTATATCGTAGGTTCTATAATTTAATTAATTAATTGTAGTACTTTTTTAATTAAAAATAACGATTTTATTTTTATAATTTCCTCGTTTTTACTAACTTATAATAAAAAAATCGAATGTTATTTTCGTACTAAACCTCGTTTTGTAATATCGTCGTTACTAAATTCGAAAATGCTTATGCTTTAACTAAGCGTCGTATTAGTTATAAGTCCCTATTAATTAAAAAGCTATTAAAATATAATAAGCCTGCTATTTATCAATTAATAAAATAAGCAGTCAAATTTAAAGGTCTTAATTTATAAATAATAATAAAAATAATTACGAGTATTTATTAAAAAGGTTTAATAGACTTTCTATCTAAGTAAAATACAATAGAAAATAAGATTAATAGCTAAAAAGCAAAACTAAAAAAGTAGCTAAATACATAATAAAAAAAAGGTTATATAGTTTATTATATTTTTTGTCCATAATATTAAATCGATAGACTCGATTAAAGATTGTATTAAGTCTTTAGACTCGACGGATTCGATAAACGACCTTGTCGAGTCCTCACGTGACCTAAGTCCCAAAAAAAAAAGCAGCAGGTCACTAGGTCCTAAGAATAGGCCGGCTGGTTAAGTCGGCTCGTAACATAACGGCTTTATAAATATTTTATTTTGCCTTAATTTTAATATAATTATTAATTAATATTTAACTTAATAAAATATTTTAAATATAAGTTAATATTAGTTTTTAACGTTTAAATAAGTTTAATATTAACGGATACGGTTTATATACGTTTATTTTAAGCCGGACTCGCACCGATTACGCGCCGAACCTATAAGTCGGCGGTACGGACATATAAAAAATAGTGCAGACGCCGAGGTATCGTTTTATAGCTTTTATAGCTGCTTTTTTTTTGCGTTTACGTTTATAATCAGGTTTACGGATATAAAAAAACGTTCTAAATTTTAGGCATTTTAATTAACGTTTAAATTTCGGCTTTATATTCGGTTTATATTAATTTAGTTTTTAATTAAGCGGTTTTTAAATATTTATATTTATAACGTTTAATTTAAAAGGCGATATATTTTTTTCCGAATACGGCATTGTTTTAAAAAAGTAAAAACCCGATTTTAATAACGTTATTAAAACGTTTTCTGTTTAAAAACGCATCGGCAAAAAAACTTAAACATAATATTTTAATAATAAATACAGCGTCTTTTACGGCGTAATACGGCTTTTTACGGCTAGGAAAAATTATTAACACTAATTATAATATAAATACGTATTAATTTTAATTATTAAATTTTATAAAAAACTATATTTTTTTATTGTTTTAAAAAACTTGTTTTTATTTTTTATTAAAAACGTTAAAAATAAATACCGTATATAATAAAGTAAATATTTATATTAAAACAAACTTAAAGTTTTTAAACTATTTAATTATATATATAAACCGTTTATTAAACTAAACGTTTTCGATTTATAAGTTTTATAAACAAATTTTTTTTTCGGCTTAAAAAATGGCCGAATTTATTAAAAGCTTTAATTTAAAATAAAGTTTTTTTTTATTTTAACTAAAAATTATTATAGTTAAATATACCGAAAAAAATATATTCGGGCTATAGTTTTTATATAAAAACGTATTAATACGTAAAAAATATAGGCTTTTTAATTATAAATATATAAATATTAAAAAAATAAAACTTTAACGTAATAAAAAAATATTTTAAAAAATTTATAGCGAATTTAATATAATTATATTAACGTTTTATTATAGGTTTAAACGGTTAAAAAACGGGCTAAAATCGCATCGAAATTAATTCGTCATTAAATTTATATACTGCCGAATTATATATTAAGTATATGTTTTTAAACATAATTTATTTAGTAAGCTAGGCCGAATTTGCTTTAATATTGTTTTTTATACGGATTTAAACTTTTTCGTTTTTGCCGACTTTTTTTTTATTATTTTCGCCGCCGGTAAAGCCAGCATTTTTATTATTAACGGCAGTTTTGTTATTATTAACGCTATTAATAAAGTCGCTTTTAACTTTTTTACGTAATTTAACGATAGTATTTTCGACGGAAAAAGTTAAAATCGAGGCGGAATTTTTTTAAAATCGCTATAAATAAAAAATAACGGTAAACTTTTTAAAAATAAAAAAAACGAAACCGGTAAAGGTTTAAATATTATAAAACAAGTTTTATTTTCGTTTTAAAATAGCTATAATATATTAATAAACCGAATTTGCTTTAAAATCAAAATATTTTTAAAATATACTAACGGCAATAAAAAAAGCTTAATAATATTTAAAGTTTTTATAATTAGCGTAATAATTATAACGTTTATCGATAAACGCTATATAGATTTAGTTTAAAATATTATTAGTTAAGTATTTTTAAAAAAATTAAAGCCGAATTTGTTTTGAAGCCGTAATAAAATAAAAGTATTTATAAGCTTACAACCGCCGTTTTTATTTCCGATTTTTGTTTTTTTTATAGTAAATATATTTAATTATACCTGTTTTAAAAAAGTCGGTTTTATAAAAAATGTTAACATTTTAAGCTTGTTAATAAGGCGATTTTGCTTTATTTTCAAAATAAAATAAATATATTTTAATATAATAAACGATATAATGCTAGCAAAAAATACTATTTTTAATAATAATAACTATAAACTTTAACTTTTAAGTTAAAATTAAATTTAAAACGATAAAAAGTTAAAACTTATTAAAATTGTTTAAGCGTTAAACGGTTTTATAAGCGGCTTTAACCGTTTAAATTTTAGTTAGTTTATAAGCAATAAATATAAAGCAAGTAAAAAAAACGTTTTTAATATATTTTCGGATTAAATTAGTTTTGTTTATTAAAATAAATCGTTTTTAATTTTAATTTAGGTCGGCTTAATTTAAACCGATAAATATACGATTTAAATATTTACTTAAATTATATATAAAAAAAGGAAAAAAGTTTTAAAACCCGGTTTTATTAAAATTTTTTAATATATATTAGGTTAAATTTGACTATTTCCGAATTCGAAAAGCCGAATCCGCTTTTTTAAATTCGACCCTTTTTTTACTACGTTTTTTAGCCAATTAAATACCAAAAATTTAAATAAATATAAAGCGTAAAATATAGGCGACTTTAAGCTGTTTATTTATACATACGGGCTAATTTTGCTTTTAATAAAAAGCAAATTTAGCTTATAAATAAGCTTATTTTATTTACGTTTTTTTAATATATATATTAAAAAATCTATAAATAAATATTCGAAAATATTTTATAAATAATAAGTATTTATTAGCTTATTAGACTTATTACATAAACTTTTTTTAATAATATTATTTTTTAAGCACGATTAAATAGATTTTATTTCAAATTTTCCTATTTTTTACCCCGGTTACTAATAATAATAGCTATAAATAAAAAAGTAAAAAAAATCGCAAATAAAAATAATTAAGTTATTTTGTTTTTGTTTTATTTGTTTTTAGTTTTAAGCGACTTTAAACTGTTTATCTATATATACAGGCCAATTTTGCCCCCGATAAAAGGCGAATTCGGCCTATGGATAAGCCTATCTTGCTTACGTTCCTTTAATATACGCATTGAAAAATCTATGAGTGAGTGTCCGAAAGTGCTCTGTAGACCAGAACGCGGCGACAGTTCCGATGCTCATCTATATCTCGAACCAGACCTTGAGTGGAGAGCAGTAGTCTTGTCACGATCGTATTATGTACCTACCATAGCGGGCCAGGGGGGTTTTTGGTGACTCTGTTGGAAACGCTACTCAGTTACGCAAAAACTCGCCTATTCCACTTAAATGTTACTACTTTATTAAATCATAATTATGGCCGTAGCGAAATATTAATATGCATATATTAATGTTGTACTGGCAATATTCGCCACGTATTTTTTTATATAAAAATAGAGTGTCCAAAAGTAGTATACGTCTAAAAGGAATATCGTTTTAAAAAACACGACGACTAAAACACGATCTTTAATACGTACGGCATTTTCAAAAATAAAAAATTATGGCCCATTCAATAGCCGTACTTAATATGCCATAATTTCCGAATTTTTTAAGGTGGTAACATTTACGTAGCGACGAAAAAGCTAGCAACAATTCAGTGCAAATATCGAAAGGCTATTCGATTTCGGACACCCTATCGAACAGAATCACCAAAACCCTCCCTGGCCCGCTATGGTAATGTAATAGAAGCCCTCATTTGAGAAGCCACACATCACGGTACAACACGAAATGAATAATCCGTCGCCTCTCAGCCCGTGTCAAACAATCATGCGTATTACAAGGCGTACTTTATGTAACCAACGCCTGGGGCCGGGTCCTACCACGTCCGAGCAAAGAGCTGCTCGATGATCTAGCCAGACTTACGGATGCAGTCGCATACTGGTGCAAGCGTGTCCGCGTGGTGTCGTAATCTGGTGGTTTCTGACCGGCCGATATAGCGACTGTCGACTGAAGCTCCCAACGACCAGGCTGTTGTAACGAGTTTCCAGGTAAAAGTTAGCGACGATGTCCGCAGTCCCGGAGAGAACCATATACCTCTTTTTGCCTTTGCTTCGCTGATGGTGTTCTCCGCTTCGAGTTGTCCATCTGGGGCGAAGAACACCAGCTGTTCATACCAGCAACAATGAGCAGAGTATCTGTTATCATCCTCAGACAATCGGTATAGGAGGAGAGAAATTGTCCCGAAACTCAGAGATCCGGGAGGAAAGGTGACAGGGCGACCAAAATCGTCTTAACAGGAGCCTCAAGCGGGATGGTGGACGAGTTCGTCATAGGACCCTCGGACAATTCGGTCATGTTAATTCCAGCTCTGGGCGTCCAAGATCGTCTGACGATGTCGCCATTCTCCATGGATGGAGCTATTCACATACGGAGCGGAGTGCCACAAAGAATAACTTGCAATAATCCCAGATACTCACTTACTCTAGATGCCGAATTAGGGGTCATCATGAGCTTGGATCTCAACACCTCGAGTCTCTCGAATTGTACTGGAGGTTCCTACTCGCCGTCAGGTGAAATCAAAGGATTAACAAAGGTATCCCCTCCGATCCATCAGGTTTAATTAGAACTCCAAGGAATACTTATACTTCACCACCAATCATCAAAACAACATTTGCATAACACCAGGCATTAAAGACCTTGCTGTACTGCATTGCATTCCCCAAATCGAATTACCCAGGTGTCCACCTCACCAGCCGATGTCTTTAAATCCATTGGTGCGAGGTAATTCATTCCGTGTACCGACTTGAAGCTTAAGATACACCAAGATGTTCTCACGCATCAATCAGCCGGCGCTTGGCTCAGGAGAGACTACAAAGTCGGACGTGCCTGCCACCCGTTTGGCACACTTCTCTCTCAAGGTTTGTCAGAATGAGTCTCGAAGATTTTAAGGTTGGACGCCAAAATCTATCCAAAAGGCATACACTTTTTGCCATTCTCACTATCCATAGCTATTGCTGCTGGTTGATGCGCTAGGATCACATCACAGTGACGTGAGAGCCAAGCGCTTGAGTTCGGGGGATGCCTACCCTTTGAGGTTATAGTCTCGCATCGTGACGCAGTATCCGAGAACAACCTGATATTGTATTGAAAACTGCTTAACTTGCATTTAGAGAGCAGATGGACTGTGCAAAAATCTGATATGGTACCTAACTGCACGATTGATGTTAGGCACAGACTCGCACAAATGTCAACCCACCGCGACAGTCGATTCCAAGAGGACATGGCTTCACACACATCCGAAGCACATAAAGAGGAGGAACATCGGCGGCGGTCGGAAGTCATGACCCAGGCGCCCAATCTCACAATCTTTCTCCAGCCGATTGCTCCGCCAGCTGCATTGGGTCTTGCTGGGTTTGCGGGCTCGACCTGGATCACTTCAAGCTACATCGCAAATTGGTGGGGGCAGCCAGACTCGACGGCTATCTTCTTTCCATTTGTTGGGATATTTGGAGGTCTTGCGCAGTTCATCGCGGGTCTGTATGGGTTTAAGGCTCGTGACACGCTTGTCACGGTTATCAATACGTTGTGGGGATCTTTTTGGATCTCTATTGGGATTTTATATGCTTTCGTGGTGAGTCTGATATCTCTTATGATCTGAAGATTGAGATCCAAGAACTAACGCTCGTCACTGATCACCAGGCTGCCGGTGCTGTGCCGCCACACCAGATCCATACACACTTTCCCGAGCTCGCGTCCTGGTTCGTCGTTCTCTGCGTCTTCACATGGTCCTGCGCGATCGCCGCAACGGCACGAGATGTCGTTCTCTCCGCTTGCCTATTCTCGCTAGCTATTGGCAGCACTATTGCATGTTGCTTATTCGCATTTAATGGTGGGACGGGTTCGGCGTCACATGACGGCCTTGAGGGCGGTGTCACTCGAGGTATCAAAGCTGCGAGCTACTTCTTAATGTTTTCTGCTCTGTGCGCTTGGTGGCGAGTAACGGTATATTTGATTGAGGAGGCATATGGTCCGCATCATGCCATCACAAAGTTCTTCCCCATTGGAAGAACGTCACATGAGAAGAGCGCGCCGTATATCATTCCTGGACTGGGAGAGCCAGGGGTCAAGAGAGGTGTTCCGAAGCCATTATCAGTCTGATTCAATTATCTCACGATATTGACTCATTGCTCATGTTGCTGACATGTATATGTTTATTTAGAGCTTACTTCACTTTGCTCCCGTATTGTTTCACACTCACGGACTATTTGATTCAGGCTGTCGAGGCAAAATTCGGGACAAGCAGAGCGGGGACACTCGTCATAACTTTTCTTACGAGCTATCAATTATGAACTAAGTGACTACTTGACTATGCGAAAACATGTCATTCTTGCTATGGATATCTTGTTGTATTCTTACCGCGACATGATCTATCCGAAGAATCACTATATGCTTATCGTCGACCGCTGTCCTCGTCTACTTATTCTGCTGTCATTGAGGTAACACAAGTTCGAATGTAATCGCATGTGCTCATTTTAAGTAGTATACGGGTCTTTGTCTCGCATACTTCAAGCCCCGAGGTCAGCATGCATTCCTTTCGGAACACCAACACAATCCGCGGATTCTCCGTCGCATCAATATCCTCTAACTTCTTCATATAACTATTGACAGCACACTGAAAACCAACACAAGCAAAGGTCGGTTAGCTCAGCTGGTAGAGCATCGCAATTACAGTAACCCAATGTTCTGGGATGATGATCACTGCGAAGGCCATAGGTTCAAGCCCTATACTGACCATAGTCTCATCTTTTTGCGGCCCCTAAAGCTTTTTTTCGTAACCCACTCGACCAGATGTCTCATGTGACTACTTGCTTGCTTTCTAACAAAGAGACTTGTGACATCGGACCACTCGTAGTACACTATCCTTTTATACGGTGTTGCTGTTAGCTGTTACGAGATCGGTCCTCGATAGGTGTGATACGACGGCCGTCGCATCTAGACTCGTCGCGCACCAACGTCTATATGACAGACAACACAGCAACGAATTTTAAACCACGTTTACTGAGTGGCACAATGTTCATATCATTCTCTAGATCTAACTTATCTGAAAACGGTTACCAGCCGGTAGATTTTCCTGGCGAAACGGAGTAGTCGTTCGGCTTAGACCACTAGATCTTGGCATAACGGGCCGGCGGCAGCTGGCATACTCTCGCATTCAGCTGCTCCAATTCGGGCGCAAAATGTCTAGATGAAGATTGGAGGCACGCACTTTCTTGGCCAACGTTGATGATGCTACCAGTGCAATGGGTGTGTATGCGCTGCATCGCGGCCTTGTCCAGGCCGTCAAATAGGCCATTCATTCGCTTCGCTAGCACAGGTAATCCGCCCTGCGTCTCCTAGACAAACTGGGTTTAGCTAGCTAACTTACCTGCCTCCCAGCGTCGGCAAACACTTTACCACCGGTTTTGATCGACCGCGCGCGAAACATTGCCCAGGAGCATGACCAACTTGCTCTTTCTCTCGAATCCAGCTTCGATGTCAAAATAGCGAAGAAAGTCGGCGAGCTGTCACGCGTTGCCGAAGCGTGGAAAGAATGGGACGCCGCCCAATCGTCCATAAAGGAGCTGACAGCTCTGCTCCATTCTAAAGACGCAACGAGAGACGAAGAACTGCAGGATCTGGCACGAGATGAACTAGCTTCCACAAACGAGAGTCTAGAGAGGCTCTCTACCGCCCTCTCGGCCTCCCTTACACCCCGCGATCCCTTTGCCGACATGCCCTGTATGCTCGAGGTTCGACCTGGCCCGGGCGGAATGGAAAGCCGATACTTTGGTGATGCCCTCTTCCGCATGTATCGTCAATACTGTTCCCGAGTAGGCATACGTGCCCAAGTCGTCAAGTACGAAGTAACAGACGGAGCTGAGACCTCAGGCGGGGGCGCGAATGAAGCGCCACTACAAGAAGCTATCTTGGAGATTCAGGAGCCTGGCGCCTACGACAAGTTCCGCGGCGAGGCGGGCATGCATAGGGTTCAGCGAATTCCGTCGACTGAGAAAAGCGGGCGCACACATACCAGTGCCGTCGCTGTTTGGGTTCTACCCTCATTTCCGGAACACAATACTGAACAACAAGACTTTAATGATCCGGAAAGTCTCTTCTACGTGAACCCTACAGAAGTCCGAGAGGACAAGATGCGTGCAGGCGGTGCAGGCGGACAGCACGTAAATAAGACAGAAAGTGCTATTCGCCTCGTTCATGAACCTACAGGTATCACAGTGTCGATGCAGGATTCGAGATCACAGCACCGCAATCGGGAGAGTGCCTGGGCATTACTCAGATCCCGCCTGGCCCAAAGGCGGAGAGAGGAGAGAGAAGAAGCCGCAATGGCATTGAGGAATAGTGTGCTCAGCAAAGACAAAATCACCCGCGGTGACAAGATCCGAACGTACAACTACAGTCAGGATCGATGCTCAGATCACCGAAGCGGCATGGACGTCCACAACTTGCCTGATGTCCTCGAAGGCGGCGAGACGTTGGACAAGGTGTTTAGCAGCACAAAGGATTGGCTGGTAAAGCGCGACATAGACGCCATGATTGCCGACCAAGAGGCTGCCGCAGTGCTCAATGCGGCGGACGAGAAGAAGAAGCTGAAGCGCTGAGCCATATCTCCTCGCCCATGTACAATTTCCTGTAAATCATGTAAAACATGTAACACTGCACATATAGAATATACCCAAAGCACGGTGAAATCAATTCCTGATTTGCTCTGCCGACGACGTCGCACTACTCTAGTTGGGTACGCGTCAGTTAACCCCATGGTAAACTCACCAAACATGAATCGCCATTCGTATTGAGTCTTAGGGAGAAGAGCTGTGGGCGCAATTTAGGGTGTTCTGGAAATGTTCTGCATATTCCGCCCGGGCGGGTGATACCGTGATGCAGCTGCAAGATGGGTGTGTCGTCCCTTTGGCTCCCCATACGCGAGCTATCGGTGAATTATATCTCATTCGCATGCATTAGGTACTTGCTCGCCAAGATAGCTCGAAGCTCCGTCATTGCAATTGGTCATTCATCATGATATCATTGATTCGAACCTGTTGTGCTACGGTACGAACAGCAGCGAGCTCAGACCGACAGGGTCTCGCTCGATATGACTTCATTAGGGTGGCAGCCCATGTTGCCCAATACTACCTGTCCCCTCGTGTCCCAGACTCATTGAATGAGCAAATTATCATACAATTCATACACCTGAGCTCATTGCTTCGCTTATGCCAATTGACCGACTTCAAAGTCGTATCTCTATGCATGGACTCGTGTGTCGACACATCAACGTCAACCGGCGATGGGCGAAGACAGAGGGGAAGAGTCAATCGACGACGACAAGGATCGCAATGCTAGCCCTATCATGGTCTCCAAAGATCTCCCACGAACTGCCTCTCTTGGCAAGCGGTCTCAGCCTTTGATTGAGTCCACGCTCCACTTAACAAGAGCTACAGCCTGCAAGAGCTCTATCTGCACGAGATGGCAAGGATGAGTTTCTCGGGGAACCGTGTAGAATGGATATGCCAAATCGTTTGTTGTTACCCCACGCGTCCAGTCAAGCGGACCAGAGATAACGAAAGGCAGGAAGGACCCCAGTCATCCTGCAGTTCGTTGTGTCCATCATGTCTTGCATGCAACGGCAGCGGGCAGTAAATAAAATGAAGGTAGCACCAGAAGATGGAGCTCTTGATCTCTCTCGTGCTTCCACCCGAGCTTCGTCGCGCAGTCTCCTGCAGTGCCCAGAGTCTCGGCGTGCCAGTCTTACTAGTCTGATCCGCACAATTGGGACAGAAAACAGTTGAATTATATTCGTCGATTGACTCAATTGATAGTGAAGACGCTCCACAATGCGTTTCTCTACACTCGCCACCAGCTTGGCCTCCGTGGCTGTCGTTGCCGAGGCTGCTAGCTCGCGAAGTTGGCAGCATGTTGGCAAGAGGCAGCACAACAAGGTCGAGAAGAGACGTCCTGAGGCCCCATTCACTAACCAGTACTTGAACAAGAGGAAGGCGCCAAAGACCCAATTCTTGACCGACAAGACAGCCGGTAAGTTTCGCGCAAGCGACTGTTGCGAGCAGACAAAATCCTGGGCACAACTAACGACAATATTCCCGCAGACTACCTCGTCAATGGCACAGGTATTCCCGACGTCGACTTCGACGTTGGCGAATCATACTCAGGTTATCTTTCCATGGTGTGTATAAAACAACCCCGTTCTTTTCTCTTATTCGTTATAATCCAGAAGGATCTATGCTAATTTGTGTCATAGTAAGTAGTACTTCTTTGTTTTGTTTCAAACCCCAGGCAAAGGCCGGGAAATACAAAACAGATCGATTCTATTCCGGACTATGACGAATAAGAAAACGGACTAACGTGTTTTGATACACTAGAACCGACGACCCGGACGCCGCAGAGCAGCTGTTTTTCTGGTATTTCCCTTCCAGCGAACACCCTTCCAAGGAGATTCTACTCTGGCTTAACGGAGGTGTGAGTGACGAAGTCATGGTTCTTATTAACATGGGCCGGCCTATTCTACCGATCCACTCAACTAACTCTCTACCAGCCCGGTTGCTCTTCATTCGAAGGTCTTCTCCAGGAGAACGGCCCATTCCAGTGGCAGTATGGAACACTCAAGCCTGTCCCCAACCCCTGGGCCTGGAACCGTCTGGTCAACACCATTTGGCTCGAGCAGCCTATCGGAACTGGCTTCTCAACCGGCACACCCACTGCGACAAGCGAAGAAGACGTGGCAGCGCAACTCCTCGGCTTCTGGAAGAACTTTATCGACTTGTTTGAGATGCAAGGCTACAAAGTGTATGTCGCAGGAGAGTCTTACGCCGGAGCCTACGTTCCCTACATATCTGCTGCCATGTTGGACAAGAACGACACAACATACTATGACATGAACGGTATGCTGATCTACGATCCCGTGATTGGCAACGGGGTCGTCCAAGACTCGGTGACAACCGTACCTTTTGTCGATTTTCACTCCAACTTATTCCCCTTCAACGAGTCGTTTAGCAAGACAATCCACCAGCAACATGTAGATTGTGGCTTCCAGGAGTATATGGACACTTACCTCCAGTTCCCCCCTCCCGGCCCTCAGCCCTCTGATTACTCAGACACCGTCAGCGATGAATGCGCCAGCGTCTGGGGTGTCGTTACGGACGAGATTCTCAGCCCAAACCCCTGCTTCGATGTATACCAAGTTGCCACGACCTGTCCCCTGCTGTGGGATGTTCTCGGCTTCCCAGGCTCTATAACCTACTCCCCTGAGGGCTCTGGGCCTCTTTACTTCGACCGCACGGACGTCAAGGAAGCAATCCACGCCAACGTTTCCAAGACCTGGACGGAGTGCTCTGAGATCAACGTCTTCGTCCACGGCAACGACAACTCAGCCCCAACCATCGAAAAGGCTATCCCCCAAGTTGTCGACGCTACTCAGAACGTTATCATCGCACATGGTGTCCTGGACATGATTCTGCTCGTCAACGGCACTCTGCTCTCCATCCAAAACATGACCTGGGGTGGGGAACTCGGATTCCAGTCCAAGCCCAAGGAGCCTTTCTTTGTGCCCTACCACAAGGACTCCACGGCCAGCGACATTTACTACGAGACTGATATGCTTGCCCTCAGCTCGATTGCTGGGGCTGGTGTCATGGGAACGACGCACGAAGAGCGTGGCTTGACATTCGTCACCATTGACATGTCCGGACATATGGTACCCCAGTATGCTCCATCTGCCGGATTCCGTCATCTTGAGAAGCTGCTTGGCCGCATTGATAGCTTGAGCTCGACCAAGCCTTTCTCTATCTATCCTAATGCCACCCAGCCATCGAAGTGTAGCTTGGGTGCTGGGACTGGGCCGGGGTTCTAGATTATGCCAGGGCTGGATAACTGTATTGGGATGACACCCCCTTTAGTCTAGTGCAGGATTGGATATGTTAGAGCATAGGAAGTCGAATGAATCTGATTCTAGATCTAATTTCGATTCACCCCTATGATTGATACTCCTTATGTGATATGGAGTCATTCCAATCTTTTGCTTGGTGATTTTGTGTAATTGACGGTGTACTCGTTATTATCAAACTACTGAGACCTCATTTCAGTCCTTGTTCGTAAAAATAGCTTGAGTCGGCCAACCTGCGAATATATTTAAGCGTAGTACACAATATGTCGATGTATAGGTTACCTTTCCAATTAGGGGCGTATGGTCACAGATTGTCTTCTTGCTCACTACGTAACTCTTCAAGTCATCGATACATCTCACCTATCGCATTACCAATTGCTAATTGTGCAAGTTTCAGCAACAGTGGTAAATACTAGAGTGGTATATCCTCTGCGAAAAGACTGCCTGGGTCGTTACTTGGGTTCAGATGGCAGATGGGGCTGTGCATGTCAGGTAGGCATCAGGATGCAATTCATGGGGCAACGTGAATCTTTGTCTTACCTCAGTAAACCAGCCATAGGTACTACAGATATGCATATTTTATGCAGGTCAGCACAGCCTCTATAACACGTGCATCGCCGCATAGAAGAGATTCTTCGTTGACTTGTTTGACAAAACTCGCTGTCGTCTTGAGCACTCCCATCCAATCTCAATCTCAACACTCTTTTCTTGAACGCGCTACCTTTCTGAGATGGAGGCAGTCGGATTAGCCTCTGCGATAACAGAGCTCTCTGGCCTGACCGTCAGATGCAGCAGAGCAGCGAAAGATTTGGTCCAATCGGCTATACATGCGCCAGCGGAGCTGGTCGACTTGACCGCAAGGCTGGAACGTCTTCAGTGTCGGATTCAGATGCTTCAGAGCCTAGGTAAAGAGTTGAGCGTCTCCGATACTACTGATATCTTCCCGCCTGAGTAGTAAGCAAATTTCAACTCCAGTGTCGCGTTCAGCGTATCTTCTCAACGGCTTGAACATCGTCGTCTATCAGATTCTACTTTGCAGAACTGTATAGCTTGGCAGGATCCTCTATTTCTATATCGAGACTCAGTGAACTCAAGTACGCATTGACAGTTTTTGAGGTAGCACCGCACTATTCAGCGTCGGGCTGCAAATGAACTACAATATCTTGATCAACATCCAAAGTGTCTTGGACCCACCGACAGAAGCGGAGCGAGAACTTCGCAAGAGATTGAAGTGGGCAACAGTAGACAAAAGAAAGGTGACTCGTATACTCGCGGATATCAAAGAAGCAGAGACAGAGCTGGATCTTATGCTCAATATTCTGGGAACGTGAGTGCATGTCTCTGAGACTTCTAACACGAGTGCTTATATCTCCGCAAAGGCGCCTAGCTTCTATGAGTCAAAGTTCCCTTGCTCCACTCATAACCACTCAAGCAATCTTGAGGTCTGACTACACAGAATCGGTCAAGGAAATCAAGACTCTGATTCATGATGAATTCGCACTGCTACAGGTGAGCATCATTTACAACTGTTACTCAGGCTTTGCTTTCGATCGCCTCTCCTGATTTCTTCTAATGCTCCCGATGTCAAGCCAGTGAAGGGTTCTGTAACGCAACCGCCTCAATCAAGCCTGACTGTAGGAGACGAAGGAACAACACCTGAGATATGCGATATTCGAATGAGACTCCTTGAGTGTAGTGAACAGAAGATTCTTATGAGGTACTCTCGAGCTTGGGGAGATCTCCGCGGGCCTCAAACAAGCATGGGCGAAACTTCGTTACGGACATCAATTTCGTTGCAGTCCAAAAGAAATCGACGGCGGTTTCGAGCGCTTCTGCAGGTGAAATTCAAATTCATATGCACTCGAATTCTGCAAATTGAAGTACGAGCACAACAGGTCCTACACCAGTGGCTGGGTGCCCCTTGGTTCGATTGTTCGATGACCGTTGTCAATATTCGCCCCGATGACTCCCCAGTGTTTGATGCTTGCCTGAAATTGGACTTCTGGAGAGTCAAGGGTCTGATTGAAAGTGGCGAAGCAAGCGTGTACGATTTCATGGGCAACGGGAGGGGTTTACTCGAGGTAAGTCGTTGGCGACTCAACTCCCAGCTGCAGAAATCAACATTAACTTGGACCAGCAAGTTATCCTTGGCACGTACGGACTATTTGACAAACCACACCATGTAGTGGCAGCGGAACAGCTAAGTTTAGTACGGTTCCTTTTGGAACGAGGATGTAACCCGAATATTTGGCCTCTTTCGCCTGTACAATTATGGAGCGATTGGACGTAAGCTTCTTATTTATTCTAGGGACAACGCAGTGCTGAATTACCTGTCTTTTTCCAGGTGTCCGGCCATCTTGCTCGCATTTGGCAGGGGCCAACTTCACATAGTGTCACTAATGGAATCGTATGGAGGCAATCTCTGTCAATTCGATGCCAATCCAGCGACACTCTTCACCAGTCTTGTCGATTCAGCGGAACAATTTCGCGAGAAGATCCAGAAACTTCGCAATACTGGGTTCTCAGACTGGAAGGTGGTAACGCCTTCTGGTCATCTTTTGTATGGAGCCTGTAGTGCGTCGGCACTGGAAGAACTGTTGTTTGCTCTTGAAGTTGTTGGTTTAGATCCAAACCTCGAAAGCTACTTAGCAGGCTACACCCCCTTGTTTGCTGCAGTTAAATCACACTGGCTCGAGGGCATCGCTATCCTCGCTGAGTACGGCGTTGATCTCAACATGCCCAGACGTGCATCGCTTGGGCTAAGCACGTACATGGGCCAGACGAACTATACTACACACTATTTTCTTCATCTTGGAGCAGATCAACATGTCGAAAGCCCTGAGCCAATCGCGTGGTACAATATCTGGGACGCCGCCTTTGATACGACAGAGCAATATCAACCTAAGCACTGGCAATATATGCATCTTGAGGGGACCATAGCGCATCTGCTTTTACACGGTGCCGATCCATTTACCCTGTTCGTCTCTGATTATCACAATGTCTACAGGCCTTCCTCCAAACTGTACGCGCAGGATAGGTGGTATGATATCGCAACTCAAATCCGCGCTTCGGAAGTAGCAAGAGCCTGGAGTTATCCCCTCGAACTTGGACCTTATTGGAATAAGTACATGCCATTTCCAGAAGAAGGGGAATGTGAGGTGTTCGACGCATTGGCTTTCGAGAATTTAGAAAAAAGTAGGTCACTGGAAGACAACTTTGTATGGTCCGACGCCGGTATGATATTTCCAAGTTTGGGGGACCACGACCCAACAATTGACCACAGATATCCGGGTGACCATTTCGGTACCAGGCGCAAAGTGTACGAGTGGTTGAGTGCAGGTTATCAGCCTAGCGGCGATGATGAGCTAAGTAAGTGCTCTGAATGCATCAAATCGTTCGCACTAAAAAATCAGCATGGCGCTAACAAGTTGAATAGAGGAGGACTTCTTTCGAGAGGCAACACAGTTTTACCATCACATCAAGTCAGATGAGGGCCGCAAGCATCTTTCTCGCTTTCCACTTGTGCGAGCATTCTGTGATGCGCTCCAGCATGCAGGCTATCGTGCACAGATGGATGGTGACGGCGACATCTGGTACGAATGTGAGGATGGTGATAGGTACTATGACACGAGGGAGTATCAGCCCGAGGGAGAATCAGCGACACCTTGGACAGAGTTCTGCCCCATCTGTCAACGCCCTGAATGGTACGGGCTGGGACGCATGGTGAGACAGGCGGATGAGGCGAAGCGCGCATTACACGGATACAGGGCAAAGGTGAAGGCAGCGCAGAGGAGTTTCTATTAACCGAGTCAAACACTGGCTCATAGTACCCTATCTCCCCCACAAACCTATGGGTTAAATGTATTGTCATGGGTTCCTCTGTAATCCAAACTTTGTGACTTGGTGTCCTAGCCGCTGTTGGTTCCTATGATAGTTGTCTCTCGTCCGGAGGCATGGTGGATGAGAAATTGCGATGATATGAGTGGTATCTCTGATAAGTTTAGTAGGTACTAGGCAATGGAACCCGAGAAACTCGCTTAGAATAACAGACTCTGCAGACAATTGATACAACACTCATAAATTTGAAATAACATGCAGTCTACATACGGTAGAATCTCATCATTCGCTGCACGATTCTGGCAATGTAGCCAGGAAACCCAGTTCGTATTTGCAGTCATCGATAGTAACCAACGCAGATACCAGTCCCACAATCCTAGTAAGGGAATATAGTGAATGAGATAAACAGCTCAGCCTCGAATAAGGAGCTCAAAGCATTTTCGGTGATAAACACCAATTGTGATTTCGGCGATAGAATCGTTTCGGCGATGATTGCTTCAACACTGGAAAGTATTTCGGGAATTAATATTATATCGGAGATAATCCCAAAGCACAGGGTTTATACGACGGTTTTCAGCGTCTAACATGGATGCCGACAAAACTTAGAATGTAATCCAAATCGGACAACGACTGTCTACCAAGTGAAACGTTGGTCCAATGGGCGGCGGTTGCGGTGGTAACAGCAAGTACCACTGAGAAACTTTCTCGTTAAGGACAGTTAGAGATAAATCCCTCATGTTCCTATACAGTAGCTCAATTGATATACAATAGGCTGTTGTGGAAGACTCGTGTCGTAGAGTATCAGGTCTTACGAAGGCGATCCCGGCAGCATAACATGGTTCTCAGATTAGGAGGGGTTTGTCATGGTTGAGCGACATTTTGAATGAAATAAGTGAAGGGCATACGAAAACAGCATCTTCCTAGCATGGGATAGAAAGTGATAACGCGGCTCTTACTGTGCATATTGCTTAAAACGCCGAAGTAACATTTTGGTCCCCGATTTCGCCTTAAGCGCTTAAGACCATGTCGTGATGACTAGTTATATAAGGGACCAAAGTTGGTAGCTTCGCGCTGTTTCGAACTCTATGCTCTACAACTCAATCTTTACACTACTTTTTCGCCTCGCCGTTGAAAGCAGGATAATCGCAGCAATGATGAAACTAGTTGTCATTTCCTCTCTACTCGCTTGTATTGGCCTAGCCGCGCCTCTTGATTCAAGGGCTATTTCTTTCGAATTCACCAACGTTCCCACCGGCCTCAACCTCACGATCGGCACTGAATTTACCTTCACGTGGGAGCCCCAAGACTCAACTGAGACGATCCAACTGGCTGTTGCCGCTTGGGACCCTACACCATATGCCTACGGCTACAACCCTTATATTGGCCAGACAGTACCCGAATACTACGAGGGTGGCTATACACTCGCTGGTTCGTGGAGACCCCTGAGCAGCATACGCCATGGGCGATGTCCATGGTTACTAATATTTCAAACAGATGATGTCCCGCTCTCAGCTGGTAGCTATACCTGGACCGTTCAAACCATAACGGCCAGCCAAGGATCGGAACCCGTGCTCAAAGGTTCGCGAGTCGAATATAACTTTCAGGCCGTGCCAGAAAAGGATTATAGTCCATTCTTCTTTTCGAACAAGTTCCATGTTCTAGACCCTGCGTAAAAGAATTTCAGGGAGGGAGGTGGAGGGCGCTTCCGAAGCGAAGTCATTGCCACGAGCTATAGCCCCGCGTCTCGTGCATAGTTCAATGATTCCAAACGGGTCCAAGGGGGAGGCTATTTTGTTACAGTTGTCGTCACTCACATCGAGATATGAGAAGGAAGATTGGCAGATAGATAGCTCAATCTGATCGTGTAAAGCAGCAGTGACCGCGCTTGCTAGCTTGTCACATTGGATGTAGAACGTTGAGTATGGTTCACGCAAGGCATCATATACTCATATATCAATAATCTGCTAAAGGTCTGCCTCGTGTAGAAAGGATGAGTGTTTCATGAAACAAGTGAATAAGATTTGAACATCAGATCCGGCATGCAATAATGAATTGACTGTGGACACATTCACAGCTAGCGAATGCAATCTGTCGCCGTTTGGTAAATGTGTTTCGCCAGTGCCAGGCTAAGCTACTCTGAGGTCGAGTGATGATCCGACAGAGGAGCAAACATCTCTTCGGTTCAGCAGGAATGAGCGTGATAAAGACATGGCAGGAGCCTGTTCTGTCCTGACAGAAAGCTCCTTGTTCTTTGGTTTCATCCAAACATGAAATGATGCCGGGACACTCTCTTATTGACGTCGAGAATATTTATAATAATGGCTCCATCAATGTGGGTGTGTGCACATTGCGCCAGGCTTCTGCTTCTTGATCATGCAAAGCCAGCATCACCTGCAAGGAATTCTAGCAGCATCGTAGTTGCTGGTGATGCCCCAGTCAGTCCAGCCAATCAGAGTCGCCATAATTCCGATTAGTCAGATTCGTCGAAAAAGAATTACTGAGACAAATTCGTCCAGCCGACTACCCTGGAGTCCTTAGACTGGCACTATGGAGAATCTGTTCACCAGCACTCGCCAGGCATCCATCGCCTCTGCTCTGCTCCTCCTATGAGGTGCGTGAGGATGTGACACCAATCGGCAATGACTGCATTTTACCAAGTTTTCCCAAATTGACCGGCTCAGCCACTGCTGTGAGATGCGTACGAGTGAGGAATCGTCGCAGCACTTCACAAGAGCCCCAGTCGGAGTTTGGCAGGGTCTGATGTTGAAAAATAACCCCTTCCACTCGCTTGGTTCACTGACCACGACCGCAACTAATGACACCTCACACTGTTCACCCCATACCTATCAAACTACCATATTCATTCCCTCTTGGCACATGGAGCTCACTCTCGTAGGTACATACTGGGTCCCCCGTGATCTACTCCGTACTGACACGCTTGGACATTCTGTCACCAATAGGAGAAGGGGAAGTGGCAGTGTTTAAATGTGTGGGATCAAATGTGCCTGCACGGTATCTGCCCACGTTACCAATCTTGATAGAAACTTGTTTGGTAGCGTCTTTTCGGATCACCTTTTGGCCCTTCAGCGTTGTTCGATTGATCATCACATTAGGTCGCCGTGAAGCCACTCGGATTGACTTTGGTCCCTACAGTTCTTCAGTCTGTTTGAAGCCGTTCAAGCAGCCATCCATGCCTATAACGACCCTGTGGCAGACTTCGACAGTAAGTGTCGCAACCACAGTGTGAGAGACCATGTTGACGACCCTGACCAACTGACGTTCGCAGCCTGTCCTCCTGGTGGCAAGCACCTGTTGTCTTCCATACCTAGGCCAAGGTTCACACAGTGCATAGCTTTTCAAGTTCAACCCGACCGACAAACTCGAAATTCATAAAAAGCGCTGAACCTATTTCTGTGAAATGTGCACGAGCTATATATTTGACGAGAAGAGAGTTGATCGTTGGTGGCGTATTATCATGAATGTGGAATGAACATAAAAGTCGTATGAAAAAATTGTTCGCTGTCGTATGCTGCTCGGCCCAATTCTCGCAAAATATCCCTGTGGTTGAAAAGCAAAGGAGACAACAAGATCTCCTGGCATGTACCTACCCGCCAGCAATATGCTATTTGCTATCCGCATGTCCTTCCAGCTGTGTACCCATAACAAACAACATAACCACAATGGCACACGCATTGCCTTCTAGTCACTCGAAACACCCAATTCCCAAGCTTGACCTCCTTACTTGCAGTATGTTGTCTTCGCTTCTAATTCTCGGTAATCGTGACCTTCCATAGCCTAGCTGAAGATATCTTCATATCAATGAGCCCTCCATACCTTCTAATCCCTAACACAAAGACTAAATGCAATACTACCACCACATCAGTCAAGTAAAGATCATATGTGTATATCTAGAAGCAGGATACAGGTCCTACAAACCTACCCAGACTTCGTCAACCGATCTCAAACTCCCCTCATTTCCATACTGAAGCCAACACAAAGACGCACCATACACAACGTCCTGCAAACACTAAGGTAAGCCAAAACACGTATCAAGTCACAACATCAAAATCGCAGAAAATCCACTACTAGACGCCAAAGGCCCCATCTCCAGCTACTTCTCCGTCGCCATTCCTCATCATGCGAGAATCCATCAGTTTATTACTTCCACCAAGGAGCAACAACGATACTCCCCCGTGGAACCCCCCAAAGGAAAAAGCAACCTGGTTCCCATCGAAGCGGTATCGGCTTTGACGGATATCGTATGCATGGCATATGTGCAATCATTCCCATTCCAATCGGCATGACTCATCTAATCTCCTATCCGACCTTTGCTTCGATATAAAACGCTGCTTATACTCAGCTCTACAGCAATACTCATATTTTCCTTCGTTTCAATCACTTTCCATGCTCTCGGGTCGGAATGGTTTGATCTAACAGGCCCATAACAATTTATTCACGTATGAAGTGTTTATCTTAGGTAGATATGCCATTATAACCCTACTGTATGAAGCACGAAACCAAAAGCGAGACAAAAACATGAGGCGTGGCATGAGGCCTTCAAAGCCACGAATCAAATACGACATTCACAGCAGGATACCAACGGCAATGTTTGTTTTTCGGACTTTTCATTACTCTCCCCTATTGTACATTGATCACTCCAACCCCTACACCATTTTGTTCGTCTTTGCAAACCTCAATTCACTAGGAATTTTCGTATCCTCATCTGCGAACCACCCCGAATTTTGTCAAATGTATCTTACATGGCCCCCGAAAAGAGGGCAAAAAGCAGTGAAATGAGCAAAGTGTCCTTTCCATGCAATGCAGTGAGATCGTGTCCCCTCATGTCAAACGCCGGGCCTTCCTATGCATTATCCCGCCTTGATGCATTGATACCCCTGAACTCAGCTCGTGGGCAATGAATAAAAATACAAGCCCCAAAGAGGAAACTTTCTTACAGGCCATCGTAGCCCCAACGCGAAGAACACTCATTTCAGGTCGTTGGGGTCGTGGCGGAATGTACAATTGTCGCCCTTAGCGCATTTGCCCTGGGCCCAGAACGTGCACGCTTTAGTGCCGATGAGTGCGCGGTTGATTCCTTTGTTAAAGTCCTTAGCACCACGATTGAAATCTTTGCGACCCCCGCGATCCGTGTTATCGCGGCTCTGTCCTTGTGACTGGTATCCGACCTGTGATCCATACGATGAGTCTTCGCCACTGGCACCGTCATGGGGTTGCGTCTGCTGAGCACCATAAGCTTGGGCCTGGTATGCGGCACCATATGGCTGGGTCTGTTGAGCCCCGTACAAATGGGCTTGGTTCGCAGCGCCATAACCGCCCCACGCTTGCCAGTAGTTCGAGGCTTCCGTGGATGGTTGAGACGACGGGGTTTGCGAAGTGGGTTGCTGCGCAGATGGGCCGAGGGCGGCTAGAACGCTTTCCAACTTAAGACCTGGCTGAGCCGGGGCGGGTGTTGGCTGAGAGATGTTCTGGGTAGCCTGAGGGTTTTGTATGGCAGCAACTTCTTGCAGGATTGCATCAATGGGGACTTGCTGCGGGTGGTAAGCCTGAGCTTGTGCCTGGTACTGTTGAGATGGAACTTGAGATTGATACGCAAAGGCATTGGCTGGTGAACCGTGTGGCTGTGTCTGTACGTGTTGTTGCTGCTGAACCGGAACCTGAGGTTGGTACGTAGGTGCATTGGCCTGCACGTTGTTGTATAAACCAGGCTTGCCAGTAAGCTGTGTGTACCACTGCTCATGCATTGCTTCTTGGGCTTCCTTCTTCTTCTTGGCGGCCAGATCGGCCCTGTGTCCGGCGATCCACTCATCTACACGGCGAGGATCGGATTGCAGCCATTTCGGCGGTTCAACCGGCGGAGTCGGCACGTCCTTGAGTTGTGTCGTAATGGCTGTCAGGGTTTCCCAAGCCTTCTGTTGCACCGGATCATCGCAGGGCTTGTGTTGCGCAGGTGCAGGGTTTGGGTCCGGATCGGTATAGTTCTTCATGGCACTTGACTGGAGTAAATTGAGAACCGTGATCTCTCTCTCTTGTTTTGTCATCAAGCGTGGGATGGTGGAAGCGCCGGTGCTGTTTGCAGAAACAGGTAATCGTGAGATAATGTATGGAAGGGATCCCTTAGGCCCTCTGTTCATCCATTCCATCCAGCGCCGTTGGATTTCCCCTGTCTTCTGATCGGTCGCTGCCCAGTGTCGCACCTTTGGAGGTATATACGGCTCAGAGGCGCCCTTTGTAGTAGGAGATCTCGGGGTGGGAGGTATCTCTGACAAGGTCGTATAGATAGTCATGAGTTCTCGATTCTCGTACTCCTCCATGACCTTCTTCTGCGCTGACTCGATTGGACGGACGCCACCACGGGTAGTGTAGTTCTTGTTTCGTTGGCTCTGGCCGAGGCACGAGAAGTCGATAAGTTGAGGGGCGACCCATTGGCGAAGAGAGGTCTCCTCAGGGATTCCGTCGTCATCATCGTCCTCGCCATCGTTTACTTCTTGCATGCTTCTCTGCTGCATTTGTTTAAGCATCTGGCCCTCCTGGCGATTGTCATGTGCGTCTCGAGTGAAATTGCTGGCTCTGCCCTCATCTTCTGCCGAGTCGTGCTCGAAGAATCTTATCTGCTCAAGTTCATTGTCGGGCTTCCAAGTCACCGTGCGACCACGTCGTGACTCTTTGCGCAATCTGCGTGCTTTCTCTGCCTCGGTTTCAGGCGCTTTCGTAGGTTCCTTCTGAGGTTTTGGCTTGATCTCAGCAGGTTTCTCGATGTCAGCAAGTAATCCACCGATCTTCGATGATACAGATGATGGCGCTTCCACACGTCTTGGCTGCGGCTTAGAGACAGTTCGAGCCTTGTTCAGGATTGTAGAACCAGAAGGCTTTTGTCGATTTTGTCCGCTACTAGCTGTAGAGGCCGCCAGGTTTGCTGCATTCGGAGTCGAGGCCACCCTGGTGTTGCTTAATGAAGACACAGTGGTCTC
This sequence comes from Xylariaceae sp. FL1272, assembly GCA_022432385.1. Lineage (NCBI taxonomy): Eukaryota > Fungi > Ascomycota > Sordariomycetes > Xylariales > Xylariaceae > Xylariaceae sp. FL1272. The sequence goes on from JAJJXC010000022.1 coordinate 381,366, forward strand.
TGTCGCAACTTTCTTTGCAGCACGGGAGTCGCCATCATCATCCCGGAGTCTTTTGGAAGGCGAAATCCCAATAGCTGCTTTTGCAGCTCCATTGCTGGCTTTTCTGGCAGAGAGTAGGCCTGTGTAGGCCTTGGTTTCTTTCCTGGAGGCATCCAGCGCAGCATTGCTCGAAGATTGGGTAGCCTGGGGTTTCTGCAAAGTTGCGGACGTCTTGCTAATGATGAGAGGCGTATTCTTGATCGGAACGGGAGTAGTCTTTGCAATAGAGACAGGCTTGATTGCTTTGGAGGCATCTGTAGCCTGGGGCTTAGCTTGGGATGATGTCTTCGACTTCGCAGCGCTGTCCTTTGCGGTGGCTTCTCTAGCGTTGTCGGCAATCTCAGCGGCAAGGTCTTTGCCCTTCCGATCCAATTCATTGCCATACTTTTCTAGGATTTGTGAAAGCTTGACTTGTTCGAAAATTGCTAAATCCATCCAACTTGCTTGAGACAAAAACATAAGAATAGCCAAAGAGACTGGACCCGAATAGTTCTTTGCTATGAACTGTCGATTCAAGACAGATTGGAGAGATGACATCAATCGGACATGTTTACCCATGTTTCTCAGGGTCTCGGCATCTGCGTAAACAGAAGCAGCCTTCAGTGCAGCACGGATGTGGTCGTACTTTTGGTCGATGGAAGATTGTAGCTGGGCAGATTTGGTTTTAGGGGCTTTTGCCTTCTGCTCCCTGAGACTTCGCGCCTGAGCTGAGAGTTCGATGACATATTTGCCAAACTCTGCGACTCTTTGGCCGATCAGCTTAGATGTAGTCTCTTCAGTTTCAGCTGGCGAGGTGAGTGTTTGTTGAGTATGATGCTCTTTGCGGACGATCTTGACAACATCCCACTCGATGCCCTTCAACGGTTCTGCAGGTCGTGTAGGCGTGGCCATGATCTTCAAGTCAGAGGTTATCAGCTCAGTACAGAACAAAATCAATGGTGCATATTGTGGAATCGTATCCTCGTTGACAGTGTACACAGAAAGGGAGTAAACAAAGCAACATTTGTTGTGTAACAAGGTGGTAGAGTGTGGTCAGTCTTGTAAGCAGGCACGCGGTTTTTTACCCCACTCCTCATTGCTCACTAAAGGCTGTTGAAAGAGAAGTGGAGGGAAAGTGTGAAGGCGAGTCGAGAAGGGAGTTGCGAGTTGTGTTGTGACTCTGACAGGGGGGGAGGACGCGTTCTTACCTCTCGAGCTTCGGCATCTACCCTTCGAGCCTCGGCTTCCTCTGGATCTTCCTCATCGCTTGATTCACTGTCACTAACACTGGATCGTCTGCCGGTCCTTGTTGGAGCTACAGAACAATTAGTGATACTACCAACAACAGCAAATCATGTGTTGCTGTCTTACCCTTTAGAGCCTTCATCTGTCTCTGCAGATCTCGAATTTCTGCTTCAACCCGCTCCTTTTCCTTCTGGGCTCCTGGATCGTTTTTTATTGCCTCCAACTTTTCCTGCGACGCGGACAGAGCTTCAAGGAGAGGTTCTAGATTGTCTCGAAGAACTTCACAAGGCAAATTTGGGCGACCAGGTAAGACCGGCCCTCCATTCTTGCTTTGACCAGCGATGAACCTCTTGGAGAACCGACCTACATCCCAACGAGGGGCTGACTTGGTACCGATGAACAGATTGGGACATCCTACCACGCCTTTCCAATCCTGACTCGACGGATCTGGTTTGCGGTCAATGAATTTTGCTCCGAGAAGCTTTGCCGGCTCAGGGCTCGGCACACTAGGAGCTGCTACGCCAGCAAGCGAAGATCTTCCCACGGCCGTCGACGCCTCAAACGCTCTTCTAGTTCGTGGATCGAGGGGAAGCGGCACAGGCGTCTCCTTTCGAGGTGCGGGACTCTGTGTTGACGCAGACGTCACAGGGCCAACAACCTGAGCCGGATAGCTATGTGGATCAGGAGTCTGGTTCGTACTGGGTTGATATTGTCCAGTTTGTGTCTGTCCATGGTAATTAGCTGCCTCGTTCATCTGGTATGGGCTAGCGATCTGTCCATAGATCCCCGCCGGTTCTGTCCAGTTCGGATGATGACCAAAGCCATTCGAAGCAAAGTGGTGTTGAGACTCGGGATAGTAGTCTCGATTTGGATACTGCTGGTGATGCAAATCCAGATGCTCATGGCCATATTGATGTGCCGGTTGTTGGCGCTCAAGATTTGGTTCGCCACCACTATCTGAAGTTCTCATGGGCTTAATATCATGTGAGAAAGTTGGCTGATTATCAACCGCAAAGGCCATATTGGAGTAAGGGTGATGTTGACCACCGAAGTGGCCATGGCCCTGTGCTCCCTGGCCATACGGATCGACGCCAGCAGCAAAGCCAAATTGTTGACCATATTGGCTCACATGGTTGGATGGGTCTTCGATATAAGACCCCGGGTTATGGCCAATGTGGCCAGGAAAGCCACCATCAGTACTTACTGCGTTAGGCTCTTCCAACGACGAGCCCGCTTGAGCCAGAGGCCAGCCTGTGGCATCGTGTTGAGCCATCGCCTTGATCACTATGACCTGTCAATGGCGAGGACAACGTGATCTATGGGAAACGTTAGCTTGTCTGTATCAGACGGCATGCATGTACCTTGCGAAAAGAAGAGGGGCGTGCAGTTAACACCACAGTGCCATCGATACACCAGCCATGACAACGCCTCACGTTACTCACCAAAATGCTGTGATTGGCAAAGCACTATGAATGCTCAGCACACAAAGAAGAACACAAAAGGTCGACTTGGCCCAGCTTCCGTGTATCTGCAAAAGGGTGCAAGACAGGTGGGTGGGAAGAGAGAGACACTGGCGAGGGGCGTGTGCCTAACAGAGGTTGAGTGAGGGGCGTGTGTTTAGGAAAGAAGCGCTTGACCAGGGGGTGAAGTAAAGAGCGGACCCGGAGGGAGATGCTGCAGGCCCAAGCTTGCTCCGCCGAATTCAATATGGCCGGGGCGGCAGTCTACAATACGGAATGATCAGCTCGGCCTCAAGTTGTTTGAGCTGTGGTGAACTCGCGAAACAAGATTACAAAGGAAAGGCAGAGAAGCATTCAAAGAAATCAGAGCCCCAGAGAAGCACTTGCTACATCCAAAGCAAAGAAAAAGCAGACCGAGGCGGGTGCAAGGCATAGATACATGCGGCTGTGTATGGGTGCGGCTCGAGCATCTTGAAGCCACATCAGATCTGCGTGGTGCGCTGGTCCCAACCTCGACGAAGCCAGCGAAAACAAGCAGCCTGCCAGAGGGATAGTGATCGTCTGCGAGGTATTCAACAGGATATCCGCGTTATGCCGGCACACCAAAGCACATGCTTCGCTATAGACGGCAGCTTCTCAGCTCAAAGAGCCTTCAGGCGTCGGCAGTCTTCTGGCAGAAGTTGACGAGGGCCTACTAAGGCTTCAAGCGAAGATGCGTACGATGTGTTGTGGTCATTGCTGCGAACTGCTGGCCTTCTCGGTTGGACAAGGCTTTGCCCGTTTTTCCAAGTCGGAAGGACTATTTCTGCATTGCCAGAGATATTCAAAGGGTTCCCTTGAGGGCTAGAGTAGGATTGATCAACAGGTTGAGTAGATGAGCAGACGGGCAGAGCATTTCCTGTGGAAACCCAAGCATGTGTGGAGTGTATACACCCTGCCAGCATCGAAGATGTGCTTCTTTATCGTCTTTCATTTCTCTCGGAAGATGTGAACAAGATGATGAACCATGCTCCCTGTCCATCTTCTAGTCTTCTTGATGTGCCTCACCAACTGGGCACGTGAAGGATGTCTGGGGAGATAGGTACTGGATGGGGTGGGCTATGGGGGTAGAGCAACAGGTGGTATCCGAGCAAGCCGAAGCCTGCTCAGACTTCTGTTCTGTCAAGTCGTGTATAGCCTGACTAACTTTCTGGTGTTTCGTTGCCAATGCACAATACCTGTCAATGAGGCGGGCCCGTTTGGTTCGGTCCCTGGCTGGTTATGCAGTCTCTCTTAGGTGCTCGGTCAACCCCCGACCGAACAAACTGCAATTCACTTTTGCAGGTGTACGATCGGGATCTCGGAGGGTTTCGAGAAGAACTAGCCAATGACAAAAGGATCGACAACAAAGGCCAAATCCGCACACAGTTCTTGCACTCGCTTCCGCATCTCAACATAGTCGCTAGGGGTTGTTATGCATATCGAAGCGATGCCACATGTTGCCAAGCTTGACGAGACGACAAAACAAAATAAAACCAAACAATTGAAAGAAAGAGGGGGAATGGTGGTGTTCAGCATACCCTTAAGTCCGAATACTTTTGAAGCCTTCCACCAGCTACTACCAGCACTTTGGTTGCCGCTACTCGTCATTCAGTGGCGATCGCAGAAGTAGTGAGAACCTCCCCCAGCATAGACCGTTATACTCTCTTAAGTGAGAGCAGTCATTTTACAACATGGGATTTATCGCATGTAATTATTTAGAGTAAGGCCCAGGGAGTCTATCTTCGCAATTATAGAGCACGGGGATGTGGTCTTGGTCCGGAAAGCCGAGAAATGAAGCGTTGCTGGGATGGATGGATTGCCAAATGGCGAAGCTGACGATTATGCGCCCGTGCAAACACCACGCAGAGTAAACGAACGACAAACCAGAGAGCAATTATTATGATTAGATGGGGACGGGACCGGAGTCAATGCTGATCGCTGCCTGGCGATGGCGATGATGCTAGATGATCCTTTGGGGATGGGATCGATGGCAGAAGAGTGTCTAGGTATGTGTGATGTGGTGATGAGGAAGAAAGACGGAAAGGGAGGAGGCGAGGGCAGCAGCTCAGTGTGGGTTTTGAGGGAGTGGAGAGAAAGAAGGGAAAGGCGCTGAAAGAGCGCAAGAACCCAAATGAGAAGGGGCTGATTGTGGGCTGGCTGGAGGGGGCCTGGGCGCGCTTTTGCACGACCTCACCCCCGTCCCGTCCGCCCATAGCACACGTCGGGGGCCACTGATGAAGCAGTGCCAGCGGAGAGTTCTAGCGGAGCAATGTGGCTGTAGCTTATTTGTGTCAAATCGCTTGCCAATGGGTCATTTAGGTACCTAAGCCACCTGCGTGCAGTGTATGGCAGCTGCCGAGGCTGCGAAAGGCATTTTCAATAGGTACAGCCTGGATCTAATACTGTATCTGCCCTTCAGATTCTATTCACGAGCATGATATTGAGAGTGTGTGTGGGATACGGATGCAGACATAGTGTAGTGTCTTCCGGGACAGTGGCTAAATGGCAAGACCACTCGACATCAAACCAGGTCCGGCAACAGTATTTCAATCTTGTGAGATGCTATCGACTTTGGCCACCGATGCCGGTCAACCGCGCGCCTGTTCTACGTCCACGAACTGTTAAGATTACTCATGAAGCCTCTTCCTCGTTTCCAATCCAGGTCATGTTTCTCCGTTTACAGATTGCACTACTCAATAGCTCATCAGGGGACAACTGCATCCTAGAACAACTCCCCCTTAGAGTTGACACATGCGGGGATTGAAAGATCCTCCTACCAGGACGATTACTCTGCTTACGGGAATCTTCTTCTTCGATGCCAGTCCATCCGTGCTCAGGTAGTCACACCGGGTTTTGACAATCATTACTGAGCTCAGAGAAGGATCGAACAAAGCGCGAAGTGCTGCAATAAAACATCTTTTTATTTGATGCCCATCGCGTCAAGGAACATTTCTCTATGCTTCCCGTTGATAATATCCTGCGTAATCTCACTCATGGATTCAACTTCTCGAATTCCAGCCCCGTGCCTAAATTGCCATGGCTCAAGGTCGGTCTTGAGATCATCGCTATCGAATCGGATCTGGAATGCCTGCCATCTCTGACTCCGCAACTCAGATACGTGCGCATTGACAACGCTTCTCTCGCCAGAGAAAATCATGACACCTGGGTATCCAGGTTTCGTTATCCCCGATAGTTGAGAGCCCCCCGTCGATGGATGCAGAGCGAGCTTCCGCTTACCTGTGGCGAGAAGGTGGTGAAGCCAGATGATGATGGTCTTATTCGTGGATAGCGAAGCTGTCCCCTCTGGCTCGAGGACCTCCGTCTGACTAAGCGCAGCCTCTGATGCATTGGCCTGAGAAGACACAAGTTCTTGAAAAGCAAGTAGCAGTGCGTCAAGGACTTCTTCGCCAGTCGGGGATTCGAGAGCTTGAAACGCGGCTTTGGTCTCGGATCGTAAATCTTTGTGATGACCCGTAGCGAAAATCACTTCGGGAACTCCCTCGAGCGGATATGAGTCTGGTAGTCGCAAAACTAGTGTAGCCCGTGTCTTTGAATTGGAATCCTCCGCAAGGTGCGAATATCTCAATTCGCGTGCTGTATCAGAGAAGCTGAGGGATTCGGGATACATGGCTAGCAAGAGCTCCAACTCGGCTTCAAGCCGTTTCGCGCGCTCCATTCTCGTGTTCGACGCTGCGAGCACCGTTTCGCAATGGCAGCTGGGTAGAACGTGCTGAATCGTTTCCAACGTTTGGACTCGTGGGTTCAATATACCAATCAGGGAGTTGACGATTGATTGGTGTTGAATGGCATGACGTAATGTCATGCTCGTCCTTATTATACTTCATCCTGAGTTTTTCTCATTTAGAGGCTAACTTTTTTTTTCTTTTTAACAATATACTAGCATGATTGAATTCTTGCTGTAGTCGACTGTAGTCGACCTTCGATGCAGTATGAATCTAAGTATTTAGGTAGTGATAATCACAACATCTAGCTCGATCAGAGCTTCAATCTCGTATCTCCTTGGGCCTGTATCAGCGTAAAAACGTTCCGATCCATAACCTTCACACCACTCCTAATCTCCCTGCTCCATTCCGTTGATCTCAGCTGAGCAAGTTGATCCATGGGAATATCCTCCGGCTCGCAGTTCCACTCATGCAGCGCCACAAATCTGGGAGACATGCCGTCTTTCCTTCTGTAGCGTGTACACCTGCGATAGTGCCGACACATCCCCAACATATCGAGATGTTGCTTTCGATACCAGGCATCCAAGGTATCCTCCTGTCCGTCGGCAGGTTCTATTGCAACGCAGACTAATGTGCGGCCTCGCTCAAGACCGCTATCGGTTTCGTGCCCGTAAGCTTCGTAAGTGTGGACTTTGTCGTATGGCTTCATCTCGAAGTGGATCAAGTCGAATATGTCGTCGCATTGAAGTATGTTGCTGCGTTTGCCATCGTCCATGAGCTTGATGAGCTCAGGGGAGCCAATGAAAGCACTGTCTTCGACGGGATATAGCGCTATGTACGGCATTGTGGACTGGCTGTCAACATTCTTGTACCGCAGCGCAAGTTTCGGTGGCCCTGTCGCCAGGACAGCGGGCAAATGCTCTTCGTTGTAGAAGTGATTGTATAAATCTTCAGGTGTCCTAGAAAGATCGCGCGGGTGTGAAACCACGAACATTAACCCAGGCGTCGCCATGACGGCTTCCCATTCACATGTCATTTAGTTGCACAATTCTTAGATCGATTTACTGTAGGTCGGAGATAATTCAATACTACCTCGTTGACAGATTGGCGGTCCGCAGAGGTCATCATGGCCATGTCTCTAAAAACCTTGCGATTCTCCAAGTTCAACGGGCAACCCCACCATAATGCCGACGCGCGAGCCACTGGAGCATGTGGCTTGTCATAAGTTGTCGTGCAACTGATAATGGGTAAGATCTTTTTCAAGGAGAAATCCGAGGTTCAAGGAATTAATGGCCTCGAGGGAATGTGTATGGCACGTAACCTGAACAGCAGGGAGACTTACAAGTCCGACGGATGGTGATTCTAGCAGTGGGCACCCAAGGCAGACATTTGTAAATTCAAGACATATCACACTCAATCCTCTCTAACAACTGGCCACCTAGATTCTTCGAAGCTACCCCATGAGATTCAGGAAGGACAGCGTGTTAGATTTGGTTTCCAGAAACTTTGATATAAGGTATGCCTCTTGTTTACGTTTACGCAGGAGTGCGACGATAGGCCCCCACCTCCAAGCTTGCAGCGCTGAGGTGCATCCCAGGTAGAGTTTAGGTGCAGCACGACATACCTAGGCGTACCAGACACGTTGATGACCCACCGCGAATTGCATGCAGGTACGCCACTGCTGCTGCTGCTGCTGCTTGTTGGGACTTCCGGTTACTGCCTGCAGTGCGCAATTGACAGATCGGCCACGGCTCGAGGTCGCTACTGTTCATGATATTCTCCTTGCCCATGGGACAGCTTCGCTAGACACACGGCTCACACAATGGCGTCTCTCCGCGACCGCCAGATCGCATCCCTCAAGAAGCTGCTCAACCTCAACCACACGCTCGAGGAGGCACAGGAAGCCCACGCCAATAGCCTCGCGCCCGCCGGCTCCATACTCACCGAAGAGGGAGAGCCCATCTGGAAGGTCCTTGTCTTTGACGACCTCGGCCGCGATGTCATCAGCAGCGTCTTGCGCGTGAGCGACCTACGCTCCTTGGGCGTCACCATGCACATGTATGATACCATACCAATTCGGTGGTGACCGTGACCGTTGACAACTCTTAATTCAGGCACCTCTCCGGCGCTCGACACCCCATACCCGATGTCCCTGTCGTATATCTCGTCGAACCGACCTCCAAGTCGTTGGACAGCATAACCAGCGACCTACAGAAGGGTCTCTACTCCCCTGCCTACGTCAACTTCCTCTCCTCCATACCACGCCCCCTGCTCGAAGACTTCGCATCGCAAACCGCTACCGCTGGCACATCCGAGCACATCGCTCAGTTGTACGATCAATACCTGAATTTCATAGTTGCTGAGCCCGATCTCTTCAGTCTGGGCATGCAAAAAGAGCACACCTACTGGGCCCTCAATAGCGCAAAGACCAAGGATGAGGAGTTAGATTATGTTGTCGATCGCATCGTTAGCGGCCTGTTCAGCGTCATAGTTACTATGGGTGTTATTCCAATAATAAGGTGTCCCAAAGGCGCCGCAGCGGACATGATCGCCGGCAAGCTCGACCGAAAGCTTCGAGATCACGTTTTGAACTCAAAAGACAATCTCTTCAATGCGAGACCTTCTTCGTCTGCCGGCACACCCGCTTCAAGGCCGGTGCTAATCATTCTGGATCGCAATGTCGATTTGAACCCCATGCTATCACATTCTTGGACTTACCAATCCCTCGTATACGATGTTCTCGACATGAAACTGAACCGTATTACCATCGAGACCCCTATTGATGAGGAGAACCCTGCAAAGGGGGTGACGAAGAAGGCATACGATCTGACGGCTGCTGATTTCTTCTGGGAGAAAAACGCAGCATTGCCATTCCCACAAGTGGCAGAAGATATCGATGCTGAGCTTACGCGATACAAAGAAGACGCAGCAGAGATCACGAAAAAGACTGGCGCGTCGTCAATCGAAGACCTTCAAAACGACACAAGCGCAAGCGCACAGCATCTCAAGGCGGCCATCACCTTATTGCCAGAGCTACGCGAGAGAAAAGCAGTGTTGGATATGCATATGAATATCCTAGCGGCCCTTCTGTCCGGGATCAAGAATCGGCAGCTGGACAATTATTTCCAAATGGAAGAGAACGTCATGAAACAGACCAAGGCGCAGATGCTGGAGATCATCAAAGACGATGCTAAGGGCCAGGACCCATTAGATAAGCTGCGACTATTTATAATATGGTTTCTCAGCACTGAACAGGAAGTTAGTAGGGCAGACTGGACTCAGTTTGAGGAGGCTCTCACGGCGGCTCAAGTCGACAGTACTTGCTTGGCCTACATCAGACAGTACGTCTCATCCCTCCTTTCCACTTTCTTCTACAGGTCCCAAACATTCTGACAATTTCACCAGAGTCCGCGCAACAACTAAAATGACCCAACTAACCACCATCAACAACCCCTCACAACCCGCCTCTCAGGGCTCAGATCTTTTCGGCCGTTTCTCATCACTCTCCACTCGCCTCACAGACCGCTTGAAGGATACAGGCGTAGGCGTACCAACAAACCTCGCCTCGAACTTCGACACCCTAATAGGAGGAATTAAAAACTTCCTCCCCGCAAATCGCGACCTAACAGTCACAAAAATCGTAGAATCCATCATGGAGCCCCAAACCGCGTCAACGTCTGCTATTGCAAAAACAGAAAACTATCTGTACTTCGACCCTCGCTCCGCCAACGCCCGAGGCACCATGCCTCCACCCTCGGCTGTTCGGGCCGGGGCCAACTCCACGCCCGGTTCTCTGCCAGGCTCCTCATTAGGAGTTCCGGGCCCCGGCACAGGAGCGAGTTTCGGCCAAAGAAGACAAGGCTACACGGACGCTATTGTCTTCACAGTCGGAGGTGGAAGCATGGACGAATATGGAAACTTACAAGAATGGGTACAGCGGACGAGCGAGGGGAGAAGTAAGAAGAGGGTCGTGTATGGGTCTACGGAGTTGCTAAATGCTAGAGAGTTTATCAAAGAGGAACTTGTGCGGCTGGGAAGCGAGGTTGCTTAATATGACGGAGGAGAGGATGTCAATGACTTACCTACCTTAGGTACAAAAAACAGGTGGACTCTGAAATTAAATGAGGTATTGATATCATTTCTTAGGTGCTTTCTATATTTTGCTAGTGCCAAAAACAACCCATCTTATACATATGGAGAAGAATAATCGGCAGGTCTAGACATATTCGAGACCAATAATCGGCTTGCTGGTACTCAGATGCACGGGTCATCTTCTAGGCAACTCGTTACCAAAATATCCCGACTTCATGAACCCAACACAAGGAAGGCACCTAATTAAACAAGGCCCTACCTCTTTCGGCATACGCATCACGTCACACACCCTGTGGCGGCCCCTACTGCTAACCTGGTACCTTGGAACCTGGACAAAGAAGAGTAGCTTCAGCCACCAAACATGCATCAGAATCTTAGGGAAACACCCGACTATTCCCCGCGAGTGAATGCATTATATGTCTAAAAACCCGTTCCCTCGTCGCCCTGGTCTGGATGTCGCTGCTGCCGTCCTGGCCCATACCACTGGTTCCGGCTGCGTACGTAGTACTGGGTTCGATTCCCGTCGGGGTGCAGCATTTCTTTTTTTTCTTCTATTCATAATCATTCACTTTTTGTTATTTTCATGTACTCGTGCCGTATTGACTTTCTGTTCTTGCGGTCTTTGCCGTTCATGCACAGAAGCATGCAAATATATATATCTTGTATACAGAATCACTAGCACATTTACATAACACCTATCATTAGGTAGCCGGCTCGTTCACAAACAAGTCAAGCCCACAATGAAGTTATTCATCTTAATTCTCCCACTATTTATACCCTCTCTTTCTTCCTCTCAACATCTCTTTCATCAAACACCTAATCCACAAATAACACTCATAATCCTATCTTTCATGCCACTTCATCTCATCCAAGGGGTATTATAGCCAATTCTCATCTCAAAGCCAACAAGAACCACAGCACAATCTGGCATGGACACAGCCCTCTACCCTCAAACACCATTCGTTATACAAACACCACCGAAAGCGATGAACAAAAACACATGTCATAAAACCCATCTCTCATCCCTCTCTCCCTTCGTTATACACCCCTAAACAACCTAACAACGAGGAACCACAACGCACCAATAAACTTGAACGCACTCAATCCCACCACACTCCACAGGATAATCGTAGTATACAGTGTCGTCCGCTCCGTTTCAGAGTCTTCAGTCTGGCTCGAGCTCAAGTCCTCAACACCCGCCGTACTCAACACGAGCGCAACCAGACCAAAATTTGTGATGATCCAGATAAGCACCACCAACGAACGAATCCATCGGTAGTAATCCATCTGGTCTTCCGCGAGTTGCGCCTCCGTCTTCGCCTTCTTGACGACGACCTGTTTCTGTCTGAAGACCGCGAGCTCCTTCTCGTACTGCGCATTTAGGTCTCCTTCGTCCGGCAAGTCGGTCTTACCCTTGCCGTCCTTGGTGTCGACCTTGGGCAGTTCGTCCGCCTTATCATCACCCTTCGTTCCCCACGAGATATCATGCGTGTTGCAGAATGCATAGACGTTCAGGACGTTGACGTATGTAGGCGTGAGAATGATGTATTGCACAAATGACGTAAGCATATGCCACGGATCAAACATGAGAAGCGATGCAATAAGCCAGACTCCGTATGTTGAAAGCAAAGAGACGACAAGGGAGAAGAAGACCTCGTTCTGGAAGATGGCGGATATACTAAATCCCTCCTTGATCTGGCTTTGAACGGCCCTAACGGAGATGAAGACAGTCGCGAAGGTGAGATATCTACAATGTGTCAGTAAAACCATAAATACTACGAATTTGACAAGTAGAGCTTACACCATGATTGCGCTCCAGAAGATGACCATACCAGTGTACAGTTTTCCGGAGCCAGCAGGGCGATTACCAAGCGACAAGACGAAGCAAGCAACGAGCGTCACACCATAGAACCACTCGAACACGACACCAAGAATAGTACCCACATTACCCAGAAGGGTACTGTCGCCAAGACTATTCGTCAGAATCTTAAAAATCAGAAAGAAGTTACCAATGGCGAACCAGGCGAAGATCTGGCTGACAGTCTGGAACACAAATTCAATGAAGAAGGCCAGCTTGCGAATGAAAGAGTGGTCAGATCGGAAGAACTCGTAAAAGTGGGCAATGGCGTAGATTGAAGCAAAGAATGAACCGTTCAACCAACGACGACGCTGCAGGATAAACTCGGTGATGGTGTCTGGAACATCTGTCTCGCCCGTTGCGGACTTGACGTAAGACAAGACCCAATGACAATTGCGCTTGGTGACCAGCTCGAAACAGAGAATTCTGTCCTCGGCAAGGTACATGTTGGCAGTGAAAACACCAGCGCCTGCGCCATGGAGCGTTTCACCCTTGAAGTACTTTTCGAGCGGACCTTGACCATTCTTGTCGTTTTGCAGAGCGATGTATCGGTATGCTGAGAAGGCACCAGGCAAGACGGAAATGAAGCCAAATGCGGACTCCAGGGGTTTGTCGAGAATGTTGCTCATCTTATACTCGAAGTTCTGGGCCGCCACCACGGGGTTCAGGAGGTATTTACCGCCCGTGCCCAACATGGCCTTGATCTCGCCGCAAGCTCCGGCGCAGCTAGGTTCGAGATCAAAGGCCTTCCAGAGGTGATAGATGGAGTTACCACCAGGTCTAGTACCAGCGTCGATAAGGACGCAGATATTGGGGTTGAGAACGCGGCCAAAAGCCGAGAAGAACCATCTGTGGGAATTGATCTTCTTCTGATTCTTCTCCTTTAAGCAGAACAGCATTTGAACGGGCTGCTTCTTGGGAATCAGCTGTACTACGTTATTCTTGATTTGCATGCCGACCTGGGTGGTGTATTCGTAGATATGAGCAGTGACGTCTTTGCCATTAACTTGTTGTTTCGCAATGCCCTCCTGATATACACCCATACCCGCTAGCAGTGCCCTCGTTCGTGGGTTGATTTTAGCACGGCCGTCACTCACGACACAGACGACTATCTTCTTCCACGCATCGGGACCCCAAGTTTTACTTTCTTTTCGACTGCACATATACTCGACATTCTTCAGGACGCCAATCATGGTTCTTGCAAACAGAATATCATCTTCGTTGTACATAGTGACAACGATGAAGAGTTCGGTGTGTCGTGGTTTGCTGAAGAGTTTCTGGCGCAGGGTGAATCGTTCATCGTAGAAGTTATTGGGATCGCAAGTCGCGGCAGAATAACGCATGTGGGTGAACTCGTCGCGCTCGCCGTGGGGAAGTTGATCAAGTAAACGAGGGGGGACAGGGCAATCGAGGACCAAGTTGCCGTTGTACAGCAGAACCTGTTTCACCGTCTTCCATCTCTTGAGAGGGACATTATTTTGCTGGGATTGTGGCTCGTCGCGGTACGGTTCCTGCGCTTGGCCATGGGCGTATGAATCGTTTTGCTGTAACATTGGTCTCTGGTCATATTCATCGTGGTCGAAGGCACCCTGGTGATCGTTTAGGGGTGTCGTAGCAGTATGGGGTTCGTATGGTTGATTATAATAAGAATCGTGGTGCGCCTCTGGGTTTACAGAATACTCTGAGCTGTAGCCCTGCTGGTGGCCATAAGGACTGTGTCCAAAGCTGTCTGTGGAATGGGCAGCGTTGAGTGGCAGGTTGTCACTCGGGGTGTATCTGCCAGGGGCGCCGGTGTTAGGCATGTTGAGATTGCTATGACTAACTTGAGCTGGATTTGCGCCGTAGGTGTTATAAGGAACATCATCCAACTGATATCCGCCTTGTAGAGGATGCCCGGGCGAATGGGCCCTCTGCGGTGGTATCCGCCCGTTATCCATGGTGGGATCGTAATAATCGTCGTCTATATGCGCGCCAACGAGTTAGATGGGTGGAAGGACAACTATTCTCGTGTTTCGTGGCAGGAGTATAGTAGGTTTGGAGGTGCGGTAGTTCGACAGAGATGTCAAAGTCAGATGTGTATGCGCATGTGCTGTTAAACTTGTCGACTTGTATATCCCTAGGATACAAAAGGCTTCCAAGTCGCCTGTAAGATCTAACTATCTTACACAAGGCCGAGTACTAGTGGCAATGTAAAGATAGATACAATGGGAGAGAGGGGCTGAGTTCAGAAGCCGGCAGAAGGCACGAACGAGCGTTGGGTAGAATGACGACACATACAACCGAGGCGCAAAGAGGATGGCAGTGTGTGACCAAGAGGCAAGTCGAGTCAGATGGACCAACAAGAAAAAGAGACAAAGACAAACAATCGACTTACCGAGGCGATTATACGACATGGTTATGGCCTTGGTCTACAAGTCTATGCGTGAGTGGTCTGTGGGAGTAATGATTGGATTGTCTCAGAGGGCCGTCAGGCGGACGGTTGCTTGTACGGTAGCTCGACGAATGCGATGCGAATGAGGGCTTGCGCGGTGTGAGGTGGCCGGGTGGAATGCGATTTGCATGGACGGGGACTGGAAAGGGGACTGGAATGTAACGAGTGTGCCAAGATGGCCAACTGTGTCGGATCTGGCGACGTCAACTCGCTGGGTTCTTCACCACTCCTCTCAATAGCAGGCCGTATTAAGACTTCGAGGGGGTTGTGTCGGCGAGGAGTCGCAGAGTTGCAGAGTCGCAAAAGCTAATCTGGACAGAGCTGTACACAGTCCAAGGGTCCAAGCCTTGCAGTAGATTTGTTTTGGGTCGGCGTGCTCGGGTGTTTTGGTGACGTGTGTTTTCCCCTGTGCTACAGCGTGCGTACTCCCTGCGAACTCAGTACCGCCAGTTGCTTCACAAACACAGTGAACATACAGTGTGCCTCAGGCGCCTGTCTGTGAGGGTCAATGAAAGTGAGTCCAAATGAGAATGAGAGGCGATGAGAAATGTTTCAACCTCCAGCAAGGCCAAAAAAGACCTGAAAGCACGCAGCACACCAGCCGGGTCGTCGGCACTCACTGGTGGCTCTGGTATGGGCTGAGTCGAGGAAAATGATCTGGAATTAATGGAATTATGGGGGTTGTCGACGAGTTTCAGACGGGCTCAAGCGGGCGAAGCACTGCATACGGGCCAATCACATAACACGCTTCCTTGTTGCTAGGCGGTTGACTTTTTAAGGTTTCGCCGTTGCCTAGGGGGAGGGGGGCCCTCGGCGGGCTACCTGGCTACCTACCCACAGAGATGTCAGGAGGGCGTATCCCTGTTAGTTCGATCATCCTGCAGCTGCGACACCACCAATCCCGCCTACGGTACCTACCTATATTCTGCTTGCTGTTTGCGCCCTGGCAAGATGTTCCCCAAGAACCGGATGCAAGCCATAATCAGGGGCGATGTCGAATATGGGCTGGCGAGCTGGCAGTGGCCACGCGCTACCAATCACCACCAACCAACCCGTCGTTGGCATCACCGATCATGACGTCGTCCCACATGGCTGAACTTCGCCAATAAGCTCGACTGGTTTCTCTGCTGTACTCGAGATTCCAACTTTTTGGCTATTGGAGATATAGTAGATTCTCGGACAGGATTCTCTACGATCAACGGCGGCAATGTAACCAATATAGATGTGTGGACGGTTCCTGAACAGATCATGTGTCCATCTCGGTCCATCAGTCCTCAACAAGTTTGAACAAGTTTGTTCCCTTTGTTCGCATTGACAAACTCGCGGGCTACCTCGCAAACAGGTCTGAGCTTTTCCCCTCTAAGAACCGACTACTCGATCAAATCGCATCGAGTGTCTCTCTCAATCTGACCGCTATGTCAAAGAAACTCGGTCACTGGGCGCCGAGTTGACAGTGCCTGCGCGCGTATTCTGTAGGATGTTGCGAATAAATTGCGATCATTGACCATATCCACCATGTCCAACTGGGGCGACCTTCCTACTTCTCGCAAACTTCACCACCAAGCCGCGCAATCTTGTCGGTGATAAGCCACATATGACCAGTCGCCATGTCGTAGCACGACTCGTATATTTACTTCGCCAAGATGCAATACACGCAGCTTCTCCAGAAATCAGATCTAATACGTAAAGTTTCTCCAGGCAACAGAATAAACATCCGATCTACTTGTCAAAGGTAAATGATAAAAATAGGATGGCAAACTGCACTTTGACCACATTTCCCGTCTTCAGCGAAGAACCCTGCCCGCTTAGCCGCCCGCCACTCACATCTCAGCCACGCGGATAACGTGGGGGATCAGGTTCGGTAATGGGATTATCGAAAAAAAAAAGGGTCAGACGAGCTACCCTGTAAAATCATCTCGAGTACATATTGGGTATTGAATGCATGATACCATTCTCGAGGACGACCTGTTCTAAATTATGGGTTGCATTTGCGCAACGACGACCTTATCCAATCTCTTTCATATGGAAAATAACTTATGAAGTTGGTGAATTCCAC
Source organism: Xylariaceae sp. FL1272 (assembly GCA_022432385.1). Classification (NCBI taxonomy): domain Eukaryota; kingdom Fungi; phylum Ascomycota; class Sordariomycetes; order Xylariales; family Xylariaceae; species Xylariaceae sp. FL1272. Next base: position 398,230 of record JAJJXC010000022.1, read on the forward strand.
TGCGAGTCAGAGATCTCAGCAGCGCCTATGTTCTACGTTCTCACAGGACGGTATCCAACGTGTCATACTATTACCACTTGCCACTTATGAAATATGTCAACAGCATAATGTCATCTGAGCCTGATAACGACTTGTCTCAAAATTACAGAGTCGAGAAGAATCAACTGGCTCCGAATCCAGTGGTATTCGGATAACAGACCAGAACCGCAAATATACACCATAGATTGGCACGCAACCTGCACTGCGACTCTGCAAGCTGAAACGTAGCTCCGCAGCCAATCGTTAGACGCCAACTTATGTAGTAAATTCCAACCAAGTGCTAAGTACGATTTTCAGGCGCCATCGCACCGAGAAGTCCAGAGAAGCAGGGAAATGAACAGCAGGAGGACTCAGATAAGCTGGAGTCTCTCCCAAGCAACAAGTTTTGGCATTATAACTTATGCGGTTTTATTAGTAATATCTCGTCAACAGCTGGCACAGGAACGATAGACAGACCACTAATTACATGTTCTCTCGAAGGTGACGAGGACATGTCAAAGCCAAGCAAACCATACTACCCATTGAATGCTCCACGAGTGAGAGTGTAGGGTGTCTACGGCACAACACCCGACGAAAAGCATCACTCCGGTAACCCAGTATCCCCCGAAACGAGGAACAGCTATGACAAGCCGAGTCTCTCCTCGATAACAGACGCAATCTCCGTCCACTCAATCATGGCACCGCTACCGACATCGCCACAGGCGAGAGCCTTGCTCTGAGGTCGGAGGACTTCAAACCAGCCATCGCCCTCCTCGCCTGTGGACTGAGAATGAGATTCGCCATCCGTACCAGTTTGAGATTTCTGGACACCCCATTCTTCTTCTAGAATTCGCAGCTGTTTTCCTGTCACGGGATGACGCCACATCGCCGTGTTCACTGTAATGGCTGTATTAGCAACGAACTTTGATACCACAAACACACGGGTACAAGATATCAGATGATATCAGAAACAGATCATGCAGCTCCGAGCAAATCCCCAACGAAACATGCCAGGGCGAGTTACTTACTGGCCGGCGCAACGATAATGCGACGCTTCTTAGCACGTTTGTTCACCGCACCTGCATCCAACTCGCCCCAAGGATCCCAAGCGCGCACGACGCTCGTCAAGAGGCTATCAGAGAATCCGCCGACGATCTTGGCCATAGTGTTCGCACTCAGGGGTGCGATAACCAGAACATCTGCCCATCTTCGGAGCTCAATGTGCAGAATACCAGCTCCCCTTAACCAAGGGGCTTTCCACTCATCGGCGTCGACATACTATCACATATGAGTATATCGTTCATTGATAGAAGTATTTGTCTTTCACGGGTTTATAGGACAAGTCACGAGGAGTGCGTCGCGTACTACCGAGCATCAGCACGCTGAAGCAAGACGAACGATATCAAATAGCTAGGACATGCTCACCCACAGCATCGACATTCGGCATATCACTAAGCGCAGACACGGTAGGTTGCTCAGGGGATTGACCCGCAAGGAACCTCGAAGCAGAGGGCGTCAAAACGACGCGGATGGAGAGACGGTCTGAGGGGTATTTGGATAAAGCGTGGATCATGTTGGGTAGTTTGATGGTAGCTACACTGCCTGAACAGGCGAGGAGAAGGTGAGCTTTGCCATCGCCCATCGCAGCTGTCAGAGCGTCGATGGAGTTCTGCCTCGCTCGGAGGTGGTGTGTGTCGTGGTGGTGGGATATAGACTGCAGCATTGTATTGGTAACTTTGTGATGCTATTTCGTGTAATTGGTTGTTGTTTTGTTCGAGTCTTTGCAGAATTGAGGAAATTGGAGTTTTGTTGCTCGAGCCCCGCAAGCCAAGAGGTGTTATTATATGAAAAGAGCGTGTGTGTTTGCACATGTAAAGGACCTCCTATATGAGATGGAGGGGTGGTGGTGTGGTGAGTCAAGTGTGCCGTGTGCCCGTTCGCCCTTTGTCGCATGGAAATGCGATCGAGCCGTGATTGGCTCCTTGCCACTGTAGCGCTGGCTTTTTAGTTCGCTGCTCGGCTGGAGATGCTGGAAGAAGCTGCTTGGAATGGGGGATGATCTCATTGCATGGTAGCTGCCTATCGATAATGCTCCCCAGAGGTGGTTGCTTTTACGTGATTCTTGGCGTGATTGTTGCATGTTCATGACGCTCGTCCCACGTCCGGCTTTCTGATTAGCAATACCTCGACCATCCACACCACCATCACACCACAATGCTGTCAAGACCTTTATTCGCAGCGGTAAGTTCTTTCCATGCCTCTCTACGTATGCGCATCATGAGCCGCCATTGATCCGTCATCTACAGAGCCTGCGACAAGCAACTCGCCCGGTCGCGAGACAAGCCTTCCGACCGGCTCCCTTCCTCACAGCTTTCCAGCAACGTCTGCTGTCCGACCACACAAGGCAAGCCATCGAGAAGGCCGTCGGTTCCGCACCCGTTGTCCTGTTCATGAAGGGAACCCCCGAGACGCCACAATGCGGCTTCTCCCGCGCTAGCATCCAGATCCTCGGCCTGCAGGGCGTCGACCCGGCCAAGTTCGCTGCATTCAACGTTCTTGAGGACGAGGAGCTCCGAGCGGGTATGCAAACCCAGCACTCGACATTCTATACCGTCTTCAAAATACTGACACAAGCCACTCTAGGCATCAAGGAGTTCTCCGACTGGCCCACCATCCCTCAGCTCTACCTTAAGAAGGAATTCGTCGGCGGCTGCGATATCCTCGTCTCCATGCACCAGGACGGTTCACTCGCTAAGATGCTCGAGGAAAAGGGTGTTTTGGCGCCGCCTGAAGATGCTCCCCCCGCCGCTTGAGTTAGACAGTTCGGAATGAGACACACTTGATGGCCTGTACAATACACCATAGAGTACCCTTGTATAAAATAGGAAATGCCTTTATGACATCACAGAACAATCTGGTTTCGCGAGAAATCGTTTACCAAGCCTTGATGGCGTGTCATTACCTAGCATTAGGCTAAATGTTTGTGACACAAGATTGTAAGGACTTTGTGCTTTGAATGCCAATCCTAGCTAGTCATTGACTCTTGAGCTTGCGACTGCCGACACAAAGGCTGGGTGCGCGCCACTAGTTGGTAGTATCGTAGACTCAGGGAATTCATCATACGTTACTATGTACCGACGATTACTCCCTGAGAAATAGTGTCTCGCTGCGGCCGTCTCCCCAGAGTAACGACAAGGGCGAGAATAGTATGAACCCGATCAACTACAACAATAATTAAGAGCCTCGCCGATCATTTTAGCTTTGGAATTGAGAAGAAAAATATAGCGTTAGGCAGTTTCATATTTAGAGACGATATCAACTTCCTTGCTTGATTCTACTTCAATGGATGCACATGCACCGCTCCTCCTATCTGCATGGGATACAACATGGTGGACAACCTGCTAAATTCCACGGCGGGAAGGGACTCAAATTTTGGTACTCTTTCCTTCAATACTGCAGTGTCAGAAGGGGGACAGTAAAGTGCTGGATGAAAAAAAATTGCAAAAGGGTAATGCCTCGGTTCGAACCGGTGTTCTCTGCACTCAGACTTTACCTGAAACGTAGTCTGACTGCGTTTCAACCTGACTAACTTGACCAGAGTTGGTGGTGGCCTCGGTGGTCACCGGCCCATCTGGGAACGTCGAGGGGTAGCTCGTTAAGGACATCTATGTAGAGCAATCGCGTAGTGTGTCGCCGCGACGCGATTGGCTGCTGGCACCTGCACTGTTCACTCGGTACCTAAGGCAGCTACACTCCAACGCATAGCCACTGTAAGTGCCTTATCTTCACACGTTCTCACTGAGGGTACGCTGCGCCATCGCCCCTGGGGTCACTACCAGCAGACCAAAGCCCAAAGTCCTTCTCAATGGGATCCAGCGTCCACCTAATGATCTGCCCTCTCCCAAACTGCGACCTACCCATATCTTTGACAAGTTGGACCTCATGACCTAGCTTCCTTAAGTCCTCAATGGTATCCTCCGGCATGCCCTCCTCAACGAAAACCTTCGTATCGATCACCTTTCCACCCTCTGGCATGCCCGCCCCAATGCACACCCTTGGAGCGTCAAGCGCCTGCTGCGGATTCAACCCACCAACGATCTGCCCAAGAAGAACCTGCACATGGCCTTGGGGCTGCATAAAGCCCCCCATAACACCGAAGACCGAGTGCAGACTCCCATCATACAAGTTCGTCGCAGCACCGGGGATGATGGTGTGGTACGGTCTCTTCCTCGGCGCCATGACGTTAGGATGCTTACCAGTCGGATCCAGACTGAAATTCGCAGCGCGGTTCTGCAACGTGAAACCACAGCCCTTGGGGATGATACAAGTACCGAAACCCCCATAGTTACTGTTGATGAACGAGACGGCGTTTCCCTCGCTGTCTGACACTGCGAAGTACACCGTGTCGCTGGCTTGGTGGGCTGGGGATGGAAAGCCGTGTTTGGGCATACCGCCTGCACGAGATGGGGAAAATAGGGATTTGGCGCGTGCTGCCAGGTACTCAGAGGAGAGCAGCTCGGCGACGGGGACCCGCTCGACGTTTGGATCGGTGACGTACCAACTTGCGTCTGCGAATCCTATTCGCAGGGATTCGATGATAGCGTGGAGATACGGAGCGGTGTTGAAGTCCTCTGGTCCCCATGTTGGGATCTTACCCTCCTTTTCGAGAGCTTCGAGAATTCCCAGGGCCATCAACGCTACGATTCCTTGACCATTTGGTGGATGTTCCCAGACTTCGAGGCCGTGATCTTTATCTTCGCTTTCTCCGGTAGCATATTCCTTGAGCTTCTGCCCTACATTCTGACCTCTGAACTTGACGGAGATGGCATCCACCGGCTCACTGCCTACTTCGAGGTGGTGTGCAAGATCATCGAGTTCGAGATGTCCGCCAAGATCTTGCACGACTTTTACGAGTTCCTCTGCGATACGCCCTTTGTAAAAGCCCGCTTTCCCCTCTGTCGCGAGAGTACGAAATGTCCGGGCCAAGTTCGGGTTCTTCATGATCTCTCCAGCACGCGGAGCTCGCACACCATCTTGCGCCGACGGATCGACCTTTAGCATCTCGCCCCCATTTGGAGATGCTCGGCGGATAAGTGGTTCTGAACGATCCCACTACTTTCATATCAGTTGATTTGTGATGTTGTTGAAGAGGGATGATATCCTCACAAAAAAGGCTACACCTTCGGAGACAGGAAACCCCTTTTCACCTAGCTCAACAGCGGGAGCCAGGATCTGCTCCATATTCACTTTTCCGCTTCCAAACCGCGAAACGGAATCACACCATCCTGCCGGTGCGCCAGGTACTGAGACAGCATGCACGCTGTCCATGGGGATCTTGCCCGTTTCACCGTCTGGTATTTTGAGAGACTCTCTTATTCTCTCCAACGTGTACTTGGCACCTGAACGGCCCGACCCATTGAGTGCGGAGATCTTCTTTGTTTTGGCATCGTAAAATAGGCAGAACATGTCACCGCCTATACCTGTTGAGCAGGGTTCTGTCATATTGAGGCCAGCGGCTGTTCACATGAAAGGTGTGATTAGCTATTCATGTTGGTTCTTGCAGACGATAGATCGGCGCAAGAAGTAGCACTAGATCAATATGAGTTCGTGTCACATACCGACTGCGACGGCCGCATCCTATGCAAATGTCAGTTTCGGTATTGGAGGCGGACAATCCTACAACAGTAACTTGGTGTTAACTTACCACGCAGTTTCCTCCAGCATCGAGAATCTCGATGCCACATTTCGCAGCCAACGGTTGGGTACACGCTACAATGCCCTTGGTGCTGTGAACAACGCTGCGTCGGCTTGGGAATTTCTGGAAAGCGTTTGACCCCGGCGGGAAGACGCAAGGTGTTGTGAGGGGCATCGTGATAGATCCGAGGTATAAGTCGCGATCCAACGGTGATATCAGAGAGTTACACAAAAGTAACGCTGGTTCTTGTTTAACTCTGGATTGTCGAGTAAAGGAGGCATCAAGACTTCAACTTCCTTCAGATCTAGTGAAGCTGGTCGCGCATGAGCTTGACATCAACGATACCGCTGGGCCGACGTTCAATCATCCCCCATTCCCCCATTCCCGAGATAGGTGCGGGCGGCTGCTGGGGTAGTGGAGCACCACTTGGCTACTAGCAGCACTCCGTCGTCGGTGGTGTTTGCAGCATCCCACAACCTAAGTGACGCACTATGTTGGCGGCCGCCGCGACTGCTTCGCCCGTGGTCGGTACTATGCCACGGCAAATGGCGACTGGCTCGTGGAATTTCCATCGTCTCATGGTCGCCCGAGGGTAATTGCAGATTCGCCCCGTTCAGCTCGGACATGAGCTTTGGTGGCACAAGGCCAGATTTCCCTGTCCTCTCAGAGCCCCAACAGAGCATTTCGTTGTACGTTCGGCAATGGGCTTTCTGGCCGAGCTGTCATTGTTTGTCTCAGTGTTTGAGATTCGGCTACTAATTTCGATATTCGAACCACAGTTGTCCTTTAGGCCTGCCGCTTGAAAACATGACGAAGGATGCTGGCTTCCGTGAATCTAATAAAACCCGGGGTCCAGAATTGAGCAAGGACCAGAACCTAATTTTGGCTTCATGGTCCGAGCTCATCATATGCTACATAGGAACTTCTCCAGCCAGAGATCATCCTTCTCCTCGAGGCCTCTTAACACACTTTGAATCTCAATTCCCACCAGAGCGTAATGATGCCTGACTGACCGCCAGATCCACGATCAGCCCAGTTCGACAACCCGAAGCAGTAAGGTCTCGCTCCTACGGTTAACGATGCCAAGAGCGGCAGGTAAAACAGACCGAAATCCACCTACCGCCCAGCCACATAGTCCCGTTCCGAGCCAATCTCGTCGACGTGCCTATGAGAGCATCTGACTGTAGTAATGTGCTACGTACAGATGGGTCGTCAGGATTACAAGAGTCATCTTGTCGCGGAAGTAAGCGCATATTCCAGCCTGAGCAGCTTTGTGGGTTCGGGCGGGAACAAGAAGCTTGAAGTGTTGCATTGCATGCAGTCCTGCGGTCTAATAAGAGTACCGACATATGGCACCGTTCAATTCCAGCAACTAACCAAGCAGATGAAGCGAAATGTGATAATTGAAAACCTGTTTCGCTGGAGCGCAGATATGTGACTTCGCCTGTCTCAATCATTCGATACTGTATAACGACAGGTTTGAGCGAAGGTTGAGCGTCCACGTAGAAGTCAGACAAGATAGGCGAAGAGACTGCTTGCTCACCTGCATGCCGGTTCCAGCTGTCAAGGCTGCAGCCGGCAGCACCTCTACCCATCGACACACTTTTCTGTCACTGTTGTGCTGATGGATAACGTTAGAAATAGCATAGATCTCCATACCCTAGGCTCAAAAGGCAAGTGTACAGTGAGCAAAAGCAGGACTCTCATTGCTGGATGCACATGAGAGATCCACAGCAGACGATGTCACTCTGACACCAGCTCCCCGTCTTAGACAAGCACATCTCAGCTCAGTATGGGCGCTTATTCTAATAATTAAGGTTTCGTCTCTCTTCACATCTTAAATGGGTTTGGACCTCTCGACGGCGGTGGACTTGCAGTAACCAGACGGACTTGTTCATTGGGAATGAAGTGAACCGTGTGCTGCTCATGATCCTCAAAACGGGCATCCGGGATGCGGATGCGATTCCTCTGACCCAAATCCCAGCCTTAGGGCCTCCGGATGGTGTAGAGTCTAACTTCGACAACCCGCACTCGCGAGCACAAACCGGAAGGATATTTGTCGGACTCACCTACGGGCTAATGGTCATATTCCTGACGTTACGGATTTACACTCGCCTTTGGATCGCAGGAAGCCGGAAACTTGGGGCAGACGATTGTGAGCAGCAGCATTCTTCGATGATGATTAGCTGAGCTAGGGTTTATGTACTGACATAAATCCCACCTAGATCTCTCACTTGCTGCCGGAGTCGGTAAAACTGATACTCTCTTGCAAGCATCATTGACTAACTGTAATACCAGGCTACTATCACCGCATATACTGTGCTTTCTTGTATGTGTACACATTCTATAAACCCGTCTTGTTAGTAATACAGTCTGGAAACTAATAAAGCCTGTCGCTTCCCGATAGATTCCTGTATGTTGAACGACATACCAAGCAGCATTGCTATCGTGAAAATCATACTCATTGCTCACAGTATTCGATGACCCTATTGGTCCGCACCAGTGGAACGTCCGTCTAAGTGACTTCGATGCCGGTTTTCTTCGGGTAATCTAATCCTTCTTCTCATTGCATATAACATCTATTGATGTAGGAAAACAGCGAACATTGGCCGCTGTGGTCCTGGTGAGCGTTAGTTCGCTCTTCGTCAAGCTTGCACTACTAGTGTTATACCTCCGTGTCTTTGCGCCGGATATCAGGACACGATGGATGATATGGGTTGGGATTGCGACAGTGATAGTTTTCTATGTCATCGCCATTATCATCAACATCAGACTTTGTGTTCCGATGTCGATGTCAACGCCTGTCCCCGACCCAGTTCAGTGGAAAAAGAAGCTGGAGGCTAGCACCTGCTCACAGCCGGTATACAACCTTAACGCTGCAATTGGCGTATTCGGCGTCATCTCCGATTTATACATTCTTCTCATTCCAGTTAGTATGGTTCTGAAACTTCAGATACCTAAGGCTCGGAAGTATGGCATATTAGGTATCTTCCTAACAGGCTTGTTGTATGTAGATGTCGCCATCTATGACTTGACATTGGCTGACACTGATCAGAGCAACGGCACTGTCTATCACAAGCCTCGTATATCGATTTGCGCAACTGCACTCGTATGATTTCACCTGGGATTCAGTACCTAGCTACACTCTGCGGTATGACTATGGATTGCTTCTCCTCATTCTATCCTTTGAATCTAAGAGTATTTTCCATAGTGCTGCTGAGGTCAATATAGGAGTAATATGTAGCTGCCTTCCGATCGTATTTGTTGTCTTCAAGAGAACCATCCGCGCATGGCCATGGGCCTCAACCCGGAAAAGCACCGCTACTCCTGATCCTCGAACTCCGAGCCATCTAGTCTATTCGGACGACATAGGCAGGAGCAACGAGGTACTCGGCCCAACGAAGAGCTTGACAAAGCCCCTTGGCCCTTCTGTTTCCATTAATCTTGGCACTTTCGGTGCTCAAAACGGCTCGCAGATGCTTAGTAGACACGAAAGATCTACGTATGCCGAAGTCGTCTCTATCGCTTCGACAGATTCTGACTGCGGAAACAGAAGGATAGAAGCTGGATGAAGCAATCAAAGCCATTTGTCCCAGCACACAAACGAAAGAAGTAAAGCCGCATATTGGTTCGATGGCATACTTGGCAACTTCGATACCCGATCATCGAGCGAAGACCCATTCAAAGCTGCTCACAGACGTTTCGATATGGTTGAGCGAAAAAGACTCTCTGTCAATCCCTATAGAAGAAGATAATCATTCACTCAGGCCTGCAACCCACTCCACTGAAAGCCGCAGTCTTGACAACTGGCGAAAAAACGTCTGGCGATGTCCGAAAAGTGGCTAGCAACAAGCGATTGATCTTCGCTGGCACGTATTTGACCGCTTGGACCGTCTTGAGAGAGGCAGAGAGCAGTACTTATTTCGATGTCAAGTTGAATGTCAGCTTACGCCCAGTCAAGGAAAGAACCCCGACGAGACCCAAACCAACAACGGATAGGGTCGCTGCCCACATTCGCCACATTAGATATCAAACAACCCATTTTCAGCAAACGGTTCCGAGCTTGTTGGCAACCCGGGGTCCTGTCATCCACAAACATTGGATTCAAGGCGACCCTGTCGATAGGTCTCTGAGTGCGTCAATGGCGTGATGAGGCGCAACCTAGAGAGGTAAGGGGCCAGGACGTTCATGACGGACTCGGATTGTGACGTTTACGGCACTCCACGCATAGCCACGAGAACTACATAAAAGAGACATAGGAATGAACGCAGAATGAAGACACTATGCCGATATCTACCAATGCAAATGAGGTTGACTTTGCACCATTGAAAACAAACAAAAGCCCGAGTGCTCTTGAACCTCAAACAGAATGAGGCTACAGACAGACGCCATGGTATTCATCTGGAATCCGTCCTACTGCTATTTCTGTCACCGCTAGTGAAGCATGTTGGTGGGAGGTGCGTCGAGTGCATGGCCCGAACCGAAATGCTGACTGCCGCACTGTGTGCTACACTGTGGAGTATCTGAAATACTGCCAACATACCTCTAGGTAGTGAACTGATCGACATGCGTTATAACAGCCAGAAAGCAGCCAAGTGTAATACAAGTTGTGGTCTCGAGACCCCATTTCTACTTTCTCCAGTCCCTAAGGTACTCAGCCATCGTCGTAAACCCGACCAAGCGAGCGCTGGATCGGTCAATCACTCAGCTCATCCTCGTAGGGCTGCCAACCGGCCCACCCACCATCACCATGTCCCTCGCACCCGCGGAGCTCCCGCAGAACGAGGCGAAATGCATAGCTCCCATACCCGTCCCGACCCACGGGCCTGGCGGTAACTTCTCCGTCGCCTGCTCCACCATCATCGCCGCGAAACCTCTTGCGTGTATCGGCAAGGTGCTTGACCTCTCGGGCTATGAGAGCTGGAACAAATTCGTAACCAAAGCCAGCCTTGCGGAGCCGGGACGGACAGACTCTGTCGCCCAAGAGTTGAAGACTTTAGCTTCTCGCCCCGGACATGCTGCCCCCGGCGCCAAGGTGAAATTCGACGCCCTAATGTCGCCGGGCTCATCGCCATACAAGGTCGATCTTGAAGTCACGTTCCTTGAGACCTTCGAAGTAGATGATGGGGGCTCGAAACGCAAGGGCTATCGTGTTGCTTGGAAAGCTACCGGCATGCCGCATCTCTTGCTTCGTTCCGAGCGCGTACAAGAATTTGTTGAGGTTGATGGCGCGGATGGAGTCATCGAAACCAGGTACAGCTGTTGGGAGACTTTTGCCGGGTGGTTGACATACGTATTGCCTCGCAAACAGCTTGAGGATGGGTTTGAGAGGTGGATGAATAGTCTGAAGAAAGTGGCGGAGGAGTCGACCTGAGGGACGTCCGAGTTCATGTCTAATGCGTTGTCTTGTTGCATATTGATTCTTTTCTCGAGTACGTCTCTATTCTGTGGCTTCCTTACATCCATGATAAGTATATGTACGGATACTATCTTTCGCCCTCGGTTGGGTAAATTTGGGAGATTCGTGAGGTCCATAACCTCGATGGCGTTGCGGCCGAGTTGAAGTTAGACACCTTTTCCCATGATATCTACATGCTTGTAGATTATCTTTTCTCATACGTCTTCCTCATGCGAGAATGAGTGTCGTAACCCTGTTCCCCTATAGCGAACTGATATCAATCTGTGAGACGTCCAGCCCTTTTTGGCACATGCACATTCCCGAATACGGTATTGGATACCACAACTAGCTGAGAGCCCTCCCCATCAGCTACTGCCCACTGTACTTTACATCATATTTGCACAATCACCTAAGTGCACATATTTGAAAACTAGTTTCTTTCCTGGGTATACGTCAATGCAACAGTTTGAATGGGTCCCGGGGACATGCTTGCTGTCCTCAACAACATGCCTAACCCAACATACTGTTACCCCTCCCCAACGCATGTGATCACGCGCATACACAACCTCCACCTATTATCCTCTCAAGTATCCTCAAGTAAACACCGTAAAAAGGGGCAAGCTAGTACGAGCGTCTGTTTCTCGTCCATGGTTACCTAAGATTTAGTGAGTGACTAATCCATTTTTCGTGCTCAGAAGCTTAATACACTCACTAAGTTCGCCGTCAACCTAATTAGCAAAAAGTCTTTTTTGACCTCGCAATTCCTGCACACAAAGTACCTACTACTCCGAACGGATTGATACCATCTCGATTCAAAGCATTTCCTACGCCAGTAGATTATGTTGGGTTGTTCATCCTTATTGTCCATACTGTTAGCCAAGCAATGGGTTATGGACGAGAGTTTTGAACGGAATATAAGAAGCATGATTTTCCAGTGGAAAGGGGGTTGGAGGCTTGTCTGCTTCATTACAATCAAGACACCAAGGCACCCACATTTTATATCACGCATCCAACAACATGTAACAGAATGCCACCTCATAAGTATCGATGCCAAAGTTGAATCATTCTTTTTCACAAGCAATTATTAGTGCGCAGTGTGGCTGACATTAGTCATAGATGAGAGCATGTCATTATATAATCACTGTCGTTGGGAACATCTAGCCCTATTGTCACATACGACGATGTATTGTGCGCACGTAGGACATGACCTGGACGTTTGGGTCTGGACAAAGGAACAAAACCATCCCGCCGCTATCGCCGTTCTAGCTACAAGGCATTCAAGATATGACCGCCAGGCTCGATGTATAGTGTACTGATTATGCAAAAATTCCATTCATTCTGAGTAGAGATAGACAAATAGGATGCGTAGTCTAGACCAGCTATATGACTCTTCTTGTTCTTGACTAGCAGGCAAGTGAACATCATGGACAGCTTGGTGCCAAAAAGGGTTCATGACGTGTCGTCGAGGCTCTGACTACCAACAGGCTACAATGGAGAAACATGTCTCAATTCGCACACCCACGTGGCGAGTACTTCTCACGATGGTAACACCAAACTAAGAAGCTTGTGCGGTCAGGCTAGTTGGCGGTTGTAGAATTAGTGGCAAAGGTTGAAGTTTTGAGGGAAATACCAACTGTGCCTTCCGGAGAAAGCAGAAACGGTGCACACTTTCTAACGTTAAAACTGCCCACATATTGCACCTGCACATATCTGGTTCCTGCTCAATATCTCTCTCTCACCTCAATTGTTTTCTTCATAGCCACTATTGAGATAGCTCTATCTGCAACAAGAGGGATTCCTTTTCACCGAATCGTCCAGCACAACATCTTGAAATACCTCACAGTCAGGACTGTAGTCATATCCAGACAACCAATAACCAATAGTCTATACTCATTCGGCCTGAACGCAGCCTGTATCATTATGGACTTTCCAAAGGATACGTGCCATTTTTGGTACAAATCTAGGAGAATCATGATCAGTTATTGGCCTGGTAACCCCAAGACTCGTCAAGTTCCCCGCCACACTGCGGCAAAGATCCTGAATGGGCCGCAGAATGATACTCCCATCCACAAGTTGGTAAGTGATATTTCCTTATCCTGTGGTCATTCATTTTTAAACCTGACTAATTCTCGATAGCTTCGAGAAGGACTCTCATATGCACAGCGACACATATCCAACAATTGGTACCGGCAACATTTGGTTGGTCACTTGGAGAATAGCACTGAGCTCCGTAAACGGAATGCAATACCGAATTACATGGCAGGGTTCTGGAAGCTTCTTGGTAATAGCGATCCCCAAGATCCCGGTGATCTCGAAGATCGAATGTTCAAGATTGGTTACGGTGTCATGGAGCACCCGGACGATCTCTGTGAGATGAGTCTCAGTTCGGGCCTTGAAACCTTTTGGTCTCATGTTGGAGATGACTCAGAGAAGTTGCTCTCGGACACCGTGATATTCAACAAAGACGTAAGTGAAACCTTCTAGAAGACTGTGTCCTATACAAAGGATGATTTCTAACAATTTGGATAGCTTCTGGAGAGTTGCGTCGCACCACCGTACGTTACGGGGGACAGGAGAGGGCAAAGTTGTGTTCCGATTGGTACGTACCCGGCTGTTCTTCTCTCGATATAACACTCAAAAAGACATAACTGCAATCCCGTATGAGCATTCGATGTTATACTCGGGCTACCTTACTCTTCGAGAATGAATTACTAACCTGTCTCAGTCGTTGGCCTTCTGCACGGTTGGGCGCAGTTTCTATATCGCGACTGGCAGTATCATTGGAATGATACGAGACCGAGGAATATGTGGGACACCACCAAGATCTGCCACAACGCGAGACTGTTCGCCGATGGGTACTTAGAAAAGCTCTGGCGTGGCTTGCCCGGCCCCGTAGCTTTTTATCAGGTGCCTCGCCCTCCACTAGGATTCGATGCCAATCATCCTGTAAGTCTCTTCCTACAAAGCGTGTCAAGACCTCGCTAACGCTGTCGTTTTCAGGCTGGATACCCTGTGCAACTCTGTAACGTCAATGGGATTCTGAATTTCTTCCCTCTCGTCCACGGACTCGTGGCAAATCTACTTGGTAGGGATCTGGTTGATGACGGTGATGAGATCTATGGTATGTTGCTCCCAGTTGACGATGGCTGTGGAATGATTACTAACAGGCTAACAGCATTTATCCCCGTACAGGGGCCGATTTTATATGTTCAAAAGCATGTTGTACAACCGCCCGGTATTGCAAGACATCTGTTGAATTCGTTGCCACCGGCGAATGAATGGGTCGATTTGACCATATATAACGACCAACAAGCCCAGAGGGTACCAGCACCGGCAAATCCACCAAGTCCCGAGAGACAGCACAGTTTCCCATTTCGCGCCCAGCAGCGGATAAACGAAACACGGGCACCTGGGAGAGCAACTCAACCAAACAACGGCCAACAGCCAGGGCATGCTGGCGTCAAAAAGAGACCGCGTGGACGGCCGCCAAAAAAAGATAAGTTGAAGGAGCAGGCCATCGAGAGGAGAACTCCAGCAGAAGAGCGGCCATTAAGACCGCGTCCGCAAGTCCATCTCTCTCCCAGTGAGGAACCGCCCGAACTTCCGCGTGAAGTGGATCAGCAGCTGATGGCACCGTCTCTGGCCTTCAATTATAACCGGTTCCCGCAAGCTCCTCATATGCCCCTACCTCCTGAGCAGGTCTACTTCCAGCAGCCGGTACACCACGATCCATTTATACTACCGCCTCAGCACGTACCACAGCCTCACCACCATATGCAACAACAGCCGGTGATGCCATGGCAGCAGGCAGAGGCTCCTCTGTGGTTTGGACCAGGAACCCAACAGCCAGGATTCCAACAGCCAGGAGCTCAAGAGCCAGGTGTACCAGAGCCAGGAGTCCAAGGGCCAGAAGACTGCCCGCCTTTGTAGGAAATTTTCCTTGAATTTTTTGGGGGAAGCGGGCAACATTGGCAACACTAGCAAGTTGTATATGAGATCACGTCCAAGATGAGGTCGCCGTTGCTGGTAGGAAGAAGGTTGTGCATTGTAAATACAAAAGCACTGTGCACACGGGACGCGATAAAGCAGGAGGATGCATGGCACAAGAGGCGAGAAAAGAGGATCTGTTCAATTCCCACATCGTACCAACAGTTTCAAAAGACATCAGGATAAGCATTGTTATGGAGTCGCGGTTTTGTCACAGTATAGATGAAGCGATGGGTTCAAGTTTCAGATCAGTCCTCTTCCAACATGATCTGGAGTGCTGAGATTGGGGACTCTAGCAGATTGAAGATGGTGATAATGCACAATTAGGTAGATCGTTTCCCTAATTACAATACGATAAGCAGGATAGATGTCAACGTTATTACGCAGGGCACTGCATCACATCCTAGCCTCACCCACGGACCGCTCGAGTGAATAATCGGGAGGGTTTCCCCTTCAATCGTTTAACTGAGGCGAATCATACTTCGCATGAAAATAACAACATGTAGACAGCGGGCATTTCACCGAGTCATCGAGTAGATGTGCAATTCAGACTGACCCTCACCCCTGAGAATAGCTAAATACACACTCAACATAACACTTAGACTTTAACCTGTACATTTCGGCTAACAACATTTATCTCCTGTACTGAGTGCGGTGGTTGTGGTCGACGTGACAAATACAGCTGTTCAAAATCCAAAGAGAAATCTCATTCGATATATCAACCAATAGACTATCTGTAAAGAGCTAGTAATATTTCAAGACCATCTTCAATTTACTGCAGATCACATTACACATCAAAAAGCCGACATATAACCATTCGCCACTTCAGCGCCTACATACCTAGGCATGTCGCAGAGACAGACTATGACAAGAGATAGCGATAGTGCTAGACCTCAGTGCTGTTCCCAACAGTACAGCAGTTGGGCTACATTTACAATACGCATCACATGGACATCTTGCCAGGACTGATCGGTACTCCTATCAGCTTAAGCTTTTTGCCAGTATAGTCAATTTCCTGGCTGGTTGATGTTGGTCATACAACATCGTGTACTTGCCGATATCAGGAGCCTGCCTGTGGATCAATACTATATAGCTCATGACCTCCAATACACGTTCTGGTAGTCGAGCTGCGGCCATGCCTGGCTGTCGAATCAGGAACAACTCATATGGTCAGGAAAAAAAAGGGCATGTGCACTTGAAGTATAGTTACTTCACTTGGCCAGGTAAGAGTCCCAGTGGGCAACCAGGAAGGAAACATCATTTCATTTTCATCATTGTTTATACATATAAGTCCCCGCCGACCTGTAAAAGTACGAAGTAGACTATAACAATAGACAAGAGCATAATGATACATGAGAGGGGTAATGAGCGTGAGAGCGATGAACCCTTGTGCGCGCTCCGGGTCGGGAATACAAGCGAAACCTTTGGAATACGAGAATCCAAATCTGCCTTTTTTTGCTCATTCCATCGAGTCGTATGCCTTTTCCTAGCAAACAATGTGAACCAACGCCTTGCTAAACCCAGGTCGCCAAACTGCAAATAAATGTTACAGCGGATGTTACAAATTCCGCGGACAACCTTCCTTCAACCATCGAGTGAGGCGGCGTTTGCCTCTCGTGCGCGTCGCAACTCTCTTAAGACAGAGATGACACTGTTGTTTCGCAGACGTTCGAGCACCATGCCCATTCCGTCGCGAGACTTGCTGATTTGATCCTCTGTCTTGGTGGAAGCGATAGACTCGATGCTGCGTTGAATACGATTGGCCCCCCACCCGGAGATCAAGCTCCCAATGCCTCGAGGTCCGGTGTCATCCGCAGTCTCGGTGGCGGCGTCCTGACTAGCGCGGTCCTGCTTCTTGTTTCCAAGAGAGGATCGGTATGAGAAGGTGGTAGTGACGAAGGTGTTGGGGGAAAGCGATCCGCTAGCGGGGGCGGCATCAGAGGCCGGAGCATCAGGCGGTGTGACGGAGTAGTGCTGCTGCTCAAGAACGCTCAAGACACCCGTGAAATTGAGGTTCTTGCTCTCGGTCTTCATCCAGCCCTCTTTCATGTCGACAACGCTCGTCTCGAGGACGTAACTAGACTTATCCCCGCCGCCACCGGTGACGCTGTTGGGCAGGAGCTTGACGACGGCATTGGGCATGCGCGACCTCTTCAGGTGCAAGCGAGTGGTGTGTAGGCGACCGGTGGCGGGGTCGACATGAGAAGAGATGGTGTCGGTGGAGAGGACGTGGCTCGAGAAGGGATTGAGTTTGGGGGAGTAGTAGCGGAGGAAGAAGGCGAGGGTGACGGTGGGAAAGGGGTGAGAGTACTGGTGGTTGGTGGTGCGCGTGAGGACCATTTTGGCGGATTGCTCGGAGGTTGCTAGTGGTGTGATGGATTCGGTATGCGGCGGTAGACTGCGAGGCGGTATTCAGATCGTACTAGTTGTCGACAGCGGTCGGTTGGTTCACATTGATGTGTAGGTAGATAGATGTAAAGATACTGGTTGTTAACGGGGACCGAGTAGCGCGTGCCTCTCTATAGTGGGAAGAAGCTCATGATGCATTCAGTGTGTCCGTATCGATGCAGAGCGGCGGGCGTTGTTTTTCAGGTGAGGGGTGCTGGAGATCACCACTCCGTAGTGTATAGATGGGATGAAACAGCAGTGATGGCGATGAGGTGGTGCGATGTGTGTGGTGATGTGCAGGACGGCCCAAAACGTACGATTAGACTCTTGTGATTTTCCAGAGCAAGGAGTGGGTTCCCCAGCCTTGCCGATTGGCCCGCAGCGGCGTTGGAGGCATCATCTCGCACGCCCTGATTGGGCGAGTGCCGCAAGTTGCCACTGGGCATTTTGCGGGGAAAGCTTGGGCCTAGACCGTTTTATCCATCCACGCTGCACTTTGTGTACAAATGTCTGTCACACTCCTACCAAGCACAAGTCGAGACCCCTGTGTTGACAACATTGAACTGATCGTACATATAGATTTCTGTCGTACTCTAGATTTGTGTTAGCACCCTCGGGCTGCGAGTTAAGAGATGCATGTAGTACTTACCTCAATCTACCAGTACCTGGCAAATCCATGTTGGTAGGGTTCTGTCGGGCTTCAGGTGTGAATCATTGCCTACCTTACAGCCTTGATCGACTTCCGAGACAGGAATCTTGCCATACAATACTCCATAGTATCCGTCTCGTTAACTGTAAGATGGAAGTAATGTGTGGCTACTCCATTCGAACATTAAGGTGTGTAACCCACGATCCGACAGTACATCGAGAGAGAGCATCTTCAAAGTTATAGTAAGGTTGAGGAACAACCGAAATAGCAACCTTAAAATTCTCTATCAACCAGTCTTCAAATGTCTGACACGGTAGTGCGCATGTCAAAGCCGCCTATTCCACTTGTAACAAAGGGAATTGTTTCCAATTCCTCTCGATTCCCTTGCATTAATCCCTAATTGGCCGGTTGGTAACACCTCGACTAGCACCATTGGTAATCATGTAATCACCTCATCGTCAGATACATGTCGGTGGAGATACACCGTCATCAATCGTACTACGACGTGAATAACCAATAGACCCTTCGCGCTCCTCGACAAATTATTATACCTGACTTTTGCCTAAGATTTTCTACAGTTTAGTCTTTCCAGAAGCGACGCAGAGAATCGGTAATATCATCATGGCGTCACGATCCCTCGATCCCCAGTCCCTCTTTGACGTCCAAGGCCTCGTGGCTGTTGTGACGGGAGGAGGAAGTGGTAAAACATGCTTTCATTTATTTCAAATCTTCAATGCACATGTCTGAATGTCTTCATAGTCTCCGCTATGAAGCTGATAATTCTCGCAGGTATCGGTCTCATGGTCGCACAAGCGCTGGAAGCAAATGGCGCCATCGTTTACATCATCGGACGGCGCAAGGAGAGCTTGGAGAATGCCGCTGCTACCGCTGTATGTGAGATTGGCCAAAGTCTTCGCTCAAGTTCAAGCTCCTAGCGATCGTACTCCTATCTGCCCCTTCCACTCCCTAGCTCCGTTGCTGTTCCCCTGCTCGTTGTATTTTCCAGTACTCAAAATTAACAGTAGGCAAGAAACATAGCAACATCCGCCCCATAGTCGGCGATGTCACATCAAAGTCCTCGCTTGCAGCAGCCGCATCCAGCATTGGTTCGGAATCAGGTTACATAGACCTGCCCATCGCCAACTCTGGAACAGATGGCCCTTCGCTCAAAGGGTTAGCCAAAGATGCCGATCTCTCGACATTTCAAAATTATCTCGCGTCTTGGGACACTGACGCCTTCAACAATACATATGCCGTCAATGTCACAGGCGTTTTCAACTCGGTCGTTGCGTTCCTGGCTTTACTCGATGCTGGCAACAAGAGAGAAGGCCGTGGCAAGCAGAGCAGCCAAGTCATCGCGACAAGCAGCATTGGCGCCTTCAATCGAGTGCCGTTAGCTGGCTACGCATACGGGAGCTCCAAGACCGCCGTCGTTCACATGATGAAGCAATTCGCTACGTCCCTTGTCCCATACGGCATTCGGAGTAATGTTATTGCCCCAGGGTGTCAGTCACTCCTTCCAATTCCCTTTGTCCCTTGTTACTCCTGCTCTTGATATTTGCCGTGTTGACACAAAGTGTAGTCTACCCTAGCGAGATGACTGTGGACATCATGCAGCAAGGCACCCAAGCGGGCTGGCCCAAGTCCATGGTTCCTGAGCAAAGAGCGGGAGACGCAGAAGACATGGCTGGAACAGTGCTCTTTCTAGCTAGCAAAGCTGGAGCCTACATCAACGGAAATGTGCTGGTGACTGACGGCGGAAGATTGGGAGTCGTGCCATCAGCTTACTAAAGAATACATAGTTATTGCCTCCAGTCTTAATAGAAAGCTGTGCCAGTCCGAGCTCGTCAGCAATGTATTCGTGTCTCAATTCCTCGCATGCTCTTGATGCTCAATTCGGACAGTCAAGCTTCTACCTGGCAGACAAATCGGCCTAGAATCATATGATAATCACATGTTGAGAAACCCTCCAGCTCGGATTATAACATACTAATATATATGCGAGAATCACATCTGAATAATCAGCAGCACCACGCGCACACCAAAGGGGAGCGGAATCTTAATTTGACAGAAAGACGTAAACTAAGACCAGTGCAAATGACCACTAACGAATCATATGATTGCTAGGATCACAGCATGCGGTTTTGAAGTCACTGAAGCCTATTTGCGGACAGAAATTGGGCAAGTATGGACGAGTCCATTGTTGTTGTAGATTTTTATTGTTGGGAACCTCAACTTCGCATCTCCCAACAACAAAATGAACTTATTGTGGTGGTTTTGAGACGAGTGCCTGGTTGGGGTTTGGAACTGATGACCGCGACGAGTCAAATGTGGGATTGATCCTCCTCGGACAGACAAGTAATTCTTACGGAGGTGAGAGCTGATTGATCGACGAAGCTTGAGGAAGTGCTGTAGACGCTCACATGAAGGAAATGACAATGGGACGAGATTCCAGCTACCTACCGAACCAACATGAGAATAATCACTGTATATGGACCTGCACATCTGAAACCCTCTACCATGCTTTACACAGCATGTCGTATTCTCGTTGACAGGAACTCGAATAAATGTGCCACTGCGTGACCGTAATACAACACGAATGGGCTGTTGTGATGCCGGATATTATGCTCTGAACACCAAGGAGTAGTGGATGAAGGGTTCACTCCAGAAGCGAGGAGCCGCGACTCCTATAAGGGACAGATCAAAAAGTCATCGTGACATCCCTGCCCTGGTAGAACATGATTGTCAGGAAGTCGTAGCACCTATGAAGCTTGCTGCCAGTAGTCACGATCGACACATTATCGGAAGCTATGTCGCAGCAGTAGCTATACTTTGTGACCGAGGTTGAGATAAGGTAGTTACGACGAAGGAATTATTCGGTTGATCAACTTCACTGCCCGCTTGAGCATGATATCTCTCTCATGCGGATCGACAGAGAACTTCCCCCGTTCCATTTCACCAACCAAAAAACCACCATAACGCGCAAAACCAAGCCCTTGTACAACTACATCAGTTGATTCCAAAAAACTCTCAACAAGACTCAGCTGTAAGTAAGACGTGCCAGTACTCCCTAGCCGCAAAAGCTGACGCCTTGTTTGGAGCGCCCTAAATCTGCAAAGCAGATTGCACACCGTCGACAGCAAGGTTTTCAACAATACTATTTCAACAATAATGGCTTCGTCGATAGATCCAAACTCTGCCCGAACAGAGTTCAGAGGCTCCAAACGGCGTAACTTAAGTTACTGCGAGGAGTCATGCGGCCAGCGAATTTTTCTGCGTTGAGCAAGTAAAGGGATATAAAAGAATGTCTCTCCTGGTCGATGTGGGAAAGTGAACTTCTTCCATTTCACCATCCCAAAGCACTACCACAACGCGCAACCAATCCCATATACCACCACATTAGTATCGAAAAAGGGGTCGAAGCTCAGCCGTAAGTTAGATGTGCCCATACTCCCAAGCCGCAAAACCTGACGCCTTGCAGCCCCCATCATAAATTCACTATCATCACCCCGTCAAGCATACCTAGGTCAATATCATGCAGTTCTTCATGACAGTGCTCCTTGGCCTCGCAGCCACAGCCCTCGGTACTCCCACACAGAGGACCTCGTCCACCAAAGTCAAAGTCACAGCACCATTGTACAGCATCCCTCACCCTTTAGACAACACAACCGTACCCTACCGATGCAAAGCCAAAGGACCGGATTGCCTCGTGCTTCATGCAAACGCAACGACAGACCAGCAGATCTGGGCCAAGATTATGTGTAAAGCCAGCTTTAAAGGCAAATCGAAGGGCCAACTCCGCCCACACGCCATGGTACCTTGCGCACCGGGCTTCAAATGCGAGTTGGCACAAGGAGCTGACCCCGATCACGGACCGCACGACGATCCAACGTACCCTGAAGACCCGGACGACGGTGGTTCAGACGATGATGACGGCGATAGTGATGCATTCATGGAGTTGGAAGGAGCGGAACAAGTTGAAATCGAACTTCTTTCCGGTGGGTGGACTCGGCCAAGGAATATGAGTGCTGTTTGTGTCAGCAAGACCAACTAGCAAGATGATGTTCTCGGATCATCCTAGGCACCGGCACAATTTCACTGACTCGAGAGTCATTAAAGCCGACACATACGACTCGATATCGACAGTCCCTTATGAGCCGGAGCAGTGGTGATGAGAGGATCGGACGGAGTCATAGACTGAGCAGAATGACAGATTGGGAATACGAGCAGTCTAGACTTCATCACTACTAATCATTAATTCTTCATCAAGCAATAATTACTACGGACCCTCTCACATTGGTCCTATCCCAGAACAAGCAGCGTGTCTCGCACTCGTATAGGTAGAAAAACAGGTCTGACGTAGATCTACCTTACACCTAACGCTTGATGCATCCAATACTGCCTATGTGTCTTTTGCACTTGTACCCTTCGCTGAGCCGGCGCCATTCAGATCATCTGCAGGTTCACATATGAGAACACTGCAGCTTTGCTATCATCAAACAAATGCATCTCCAGTTCGAGACCCTAGGAACTGTACGCTAAGCCAAATACCAGATTCCGTTCTGTATCTATAGCAGTCCATTGCCACTTTCAAAGCACCCAACAGACACTCGACCGGAATCCCATGCAAAAGCTCTAGCACTTGGTGATTTTCACATTACAAAAGGAAACAGTCCACTCGCGACGCATCTCATTCTCTACTTTAACATACATGCTTGAACCTCAAAACCCTTTCCTCAACAAATCTACTGCTCCATACTCTCGCTAATTTCCTTCCAAAATGCACATCTATGCGTCTGCTCCAGCGGCACATCCTCCATCGCCGTATCGTTAGTCTGCAACCTCATCCTCGTCCCATCCGCATCCCCCCAAGCAGACCATTCCGGTGCAGTCGCATCGCGGTGCGTGTTAGGATCAAGATCCATTATAAAACTGATGTAATACTTCATCGTAATCGGCACTATCGGTGCATTGTATGTCGTGTAAGAAGCGGCGTAGCTACCGGCGTACCCTGGCCCGAAGATGGCCGCTTTGTCGAAGGCATGGGGCACGCCTAACCCGGCGGCTATTTGTTCGTCGTCCTGCACGTTGTACCGGTAGTCCCAGACTTTGTCTGGGGTGTAGTATTTGGCGACGGCAGAGGCGATGAAGTTACCAGGGCACGTGAAGACGGATTCACCGTATGCGGCCGATGCGGATGGAAACCAGATGTCGTGGGCAGGGAGGGGTGGCATCAGGGGGTATTCTTGGACTATTTCATCTGCTTGGGTAGCGGTGAGATTCGGGAAATTGTTCCGCATCAGATCTTCGACTTGTGAGGAGGTCGATGCGTTGTTTGCGAATGATGCGCCTTCGTTGTTCATGTTTCCTATTAATATGGGCACGTCGATGAAGCTGCCGTTTGCGAAGAGGTTGTATGTATAGTCTGTTATTAACCCGCCGTCTATCACGGGCAGGAAGTAGAATGACGGGGCTGGGGAGGTGCTGGCGGAGCCTGGGAATGCGTCGTAGATGTCTGCACTTGTGAGGCTGCTTAGAGGGACGGAACGCAGGAAGGAGAGAGGGTCGCCGGTGCCATTCCAGCCTGCTCGGGTTGCGACAGCATCGAATTGATACTCGACTTCGGATACTGTGCCTATGCGTGGCCAAAACACACACTCAAGTGCTACGCCGGCGAACAAGCCGTCATCCCGGCCATTGTAGGCTGTCATATGGTGCGAGATACTACCGGCACCAGCTGATGTGCCGTGGATAACGACGTGGTTTGGATCTCCACCGAACTGCAGCTTGTGTCAGTTCTCATGCTGTATGGACTCGATTGACAAACAGTATCAGCATGCTCATCACATACCTCACTAATATGATCCCTCACCCACTCAAGCACCTTTCTCTGATCCAACAAGCCAACATTCAAATCGCCGTCTTCCCTGATCCTCTCACTACTCAAAAAGCCATACAAACTAACCCTGTAGTTAAAATTCACGAACACGATTCCGTTTCCAGACTCTTGTATGACTTTTGTCCCGTTGAAGTTATTATCAGAATTCACCGAGTAACCGCCTCCCTGGAAGTACAACCAAACAGGTAACTTAGATGTTGAGTTTGCATCGCTAGGTTTGAAGACATTGACGTAGAGACAATCTTCGTCCATGCTGGAACTTGGAGTCTGGGCGTGGCCTATGCATATTGGTTTGAACTATTGCTTGTTAGTATCAATTCCTCTGATCGAGAAAGTTCAGAGCAAGACTTGACACTTACGCCCTGATCTGCAGACTGAACTTCACCAACAACCAGCGGGTCTTGCGGCGCTCGCCATCTCAGATTCCCAACAGGTGCTTGTGCATATCGCATACCAAGGAACTGGTCAACTCCAGCATCTAGTCTCAAACCTTGGTATTTTGCATACCCCAAGTCGACTATGGGAGCTTCCGCTTGAGCCGAAGTCCCCAAAGCCAGGCTTAACAACGAGATAATTACCGTCTCGACCAACATGCTTAAGTGTCTCAAATTACAGAACGAAGCAAAATAAAAAGAAACAAAATCAGAGACATTGTGGAACACGTCTTCAATGAACAAACCCCCTCCCTTCCACCACTGCGCCATCGCCATGCTTTACGGCCACTTCTACTAAGTTGTCAACTAATCAGTATAAACACTCATATTGGCTGAAATGTACTTACAAAGTGGTATTGCATGGTGATATTGTTGAGATGGGGGAGTGGTTCTCGATGCATCCCTCACCGACAGGCATTCCCCAAGTCCTACGAGGGGTTGGGCGAATCAATTTGAACAGGAGCCTGGGGTAATTGACCCGCAGTAGCTGAACACGGGCAGGCGGTCGACGATCTTCGGCAGGGTGAAATCATTGATCATGTGAGCACGACGACTGCTCGGGTTGAAAAGGGACCGAGAGGACAGGTTGTTCGAGCAACTTGGTGCTTTGCTGCTATGTACCAGCATTGTAATTCTATGTTCGTCGACGGTGTACTGTACTAACTCGGCAATTATCATCCGATATCTCTCTCGGGATGAGATCCAGCTGCAGATTAATTACATTTCTTTTTTTCCTTTTGTATTATCAGAATTCGGATCACACCGCCTTACATTGTCCGCGAGCCATAATGTCGTCGGGTACACATGTAGTGAGAGGAAGGATGCCTCACAGAAGCTCTTGGCATTACATAGCTTATCATCCTCGACGAAACTCACAAGATACGACTTGTGTTCTCAACGAACTTACTAGTACTTTTCTGATTCAATCCATATAGGTCGATCCGAGCGATCAAGCTCGAAGGGAACCATGCTCCTCTGGGCTTTCTGTTAGGCCAGACTACTGTAAATCTCTATGTTAATCAAATGTTTTGATCTTCACAGACAAATACTGATGCAAAGCACACAATTCCTTATCATGGTATACTTAGTGATATACGGGTCATATCTTGAATAGCATGATGACGAAACTGCAGAATATGATACAACAAGGAAGAGCGATATGCCCTACCTACCTAGCTTATACTGAGAGACAGACTGATGGAAACCAGCATTCCATCACCGTCAACACAAACATGGTAGAGGAAGGCTCTTCCCCCCCTGGCCTTCCCCCTTTTCCTATCCCTACCCCCTTTTTCCCTCACCTACCAAAACCCAGTTCGACCCGACTCAGCACTCTCACAACAAGATCTTTCAACAAATTTCTTACTCACTAAGTTCAATATATTCCCCTTCAACCCCTCGAAACAGGCAGGGGAAAGGTAAGCGTTCAGGCAGGGAGAAGCGCGCCTTCCCGCAATTGGGGGCAGTAGCCGCCTGTTCAAGCCCCGAGTAAAAAACACGCGCAAGGAACCAACCCCAAGCCGTCGCGACTCGTCACCGACCCAACTAAAACTGAAAAAAAAGACGGGGAAGCAGTTTGCTGTCACTGCCTGCATACGCTCACACCCCTCCGCCACCCGACAGAGAGGTCATCGACACTTACACCACAATGGAGGCCCCGTTGGAAGAATCCAGCCAGTATCGATCCCTATATACCATCCACGCCTTCCATTCGCATCTACGCCGCAGTACGCCCACATATGCTGCACTACGCCGCGATGCGCCATCGTGCGCCGCGGTACGCTGCGGTACGCTGCAGCGCTCTTGTCTCCGCCTACGCTCTTTCAACCCGCGGCCCCTCCTTTTCCGCTCATCAACCTCGCTGAATATATTTTCGAATTTTTTTCCACGATGTACTGGAATCAGCTGCATTTTTGGTATTAAAATGCGTTTGTTCGTAGCTGTAGCTGTAGGCATAGGATATCGCGTTCCGTATGGCACACCACGAAATCATGCTTAGACTGGGCTTACGCTACCTATGAAATGATGATAGATGCACAAATTTCATGATACTAATCGCGAAGTCGAGGCCATACCATCCCTGCAGCCGTCGTTCTTTTTTTTTTTTTTTTGCCTCTTATCTTAAGCCAACGCCAGGGCCAGCGTACATATATATTGTCCCAACAATACGCAACTTCTTTTTAGCAGCTTTAGTTTTGTACCATTCCAGGGGGCAATGGCAAAGCTGCAAACTTGGGGGAAATCGGCGACGCCATCTCATTGACCACATACAGGCCATTAAAAGTCGGGCCATGTTATGTTTTTCGGAAGGCAATATGCCACTAAAGAAATATGTAGACCCCTAGGCTGCTATTTTCAATACAGATCAACTAAAGCAGTGAGATATGAACGCAGTCTATGCATACCTACGCATTGATAACGTTTTTACTTGTACAGAATGAACGTTCTTTTACAGGGGTAATAGTAACCGAAAAAAAAGAGAGAGAAAAGAAGCCACCTTAAAAAGCGTCGAACTGGTAACATCATAGCTCATAGACGCTAGTGGTGGGTATGTTCGTACGCAGACAGGAACTGTCCCATCCCACTACACGCAAGGGAACCTCACATTAGAAAAGCCAGTAATCATAGTAAGACAGAATTTTATAATCTTATCTAACGCCCAACGCCCAGCAGGCCCGATTGAAACTCAGCTCAAGCTCATCGCTGAAATAGTAACCCCCAACGCCAGACGATGCCGTAAAGTCATATATCAACACAGGGTAGACTCATAGCGCCTCCCAGACTCTCCAACACTACTCGACCCTAATCAAGCCATCTTCTGCCTCTTGGCATCAACACCCGTCTGCGCACCTGCACCGGGCCCATTAGCAGAAACCTCCGTCAGGGGACCCCTCACCCCATTCCCATTCCCATTTCCAGCACCAGCACCAGCACCAGATCCAGATCCATTAGCATCCGGCGGCGCAGCAGCAGGTCTCTTCATGGTCAACGGCCGATACTGTCCCCTATTCCCCAGCGGGGACCCTACTCCACCGCCCGGAGCACCAATCTGTCGAACCTGACTCATAGTCGGGTTCCCGCCAGCGCCCTGAAAACCACCCCCACCAACTCCAGGAACAGTTGCTTGCCCAGGAGCTTTACCATCTGCATCCCGTTTGATAGGCTGCACGTGCACACCGTTTCTCGACAGAGGTTTAGAACTCTTATGGTCTATACCCGGCGTCTTCCGAATACTTGGGCTCTCAGCTTTCGGGTCGAAGACCTTCGCTCCGTTGTTGATAACGCTCGCTGTATCGCCGTCGGTTGGCACGTCTTTAACTGCTCGTGCCGAGAAGAAAGTTGCTGGTCCATCTGCTGGGACGTTGGGAGTATTATGGTTAAGATTAGTATTGTGTAGATTGGGATTAGGTGGTCGTTGGCCGGGCGGTGTCATGCTTCGCTGCGCAGCAGCGGCATTCTGGATCGCGGCATTTGCGTGGTTCGGCGGGCGGGGGAGCTGTTGATGAGGATTTGGAGGTGGACGACCTTGAAAATGTGACGTAGGTCGCTGGTTAGGAGTCTGTGGCGGTCGGGGACCAGCTGGTCTAGGTTGTGGTGGCGGTTGTCTGGAAGGTTGTCCATTGCCGTTTCCGTTCATCGGAGGTCGTTCACGGCCATTAGCCACATTCTGCGGCGTGTCATGAGAACCGGGTAGCACAACTTCATCCGGATGTCCATCCTCCGTCACACCGAAATCCGCCATGTCGAAGTCCCCGAAGTCCCCGAAGTCCTCGTCCTCTAACGATTTCGTGCTGATGACTACAAATCCCCAAGATCAGCGTCTGCCCAATCAATATCGTCGGAGTGTAGTAACACACCACTCGTATTGCCCGCGTCCATACTGGACTCTGCAACGGCCTTCTGCTCAACCTTGATGATCGTCTCTTTCTTCGCGTGGTCCGCATGTCTGTACAGATTGCCTTCATCGAACTTTGTGGGACCGACTTTGATCTTAGTGACTTTCGCAAGGTAATCCTTATCGTAAATGCAATTGCCTAGCACATTGCCGAAATTCCGCAATGCACGTTTCAATGCATCCGTAGTCCCCTCCTTTTTCGCCTTCTCGAAAGCCGCAGCCTTTCCCTTGCAGTTCTCGATGTGACCATAGCCGATATCCTCATGAAAGGTGCCATCTTTGAGTGTAACTCGGACGATTACGGATAATCCGAGGGAAATCTTGAATGTCTGAGAGTTCTCGTCGACGAAATCTACTTGGATGTTCTGGATGCTAGACGACCATCCATTGAAGCCGAAGACTTCGTTGGCGAGGGCGATGATCTTCTCCGCCGCTATGTAGTGCACTTTCTGTCCCGAGGGTCCGGAGCGAGATGACAGGTATTCTGGACCGAGCTGTTTCTCCAGTCGTGACTGTAGTGTGGCGATCTGAGTAGCGGTGAATTCTGACATGCGTGCTTGGGGCTCCTCGAAAGGATTGGCAATGCCGCTGTGTTGGTCGCCAGGTCTGTGATACGGTGACATATGTTAGCATCGACGCGTTTGTTGGCGGGCGGGTGCTAGGACATACGCGGGCATGTTGACAGTGCTGCGCTCAGAAACCTAATAATGCGACCATTGGAGTGGACAATATGATGCTTTCGAAACAAGATCTCAGTGCATTCACTTCGGACAATAGTGAGGTCGAGCAGTGTGGAGTGTCTCAATAGTGGGATGCTGTGATGATGGAAAGACGCGCCTTGGAGCTCGAGGCAGCACCCGTAAAGTGGCCCCCACTGGCATTACATAATACGTGCCTACAACACCAAGTCACGGGACCGCTCATACTACGTACCACTCTCATCACCTTCGACTTAATTCTGTCGCATTGTAGACCTGTTCACTTCACTTGCTTATCTATATCTAATCTGTGTGTCAAACTCGTCTATTCTTCCTATATTGACTCTCATGTTTCTACTGTGTTCCTGATTGCTCTTCGCCACTTGCTACCTAGCTCAAGTCTTTTCGTGTCGATTACTGGCTAAAGCACACCAGTTAGCTGAGCTTCCCTCATCAGCCCAGCCGCGATGAGATGTCGGCTGAATAGAACTCTGGATTATAAAGAGCCTCGCGAGAACTATTCCACCAGTAGGGGACTTCTCATTCAGCCGCGTGCGCATCTATATTTAGGTTTCAACATTCGAAGCGAGGGATGATGCGACGTCACAAATACATCCCTGCAGCAATAAATAATACTGGTCAATCTTGTTGTTTGTTGTTTGTTTCCCCAAGCTCGGTATTGATGAAGTCAAATGATACAGTACTCATCATGGGGCTAATGCATTAATCTCATAACTTGGTGTTTCTCTGTTATGTTGTCCTGTCCGTGATTTATTAGTCGTACCGAATTTATTTCGGTACGAAGTGTATTACGAGCCACAAACATCTTCAGCTGTATAGCATAGCAGATAGGTGTAGCAATGTGTCAATTGTTTTGTTCAATGCTACGCATACATGATTTGCCATCTCTTCCTTCTCCGCCTCAGATCCAACCGGCCATGTGCGTAATGTCAGGGGGGTAAAGGTGATATCGAGTCCGGGATGAACGTCGGACAGAAACAGCGTGATGCTAGTGAAACTCCGCAAACGTTAACGCCGTGGCCCGAATCTATGCTCCATGACAACGTTAAGTGAATTACCGCCGTGACAAAGGGAAATGCGTAAATGCAAACCTTACGCCGATGCATTACCCTCGACTTTCAAATGCTCGCCTGTGCGCGTCAATTGTGCAGTGTCTCTGCCCATGCCGTCTACAGCATACGTAAGACCTTTTTGAGAAACCCTTCATCTACAACAAGCATTGACAGGTGTCTACCAAGGACCTACACGAACAGGAGACCCATAATTGCCGGCAACCAGCTGATCGAGGATCGAGCTCTGCTGGGGAGGGGCGGTGGATGCTCCGTGGCCAGAGCCTCCAACCCATCCCACGTTGGCACTCATAGCGCTGATAGCAGCATGCAGTCGACCGCCGGATTCGTGGTTGTGCTTGGCCAATGTCTCGTCCCATCTGTCTGAGTGTAGTGAGAAGCCGGCTCCTTTCTTTGACGCCTCGTTGATGACTAATGCCCAGGCCTTGGAGATATCTTCATAGGCGCTCTCTTTGTGGTGGCGATAGCTATGGCTCTCCCACTCTGGAAGACTGTGTACAAGTTTTGTCGCTCCGTCCAGGAACTGTAAAGAGACGGCGGCCTGGGATTCGGTCGGGGGCAGGTATTGCGGTGTGAAGTCGTTGAGAGCGTCGATGAGAGCCAGCAGTGGTTGCTTGACTCTAAAATACGTGTAGTCAGAGGTGGAACCACCATAGGGGAAGGCAGCTCGCAGCCTGTCCTGATACTCTCCCAAGACCTGTAACGCACACTCGACGGATGGTCGTGGTGCGCTCTTGACGACCTCCTCTCCTATCTCCGGTTGTCGTTCGCAGATAGTTTGCAAGACGGATCTGAGTTGCGTGGCGTCGAGGGTTTCAAGAAGACGAGGAAGAGTAAGTGGCCGACCGGTGGGATCGTTTGATCTGACTTTCTTCGATGGTCTAGCGAGCTGGCGGGTCTGGATGGCAGGCGAGCTCATGGGAGATACCGACATCTCATCTCCATCGTCCTCGGCTTTTCTCTTTCGGTTGGCGGACGACATGTTGTGGAAAGGGGAGACTGTATTTTGCAGAAAACATTAGCACATGGGGTAGAGAACAGGAAGCATGACGGGAGCAGTAATTAACATACGGGAGCGAGTAGGAGATCGTCGGTTCGGGTCGTGTGGGTGATGGAAAAAAGAGCGCTGCGGCGAGAGCAGGACGTTCATCCTTTCAGTAGGGTGCTTTGCTTTTGCCTTTGCCTCCCCTTGTCTGTCGAAAATAATGATTTGAGGTTGACGGACGGCGAAGAGGCAAAGTCGGAAGATGCAGCGTTTGCAGGACGCAGGATTACTCGATCGGAGTCGACGACGACAACAGGATGAGTGTCGGATGGGATGACAGACGTTGTTCGGTCGAAAGTGCGGTCAGGTGGTGTGCGTGCGTGTGTTGTGGTTTGTGTGGAATGGGGGGGGGGGGGGGGGGGGGGGGGGTCAGAGTGGTTGGCTGGCTAGCTTGGTTGGGCGCTGGGGTGTATGTGGTATGGCCTCCGTTCCTGTGTTGGAGGCGGCGGAGGAGGAGAAAAAAGAAGATGGCAGCTCTCGGTAACGATGCTGGTTGTGACTGGTTGGATGGCTGTCGGGGATGGTGGCCAGCTATGAGTCTAGCTAGAGGTTTGTGAAGCCGGCTGGTTGGCTGCTCGCTGACACAGACACACAGTCGTCCGGGGCAGAGGAGGAGAAGGCGTGGGCCGGCACGAGGGAATGGCGTTGGTTTGGTGCTGCTGTTTGGATGATTTGCTGTGAGGGAAGGACGATGGGCGGCATGGGGCAACCTCGCTGCGCCGATGTGAGTGGGTCGCTGTGCACAGTGTTGGGTTCCGACCCCAGCACAGGTACATGAGCCCGTGCCAGGCCGACTGCCTCATCCCATGTACCTCCGAGATACCGAATACAAACCTTTCAAAAAGCCATACAGGTACTAGTAATTTCTACCTACCTCGTAGTACTACATGCCTCTGTCGTGGCGGCAACTGGCGAAACATTGAAGGCTGGAATGCCAACGCAGAGGAACGCCTTCAGCTTCAAACAGGGCTGCAGCTGTTACCACAAACAACCTGCTCTTCCTCGCTACATGTGACCAGCTCGCCGCCAACCAGGATTCCATATACATCTGTAGGTGGGCTACCATCTACTGTAGGTCGGTCTGAACCATCCGCGGCACGAGCAGCTGAGTTCCGACAAAGCTGTAAATCATCCATGGATCAATCCGGCCGCTAACCTTAGCTGTCTGCTACATAAACTGCATGTAATTCCGGTATTCCATACGTTGTCAGGCTTTGGTCAAGGTTCAAACGATGTGACGAGGTCATGCAACCCCTCTCCAACCAAACCAGATCGTCCCAAGCCCGCATCGCTCATGCATCAACGGACCTTTCGCAGGCAAACTTCATGGAGAAGAACAATGCTCTGAATATATCCGACACTGCCTGACCCTCCTTCACACTCTGTTGTTATTCACCTAATGTTTAAGACATTGCTCCATCCACCAAACCAAACCGAAGTGATAGCTCACGTCTACTTAACGCTTTGATCAGCCGTTTGCTTTTCATCTTATGTAAGGAAACGGGCGATCGCACTCGTCGCATAACTTTCCCATCTCGGATTAAAAACCCCTGCACTTTCTCCAAACTCTAAGCCCCATTTCCTTTTCAACCCCTTTCAAGTTGAGATGATGACACAAACAATATGCACAATGGTCGAGTACCTGATAGTCATCATTATCAAATGAATGAGACTTCTGATTCTATCATTACTCCGCTTGTACAATAAGTATGCTGACGAACGAGTATCCATTCCCTATATTGCGAGATGTTTTCCTTGGGTTCAAATCTCACAGCAACCGCATGCAGTGTTGTTTAACCTGGTCGAGCTGGCGTTGTCTCAACGTTTCGATCCCTACTTGTCTTGATCATCTGGCAATCAAGACATGACCTGTATACTCGAGACTCATGGCTAATGAGCTTGGGCGGTTTCTGTCTCGGCAGTCTCTCTCTACCCCCTACCTAGATTGAGCAAACTCCATAAAAAACATGGTTGTCTCAATATATACGTCCAACATCATCACTAGTCCACAGCTAAATCTCTGTACTAATAAATAAGAATGCTGTCTAATGCTGAACTCCTAATCATCTCGACTAGTCTTATTTTTCATGCTGCATTTTCGAGTTTTTTTGTTTCGTTTCTGGGCGAACTCATACCTCTTAAGCACGATCCCAAGATCGAAGACACGTCCTTGATATCAGTAACCTTAGCCAGTTACACACTTGAAATCAAGGACGCTGTCAGCCAAATAAGCCAGGCAATAACATCTACTAAGCCATTCCTCTTCTCTCATGTTTGTGTCTCAAATCCAATCAAAGATCATCACAAGAACACTCAAACCATCACTTTACCATTAATTCCTTGCCTGATTAGCAATGAGAGAATGAAAGATACCACAACGTGCCAGAGTTGTCTATCTAAGCACATATAACACGGAACTTTAGAAGTCTCAAATATGCCGTGAGTTCATGAACACTCAAATGAGCCCCCATACCATGCTTTGAACTAAATATCAAACCCTTCTTCTTTATCTGACAACATGAACACTCCCCGTTCGCATCACACTGTTCACACTACCTGCAATAAGCATATGGTATACTCGTTCATTAATCACGTCCCTATTCATTGAGACTCGTCATCTTAAAACAAAGTTCACGATGACTTACGACCCAGCCACCTAGGCTAGACGATCTCGGCATCACTCAAGCAATCAGCACAACTTGCACGGAATCCCTGTTAACATTACAGTTACTGCTTTCTACACTTCACTAAATCTTTCTACCTTACATATAATCAACCTTAACCAAAAGTCTCACGTGTGTCATCAACTGACAACACTTCAAGCTAATCTTCCAATCATTCCCCAGATATTTATCTGATCTCGATGGGAATCCTCCCCATCTTCGTCCGAATGGCACGAACTCATTCAGTCTCAAATCAGTCTCAGCACTATTCTGTCTGATCCCTATACCAACCCCTTTCCCTTCCAATAGTCTACTAAGAAACAAACACTCACCATCACAACCCACCCTCCTACACTCTCTAGAATGAACATATCACACATGATATACCAAATCGCCCCCCTATTCATTCAATATGCCATATACTTAAAACCATTCACCCCCAACCTCCCAGATCAGACGATTTCAACGTCAAAAGACCATGACACACCAATAGCTCAGACATAAACCATCAACATTGCCCCAGTCAACGCCGCAATGCCATGCTTTATCTCACATACATAATCACAACCACCCCTTATTCAACTCAGTGACACTCTCTCCTAACGCAAACTCGCCGAGGTTCAACAAACTAAAGCCAATCGCCCTCAAGCGTCAACTATTGCCATCCTCGCCGTTACGAGACTCCGTCACACGCATGACTCATACTTCCTTGCAATACACGGCCATCTTAGTCATACATCTTCTCTCCATTCCTCTCTGCTTCCAAAACAGTCACTAGACCCGCAAAATCGATTATCTGTCACTTGCCTTTCATCCTGTGCGGCCTAGTTTCCACTCCTGGGAGTCTCTACTTCTCTCTCCATGCTACCACCTACTTTTTGTGAGGAAATCAGACCGGCCACACAGTTAAGACCTGGATGATCAGCTCCCATATCTGCACGGACTATTGAAACTACGAGTTTCAATAGTCCGTGCAGATACTTACGCAAAGGCTACCCGCTTCACTCACGTGTGGCTCGAACAAGAATCATTGTTTTTACTCTCTTTTTTTCTGCCAGAGTTGTCTGCTTTCTGCTTGCGCACATGCTTGCATAATCCTGTGCAACTTGAATGCTCAAATCCGAAAGCATCGCACCAACAACGCGCCCCAGACACATGGCCATCCTCATGGCTCTACATCCTTGGGTACCCGCACCTTGTCCCCCCATTTTCTGGAACTTCGCCTCATATCCTCACCAATTTTTGTATCTCTCGACAGAACAACAGAACTATTCGTACAAAACGACTCTCTCAGAGACCTACAACACCAATGCCAAAGCAGTTAACCATCAAGAAATGCCATGGCCAAGACTGACCGGTTCTGCTCCTCTCGCCAGTATCAATTAAAATTCTACTTTTCATTGACCTCGGCTGCCAGCTTCGTCATTACACTCTCAACGCTGGAATCGCTGTTCTTGCGGGCGGCTGGGGCAGGTCGGCCTCGGAGATGGGGAGCGACCTGATGCTGGGGTTGAACAGCCTGCTGCACCTGAACAGTAGTGCTACCTTGATCCTGCTTGGATTTATCCTGAATCGTGGTAATCCCTCTTTCTAGCTTTGCGTTCTCGCTCTCAACGCCGGATGCTTGGACCATTCGATCATCGGCAGGTCGTCGCAGATGCGGCGGTACTTTGCGCTCAACAGGCTGGTTGTGAGTGGCCTGATCCGGAGCAGACTGCTGAATCTCGAGCGCATTTCGAACAACTTCATCTCCGATCTTGTTCCCTTCACGCGAGGCATCGTGAGCAGCAACTCGGCCGGCACTTTCGGCACTGGTTTCAAGAGCACCAGGTCCATTCTGAGAACGGAAAGATACAGTCTGAGATGGAGCAGCAAAGCTATTAGGAGAAATCACAGATGCTCCCTGTGATGCAGGCAAACCAATGTGCAGCGTGTCCCATGAAGTATGATGAGTCTGTCCAGTTGAAGCTCGCTCAGCTTCGAGATATTTGTCACTCTCTATACCCATTTGGCGTACACGATCGGGATCGTATCTTGGCTGGCGCATAACAGCCTCTGCATTGGGGAAGTTTCTCGGATGCTGACGTTTGTATGCAGCGAGTTCTTCGTTGAATGTGGTGATCTCCTTGGGGCAATGGATATTGCTCGACAGCCGGGCAATCAACGTCATGCCATCTGGCGTACGGACAATCAGAGACTTCTCGAGCAAACGCAGAAGTTTGTAGAACACCACCACCAAAATCTCAATCTGATTTTGGTAAGAAAGCAAGAGGAACTCGTCTCTGCTAACGAGATACGATATGCCGCTTTGAAGGGCACTGAGCTTCGCTGTAAGGCTGGACCCGTTGGAAGCGAAGATGTCTCCAGCAAGCTTCGCCATGCTTTGATACTCCTGCAGCGTGATACTGTGGATGAAGCACATGGAGTCATGTGGCAAGGCGCAAATGATCGGGAAGCTTGTAACTTCTTTGATGTTATGGAGAGCTTCCTTGGCCTCCATCTTCAGCTTCTTACGCTCCTCGGGGCTAAACGCGGGTTTTGTGGAAACTAGTTCCTGTAGCTGGTTTGTCTGCTCGCCTGGCTCATCATGAGTCTCGAGATTGATCAACATCTCGGTGCTTTCAATTTCCTTCTGATTGAAAATTTCAGCGTGTTGAGGCTGGTCGGAAGCTTCATGTCGAGGTGGAGGACTGTCTACGACAATCCATCCCATTTCGCGAGAGCTTTGGTTATCACCACCCTCTGCTTTTATGGGGGTCAACGCTGCCGAGAAATTGAGAGGCAAAAAATCACCTGCGTCACTGCGTGCCGCTTCGCCAATGTTCCGATCGCCACCATCCTCTTCCTTGATGGGAGTCAATCCTCCCGATGAATGGTGAGGCGTGGAATTGCCTGCGTCGCTCCATCCCGTTCCATGAGAGTCCGGATCAACATCATCCTCTGCTTTTGTGGGAGTCATCGGTGCGACTAAGTCTTGAGGCGGAGGGTCACCCACATCGCTCCAACCAGATCCAGGGGCAATCTCGTCCTCATTGTCGCCGACACCTTCCGGAATAGACGGCATGGACTGCACTTGGGCCAAAGGATTACCTCCTTCGCTCCAGGCACCACCTGAACCTTTGGGTACATCAGCCGTCTCAACCTCGGTTGAGATTAAGTTTGTTGAGAATTCCGGAGATGGCGCTTTTCCGGTAACATCAGCTTCATCGCCTGGCGTACGGACTGTCGAGAGAGAGTCATCTACGGACTTGAAATCGCCCGTGATCTTTGCAACGTCAGCTGATGTTCCAATCGACTCCTTGAACTCATGAAAGTTACGGTCCGTTGAAGCCCAGTTATCTGTGCGATGGAAGTTGACTTTTTTAGTCAGCTGCAGTGCTTTGATTGGGGATGCGCATTTGATTGATGTTGAGGCCCGGACAAGATTTCGCCCATCGTACCTGTTTGTACGACGCAAATGGACGGTGCTGAGCTGCGCAGTTGTCTCGAGGAGCTCACGGATATCTCCTCGGGTGATGGTTCCGCCTTCGACAATCAGAACCCAGATACATCTACCGTCAGATAATCCGTGGATCTCTAAGCGGCCTACGACCCACTTCTCATCCCGCATGATGAGCACGTCTTCTTCATAAAAGACGATCCGAGACTCGAACGTCTCATTTGCTGAAGCAGTAGGCTTGGCCGTTGCAGTGTTAGGAGCCTCAGCGATCACGTCTGTGTCCTTCGGCTTGGTTGCTTCAGCGATCACGTCTGTGTCCTTCGGCTTAGTTGCCGGCTTGCGAAGATGTGGGGGGACATAGTCTGGATCGCGAACTGGAACGACAGCGGTTGAGACAGCTTGGGCAACATGCTGGGGGGCAGGTGCGAAAGAGGGCTGTTTGGCGAACCCATGTTCCGTATGGCGTCGCTGGTGAGACGACTGTACGATCCCGCGACCACGGCCACGACCAAGATCCTGGCCAAATGCCTGCTGAAACGATCCAACTTGTGGGAGAGCTGGAGGAGCCACTCCACGACCGCAACCGCGCCCAGCCTCAAGGGGAGTATCACGGTAAGAACTGTGATGGGGGTTATTGGGCGTGTTTTTCTTGGCCCATGTCTTGGTGTGACCACCTGGGGGCACAAGACCGCCCATAGACGATACCTTATAATCCCCATAAACCTCGGAATGCCGATGTTTATGGCCAAAGAACTGGCTCTGGCTTGGGCCTCGATAGTGGCGGTATCCAGGGTTCCTGGTAGAACATCAGCACTGGGTCACTTCTTTCATCGAGATTTAACTTACGCTGGATCGTATTGACGACGCTCTCTGGGCATGTCATACTGATGAGTATTTTTCAAGGCTCGATTGATGCGGGCAGCATTTCCGCCATCGAGCTCAGCCAGGCCTTTGACTTCGCGGGCATCGTCATCGTCAAATACCCCATCCTCAATAGCTTCTGAGTAACGGGTCAGCTGTGTACCGTTGTGTTGGGAATGTGGTAAACTTACGTTGCCACTCATTTTTCATGCCAGCGCCTGCTACAGGCTCATCCCTGCGCGGATTGCTACGATGAACCTGCTCATGAGCTCGCTGGATAGGTACCGGATCCGCGTATCGAGGCTCCACGTCGAAGCGCGATCGACGCTTGGAACGTTCGTCGTTGGCGAATTCTTCATTTCGATGAATGCCAAGATCATCCTATTGAAGGCAATAATGTCAGCCAAAACGTCTTCACGATTCTCAGCTGCTACTGGACGGAAGGCTTCTACTGTGCGCTGATTCTCATAATCCGAATAGTATCGATACATACCATCTGAGCCAGCAGATCATAGTCCACCGTGTTAGTGTTGGTGTTGTTCTCATCCATCTTGCTTGACTGATTGCTGGCAATATGGGTATGAGGTGGTGAGATGGTCTCACTTCTTTCTCCGCTCGGAAGCTTGGGTTACCTTGAGTATAGCCCAGGGGATAATGGAAAGAGTTCGGCGAAGGACAGGATATTGTGCGGAAGATACGATGAGCTTGTCGCGTGTCTGGAGGCTGCGCTAAGCTGCTTCTTGCCTTCTTTGACAAGAACAGACTGCGGACTATGCATATCAGCAGCTGCCCTTGTTGCGGCAACGGAAGTACTCACCGAGATCTTTACCAAGCGGTCGTCTGCAAGGCACAGCGTCGCGCTGAAAAGACACCTAAATGATGACCGCGCGGGTGTTGTTGTTTATGAAGAGAAGACAGGTCTCACAGACCGGGACGCCGCAACTTTGAGACGAAACAGAACTGTGGATGATGGAGAGGACAAATGAACGAAGGGCGACGGGAATGATCAGACCGCCGGGGAATAAGAAACAGTACCGAAGGAGAGAGAACAGTACAGACAATGCAACGAGGGTGTCACACAATCCTGAGATTCGGTGCTCCACAAGATGTGTATTGGATGAAGAAGGTCCAAAGCTTGACAAGTCCAAGGATCCTAGGAACCTTCTGGCGATCTTCAAAGCTGAAGTGCCAAGGAACAGGGAAAAGGAATGAGGTTGCAGCTACACGGAAACAACTGTGTCTGCACGCGGATCTTGATGAAATGCTGTAATGAAGGACGCAGCTGGGTTTTCCAGGCCAAGGGACGGATGGTGGAAAAGAGTTATATGTGTGGGGAAGAGGAAAAGAGAGACGCGAGCCTGATGGTAGTGAAGCAAC
Organism: Xylariaceae sp. FL1272; assembly: GCA_022432385.1. Taxonomy (NCBI): domain Eukaryota; kingdom Fungi; phylum Ascomycota; class Sordariomycetes; order Xylariales; family Xylariaceae; species Xylariaceae sp. FL1272. The sequence goes on from JAJJXC010000022.1 coordinate 437,767, forward strand.
CCTGCTCAATGAGTTTCTCCCCTCAGGTTTTCTTGGGAAAGATTTTGTTCCCAATGGGCTACCAAGGCAACACCATTGAACGGCCTCGAGTCGCTTCGTACCTGAGCAACCCAGTTGGGTGCGGTGAGAGAGTGAATGATCGTGGAATCACCTACACACTGTTTTCAATGCACCCTGGGCAGTGATATTGAAAGAAGGGATCGACAGATGATTTCGTTCTGGAAACAGGACAGAGCGAAAGATAGAGGCAGGAGGGTCGAGGGGATTGGGGAAGAAAGTTGACTTCAAGAAAACACCGATGTCAGCAGGCGACAGCAGCAGAGTATGGGATCTCCAGGGCTACAACTTGAATGCCCAGGCAACAAGGTTTTCCCGAAGAGAAAGTGTGTCTTGCTGGTCAAGGGCAGGGTCGCGACTGACTTGTTGTGCCTCTGAAGACCACGCTAGACTCTTTTGCCCCTGGTGGTATGGTACGTACCGTTTCTTCGTGGTTCCATTGGCCTGTTGGTTGGAAGGCGTAGAAAGAACGAGGCTCACGACTGCCGTTAGAAAGATGTTGCTGCGTTAAAAGGACGTGCAGATACATCACCACCTTTTGGGATGGGATACCAAACAGGTAGTGCACTCTTTGCTGGTTGTGAGAGAACATCACTATCCCTCCCTTTCACCCCCTTTTTTTCATGGGCTTGGACATGAGGGCATTGCCTGGAAGGGGTAACATTCAGGAGGTATTGATTATCCCGGCCTTGTTTCAGGGGGGAGATATCTGAGTCTGTTGTATGTAACTGACAAAGACAGCCGCACTCCATGCTATGGGAATTCAAGTTCATCATGTTCTTAGTACTTCACAAATGGATACGGAAACGAGATGCTCACATTGGCCCAGTCTTGAGGAATAAGTCATCTTTATCTAGTTCGTACGATATACCGGGTACCGTCACTGCTCGGTCGGCAGTCAACTTACTTTTGGTGACAAAGGTAACCCACAGCAATATTTCTGAAAATTATCCTACAGAATCAGGGTGCCGTCAACATTGAAGTGACTGCAAATGATCAATTTGCTCTGGAAAATCATGATTCGATCTCTTCTGTTTTATTGTGTTGTCGGCCGATCGGACAGTTCGAGATTTTATTACGAGTTCCATAATCGTTGGACCAAAGCTACAAAATACGGCTCACAAGTGACCCAAAGAGTCCGAAACTCATTGATGGCAATGATAAGTAACTAGTCATTACAATCAGGGGAAAACAAGGAACAGGAGAGCGTCTCTGGAAACAAAGGGTCGCCTTAGATTGCCTTAGATTGCCCCATTATAGCAGGCTGCCTTGGGAAAGGGGCAAAAGCAGAAATCAAAAGGGAGCGAGCCTATAATCTTGGCATTGTAAGAAGAGTATGTGAGCTGAATGTCGTCTTGCCGGTCTGGGTTTAAAGCACCTGGTAAATGACACTGGAAATGATCTTTATTCTCAATCTAGATGCCCAGAACATTAATATAGAAACATAGCTGGAAAGTGTCCCCTATCAGCCTGTAACCCCTTAGCCATCAGCCACTTCCTCTTTCACTGCGGCTCTCACACTGAGGGAAAACATATGTTTCCTGGCTCTGATATCTCTCAACTACTTCCGGTACCTGTTTTTGTGCCCCATTACTACGTCAAGGGAGAAAAGCAAAGTCAGAGCTGTTACGCTATGTTCCATGCTCTTTCTTCCTCGCGTTTATATTGTTAAATGAGAAAGGTTTGTGGTTCGAGCCAGCTCCAAGCTGTTCTTATTTTGCTATGTGCCTCTGGATCCCAAGTCTGGTCCGGAAGTCTTGACTTCACTCGGGTGATAAGCTCTGTTGCTGCATGTAGTGGAGAATGCTGAACACCCTCAGCGCGGAACCTATCCTACGAAGACCCCTCTTGTTCCTGTTGAATGGCGAAGCACACTAATTCGGAAATGATTCTGTCCAAAGGAGAACCGGCGGCAATATCGTGCCACAGAGTTTCCGTAACGTATCTGGTGAACAGACACTTCCATGACTTGACCAGAACCTTCATGATATCATTCTAGAAGTCAACGGCCCCGATATAGTTGCCAAACCAAGCTCTCATCCAGACTGAAGGCCTTAACTCAAACGAACCAACCGGGATGCAAATAGCACGACTGCGAGAAAGGCTAGTACTTTTGCTGTTCATGTAAGCCCAGGAAGTGAAGAGCTGCAGGACGTCATCTTCGCAGTGCTCCGTCAACATGAATTCTCAGGTTCGCCATTCTTCCAATTGGCTGTTGAGCACTGTGCGGAAGTATGTAGACACTAGGGCTAGTAGGTCGGGTGGTAGATAAAACTTCATGTTGCTGCTCGTCGCTTTGAGGGTTACGTCCTCGCGACTGCTGTTTTGAGATCGTTGGTCATAACCCGACATGTTGGTTTGTGTTTGAACATTAGAGTGTTTACCAAGGCTTCGACTCCTAATTGAATTGTGGGACCTGATAGCCATATACGGTTCAGTCACTGATGCTAGTGAAGAAACCACGAGTTGATGTTGAGCGCGCGTTGCGGCGATGCTGGGGGTAACACATGAGTTGTGAATTTCTGGTGGCGGGGTAGTCGTCGAACAATCTTGAAGCTGCTTCAAGGCCTTCTAATGATTTGGTTTTGATTGAATAGCACTGCCGGTCAAAGATAGGTCGTCGCAGCCGGGTCGATTCAAGGCAAATTAGGTGAGAAGTGAGGGCGGTAGCGTTCTTGTAGGAATGGCGTCAAGGGTGTGAATGAAGTAGGAATTTGGCTTCCCTGCCAACCAAGATTACTTGGTGTATTGAACCGTGCGTACGCAAAAACAAGCAAGTCTACAAAAATGAATATTAATTTATCACTCATGTTGCTGCTGGGACTGTTACTGGTTCCTGTGTTCTGTGGCTGAGGTTTATGGGAAATTCCAGCATGATGCGTCAGTGTAGCAGACGATGTAACCGTGAGGAAGCATCCAAAGAATGAAGCAGCTCACTTAAAAGATGTGTAACCAAATTGTTGTGTATCTCGAAAGTCAATTCTGATTATCGACTATCTTGGCTGGCCGACATGTTTTGTCCAGTCGCCAACGCAGTTTCCTACATTACATGGATTAATCCATGTTCTCATTATGTCCCAGGCAAAGCCCATCCTCATCCTCGAGGATCAGTCAATCAACTCCAGTTCGTCCAGTCATGCAGTGTGTACGGGGGTATCAAGCAGTGAATTGATCTAGTAGGAAGCGTCTTTGGGCGGGCCCTCGAGGTTGTCCTTGCCCTGGCGGCCGATAGAGCTCAAGTCCTCAGTTGCCTTGGAAGCAGGCTCACGGAGGCCAGCGGAGGTGCCGGCGGGATTGGAGTCAGCGGAGACGCCACCAGAGCCAACATTGACATTGCGAGCGTCGGCTGAGTTCCAGTCAGGCTCGGTAGGGGGCTGCTCGGGAAGAGGAAGGTTGGAGCGAGCGGCCTCGACCTTTTTGGTCTTCTGGTCCATCATTGCGTGAGTCATTTCTGGGTGATAGTAAGTTAGCGAAGTCTGCTCAATGGACATATAGATGTCCCTGAGCTCGTTTCTGGAACCAAACTCGAGACTTGGGACCTAGACGTACTGTTGAGCTTCTGCGGGTTGCAACAAGTGGTAGATATGTGATGTGATGTGAGTTGTAGAGGGGTTGCAGTGGTGCAGTTGTTTTGTGTGTGGCTTGAGGTTTGGTGAAGAGAAAACTTAAAGTTCCGATCGCGAAGTGATATCGAGCAATTAAATACCTACGAGCAAAGAACCTTTCCGAACGCCTTGTGTTTCGATGGACTCGGATGAGGCTGATCATTGGAGCATTTCGTCCGGCGACTAATTGAACGTGACGTCAAGTTCGGAGGGGCAGACCTACCTTGACGTCAGGCACGCTGTAAATCTGCTATATTTGTGGGCTGTTAGGCTCTTCACCCCGCTACGACCTCGAAGCTCTAGTGGCGTGGCCCGACCTCTGCCCTACCTTAAGCTTTGAGGTTCCTGACGCGCTGACATTTTCAGCTGCAGTACCAGGTACAGAGGTAGGTACCTACAGTAGCAAAAACCCCAACTGACTTCAGGTACCATTCAATGTTTGTTCCTGGATGAGCTGCTAGCTGGAGTTATTGGGCATGAAATGGCGAGACTTGGCCGGTGACTAAGAATGCTTTATGCTATGGAACATTGAATGCCGCATGGTCTTGTTGCTGTGGAGCTGCTCCATGATGAGGTGGAATACTTCTGGCTCAGTTGCGACGCCAGCTTATGAACTTGGTAAAACAGGTCCCATACCTCATGTCAACAGCTCGTGCAATTCAGTCCCTCTTTCGGGTATCGACATGCTTGGCTGCCTCGGCTGCCAGACAACCTATTTCACAAAACGTGTCTCTCGCTCTCCTCGGACGCTGGCGCGCATCAGGTGCTGTTTATACATTGTACGATGCGAGTCTGAAATTTGTCGTTTTCCAGCCATGTCAAAAGAAGCCACAAGCTGGGTGTAATGGTATCATTATGTCATATCATTGGTATCTGCGACCTGCGATGAGTTCCACAACCAAAACGCCGAAATCCACATTGCAACGTCTGCCCCAACTCACAGACGGAAAACCTGGTAGTGTGTGTTCTTGGTTTACATCCAAACACCGAGACAAGTCATCCCATTCTCTTGTCCGTTTCGGCAGATGTCGTCTTGTCTCCATCATCTGTATTGAGATAGTTGGCATCCTCTGCTGCCTCATACTCAGCTATCAGATCTGCCACAACCTCTCTCGCCTCGTCAAACTCGTGTAAATTCTCCGAAAACGGTGCCGTCTTCTTGTATCCTTCGATAAAAGCATTGCGTTTCCGCATTCCGTCATATTGTTTGACGATTCGTTTGAACAGCTGCATGAAATATTCAGTCCCAGGAAACCTCTGATAGCCATGCTAGACGAAGCGTAACTCACCGTAGCTATACTCGTGTGATTTGCTAACATGAGACCACTGACACGATGGCTCATGGGAACATAGGGGCTTCGCTTCGTAAGTGCAACTTGGATGCTCGCCGGGCCCCAGGGAATGAATGTGGCCAACTTTCGTTCTCGGATTCGTAGCAAACTCTTGTGCACATCTGTCGGGTCAACGTCACCCTGAATCACATTTAAAATGGAGATGTAACAGCTCTTCTTGCCCGGCACCGTCGACACCATCCGGTTCTTAGGTTGCAGTAATCGTCGCATGACGTCTAGGACCGTTGTTTTGCGCACAGTCTTGGCCTGCTCGACTTGATCCCCTGTGAACGGCGTGTATGCAGTCATGAGAAAATGACATCGTGGTGTTGGAATCAGCGAGGCTAAGATTCCAACAAGGTCATTGTGCATGTAGCCCGGATATCTGAGAGTGGTGGTGCTTGCCGACATGACTGTCGACACGAGCTGATTTGTCTGCTGAAAAGAGGGCTCCTGTACGTGAAGCCTGTCCGCTGCAATGTGAGACAGAGCTCCGTTGTCGAGCACAACTACCGAGTCGGCATTTTGTGTCAGACGCCGCATGGATAAAACACTGTTGTATGGATGGACGACGACGTTATCAGGATTCATCGTATCCGGAAAAACAGAGTAGGTCTGGATAATCTTCTTGGGGAATCGGTCGTTCATTCGTTCGAGGAGGAAAGACCCCAAGCCTGATCCTGTGCCACCAGCAATGGAGTGTAGAAGCATAAAGCCCTCGAGTGAGTCGCTGCCGTCAGCTTCTCGATCTATCATCTCCATGATCTCCTCGTGTACCGCCTCTCCAGATTGGTACCCATCACCCCAATTATTGGCGGCGCCCACGCCGCTTTTCCCAATGTAGAAATTCTCGGGATTGTATATGTTTTTGTAGGGGCCGCTCTGTATGCCGTTGATGACGCGGGGCTCTAGGTCTATGAGGATGGCTCGTGGGATGTAACGTGTGTCGTCGCTTTGGTAGAAAAAGACATCTTTGCGGTCACCGCCTTCGGTCGCGAAGTCTTCGAGGTTGCCGTCTTGGTTGATGCCGTGTTCCTGGCACAATTGCTGCCAAAATTGACTGCCGACTGAGTCTCGCTGTCAGCGGAAGATGAAAACCAAAGGAACCGGGGCACAATTGGCGTCGCATGGGCCAGACCAGGTATGTGAACTCACTGCTGTTGCCGCATTGGCCAGCCTGGATGGTGATGATCTCCCTGGCAATTCGGGTCAGGGAATGTTTGCACATTTGGCGAGGAACAAAGCTGTCTTACCTCGGCATGATCACGGCATCGGTCGACGTGCAATGGAACTTGACTGAGACCGCTTATAGGTGGTATAGCCTGTCTACGTCCGCAGGGCTGAACATCTGCAGCGTTGAGGTCTGCGGTTTAGATACCCGACATTTTACGCGTAGCGCGTTCGCGGGGTAACGTAAAGCTTACAGTTCGGTGCTAGCGACATCCTAACTAAAGCTGGCGGCATGGAATGCATCCCGCCCGTTTGAGTGCAGGAACAAAAGCCACCGGCTTACGATTTTTTACAAGTAATTCCCGTTCTTCAATCTGTAAATCAATCCCAAGCGTTTGCAAATACTTAGATACTTTATCATCTAAGAGTCGTCGCTCTCGAGTCTCTTCTCAGCGACAACCTAGATCCCGTCATTTCTTATCCAGTTTGTCTTACAGGACTTCAAAGGCATGACAAAAGACCATTTTGGAGTTGTCTACGATAGACATGGGTTGCCTGAGAGCGTCTTATTATCAGATGCCGTCTCCAACATCATCCCAGTAGCTGAACCCAAGCCGGCTATCTTAGGCCTCTTCGCAACTTGCTTCTGGCTAGCTCGCAAGGGAGGCTCCTGTATACAAACAATGCTCTTGTAGGCGCAATGTAAGGGGTGGGCGCTGCGGAAATGAGCGGCATCATTCGAATATAACAAGGCACCAGACACAGCAGCATGGCAACATGGCAGCATGGATATCCAATTCTTGGTCGCTCAGCTCGCCGGCGTCATGTCGTGATGCCGCATGGACCGGGAACACCGCTCACCTTTCCCATTTGCACACTTGTGTTGCAAGAATAGCTCGCGTCTCTGCCCTGCTATTTCCAGGCACTTGTCCAGGGTCTTCCCACAGAGCCGGTTCTCTGAAAGTGCCGAAAGGCGAACCGTGAACCGCTCTAGGTCGTTTCACTGCGCCAGATGCAGCCTAGCAAGGCGCCGTCTGCGTCGTATCGCGTCGTCGTCGACGGCTGAAATCGAACCCACTCCGGCCGTCACCCGAAAACCCTACCTAACCACATCACCAAGGATATGATGGCGGGCTATTGCTGGCTGGCGTCTCTTGGGGTTGGTTTGCGAAAGGATCTAGGACGATATTATTACATAGACTCAGCCTCAGCCAGCCCAACGCAACCCGCAAGAATACCATTCGTTTTCCTCCTCCCCCTTCGATGAGCATTCTAATTTATGCTGTCTATGTATACATCTGTATGCTCCTTCGCACTGCTTGCAATAACAGTTTGAGATTCACACTCGACAATATCTTCTCTTTGACGCGGGGCTCCCTCTCTTATCTGTTTCACCCGGCTGGATCATCACTGCAACCCTGGCCAGCCAACGGCGCATTCGACACATCCCATGAGTGCGACATAGTGGTCCAATCGACTTGGGGATCTTCTCTTTAACGGACAGACTGGCGTCTTGTTCGCTCGGAACTTCTCCATCTACCATCTTCCCGTTTGATCTACAGTCGCTACATAACTCCATTTCTTTCTCCTTGCCGACTCTCGCTCAGTGATTTTCTCAATATATTTATAATACACGGACATAATAACGACCAGCACCTACACGTGCACACGAGAGCATACGTCACTGGCAAGAAGAAAGACGACACATCACCTGCCGAAGTCCGATCAGTTGCTCATTTCTCATTTTATTCTAGAAAGATTGGACCGTCTCCACACCCAATCAAAGGAGACTGGGAGCATCGCCCAGAGAGTGGCAGAAAGCCTCCGAAATCGACGCATCAGGCCTGGTCGACCTGTCAAAAGGATCGCGCTAACCTCTTAAAATAATATCCCGACCAGGAGTCCGAAAAGAAAGCCATGTCACGCTCAGCGGGCGGTATCACGCCCATACAAGGCACTTTGCCCTTTTTCGCGACCAACATCTGGGGCGGTGGCAGCAACAGCAACAGCAGCACATCAAAGGCAGAAAAGGTAGATTCGAATACCGTGCCAGCGGCGCAGCAGAGTGGGAAGGAGAACAACAGCAGATCACGTCCCGGCACTAGCTCCGGCGACCAACCACAGTCGGCCGCTTCGGCGAAGGATCACAGCCGGAAGCCATCCTTCGGCCGTAAATCCTCCTTCTCGTCGCCCGTCAAGGGCAAACGTCGCGCCAGCTCATCGGCCTCGAATGGAGGTTGGGGAACGCAAATCATAACCGACGCTACTGTCCCCCCGGCTCTGCCCGACTACGCGCTCGCCGCGGCTGCGAAGATATCGAAGGACACAGAGACGGTCGTGTCACCAACCTCTGTCGACTCGTTTACCAAGATGATGAGTCGCACGGGCGCAACACCGTCCCTAGCGGCCGTGGGAGCCATGGGGCTCTACCAGGTCTCGTCTTCGCAGACGATGACCTCTCCTCAGTCCAGCGTCCCCATGCTTCCTGCCGAAACGCCGTCCTTGCACCACCATATACAAGAACTTGCGAACAAAAGGATATCGACGCTGGACTATCTGCGAAAAGCGTAAGTCTAGAGCCCTCTTACAGCGGGAGGATTTTAATGCACCACCTCAGGGACAATCTTAGGCTGACCTATTTCTTAGACACGAGGGACGAGTATACTGGTTCAATACCCTCCTCTTCGACAAACCAGACCTCGCACGCATGCCCTACTTCGATAGCCGCAAACTTGCTCGCCGCGCAACAAACTATCTTTTGCTCGGCCTCTCCATCCCCGTGGTACTCGACCTCAACTCCACAACCGCCCTGGAATTTCTCCGTTCCCTCAATACCCTACTTACCGAATTCGACTCGTACCAACAAATCCACACAGAGAACGGCGTAAACTCAAGTTCGCTTTCCCGGGCCAGGTTACCGCAAATGTTCCGCAGACAAGGAGGCAAAGGACGGCGACAATCAGGGGCAGCAGATCTGGGAGATCCAAATGCACCAAGTTTCAACAAAGATGGGTCGGCGCTCAACGCTGCCCCGGCATCCGTCATCAGTTTTGGGCTCGGAGGCGAGGGCAATGATTTGATTCCAGGAGAAGAGTACACACATCTTCTGACACCAAACCTACCCTTCGACCCTGATTTCTTCGAGACGTTTGCTACACTGTGCGACGTGCTTATCGACTGCTACAGTCGACTCATGAGTATGCTATCCAGTCCCAAGGACTGCACCCCATTGATCGCGGAATTATTCGCCAAAGCCGACTCGAGGGTGCGTAAAATCATCATTCAGGGCGTTGTCAAAGAGTTCGAAGACTCCAGCAGATCGGGCTTGAAACAAGAAGTTGCCAGCGTTGGCAAAGTCGTCTTAGGAGGTTTAATGTGATATGGATGGATCTTTCTCGGACAGAAAGAGTGTATATATATTATAAGGGGATATGACACACTACCACAGCGGCCGCGAGGCGTTATCATGGGAAATTGGACACATTCGTGGCGAAGGGGTATATATTCGCTACGTGCCTATTCTCATAGACAATATCCCACGCGGGAAACTTACTACCTTAGCATTGTATTATGCTACCAATACCATTTCATTATGATTCTATCTAAACGAACCCGAACTACGACCAAGCCGAAGAGAGATTGGTGGCAGACAAAGGAGAAAAAGAAGTTCATCAGATACCATAACGCATTGTGTGGTCTTCAAGGAGCTAACCACTTTGTGGATCGCCTCAGTGCTTGACTCTATAATGGATATCATCACCTGAACAATACACCCGCGTCTCGCTGACTAGCCGGAGCATCACGGACAACCAAAGGAGGACTTCCCACGAAGTCTAGAATGTAGATATGGTGTCTAGCTCGCAACATCGGCCAACCGAAACTGAGCACAAATCAAACAAATGCATAAAGCAAATTTGAAAGATTGAACCCCCTCGCACCAAGAATAAGCCCCATCGAGTAACCAGGCCACATGACAAGCACGTAGGCAAGGCAATCGCATAACTCTCGATCTCGACAAAAGAGGTATTCTACCCGCATCATAGTTCCCAGCCAGCGTACCAGGGAACCAAGCCAAACATCTCCCATCCAGTCACCACCAGGTGTACACGGCGATACTTCAGAGGAACGAAACACCCAAGGCAACAAGTCGCGGACTCATATCTTCGTCCATGGGGGACAAGTGAGCGAGGGGTAAGTTGGACTTCCGTATCAAGCACAAATGGGAGGGTGACTAGATTTTGAGTAGGAGAGGGCTTGGTGCAGATGCGACTGGGCTTATAGAAACGATGTGGGTGAATGTAAGCCGCTGTGCTTCTATGGCGGCGCGTTTCCGCGGTCTCTGGCGATTCCTCGAGAGGAAAGGTAGAGGTGTCCGGGGACTTTCTCCCAAAGCTGTATGTGAGACGGTTGGAACTGTCTCCGTGTGTTGCTTCGATAGCGATCTGTTGGGCGAGGGGGTTGAAGGAGAAAGGAAAGAGAAAATCTGAGGAACGAGCTTGAAATTTTAGATATAGCTTGTTGCGGTAGTGGGGCGCTGTGGGTTGCGCGCGCCAATGAGAAAAGTGCATGTTAGCACAGAGCTTGGGTGGCCATCAGAAATTGAATGACACCGCGACGCTGGCGAGGCTGGCTTGTATGCCAAATGGGACCAGTGCCATATGCTTCAGGTTGAACAAGGTATTCGAGATGAATCCAGAAACTTGTCTCTGTCATTGTTCAATGATAACTCGATCGGCGCATTCAATTATCGAAAAGATATTTCCCATGGCTCTTCAATGCTTCATACCATTGTGTATGATGGTGTGCCAGTTAAATTTCGCTGTGCTCATGGGGTCAGCCGTATATGTACATGTAGGTATTCGTCCCATTTTTCCCGCTATGAACAGCTTAGGTACTAGTACCTCTGAGCCTATTTCTGGCAGCTGCAGCCTACATGTACCTAGCTAGTAGTATGCGTACATGTACCTAAAGGTTGGTACTGCAGTTAGGAATGGTACTTTTCGTGCAGTCGCGATCCAACCAGCGAAACTCAGAATTGTCCAATTCTAAGCGCGTCCGTGACACAACCCGCCTCGCACTTCTCCCATTAGCTTCAGTATTGCGACTGTATTGCAGGCACGAGCTTACATCTCGATCGGGACCAAAAAATGCGCTGCTGCCTGTAAACCAGGCTCTCATCACGAACATTCCGCAAAATCTAGATAGCTCGAGTCGGCAAACACCAGCATCATGTCGGGTCTCTTCGGTTCGGCGTCGGCGGCGTCGAGCACCAGTAACACCATGGGCGACCTGAAAAACGACGTCGCCATCTCGAATCCACCAGAAGACACCGTATCCGACCTCACATTTGCCCCCAATGCCGATATCCTTGCTGTCTCGAGCTGGGATAAGAAAGTGAGACTCTACCAGATTGCCGCCAATGGCAACAGCGAAGGCAAACATATATACGAGCACGAAGCACCCGTCTTGAGCGTCGACTTCTCAAAGGTAAGCCAGCATGGAGGGCCACTCTCTAGACCAAATTCTAACATTGCCTTGGAACAGGACGGAACCAAGCTGATCTCAGCTGGCGCCGACAAGCAGGCCAAGCTCTGCGATCTCCAGACTCTTCAGACGAACCAGGTCGCCGCACACGACTCCGCCATCAAGTGCGCCCGCTTCTTCGACTCGCCGGGCTCCAATGGCCCCATGCTAGTCACAGGTTCGTGGGATAAGACAGTGAAATATTGGGATCTGAGAGCGCAGACTCCCGTAGGCACAGTGACGTGCCAGGAACGTGTCTACTCCATGGACGTTCGAAACTCTCTCCTCGTCATCGGCACTGCGGACCGCTACATCAACGTGGTCAACCTCGCAGATCCCTTGAAGTTCTACAAGACTCTGCAAAGCCCTCTGAAGTGGCAGACACGTGTGGTGAGCTGCTTCACAGACGCCTCTGGCTTTGCCATTGGCAGTATCGAGGGGCGTTGCGCCATTCAGTATGTGGAGGACAAGGACTCCAGGTAAATCACTTCCTACGCTCTGCAGCTACCCAACTCAGTATCCTAACACGAATACATAGCTCCAATTTCTCGTTCAAGTGCCACCGTGATCCTCCCTCAGGCTCAATCACCCAGGTCTACTCCGTAAACGATATCTCGTTCCATCCTCAGCACGGAACATTCAGCACAGCTGGCTCTGACGGAACGTTCCACTTTTGGGACAAGGACGCTAAGCACCGCCTCAAGGGCTACCCAACTGTCGGAGGCAGCATTACAGCAACGACATTTAACAGTTCGGGCACGATATTTGCATACGCCGTGGGCTACGATTGGAGCAAAGGTTACATGGGCAACAATCAAACATATCCGAATAAGGTCGTCTTGCACCCGGTCCAGGGAGACGAGTGCAAGCCGCGGCCAAGCGTCAAGAAGCGATAGAAGAGCCATAAGGACGCACCAGGGCTCCCGGGGATAGACCTCGACTTCATTCACGACATGCCAGTGCCAAAGACTGCACCACCACGCCTGCTGCACCCACCACGTCGACTCAAATCGCCGCTCCCATTACACCGAAGCGAGTGCCACGCCCCACGAAAGATATTCCATATGCGCGTGCCGCAGATGGGCCCCGGTCACTTCAATGGCCGCGACGGTTTTGAACGATTTGCTTGGTGCCGTAAAACAATAAACGGAAACCCAGCTCCAGTTCGACGGGATAAGTGAGGGTAACAGGTGATACCAAGTACCTGGTAGATGATAGCATTCCAGTTTATGAATAACAAAGATGACCTTTTTTTTAATGATGCAACCTATATTTGTCCGGTCAACAGCTCCAATAACAGTTTGTAAGAGTTTGTAATTAGTAGAATATTACACGAAGGCATGGTGTCCAAGACCATATCTTGGATCGATCCAGTCGTAACCTACTAGCCCGTCTAGTCAACAGAGTTGCTAACATTCATGAGCCTAGATGTACCCAGATTTACCTATTCTACCCATGGCTTTTATTTAGCCTTTACTACCTACCTCTTAGGCGTACGTGATTTGGAATCCATCTCGATGGCTAGAGCAACTAGTATAAGATATCTCTCAGTCAACCCTTATGTGCGCAGGAGCTTTATTGCCATATAGTGAATGAAAGCGTTACTACACCCGTCATCCCATTAAAGCCTTTTTGATCGCATGTGAGGAATCGTCATAAAACATGGCTTAGGTAAGGGGATGGCAGCCGATACATCTGCAACGGGGCTATTATAGCAAGGTTTTTGGCCCCCACTGCAAGGCGCCCTAGGTATTACATGCCACTCCGAAGGGCGCGGGGCCCTTGCAGGGTAAAATGTTGGCGGGGTCCCCTTTCAATGTCGCCCGTCACAGCATTATTGAATCAACCTTGGAAGCTGGGTAGACTGGTTTGCTCACAGTCTATGCAATCATGGCTGCCAAGGTGCCCCAAGACGAGCTTCAGAAGCTCAGCGGTAGGTTTTCTTCCATCGCTTACTGATCTTATATCACCTTCCACTGTATCCTTTCGCAAGTTGACTAACACACACACCCCAGTGAGCGATACCAACCCAGCCGCGCAGAAAGCAGCAAACGGCGCACCCGAGGCTGACGCCGCAGAGAATTCAGGCGACGATTCTGAGGATGAGGCCGACGGCCAAGTAGCCGAGGCTACCGGTGCTGCGAAGAAGAAGAAAAAGAACAAGAAGAGGAAGCCCAAGAAGAAGAACAAGAAGCCCACTGCCCAGACAGACCCTCCGACTGTACTGATGTCCGATCTCTTCCCCAATAATTCTTACCCCAAGGGCGAAGAATGCGAGTACTTGAACGACAACGCTTACCGTACTACGAGTGAGGAAAAGAGACACCTAGACAACATCAACAGCGACTTCCTCTCCGATTACCGCCAAGCCGCCGAGACGCATCGTCAAGTGCGCCAATGGGCTCAGAAGAACATCAAGCCTGGGCAGACATTGACTGAGATTGCCAATGGCATTGAAGACAGCGTTCGCAGACTTGTCGGACACGACGGTCTCAGTGAGGGTGATGCGATTGTTGCAGGCATGGGCTTTCCCACGGGTCTCAATCTAGACCATATCGCGGCTCACTACAGCCCTAATGCCGGCAACAAGACGGTTCTTCAGCAGAGCAACGTTATGAAAGTCGATATTGGTGTGCATGTCAATGGACGTATCGTCGACAGTGCATTTACCATGGCATTCGACCCCATGTACGACAACCTGCTAGCCGCTGTAAAGGACGCAACGAACACCGGTGTCAAGGAGGCCGGTATTGACGTCCGCCTAGGAGAACTCGGAGAGAGGATCCAGGAAGCTATGGAGAGCTATGAGTGCGAGATCAACGGCACGACGTACCCCGTTAAATCGATTCGCAACTTGTCTGGACACACTATTCTACACTACAGCATCCACGGAACAAAGAGTGTGCCGATTGTCAAGTCGGCTGACACCACCAAGATGGAGGAGGGCGATGTATTCGCCATCGAGACTTTCGGCAGTACAGGAAACGGGTACGTTCATGATGAGGGAGAAGTCTCGCATTACGCTCTCAAGAGCGATGCGCCAAAGGTCGACCTGCGACTTTCGTCTGCGAAGAGTCTCTTGAATGTTATCAAAAAGAACTTCAGCACTCTTCCCTGGTGCAGACGGTATCTGGATAGACTCGGGCAGGAGAAATACCTTCTGGGTGTAAGTACTCTCTTGATTTGAACTGTAGGGGCCAAAAGACTTACTGAGATGTTATAGCTGAATAACCTTGTCCAATCTGGAATTGTGGAGGATTATCCTCCACTGGTTGACAAAAAGGGGTCTTACACTGCCCAGTTCGAGCACGTGAGTTACATCTGCCGATATTGCTTTCGTCAGAGACTAATAGTGACTAATAGACTATCTTACTCCGACCAAATGTGAAAGAGGTCATTAGCCGTGGCGAGGACTACTAAATGCGTCAAGATGCGTCAGTACAGGTAGTATTTGAAAGAAATGCTCAAATGGCAATCTGGGGTATATCCATGATTATGGGAATACGAATAGGTAACGAGAAAAGATGAAGTCAAAGGCATGAACAAGAATTAAAGCCTGTCGTACCGAATGTGTTGCATTTCCCGTTTGAAGCCATGTTTATGATCAAAGCATCTCAACCTTTCGCTTGCCATTGACACTTGGATCGGACTATTCAAATGTTTGAGTTGATTTGCAAACCTGTTATACCTCTGTTTCGATCATCGGATCCACCGAGATGAAGTTGATCTTGCGGCATACCACATGTATGGCAATTAGAGTGTATGGAAGCGATATGAGTCCGCTACGTACATAGGAATGTGTCCAGAGTCCGGCTACGAAGTCGCTCTGCCTTCGCTCTGCCTCTTGAACAATAAGGGTAGCTGGAAAAGGGAAGCTTGACATTCCCACTAGAATCCCCAAACAAGGAGTTCCATATGTCATTCGCTGCTCGTTGATCACAGATGAATGATCATATAAACACTTGTTATAGTTTCACATATACTATAATTGCTATTCCATGCCTTCTCTAGTCCTCAATTATGCCGCCATAAGCTGAAAGTGAAGTATGTGTTCGGGGTATGCGAACAGCAGGAAGGTATATAGCTCTGCGCTGTTGAAAAGTATCAATTTGAAGTTGACTATGATACAGAAGGCTAGATCATGTATCACGATGGACCGTAAGTGCACAGGGTATATTAATGTCATTCTCTTTGATCATACCAACCAGATGTGGTCATGTCGAGGAGTGTGGCTTCCAAAGAGCTATACCCACATCATCCAGCTCGGCTCGCCTATCTATCTGGTTCTGTCTTCTCCTTACTCCTTGTATTTTTAGTTTTGGGAGGATTTCAACTTCTTCTTCTTTGAGGTTTTTGAGGTAGGGTCATCCCAACCAGGCTTAGTAAACGATCAGCGGTCTGCTGCCGTCGTATCGGAGCTCCTCCTCGATTTCCGCTTCATTCCTCCCATGGTCAATCGGTTTGGTGTTGAAAAGATAGATCTCCCGGCATCTTTCCTCGTTTGAATTACAACCATCCATTATGCGAAGCCCTTGGGACACCCGCGGCTTCTATTTTAGCAAAGCGGAGCGCAACGTGTAACGGTGAGCGGGAAAGATTGTCAGTTTCTGCGCTCCATGCAGGCAATGGCGCTGCTCATATCATAACTGACCAGAACTAACGTCTTCAGGGTGCAGAGGTTTTCAATGTCGAAACTTGTCTTATATATGCTGGTCTGTCTTGCTCAATTCCACCCATTACTCCTCTTCCTCGTTAGGAGTAGAAGCTTCACGGCGAATCGGCGAATCTTTTGCTCGCCGCATTCTTAGATAATGGAGATGCCGCTGTTAGATCATGATACAAGACGCCTTCGCTTTGATATGTTCATGGAAGTTTTCTAAGGTGGCATCTCCGTGATGTCTAGGATGACTGAACAACTGTTGGTCAGGGAGTATTACATAAAACTGTGACTCTGCACTTCTAATCCTAAACGTAAGGCAAATATGACGCGGGATGTTGTAATACGAGTATAATCTATGTGAAATTTACATACTCGAAGACAAGGGAATGCTGACAACGTATCGTAGCGGACAAAGCCATATATCAGCGCAAGATCTCTAGATTATCCTTCTAGAAGGGAGTCAGATACAGCTACGATTATAACACTTTCACTGTCTCCAAGTATCTCCATTTCCATTCCTCAACCTCAAACGTATACAATCTATAGGGATTCTACCTCCGCAGACCAGGATGCTTCGCAGCACATACTCAGCCCGCGGATGATCTGTTATGTCTACATAAGACAGTTTACTGTCTTTTGATTCCAGGAAGAAATGTCGGTTAGCTCAGTTGGTAGAGCATCGCAATTACACCTATTTCCAAGGTCTGGAATAAGAAAAACTGCGAAGGCCATAGGTTCAAGCCCTATACTGACCATGATAGTTCATTTTTGCCTCTCAGTTTACTACTCCACGCTTTGTCTGCGGAACCACGAGTATGTATTTTCTGCGACTAGTCATATGAGAATTGAATATATGTACTTCCACATTGGTAGACATAACGGACCTTTGTTTAAGTCAGATTCGGTCAAGTGGTTGTTGTCTGCAATCTCCATGGAAACTATGACATCTCGGTTCTCAGGTATATTCAGAGACTATGTATGCGCGATACGTTCGAGTATCATCTGTTTCATCTAGTCCTGAATGTTCAATTAGGGTGATTTTACTAGATGATATGCGGGATCCAGTTGTTCATAGCCATTGAGCGCATCCTCGTCTTCATTGTTGGTGAACCAATGTGGCCCTACATTGTTATAATACTTAGTATTTCCTGAGGTAATGTAGGACAACATATCAAAGAAGTTTACATGTTTCTGAGGTCATCGTACATAGGTATTGTTGCAGATCGAGGGCTGTCAAAATAAGCAACAGTCAACATGCCGACTTCGTGTAGTTCTAGATGAGGCGGATATCCGAGCCCGTCAGCGTCAATGATTCCTTCTCGCCTATTTTCGATGCTATGCAAAAACCCAATGTCAAGCTCGTCCTCTGCGATTGATTTGTTTACAAGTCTAGGATATCGAGTTCTATGCTATGTCTCTTTTACTAAGTCCAGTCTGTAAATGGTTGGCATGGAGCCTCAAGCTGCATGCGACCGGGTTTCACGATGTGCCACTCACTAGATACTGATTCTACATGGAATGAGAAAATGTTCGGATACGGCGCATTGGAAACATCTCGTCCCCAATCTCATGTTATATCTCAAACAGGAAAGACTGAAGTCATAACTTCCATAGCTGAATAAAGACTGACGTCGATTGATGCCATCAAGGCTGCTAGGCTGGGCCGAAGTTCAGCGCCGTCTGATCGCAACCAGCAAGAGGACGCACATCAAACCAATGACATAGCGTCGATTTCTCAATGATGAGATCTGGACCCTGGCGATCTGTTTCTCCTTGGTTCATTGTCGTGTCTCTCGAGCAGATCTCCGCAGTCGCTCTCCGCTCTTTGTTCATAAGTGGCCACCGTGGAGAAAGACGAGCTTGAGCCGGGTGGGATGAAGCTCGGACCTGCTCGGGATCTAGACGCGCAGCCAATGACAACTCGGGCAACCGGAGGGTCCGTCTCCAGAATTCCGACTGATTCTCTCGATAAGCTGGAGCCAGGCCCGATAAAGCTAGATAATTTGGATTTGACGTCGACGTCGGTCAGCCAATCCAAGCCGTCGTATTCTCTGTCTTCAGGGGGCTCTACAGTGCGCAGGTAGGACCTCAGGCCCGGGCAAATCGGAATGCAGCAAAGGCGCGCTGGATCTGAGTCGAGAACTGCAGCGGCCGCTGCAAGCCCTGGCCCAGTCACAAGCAAACTTCCAGGTTTGCTCGTTCGCGGCATTCCGGTTCTGCGGACTGTGCATGAATTTTTCTGGGCCATTCAATTAAAACCGCACGCATCCTTATCAAACTTCAATCTTTCTTCTCCCTATCATCCCGGCATAACTTACGGCCAATACCACCTTCTTTATATCAAACCAAAAAGAAAAACAGAACGAGGACGTTCAATCAATTTGTTAGTAGAAGAGAGGACTACACGATACCCAGCTTCTCACCACACCACTCCGATCACCACCGGACAACATCCTCGCGTTAAGCAGCCGAATCTTCGATCGGCTTCATCACCAAACATTTTGCCACGGCAAATCCCTTCGTCCAACGGGACACAAAACACTATCGCTTCAGCTTAGAAGACACTGCGACATCACATATCGCACCCACACGCCTCATTCGCATCACCGTTTCGAAAATGAAGGTTTTCTCCAACACGTGCACATTCGACTACTCCTGGGAGGAAGTATCAACTGCCAACTGGCGGAAGTACTGCCCATGGAACGACAAGTCCCCTCACGTCATCGCCGTCGACACGTTATCGCGATCCGTCGACGCCGAGACGGGCATCCTCCGCACCGAAAGGCTCATCACCTGCAAGCAAGCTGCTCCTGAATGGCTGAAGCCCATCTTGGGCTGCTCCGACACCAGCCAGGTTTTTGAGACATCCTACGTCAACCCCGCCGACAAGACCGTCACCATGGTCTCGCAGAACTTGACGTTGGCCAACCTCGTCAGTGTCCAAGAAACCGTCATCTACCGACCTCTCAGCACAACCCAGACCCAGTTTGAGCAATCGGCGAGGATCACCGCGCTCTGTGGTGGTTGGCAGCGCATCAAGAACGGCATCGAAGACACCCTCGTCACCCGCTTCCGTGAGAACGCCTCGAAGGGTAAGGAAGGCTTTGAGTGCGTTCTTGCCATGAGCCGACGGGTTTTCGCCGAGGAACGTGAGAAGGAGCAACTACGCAGCCATGGCCAAATGATGGCGGCGTAGTGTCACATTTAGACATCGACAAACAAAATCACACCCTTTTCACCGGCAAATCCCTAGACACGACTGTACAACGAACCTGAAATAGAAATTGGGCATCTCCACAGGGTGTAAGGGCTGGTCTGATTCGATCAAGGAAAAAGCAAAAAAGCATGGCGTTCCGGGCATACCCAGCGATTGGATTCTTATAGATTAGAGATCGCTGGATTTATTTGATAGCTATTTCCACTTTCGGATTGGCATACAACAGACTTAGATGAGATTAGATGGTCCAAAGACCGCGGTACTACGACAATAATGCCAAATTCTTACGCCCACTCTCTATCTTTTCAGTAGAACGTGATCGCAATTGGGTATCTTAGAACTCCTAAGCATCCGAACTCCTCTTGAAATTCTAACCCTTAATCTCAGCCTTCTCTCTACATTTCTTCTCGTAATACCGTAAAGTCTTCAACACATCCTCGTCTATACAACCCTCCTTCGCACTATCCAAAACCTGATTGACAAACTGCACAGCTTCACCAAACCGCCGGAAAAAGTACAGTTCCTCGACGGCATGCAAGAGGGTCTGAGCCTCGGGCTTCGAAACCCGCGGGCCGAGCGGCAACTTCACAGTCTGCCATATCTGTTTGAGTAATCGTCGTTAACTCCTGGTTGCTGTGCTAAACTCCGGTGGATGGCTCGTGCCCAACGAAATTTGAGACATACCTCGCCGTTTTCGACCTTTACGCTGTAGGTGTTTTTTATGGCTTGCCAGTCTGCTTCGGATTGTCCTGTGCGCGCTTCTTGTGTGGGTTTTTTGGGACTGCTTTCGTTCTCAGAGTCGGAGAGGGCTATTGCGAACAGACCCGAATCCAGTCCGTCTGTTTCTGTTGACATAATCGAGCTGTGGGTTTTTTCTTTCGGTGATGCTATAACTTTTTCATCATGAGGTGTTGGTCTTGGCGATTGCTGTGTTGCGATTGAGTTGGTGAGTCAGAGGAAACCCGTCGAAGTGGATTGTCGATACTGGCACTTGTGCTGATAGCGGGGCTTTGGAGGGGCGACATCTGGATGGAGCTGTGTGAATAATAGAGCATTCCAACGTCAATTTGAAGATTGGAGACGAGGTCCAGGTATTAGACTCTCTTCGTTAGAATTGAACGTGTCATCTCAGTACTGTTCTTCCTACTTATCGATATCACTTGTAGAGTACAATTCAACGCCAATATGGATGACCAGGTCGCTAAGTTGGTCGACAAGGCTTGGAGTAGATTCCAGGAAAAGCCCGAGGATCAACGATTTAGTGAGTTGCTTAATATGTCTATGTCCAAGGGCTCATAGCTAACATGCAGAAGTGATAGCAATAGGCGGTATCCCCGGCTCAGGTATGTCTCCGCTGTATCTAATGTCATGTCCTTAATACTAAGACCTCGTCAGGAAAGACAACGCTCTCGCAAACCGTGACAGAGTCACTCAACGCACGCCATGCGCAAAGTCATCCCAGCTCTGAGCATATAGCAGCCTTTGTGCCAATGGACGGATACCACCTGACACGTGCCCAACTTTCTGCCATGCCAGACCCCGCGAATGCTCACGCTCGCCGTGGCGCAGAATTCACGTTTGATGGCCCGGCATTTCACTCTCTCGTAAAAGCGCTGCGGGAACCTCTCACCGAAAAATCTCAGACGATATACGCACCGTCTTTCGACCACGCTGTCAAGGATCCCAAGGAGAACGATATTCCTATTTTACCAAAACACAGAATCATAGTGTTTGAGGGCAACTATGTTGTACTAGACAAGAAGCCATGGAATGAGGCGGCAGATCTCATGGACGAACGGTGGTTTGTGGAAGTTGATATTCCGGTTGCAAGGAAGAGACTTGTGGCGCGACATGTCAAAGCTGGTATCGCCGAGAACGAGGAAGCTGCTGGGAAGAGAGCTGACCAGAACGATCTTCCCAACGGGGTAGAGATTCAGCAGAATCGACATCGCGTTAGTGAGACTGTTTATAGTCGTGATGACGAGGCTTGGAGGCATGAGTAATGGCTTTTACTCTGCTTGCTGGTCATAGTAGAGACTAAATAGACGGAGATGGCAACGTGGATTTGGGAGCCTAGATGTACCCTCTTCCCATAAAACGCACACTACTATCGTACGGTCATAGCCTGGAATTCATTGCCTAGGTATATATTGCATAAGTTCTTAGTTGTCTCAGTAATAACAAATTGTGTTAAAATCTACCTTGCCTAGTGTAGTACCTTGACCGTTTTCTGCCCATTTTGAAATATACATAGTTTACAACCTCTTGAAGATAGTCTCGTAAGAAATGCTTGAGATCTTATGGCCCCGAATCGGATACTTTATTCTGCTTGAACGGGGCTTTTGTAGAGAGTGGCAGGGATATTTTCTGATGTTGAAAGAACGACTTACAACTTGCTGAGATACTAACTGTGCAACTTCTAAAGAAAGAAACTTGCCACAAGTTAAAGGATGCGATTCACATGGCAGCGTGGTATACGCCAATAACAGTCGGGTCAAATGCCCAGAATGTTATAGTGGTCATGATAACGCAGCCCATTGCGCCCTCAACCAAAACAATCTAAGAACGAGAACGTGACGGAGCGTAGACAGGTTCGGTTCCTGGCTGGGGCGTCCACTCACAATCCCCCTCCCTTTGCTTCTGAACCTTCGTCAACCTGCCTCCAAACCTGATGTCCTTCTCACTCGTTCAATGATCGATTTTTGTAGTCTCTTCGCTTTTACACCATCGACAACGAATTTGATACAGAATGACCTGGATGTTTGAGTTTCAAGACCGTGGTCGTTGGCTTCCAATTCTATTGCCATTCAATCGCTGAGACGGCGGGGCGCAATCGGATACGTGCATAAGAACACTGTCATATCTTATCGGACCCAGAAAAAATTCACAGCAGCGCAGTGCCTGCATCTCTTCTTTCGCACATCACTCTAGGCCTATCACCTGCGTCGCAGCGACTTTGTGGTCCCAGGGTCGCATGTCAGTTTTCTTCAACTCCTTGTGGTGACCGTGTCGGTACCTACTTCAGTATGTCGTCCTCCGACGAAGAAAAACCAAGCTCCCCAGCTGGGCCCAAATCCCCCAACCCATCCAAGAAGCGCAAAACCCACGACGAAATCGAAGTCGACCTCGACCTCCCAGAACCACCCTCCAAGAAGGCCAAGCGTCTGCTCAAGAAAGGCAAACCCCTGCCTGTCAAACCCACCAGCGACGATGAAGCAGATGACGGACTACCAGTCCCCAAGACCAAGGACCCCAAAGAGAAGAAGCGATCAGACTACGGAATATGGATAGGCAATCTATCATTCACCATGACAAGATCAGACCTCTTCAAGTGGATCGTCGAGGCATCTGGCGGCGCAATAAAAGAAGAGAACATCACACGAGTCAACCTCCCCCTGAGCAAGAATCGAGAAGCCGTACCCGTAAGACCGCACAGAGGCGATGATGCGCCGGCAACGCAGCGCCAGAACAAGGGTTTCGCATATATCGACTTCGACACAGAAGCTGCCGCTGTAGCGGCTATGGCGCTCACGGAGACGGAGCTCAATGGACGGAAAGTCTTGATCAAAAACGCTACTTCGTTCGAGGGTAGACCGCAGAAGGAAAGTGCTCCTGCTGTGGAGGGGGGTGAGGATGGAGCGAAGGCGGAGGTCGCATCGGCCAATACGAGTAAAAAGATTTACGTTGGGAATCTTTCGTTCCAGGTCACGGACGAGGATGTACGAGCACAATTTGAGAAGTGCGGCGAGATCGAGTGGGTCAAAGTCGCTACGTTTGAGGACAGTGGGAAGTGCAAGGGCTACGGCTGGGTCAAATTCAAGGAGGCTGAGGCTGCTGGATGGGCAGTGAAGGGCTTTGTCAAGCTCAAGGAGGAAGTTGAGACGGAAGATGACTTCCGCGAAGATGGCGGCGGGGACGACGATACGAAGAAGCAGGAGAAGAAGTTTCAGATGAGGAAGTGGTGGGTCAATAGACTTCACGGCCGGGAGCTCAAGATTGAGCTCGCTGAAGACGATCAGACGAGGTATAAGAAGAGGTACGGAAAGGGGGCTCAGAATAAGGGTGGCAAGGACAGAGATACCAACCGACAGGATACGAGACGACCCGCTGCTGAGAGGGAGAATGGCGGTATTGGAAAGAGGGCTGCGAAACCTGCGTATGGTGATGCGGGTGTTGCCTCTTATAAGACCGGTGCAGTCGTCAAACCTGCTGGAAAGAAGGTCACGTTCGACTAAAGCAATAATACACTTCGTATCATGAGGAACGAGACAATGATTCAAGTAGCGCCACAAATGCAATAAGTCTTGAAATTGCACCGTTGCGTACAGCCATGGAGACCATTTCAAGTGACGAACTCAATACCCACACTGGGATTTCTCGTCACTCAGCCCTCAGACGTCGTGAAGCCTCGTTGGCTGTGAATTCTTGCCAAGCTTGTTCATATGTTGGGGTTTCGCGCAAAAGCGAAGTCAAGTTGTACAATTTCTTGGAGTTTGTGAACAGGATGGCGTTAACCAGATCATAAGCTTGCTTCCCACTGATTTGGCACGTAGACACGAGCTCCCCGATGACGGTCTTCAACACAGAACGGATTTGAACCGTGGCTAGCCTGGACATTGGCAATGCGTCTCGTTAGCTTTCAATACTGATTCGGTGTACCAGACTTAAGACAAATGTCTGCCGGCCTACGTCTAGTAGGCAGATTACTCACTATCCAGAATTAGCATGAGTGTATCGTCAACATCGGTCGAGAGAATAAGTTCCATGGGACATACCAAATATGTTTCTGGAAACCAGTGGCCGTCGGTACTCCAGAGTATTTTCGACCAAGGACAAAGCTCGAAGATCTGCCTAATAACACTTTCTTGTCCATGCTGACTGAGAAAGGGGAAAACCTCGCCGATATCCGCATAGACGTTTTTATACATGGCGGCAAGATATCCAGCCTCGCGTGTCCATGGGTAGCTTGCGTGAAGTATTACAATTGGAACAGAGGGATATTCTCTGATGAAAGTCTGCATGTGTGAAGGTGATGACTTTATCAGAGTCTAGTGTTCGAGACATATCAGTCTAGTCCTTCAATTCGGGATGCTCTGAAACTAGCTGCTTCAATGTCGCAGCAAAGGTACACTCACTATGACATATGTTAGCATGTGTATTTCTACAATATAGCAAGAGAGGACTGGACGTATACCAATGTCGTTATCTCCCAATCCCGTATGAAACTGAATCGGCTTCTTCAGTTGTGCAGGATGCTCCGTAATCAATTTCGCTATCAAGTGGACAAGGTAGTGATTTATGACAGGATGCTGGAGCCTTTTGTTTTTGATGAAATCATTGGCTCCAGACAGATGATTGTCAATGAGTGTCGACAAGGTGTCCCTCGCAGCAGCCTCGCTGGCGTTATCCGAAGGTGGTATGTCGAGACCGCCTCGGTAGCAGATGACTGATTTGAAACCCACTACTTCGGGATCGTCTAGGAATCTTTCAAGAGTTCCGCGGATGTCCGCAATAATGGCATCCTCGAGATTCAAATCGCGTCTGTCAGTCTTTGCCGACCTACAGTAGTGGGCAATCAAATCTTCAGCTACAGCTTCAATCCGAACAATCCGTTTGCATCTGCTAGGCACGAAAGAGTCGTGCCATGAGTAAGATTCTACCTCATCTGAAGCGTTCAGGCCATCGTCAAGAAGTATTGTTTCGATACCGTTGAGACAAACACGAATCCAAGCATCGGCATCTGTTGCTCGCTTTTGTGCGATAGCCTCAGCCACAGCATCCCATGAACGTTCACAGCCAAGGTGATTAGCTAAAATATTGACAGCACGAATGTGTGCCAGACTATACCGACTATCTTCGAGGGCGTCCCCGTGTGCTTCGGATGCAGTTGATAGGAGTGGATGTTTGCCCATGAACTCATTTTTGAGTAGAGGATGTGCGTGATTGTCAACTATTGGGCATGTATCGATCGCAAGGTGTATAAAGGCGAGATCCTGCGGCTCTTGCCGAGTTCTGTCCTGTTCAAAGAGCGCCATTGCGAAGGTGGATTCAGGCGGATTTGTGGGTGAGGATACGATGTGGAACAAGATGTAACGTAGGCGTTCTCGGTATGGGCAAGGCCGATACGATGTATCATCGAAGCTTATAGCCTTACCAACGATTCGCAATCCATTCGAGCATATCTATAATGTGTTACTTGCTACACGTACGATTTAGTAGATGGAACGGAGAGAAAATCTAGCGATTTTTCGAAGGAAATTGCATTCCTCTGCGCAGCGGAAGGCGTCTACTCGCCATTTGTGCATCGCATGAACAATAAAACCTACCAGGAACAAGAACTGTGGATTTCACGACGGTCCTTTTAAGCATTGATATTTGCCAGCGCCTGTCAGTTTTTCGAGGATTAAATAGGTAGAAGATTTGCGCTTAGTTTGGCAAATGAGTATGAGCTGTATACAATCAATCGCCGCTCGTAAGATGCACACCGAAAGTATAGATGCCTTGGTGCTCCCATCTTGTCCGACTGTAGAGGCAGCTGTACAGTATGTGAAAACCTAAGGGATATTGCGATATTGCCCCAACAAGCTTCCTTAGGTATTTTCGCTTGAGGAAGAGACCTGGATGCAACGTTCGAACACAGTATCAAATCTCTTCGGATGCTCGTACTGAATTCTTTGTCTTTCCTTCCGCCCAGCAATTTCGCGTTGATTTTTCTTTCTCTCTTTATGCGGAGACACGATCCCTTGCTTGGCTGACGCTAGAGCCCGCCACCAGCTGTCTGTTGGCTTGCGTAACCGCGTAACGGTCGCCGCGGAGTCCTCTCCGCACTAGAATCATGCCTCGGTTCCGTCCACCACCATGTTTTCAGTCGGACGAACTGTTCTCCCATTCCAAGAATCGGAGTAGCATGATCCTGACATCGGAGAGACTTATAGAGATTGCATACACTCCAACTAGCCATTCGAATGTTTCGTGGCTTTTATTTCAGGCAGAGTAAACACTGAGCATCCGTCTTCGTGCTAGCTTCGGGGGGCTTGAAACTGTCACAGGTCAAACTAAAGCCTCGCTCAACTGCCGTAGCTTCATGCTACGCCTCGACCGCATCAAGTCCAGTCCCACTGCCCCGGTCAAACCCGCAGCTATAATAACTAAAGCTGCAAACCTCACGTTGTGAATGATCGAGTTCCCCCCAACTCTCGGACGGCCTGCCAGCACATATACTCCTTTATTGAGACCTCTGCTTGCCAAACCCCGGCCATATCTTCTATCCACCCTCCTTACGTGCTCTGTGGCACCACCAAGAGACATCGATTTCACCAAGCTCAGTAAACATGACATCGGACATCAAGATTCCCCCTTTCGAGGCAACGCCTCTAGATGAAATTGCCAAACAAGCTGCCTCAGTACGAGCAGCCTACGCTTCACAGAAGACGAAAGACGTAGAATGGCGTCTTGTACAGCTCCGGAAGCTCTATTGGGGCGTCACCGACTACACACCACAGATTTGCGCAGCCTTGAAGCAAGATATTGGGAAACCAGGTCCCGAGGCTGTCATGTCCGAAGTATTACACTTCATTTCCGATCTCCAGAACACCCTCAAGAAACTCAAGACCTGGGTCAAAGACGACACGAATCTAGAGTACCCTCTCACATTCGCACCCTTGAGGCCGCGTCTCCGTAAAGAGCCCCTGGGCCCAGCCCTCATCATTGGACCTTACAACTTCCCATTGATGCTCAATTTCTCTCCCCTAGCTGGCGCTATCGCTGCTGGGTGTACCGCCATCGTAAAGCCTTCTGAGAGTGCACCCGCAACGGCTATGGTGATGAAGGAGATCATCGAGAAATACCTAGACCCAGGGTCTTTCTACGTCGTGAACGGCGCCGTTCCCGAGACGACAGCGCTCTTGAACGAGAAGTGGGAGAAGATCTTCTACACCGGCAGCCCTGCGGTGGCTCGCATCATTGCTAAGAAGGCCGCAGAAACACTGACACCCGTGGTTCTTGAGCTCGGGGGCAGGAATCCCGCCTTTATCTCCAAGGCTGCGAACTTGCCACTGGCGGCGCGCAGACTGATGTGGGGAAAGACTATCAACGCTGGGCAAATCTGCATGTCTCACAACTACGTTTGTGTTGAGAAAGAACTCGTCGATGATTTCATCAAGTATCTCAACGCGACATACAATGAGTTCTTCCCCAACGGTCCAAAAGCGAGCGCAGACTACGCACGCGTCATCAACGAGAGGCAGTTCGACCGCATGCAGAAGATGTTGGATACGACGAACGGCAAGATCGTCATGGGTGGTGAGACGGATAGAGAAAGTCTGTTCATTGCACCGACTGCTGTTTTGGTCGACTCTATCGACGACCCCATGATGAAGGACGAGTCCTTCGGGCCGATCTGGTCTATCTACCCTGTTGCCGATGCCAACGAAGCAATCAAGGTCATGAATAAGGTGGATCCTACGCCGTTGAGTCTGATGACGTTTGGTTCCAAGGCTGAGAATGAACTCAGTACGTATTCTCTCACTGCCATTTCAAGCAGATACATAGCTAACAGCCTCTAGTTCTCTCCAACGTAACATCAGGCGGCGCAACGATAAACGACTCCTTCATGCACGGCTCCGTGTCCACCCTGCCCTTTGGCGGCGTAGGTGAATCTGGAACCGGCGCCTACCACGGCAAATCGTCCTTCGACACATTTACTCATTCGCGCACCGTAGTCGCGACGCCAAACTGGATGGACAAACTCATTCGTGCCAGATATCTGCCGCATAGTCCAAGTGACTACAAGAGTTTTGTCTGGCTCAATAGCTCGAAGCCCGACTTCGATAGGGACGGCAAGCAGATCACGGGTCTGGGCTACTGGATCTGGATGATCTTTGGTCTGGGCGATCCGAGTGCTAAAGGTGCGTTGATGAGATGGGGTTTCGTCCTTTCATCTGGTTATGCGCTGTTACAGGCTAGGGAGAGCTCTCTCTTCTCTAGGTTTCTTTAGTGATGTGAGTTAGAGAGGAAGCTGGGAGCGTGAGATTCATACGAGCAAATGGACTGACATGGCCAGCTTCTCAAGGTCCTGAGCCCAAGCTCTGAGTTTCGATGGGGTTGCCCTATACCACCTGCTTCATGGCATTACGTGTAGCGGATCGTTTCGAAGCGTGTATATCGTATGGATGATTGGGCTCGAATTGTATCGACTGTAAAACGCACATATATATCGTATAATTAGTCAAGCTGCCCTCACTTTAGCTTGGTTCCCTATGTTCATGAATATAATCACAGTTGAACCATTAAGCTGCTACGTAGCGTTCATCATGATCTAATCCATTGCATAGAGGTCATTTCCAGAGCACTCATATGTGTGTAGCATAAAGTGTACGCCGCAAGTATCGTGAGACTCTGCATACATCTACAAAGGTCTGGTATCATTCCCCATCTCATTCTTGTCTTTATTCTTCTCACCTCGCCTACCGCCCAACCAAAGCAGCAGCCAACCTCCTACCCCTTTCGCCCCCCAGATACAGCGTCTCTTCGCCATCGCCATCACCCCTAGCCATCTCAACCGCCTCCTGATAACCCCTAATAACATACTCCTCATCAACCCTCAGGCCATTCTCAACCAGAGCCTCAATCACACCCCTGACGCGTGCAATCTCCCGCATAGTAGAGCTAGAAATGTCATCATTCTGACTCGAATAAACATTCAACCCAACACTCTCCTCCACCCGAGTAATGGCCGTCGTAGAAGCCTCAGAAGTCGGTCCTTCGCCCTCGATATGCTTGCTGATCCATATATACCCATTGACACCGAGTATAACATCGATCTTCTCGGCATCGTCGGCGCGGCCGGTTCCAATGTCCATGGCGAATGCCTGGCGGCGCGCTCGCACTACGCCTCCACCTCCGCCTGTGCCTGATACTGCAACAAACAGTCCATTCCGCAGTTTTCCGTATTTGAGGGATCGAGTGTGCAGGACGGCCGCGCCGTCGCCGAAGAGTTGCTGGACCTCGGCTACGAGGAGTTCGCCCTCGGAGAAGAAAGTGCGGATTTGGAGCTCGTCTGTTTCGGTGCGGCGGCGCTGGATGCCGCCGGGCAGATTTATGGCGGAGAGGGGCAGCTGGGCGAGGAGGGCGGCGCCTACGTCGACGCGCCAGCGGCGGGCTTGGACTTCCACTATGCGGCCTACTACCAGGTCGCCGATCTCTGGGGTGTAGCGGGCGCGGAGGGGTCGCACGGAGAGCAGTTTGTTGGTTTTTGCTAGGGTGCCGGCTACGGAGGATACTATTGCGGGCGGCTCGAGGGTTGTGTATGTTCCGTGGCCGCTGGCGGTATGCGTTAGTATGAGGATGTATGTGAATTGTTGTAGGTGAGGGAAGGAGGGAAGCTTCACCGCATCCATTGGGAGTCTTCTGTTATGACTTCGCCTGGTGTGACTATAGTGTCTTCTGCCTGGGTTTTCGAAGCTCCGCCCATTGATACATCGCCGTCTATGTCTACGCCGCCGTCTGAGTCGGAGTCGGAGTCTGCGCCATAGTTGGACTTGTTGTGTGGGTTGAAGCGCGGCGGCGGCGCGGGTGGTAATATCGTGATGGGCATTGTGGAGGATGTGTTGCGGAAGGAATGAAAGGGTTAGTCCATTGAGAGTAGTAAGTAGGTACTGAGTTGTAGTTTGCAGTCGATTTGAAGTCTGAGAACTGGTTTCTCAAGATGTCTCAAGGCCAATGGCTTTTCGTGAAGTCGACTGTCCTATGGTACCAGATATTTTGTGAGAGTCTGAGAGGCTGCTACCAAAAAAGTCCGACCACCGACAAAATCCAGATTGCCCCGCTACGATCCCGCTGAAACCCCGCTAAAAGGACAGCTCGTAGCTCACCAAACCCACTAAAAGCTGGATCCCTGCTCAGCCCGCTTTCCCAACGTCGCCGTCGGTTTGGCATGTGATGTCGTCAAAATACCCTGCACTGATGCTGGGGTTTGTAACTTCCATTGATACCTACCTACCTAAGCTATTCCATTGACTATCTCTTACTGTATATGTTCGGAACGTGCTGTATTGACGTTGACGGTATTACCTGCTTTGATAATGAGATGATCCAGCAGTATCAACGGCATACGCCCGCGGTCTCGTGACATTCAGACTCCAACAGACGTCATCGCAAACCCCGATTTCTGGTACATGCTGCCGCAGCAGCCTACACGATAAAACACCCGCGAAACAATCACGAACTGCACCATCACACTTTCAAGCAACTGTATAATAGCATCAAATCCAAAATGGAGGAAGACACAAGATCTATCGCCAACCGCGACGACCCAATACCCACCATAAACCTCGACACGTCCTCTTCGCCCTCCAAAACACCCCTCTCCATATCATCTTCCTCCCACAGACGCAACGAAAGCCATGACTCCTCACAATCCGATACCGACACGCCGTCGCGGCGGCCAGGTTTTCGCGATCGCATCTCGGCCTTCCGAGAAAAAGCCCGTATCCAAGACCACCTCGTCGAGAAGCTACTCTCGCAAGTAATACCTCCCGACACGATGGACCTACCACCCGAAGAACCCTTGCCGGGTCGGACCCATAAACCAAACTTCAATCTCCCAACCATGTCCAACAACTTCCGCCGTTTCAACGCAAGAATAGGCGTAGTGTTTGTCTTCCAATCGCGCGTCCTCAAGCTCCTCTCGTGGCGAAAACCAACACACACGCTATCCTTCCTAGCCGTCTACACATTCGTCTGTCTCGACCCGTCGCTCATCCCCCTCCTGCCTCTCGTAATCCTCCTAGTCAGCGTGCTAGTACCGAGTTTCATCGCAAGACATCCAGCTGCGGAGTTTAGCCTCGATAGCGAACAGGCGTTGGCTTATTCCCCGTATTCGACACGTGGCCCGCCGATTGCGCCCGCGCCGACGGTGAAGCCGGTTAAGGAGCTGAGTAGGGATTTCTTTAGGAATATGCGGGATTTGCAGAATTGCATGGAGGACTTCAGCCAGTTACACGATCTGGTGGTGAAATTAGTGGTGCCCAGGACGAATTTCAGCGACGAGGCCATGAGTAGCGCGCTGTTCGTTGCGCTCTTTGGGGCTGCGTGTGTTATGAGTATTGCTGCTAATGCCTTGCCCTGGAGGGCCATCTTCTTGATTGCTGGCTGGGCCGCGGTTTGTTCCGGACATCCGGCGGTGCAGAGACAGATTGAGAAGGCGCATCAGAAGTATGGGCAGCAGGGAGAAGCAGAGGCCGCTACTTGGGTTGAGAAGTGGGTCGAGAGTGATGTTATCCTCGACTCGGCACCGGAGACGAGGGAGGTGGAGATTTTTGAGTTGCAAAGATTGTCCGCGGCTGGAGAGTGGGAACCGTGGTTGTTTTCTGCTTCGCCCTATGATCCCCTGAGTCAGCCGAGGATTGCGGGCGATAGACCGATGGGCACGAGGTTTTTTGAGGATGTGCTGCCACCGCAAGGCTGGGAGTGGAGTGAGAAGAAGTGGGCGCTCGACCTCTGGAGTCGCGAGTGGGTGGAGGAACGCATCATTACGGGCGTTGAGATCGAGACAGAGGGCGAGAGGTGGGTCTATGATATGTTTGAGGAGGGGTTGGATAAGGTGGGTGTTATTGATGGAGCGACGCTGAGCTCTAAGAGTAGTGATAGTGTTAGGTCTTCGAAAAAGCCGAGTTGGGAGGAGGGCGAGGACGGGGATGGGAGACGAGGGGATTGGAGAAGGAGGCGCTGGGTGAGGTTGGTGAAGAGAAGATTTGTTAGCCGGGATGCTGCAGCAACATGATCTGGCGTTCTTTGAGGCGATGGTGGTGGAAAGTTGACGATAATTGATACCAATGAATTCTTGACGTTAATCACTGATCTACATTCTATGAATTGCAGACTCACTGACTATCATTTCAAACCTACCGTTTGACCCCTTTTCAGACCACCAACGGGAACACCCAAATATACAACAAAACCTTTTTGCGTCACGAAAACCCTCCCGTACCTATACGCACGAACCCGCGTCTGCACCTCCAACTTGTACCACCACTCCCCAACTACTGCACGTCTGCCATTCCGAATCCAGGTATACCGGGCGAAAGACGTTGTACGGCGTAGCTGTCGTACGCTTCACATTCCGTCGAACGGGTAGTTACCTCTGCTCGATAAAGTTTCGGCTCCGGACCTGACCTCCATGGTGAGATCGCCCTCACCTCCGTCACAAGGCTGAGAATATTCCGTGAGTAAGCTCCTCTTGAATCAGAGTCTTCTTTGTCCTAAACGAACTGATAGGGGCGGGTTGCTCCGTCGGTGTAAAGCGAGAGCCACGACAGCTCACATTTAACTACCTCCCTGTCCCGGCATCTCAAAAAGACGTGGTTTCGAATGGAGATCAGAATATAGCCAAACATGGCTTCTGACGATGAAATCAACCATATTCAAATCTTCAGTTAGTTCTCCCTCTCCCATACCTCGCCCCCTTTTCAAACCCTCAACCCTCAACTCTCACCACTGAACACTCACAGCCGCCCACCCCCCGCAAGAAGCCTTCCCCTTTCCAACGATCGCCATAAGAATACGCACCATCTCACCACAAGACGACGGGTTGAAAGCCTCACTATCAGAGTACGACAACACCCTCCTCGCCGGCATATTCTTCGGCATAGCCGCAGCACTACTCGTCATCGCCCTACCCCTCGCGATCATTAACTACTTCCGCGCTCGGAGGTTATGGAGAGAAGGAAGATTGCAGATTTAGGTCGCAGACACGAGTTGATGTGTTGTTTGTGAGAAGCATGGGGGAGGATTCAGGATGGATGATGCGGAATGGAAGGAAAGGGGGACTCGGGGTGCTATGAACTTAAGCCTCGATGTAAGGAATAGGGGGGTGCGAGAGGCAATAGAAACTGACTAATTGTTCAAAAGGGCAAGAAGGAAAGATGGGACCTAGGGAAGGCTTTCGTACGAAGAAGATTTTAAGTCCTCCTCACGAGCCCTCGTCACCAGAGGCGCATACATGGCAAGCTGAGCACACGTCCTGCTGTGTTTCATATATATAAATATTTGAGTGAACGTTGTCCAGCTAGTAGAAGACCTATGTCGAGGATGGCACATTGGCATCCACTGGCCAATACCTACCTTTTATTGCCTATGATGCTATGCCTGGTTCATGGTCAAGGAACACGGCCGTCTTACTACCGATACGCCACGTATGACTCACAAATACCAACAGCAAAGCAACTCTTTGATTTATCACATCATATATTCAACAATCTCTCCCCGTCAGCGCGACTGGCAAACTATTTACATCCGTGAGGCCGTTCTGTTCTGTTCTGTTCTGTCCGAAATGCGGCAATGCAAATGTGTATCTTCCTATTTCATTCCGTCATTGTATCATGCATATGTGGTAGTAAAAACAGCAAAGAGTACCAAGATTAAAGAATGAATGAGTGGCGCCAGGATATGCTTCCCGAAAACTCCTTGCAATACACACGTGAGCGAGACGGAATGAACCACAAGAATAGCCGAAACCAAGCAAAACAAATCATACACGTGGTTTAATGTTTCTTGTATTTCTGCGAGGTCTGTTAGTATCTGGGTCATCAGTAGCAGTGGAATGTGCGGAAATACGGACCTCATTAATGCGTCTTTGGTTATGGGGATCGAGGGAATTCGTGGCGCCCATGAGAGTCTGGCCAATGGCCTTGCTCGACCCAATAAGCGGTCTGAAGATAATGGTCGGTGCTCGTTTGAGGACTGCCTTAGCAGCACCTTGGGCGTTCTCACTCTCCATTATTTCAGCAGGCACAGCAATGATGGCATCTCTGGCCGCATTGAGATCGCGGGACAGACTTGAATAGGCTCCTCTCAGGCCTTGGACAACACCGGTTGGTTGGTTAGCATAGAGACTGATCTGCTTTTGCTCTTCAGAATCCACGTCTTCGTCCTCCCAGCCACCGGCTTCGTGGGAAGTAGGCTGCTGAACCAGCATTCCTTCTGCACCTTGCAGGGCATATTGTGTCCCGACAGCCATTTTCGCTCCCAATTTGACAAGCTCAGTGCCAGTTGACTTGACAAAGGCTGCTGCTCCTTTTCCAATGCTCCGAACGATCCTTCCGTCTTTCTTGTACTCCTTGATGGGGATTTCGATCAAATCTTTGAATCCGCTGCCGACGTTGACGAGTGAGCGGACAGGTGCAAGACCTGCCAGCACGCCAGGAAGCTGATTTCGCTTGACATCAGGCATCCATATATCGTTCAGCGTCTTTCCGAGTCTGTCGAATCCAGAGGCTCCATACACGATAGTGCGGCGCAACACCATACGAGACTCATCTAGCACCACAAAGTTCATGAACTCTGTAGTATGTCCAGAGCGCAATCCAGCGTAATCAACCCGTTTTGGCTTGAAATCAAGGGTGACGGGAATGTCCATAATTTCGGCTCTCTGTATGAAGGGTATATCGCTTGGTGAAGTGTGGACGGGCTTCGTATCGTCTTTGAATTCGAAAAATCGGGTGATGAAGTCAAGAGCATCTTGATCAACGTGTAACCGAAGGGGGAGTACGTTCACTTTGAGCACAATGTCAGAGGCAGCAAGGTCAGGTTGAGGTTTCACATTCAGAATTTCAAGATGGACCATGCTGGCGCCCATTTCGCGTTCACCAGCGTCTTGGTTGTAGGTGGCGAATTTCTTCCATGTTGAAGTCGGAACATGATCGAATACTTCCAGGTCTTTCACACGGACATCTATTGTGCTTTGTGTCTCGCCCGAGCCAGGGGGAAAAGTCACAAGATCGACATTGATGCCTTTGAGTTCAAAGGTGATCTTATGGCGCTTGCTGCGACTTAGACGCAGCCTCTTACCACCGCGATAAGTACTGCCCTGCCGACTGTGTTGGCGGTTGTGTGTCATAGCGGTAACAGTCGTCGCGATCGACTCAGTCTCAGTCGCATTGTCATTCAAGTCCTGGTTGATGGCATGCGCGAGCTCTGTCGGATCTCGGTTTGCAGGTATCCCAATGTAAATCGAGTTGAAGAGAAAGTCGCCAATGACAGTCTCCTCCTCAACGATCTCCATGTCGGTACCGGCGCGAGCACGGTCTTGTCGAGACTGCCGCTCATTGGCTGTTGTCTCGATGTTCGAGACTGCTTTCGATATGACGTCGCGCGTATGGTTCCAGTCATAGCCGTCGAAGAGATTCCAAATAAAATGTACATCACGAACACGAACTGTAAGAGGACTTTGCGAAAGCTTGGGGTCAAACCGGTCGTAGGTGTTTTTAGTCGAATTCCAACGGTGTGCCGTTCCCTCTATGACAGGATCAGAAGTGAAATAATTATCCTGTACATCTAAATCTGAATCATCGTCGGGATCTTCGGGCTGGCTGTTGAAGTTCGTTAGAAGTACACCATCGTTTGTCTCTTGCGCCGTGGTCCGTTCCGATAGAATGGAATCCGCTGGATCGATCAATTGTGATTCAGCCGACGGGTCGAAAAAGTGAGAATCATAACCTAGAGGGCTCGAATCGGAGCCTTCTGAGTCAAAGGAATCTTCGGGTTCAAGAACTTGGTCAAGAAAATCATCTTCTATGTTATAAGCCCCTTCTGCCTGGCCAAAAGCATCGGCCGAAATAGATGAAAGCATATCTTGCATCGGAATGACTTTGGTCCTGTACTTGATCTCTCTTTTGGGTGGCGTTGGTGGAGCGAGAGCGTTAGCGAGTGCAATCAGAGTCTGTGTGGAGTCCGCGCAAGTTTCAAGGACAAGAAGATCATCTCGAAACTCGACATCAACACATTTGCTCCCGTCGTCTTTAGTAGCGCCGACTTGGACTGTAACCTTAGCCGAAGACATGTAGCAGATGTCGACATATCCTTGTTGGCAGAGCTCGATAATTTGGGGCGTAGCCGTATTCGAGGGCCGTCGCTTAGATGCCGAAGGACCTTTGGATTCGAGCACAGAAATATCATCAATGAGAAGTATTGACGTCTTGTTGAGATGTGCCAATGCATTGATATCATCGCTTTTAGGGAGCGCGATCTCCAGTCGGGCATCGCTCAAAACGATGGCCATCTTTGATGTCAACCCTAAAGGGTTGAGGCCGAGAAGACAATCACGGAAGACGACGTCAACTCTCTTAGGCTTCGCCTCCTTCTTCTCCGAAACAGTAGCGGAAATATTCTGCTTTTGCTTCCCCGCCATTGCCATATGGGCATGGTCTCCCAAGTTAGCAATGGAAGCAGCCAGTGAGGCCTCGAATTCCTGAGGCGTAGTATTCTCCCCAAGGTCTAGTAAATCCATAATAGTTGGCACTCTGTATTCGATATCCAAGTGTCGCATCCTCAGCTTGACAATAGGCTCCATCTCATCTCCGATCATTCTCATAGTTACTACAGGACCTTGTCCGATTTTATCGGAGGTTGGAACGACGGTAGAGACTAATTGCTCGTTATGGTTTCGTCCTATCGAGACTGATCCGAGGCCCAATGCGACCAACGACGGCATCGTGATGTGGCCAGCCTCCAAATCTTTGAACGAAGCCCGGAATACGCCAATTTTCCTGTCAATGCTGGCGGACACGTTGATATTACGAGCAAGCGCCAACGTGAGAAGACCTGGCCGATCATCCTCTGGCAAATACTTTGTCACAGTGGATAGACGCCCAAAGTCTTCGCCCAAGGTTGACAGCACCTTAAGCTGCTGTACCTGGTTGATATCGATGTCAACATCGTCGAGGTAAACTCGCAACACAGATCCCTTTCTCCTCTGTCGCAGAAGTGTATCGACCATTATCTCATCGTCAGCCTGGTCGAACTTGTACTTGGATGGGGTGATGAGTTCCAAAAGTCGTTCTAAGTCGGCGTTCTTTGGCCCACTGGAAAACTCAACACGCGTGTTCGTGATCATGGCATTTATGGGAGGATCTGCTCCAGAGTTCCTCATGTAAGGCCCAACAAGTTGAATCTTTGATATGCCGACTCCAAGCCCTTCATCGCGGTTTACCAGTTTCACCGCACTCGTGTCCAAAGAAATGCTGCATTCCTTCCCAAGCAAGTCCAGGCGGAATCCTCCAATTCTCATGTTGACTTTGTTTTCTCCATGCGCAGAAAGGTCGTCTGGGCGAATGGGGGCATCAAACTTGACGCCTCTAGATTTCCGCGGCGATTTGATCGAAGTTTGAAGGGGCGTCGGACTATTCGAAACCACCGACGAATTCAAACTGAGAAAACTGCTTAAACCGCCAAACCATGTGAATGTCTCGTCAAGTCTGGGCAAGTCTAGTTTTATGTGTAATGGTAGTGTTTTCACTTCACATCTAGTTGATTCAGGTGTCTGGGTGATGGTGAGGGATACATCTGACCCAGAAGAAGGGAAGGCATCTCGGATCGAAGACCGCATTTGTATACGTTGATCGAACGACACGATGTCATCATTGGCATAACCAAATTTGAACTTCCCTATGTCTACCGATGTGGTGGTAGAAGATTGCGATTTGGAGAGATTGACAGTCAAATTTTGTAGTGTTGTGGTGAGCAATGCATCGGTATCAAACGCCGGTAGCCGTGATCCAAGTATCCGTTCGGGAGTGTCGGCCACTCCAACAAGGTTTTCGAGAAAATGTAAGGATATCTTTTCAGCTATCAGCTTGAGAACGAGGGGAGGAGATGCAGACGAAGATGCAGAAGTAGAATCGGGCTTAGATTGGTTAGTAGACTCATTCAAGGCGCCGAGGATCCGCGAAAGAACAGTAGTCAACAGGAAAGCGATTGGAAGATCAAAATTGATCTCTAGTGGCGAGAGAATGACCTCTATAGAGCGATCAATAGGTTCCTTTGGGGTTTGTGCTTCTTTAGCAGATTGGAACGAATGTCCCATAGCTGAACTCGTGGATTGTGCAGCAGCATGAACCGAAAAGGCTCCAGGGATATTAGGCGCAACGGAACGATATAAAGGTCCTTGTGGTGTCATATGAGTATCGACCGGTACTGAACTGGGCTTATCCTCAGGTTTGATGGGAATCCACAGGTGAAAAGCGTTCGCGTTGATGAGCTCCTTGGCTAATCTTGTTGGTCCTTTCGGCGTGGCAGCCTCTTCAGGAATAGTCTCATCTGCCAAAGCATGTTGCATAGGTAATGACACATGATCATTGCTTCCTTCTGGCGAATCACTGTGTTCACTGTCTGGCGAGTGTATGGCCTCTTGAAGATTATCTATAAGTGGTCTAGACTCCGTCGGTGATGGCTGCCGTATGACAAGTGACTCTTGCAGACCAGCGGCCACGAGCTCTGCAACACCCTGGATCTGGGACTGGTGGGGGCTCCGCGGGCTTGTAGGGCTCCTTGTAAATAAATGTTCTGTGTCCCATGCCCCTGGCATAGGTTGTGGCATCTGAGATGAGGTTGCGTGCGAGAAAGCGCTCAAGTACATACTTTCTGCTTCCTCATGGCTGAAAAGATGTGATTGAGCAAGGTCTTGGCTGCTCGAAGGAGATAGGCTACCGTCAGACGCCTCTGGGAGGTCGTCGTTACTGCCTAAAGACATCTGGAAAGATTCAAG
This sequence comes from Xylariaceae sp. FL1272, assembly GCA_022432385.1. Lineage (NCBI taxonomy): Eukaryota > Fungi > Ascomycota > Sordariomycetes > Xylariales > Xylariaceae > Xylariaceae sp. FL1272. The sequence goes on from JAJJXC010000022.1 coordinate 476,870, forward strand.
AGGAGCGCCACTCCATGGTCCCACATGTTCGAGAGTAGGTTCGGACCTGGCTGTTGGCCGTAATGGCTCAGTCCAGAGATATCTTTGGGGTGCCAAAGCGGACTGCGCAGGATCGTCCCTTAGCATCGCTCGCTCGACAGCTCGGGGGGTGCCGGCGCGTGGAGTTGATGGATTAGACCGTAGCTCATCGTTTTCCTCCGGGTCACCGTTGGAACTGCCCAGGTCGTAAGGTATGTTGAAGGCATCTTCGCTGTCCATGAGAGGATGATATTGGCTCTCGCCTAGTTCTGCAGAATCAGCCGAGTTTCTGTTGAACCGAGGAAATGAGTGTGGCATGGCGGTGGGTTCTCTAGATAGTGGTTGTCTGTTCGTTGCGACTGGGGAGTTTGCGCCGGCTGAGGATGGCATGGATGGCGACCTTGAAAGCGTGGAGAAGAAATTGGCCTCAGATATTAAGCATGCTCGAACATCACGCAACTCAATGTATTTCTTTCCTGGCTTGTGAACACTTTCGGGCGGTTTCCCTGCACCGTCATCGCGTACTTTCGCCGTGGTGACACCCTCAACGTCAAGTTCATCGATTGCTAGCTGAAAGGTGACCACTTCGGTGGCAGCCGAGTTAGGCTCAATGGGCACCTCGACATCCAAGTGACAAGTAATCCCCTTAATCGCACACTGCAACCGGTCTACCAATCCGTCTGTAAAGCCTTGAAGGAAAGCTGGGAGGGATAACGGTTGTCCTGTGCCAAGAGGATAGTCATCTTCGCTGCCCTCTTCGGAGCTAGTGACCGAAGCAGCAAGATCCTGTGCCTCGGCGTCGAGCGCAGCTTGGAGCTCTTCCTTCTCTTTACGAGGTTGTGTCTCCAAGAAGGACTGTACCAAATCGCTAGTATGGGGAACCGACCCGTCGTTTACTCGCTCGGAACCGGCTCTGTTTCCTTTCCGCTTGCTTGCTCCTCTTCGAGCGGCTCTTAGTTCTTCTGGAGGGACGATCCGAAGCTTGACGTCGACGCCATCGGCCTCGACGAAGATGGGACTCGAGTAGAAGTCGACAGGGAATTTAAGGCGAAGCACAAGAACTTTTGCTTTTACTATCTGGATGGACGGAGGGAGTTGTAAGAGTTTATCGATCTTCTACAAGTCCATAATCAAGTTAGCCACGGCTATTCTTGCAGAGGGCGTGGAGTGAGGTGCAGAGTACGTGCCTCGATCTTGAGCCCGACATCGGTCCACGTGAGAAGTGAGGTTTCGCCCCAGGCAACATTCATCTTGTCTAACTCCAAGGCCTCTGTTTCGAAGTAGTCAATCCTCGCTAAAACGTATCGAACCAACCGCTTTGCCATGCTTGACGTCCCGAAGGACTGGAAAAAGGCCGCCATGATGGGCGACCGCGAAGATGTTGCTCTCCGCTAGTACAGAGTCGATGGAAGAGACTTGGCTTGGAGTAGGTAGTAGCGAGAGAGATCGAGGGGGAACGGAATCACGAGCTTAGGCACGCGGATCGCGATAGAGGAGACGGTTGATCACGATACCCTATTCGTAGGGATGCGGGGAGGAAGGGCATGTCGGTGACAGCATAGGCGAGGAAGAGGACGAAGTCTATTACAGGTGTTCCAAGCTTCAAAGTGAAGAAAGATCATGGAAGGGCAACGAAGTAGAGTAGAGTTCAATCGGCCAGGACAGGCACAATGATTAAGGCTCGAGAGAGCCCGACTACTACGACGACTGACGAGCTCAGCTACCACTCGCTGATTAGCAGCAGATAACTGAGCCTCAGGGACTTACTTGATAGGAGCTGGTAGCTGCGTTAAGATGGATGCCCATGCACAAGGACTTATGCACGGCAGTACATGATGTATTTCAGGTGGCTGGTAGTATGATACTGTATGCAGCTTATGCGTGGGAGGGACAAGACGGGGAGCAGACTGGACGGAAATGGCTGCTGCACCGATGACGAAGATGGTTTGCTGGCTGCAGGGTCGTTTGCCATGGGTGGTTTGGGGGGTCTTTATTTCCGTATCAACGATAGACTGCAGCTCTCTTTTCGCCTCACTTCAGTCCACTCATATATGCAGATGCAGTCTAATTACAGAAAACACCTTGGCCTTGGAGAGTTGGCGCGGCCTTGATGTCCGCAACACTCATTCTCAATGCCTTGCCAGTCAAGGCAAGCCCCCAAGGGAGCTCAGAAGAGAACAGCACAGGAGGAGATACATCCCAGAGTACAGATGTACCTAATTGCACCCGACTGGCCTGAGCCAAGTGACGAGGCCGATGGAGGGGTGATGGGACGAATTCGGACTGATAGCACCGCTCGGTTGGGGCCGGATGTGTCACTTGATCGACACTGCCGCCGCTGAAGACTCGCCCGCCAGTCACATTGTCAGCCCCTGACTGGCCACTGATCCAGCTGGAGTGCCGAGCCAGTGCTACCTTACCTACTACGTCCGCCGCAGTTAGCGCTCCCCCCGCCTGTGGAACCACCTTTTTAGGCACCTGAGACTATCACGATCCCGCGTCTCGACAATAGGAACCACGCGTTTGCCCATTTACTCATCCACGTCGGCCGCAGTCATACCTGTATTTGTCTGTCCATCATCTGTTCTATATCAGCAACTTTATGTATGTATGCATTACCTGCTGCTAATTTCCCCCATCGTACTCATCTTGTTCTTTACAAGTGTACTACGATCTACTGCATCTGCATGACGAGTATCATACCGTATTAGCAGCAATGTGCTCTATGTGAGGCTCTCATCTACAGCCATTTGTGACGAGTCCATATGGGTTCACATACATACTAAAAGTTAACCAAACATTTACTCAAAGACAAATGTCTGACTGTGTAACGAAGGTTGATTGGAAGTGACAAATGACCCATTCTCTCATTTACGGTCTCTGATGACAAGAGTTTCTTTCGCCAGTATCTACTGAGTCTCTTATACGGGTTTCATTAGTATTTGCATGTTTCTATACTTTGTCGCCTGCACAACGACAAGACAGAAAAAGAAGTCTTGTAGGTACACTACTATTCAAGAACGGAGCCTTTCCTCAATACCCAACGAATCAGGTCCTTGACGTCGCTGGGCCTAGAGTACTATGATTTCGCAGCCAACTTCTTACATCGAAGATTTCACCTGTCCAATCGTAACGCCCCCTTCCCCCCTACAGTATGCTTGAGCAATGCGCTTCCCGACAGATTCGCCACTCCAGTAAGCACCCGTCACAGTCCCGAGGGCAATAAAGGGGGCCGTGTGCTCGCCCGCTAGCCAGAGCCCTCGTTCTGGTAGGCCCTCCCTCATAACCTCTATATCCTTATCGCCTTCTTCAAGACCAGTCTGGAAATTGGCATAACTCCCGTTACCTGCCAAGTCATCTTGGAGCCACGCTGTAGCGAAGCAGCCTACGGGCTGACAGTCCGCAGATTCCTCGTTGTAGTGTGGTAACCGAGAGTAGTATGGCCTGAACCATTCGTATAGGAATGCTTGTTTCGCCTCTTCCGATGGAAACTTGGAGACGGTTTCAGTCAAGTATTTGGACTGGGCACCATACATGTAGAACAGCAGCGTAGGGTGGGAGGATTCGGGGGTAAATGAAGCAAGCTCAACAACCTCTTGGTTCCAACCCTGGGGATTCGAATCTGGTGCATATGTTGGCGCAAGGAACTGGATAAACCCCCTCGCCGACTCGCTTCCGGCGTCAGTCGACCGCCAGAACGCTTGAGGAAAGTTGATATAAACTTTTTCGAGGCATCCATAGCCGATATTGGCAATGGCACTGCTAAGTCTTGCTGGCAACGGAGGGTTAAAGGCTTCTGGGTGCTGTTTAAGCCAGCCGAGTGGTGCCGTAAAGACTACCTCGTCGAATTCCAACCTTTCCCCTGTTTCGGTTTGGACCTTTAATAGTTCACTCTCTTCTTCGGTAGTGCATTCAACCTGTCTGACAACAGTTCCATATCGTATGTCTGTGTTCGCATTTTCTATGACCGGTTTGGCGATGGCCGAAAGGATCTTCCTGTAAGTATCTGCGCAGAACACATTTTCTGTAGACATCGTTCAGTTTCCGATCCCTGTTATGAGACTGCGAAATAACGTACCGCCGTCTATGCATTCTTCTAGCCAGAAATACTTCAAGCTTTGGGTATCGACACGGTTTCCGACGAAGTTGCCCCAATTCTCCGCCGTTTGTAGTAACATAGCTCTCTTCTTCTCGTAGTCGGGTGTGCCATCTTGTATCTTCTTCGAGATCTCCGCGTGGAAAAAGTCTAGCAGGCTCTCCCTTGAATCAATGCTCATACAGTTTTTCTGGCTATGGGTGAACGCAGATCCAATGATATCCCACATCATTTCCGAATAAGCAGAGGCTTCTTCTTGCGGAAGCCAATTCCCAAGACCATCGAACACATTTTCCTCGTCGCCGACTGAGCCAGTTCCTGTTTGAGTCTGCTTCGCGAGCTCCATTATTGGGTTGTCGTTTGTTCCGTGTATCCAATTTGGCCCGGCACTACAAGTTGAAGGAACAGGCATTAGCAAAGAGCTTGACGCAATTCTATGGATCAATGCAATCTTAATTTAGAAGCCGAACTATGAATTTGGTATCCTTTGTTTATCAAGTCATAATAGAGATTTGGAGAGCAAACATAAATTGGTAGAACAGAGGAGGCTCGAGACGTACTCTACAAGTCGTCCTACAGTAGCGCACAAGTTAACAATGATTTATTCGGGAGAATAGGGTCCTATACGAAGGATATGCAGTTTCCATCATGAAGGTGAAAGTTTGCTGGCAGTACAAGGGACTCTCAACTCACCAGATGGTAGAGCAACTTGATGAACCCGACCGCCGAGTCTGCTTCGTCCTTCCAGCACAGTTATCTTAAAGCCGTGATCGAGAAGTACATCTGCACATCGCAACCCGGCAAATCCGGCACCTACGATGCCCACATGTGGTTTTCGATTGTGTATTTGCGAACGACGCTAGGACAACAGTCAGTAAAGAAATTCGGCGGGTTTCCAAAGATCCTTGGCCTTTGAAGGGAGCCAAGTTCAAGCGATACTGTGGCACTTTCACTCCGAGCTTCCACAGAGAATTCTAGTGAGAGCAGGTAGACTCCAGCCTTTTTGGAACATAGGCATACCTTTCCTTTTCTTCGTACGATGGTGTCCGACATATCTTCGACGCCGAGTTGAGTAGCTGTCATGTGATGATATGCTTTCAAATCTTTCCAGATGCGAGATGTCTCTCGTTCGGCAGCACTGGTAAACGAAACAGCGTGAGCATCCATAACGCCAAGTTTTGGTCACCGCTACCAAAGAGTGTCGAGAATACTATTGTAGAAATAATGCAAAGCTCAAGTCAAATATTCTCGCAGAGCGGGAGGGGGGATGTAACAAATCTAGGTACGAAGCTTGAGCGGAGAAATATCAATCAACAATGAGGGTACTTGGGGACAACATGAAGTAATGTGAATCAATATCCATGAGCGCTGTCCTGACGGTACGCATATTCATCCGGAGCCGGAGTTCGTATGAAAATGGTGGATAAAGGATCGCGCAGAGGCTCTACACATTGCGCAGCCTAGACCCCAATCTCCAACTTCCAGAAATGTAGCTTGGTCAAGGAGATATAGCCATATACCAACGGAAGAATTGTAAAAAGTGTTATGTCGAAAGGCGGTTTCGAAGTACCCATGTACACTTGGAGTATTTGTCAAATAATGTCATAAACGCAATCGCCGCTAGACGTTGTAGTTGTTGGTGACTTGAGTGATCAGGTAGGTTCGGCGATAAGAGTGAGAGTTGGAGTCACTTTTCCTGGAACTTGTCACGACGACAGATCTTCGACCTCGTAGCAGGGAACTTATCACTCGTTGCTCTCGGAGAACAAGAGCAATCAGCTGTTGACGTCTAAACACGTATTCTTCGCAGCACAGGTGTCATGCGACAGAGAAAGCGGCCAAGAGCATGTGTCATGAAGGTTGGACAGCTATCTCAGGAGCACAGAAGTCTCCGGGAATCATCAACCATGACGCCAGCGGTCTTGCAGCCAAGGAGTATTCGGGGAGAAACTACAGGGGGCCGAGGAGCCGCAAAGGTCGAAAATGATGAACTACCGGTACCTCGCAGACTTGAGAGGGTGCAGTGGAGAGGGTATCACGCCTTGCAGACTCCCAGCCTGATTGGATCAAGTAGGTTCACTCGAATTTCAGGAGAGCCAATGCTTGGAAACAATGCAACGAGGAGCAGCAACAAGTAGAAGTGCTAGGCAGAGAGATGTGTGCTTGCCAACCATACCTTGGTAGCCAAGGGAAGAGTCGTGAGGCGACTGATCGCATGGGAATGTGACTGCAAAGTGGAGTTGTCGCCCACCTGACAGGTTTCAAGCACTCTTCAATAGGAACTGCGCGTTCAACCGAGGGTGTGCCCAATAACTAATGGCCTGCAGAAATGTTAGAAAGGAGTACTTGGGTATAGAAACTAGCCGTCTAGGCCGCAGTTTTGTGTGTTGCGAGTAATGTCCATGTCCATGCTGAAGGGTCATCATCTTCGATGGAGTTCAAGCACCCCTTATCTGTCGATAATGGCAAACGCCCCCAGACTGTACCCCATAAAGTATCGGCATTTGCCGACAGACGATAGAAACTGTCGAGGGTGAAGAGATTATCATCATCAATGGTAGCGTTTTCATTTGACGGGCAGTCATCAAATAGCCAAAGTATTGCCACAATGCTGCCAGAGTCTTCTGTATCTGTTACAGCAAATCTCCAACCTCCAAGACGCTGTTCTGGTCACCGCGGCGGAAATCGATGCTGTACCAAGATCTCGGACCCACATCCAACGGCGATGACCAGAATACAGTAATGATTCCCCGGATTACCATGTGAACTCCAGCTGCAATTCAGATACAGTAGCTCCCACAGGGGTCTTCGCGTCCTTGTATCCCTTAGCTCGGATGCGAGTCAGCCAATCAAGGCGAGTCCGATTCAAGCATTCGGCTCTGTGCCTAGCAAAACAGCGGGTCTGTTGCAAGAAAGCCGAGGCATGCTGTGCTCGACGTACAGTAGAGTCAGCTCAGACTTAAAGACGAAATTCACGACACTTTCTTTACTCGCCGAGAAAGGAAACTTCTTCCTACGATTTTTGATTCCTGAAGTTCGTTCTTTACTGGTTAGGGTCCGTGTGCTTGCGTATACCGTTCTCTCTTCCGCTGTGTAATTCAGTCTTTCACGCAAAGCTCCATCTCTCTTTGTATACAGCAGTAGGCTAAATCCGCAAAAGATGGCCAAGACCTTCTCCAAGGACGAGGTTGCTAAGCACAACACGGAGGATTCCACCTGGGTCATAATCGACAGCAAGGTCTATGACGTGAGCGAGTTCCTCGACGCACATCCTGGCGGCGAGTCGGTTCTGAAACAGGTCGCTGGCCAAGATGCGACCGTTGCCTTCTATAACCTCCATCGCCACGAAGTCCTCGCCAAGTACGACGACGACCTTCTGATCGGCACCGTCGAAGGCGAGAAGCCCACCGTTGTCACACCTCAACCCGGAGACCTGAGCGCTGTTCCCTACGGTGAGCCTCTATGGTTGACTCCCGCTTTCAAAACCCCCTACTACAACGACAGCCACCGAAAGCTCCAGAAGGCCGCGCGCGTGTTCACAGACAAGTACATTACCCCCGAGGCGCAAGCCCGTGAGCAGGATGGAAAATACATCAGTCAGGAGCTCGTTGATCGCATGTCAAAGGTCGGCATGCTCCACATGCGCCTCGGACCCGGCAAGCACCTCCATGGCGTCGATCTGCTCGATGGTGCTGTCAAGGGTGAGGAGTTCGATTACTTCCACGACCTCATAATGGCCCAAGAAGGTGTTCGTGCCAGCGCCCGAGGTTTCCAAGATGGTTCCTTGGCTGGTATGGTTATCGGGCTGCCCTGCATCATGAACTTCATGAAAGACCAACAGCGAAAGAAGGCTATCATGGATGAAGTCTTCAGCGGCAAGAAATACATGTGTTTGGCTATCACCGAGGCATTCGCTGGCTCTGATGTCGCTGGCCTCCGGACGACAGCTACCAAGACCCCCGATGGCAAGCACTACATTGTCAACGGCACCAAGAAATGGACTACCAATGGCGTCTTCTCCGATTACTTCATTACTGGTGTGCGCACAGATAAGGGCCTCAGTGTCCTCTTGATCGAGCGTGGTGAGGGCGTTGAGACTAAGCCGATCAAGACTTCGGTATGATCGTCGTCTTTTCAATGATTAATCTATGACTAACGTGATCCCCTTGTTTAGTACTCGCCCGCTGCCGGCACCACGTACATCACATTCGACAACGTTAAAGTACCAGCTGAGAACCTCCTCGGCGAGGAGAACAAGGGTATCTACGTTATCTTGAGTAACTTCAACCACGAGCGGTGGACCATGTGCTGTGCTGGTATTCGCATGTGCAGACTCGTCGTTGAGGAGTGCTTAAAGTGGTCACACCAGCGTCTTGTTTTCGGCAAGCGGCTGATCGACCAGCCCGTAATCCGACAGAAGTACGTCTATTTTTGGCCTTTCCATTCCGTGCATAAAGACCTAAAGCAAATGCTAACCCCGTGTTCTTCAGGCTGGCAAAGATGATCGCATTGGTAGAAGCAAACCAGTCCTGGCTCGAGACGATTACCTACCAGATGTGCAACATGCCCTACAAGGAGCAGTCCAAGCATCTTGGTGGCCCCATCGGTCTCCTCAAAATGAGCATCACCCGCGCGTCGCATGAAATCGCCGACGAGTCTGTCCAGATTTTCGGCGGCCGTGGTTTGACGCAGACAGGTATGGGCAAAGTCATCGAGATGTTCCACAGGACGTATAAGTTCGATGCCATCCTCGGTGGTTCAGAAGAAATCCTTGCCGATTTGGGTGTCAGGCAAGCTATGGCTAAGATGCCGAAGAGCGCCAAGTTGTAAAAGCAATACGACAACACGGAGGGAAGTAGGAGAGTAGCAAAAGACAAGCCATACATATTATCCCCGGACTCTCGGAATGTACAATCGGGCTGGATTTGAGCACCGGCTTATGCATAGCAGCATAGTGGATTTGGCGTTTTACAGGGCTTCTAGCATCCATTGTAGATTTGCTCATATGGCAAAATTTGGAAAGACAAACGAACGAGAAACCTTAATCAAACGATGAACAACGAGAGATAACATGTTTACAAGTCGTAGTGATTCCATCAGAATATCGACCCTCTTCTTCAGGCGGTGGTGTATTGGTTCCTTAAAGTATCAGAGACTAGGCTAATAGTTGGCCTATTATCAGTTTTGTGTTGGTGCGAAGTTATGAAAAGAGTCATTGACAAACTGTTTATTAGAGAAATAAAAACTAGGTAAATACCTACCTAAGCCATAGAGTGGGACTGAAGAGAGGAGTAAATACCTTATTTAATAGGATAAACCAACAGCCCTATCAACCACGTTCAAGTTGAAGATAGCAAAAGCACCAGACGTTGCCACCTTATGACTAAACAACACTGCCGATGCGCGACTTCGAATAAAAGGAGATAACAAGCCCCATAGTGCTCGCCGCACTGTCACTAATAATGACGGAACTCAGCTCATAGACAGGCATTCGCAGACCATACTAGCTACAAAATCTTCGATACTTATTAATAACACCACATCGAGGCTGTGTTCGTCTGACACTCAATCAAACAATGTACCTTATACTTATACCGTAAGCTACCACATGCACGTCTGAAGCATGAGCGGAAACGAAGAAGCCTTTCCGCATGGGTCAATGGCATGTATTATGAGTGATACGCAATTGCAAGGCCACCCGAGATAGTAAGCAAAACCAAGTTTCCCAAAGTTCCTGATTAAGACGTATACAAGTTTCTTCCTAGGACAGGTATGTTTGATAGAAATAAACCCGTTCCGTATACTCTCCGACTGTAGTCGACTTATGATAACCTCAATAACCACGTCACGACCCCATATGATTACCATAGAAAATAGAAACCGGACAGCTTGCATCTTTGCGTAGCAATAAATATTATCTTCCAGCATCCAAAATTATACATCACCCGCCCACACAAGCCAATGGGCTCCCATCAGGGTTGGAAACCCTGAGTCAAGATCTGATGTGTCATAATCTGTCGATTGACAAGAGGCAGTCGTCTACGTCCGGGATAAGGTCTCTGCGCAGCATTAGGGCGGATAGGGGCACCAAGCCCAGTTGGACTGCGCCGAACGGTATTAGCTTGACCTTGGTGACCACGAGGCGAACTCTGGTTAACAGAAACAGGACTATTCTCTCGAACATGCTCGTTGAAATATCGCGTTGGATCGCCGACGACCGAAGTATTCGACGACTCCCGCTGGCGTTTGCTGTTGCCGCACTCTTCGCACACGACCCAGATGATCTTCTCAGACGAGCAACGGCCACGGCGGACTGTGGTCTTCGTTGTATTTTCGGACTTTGTCATATCTGCACTAGGCGATGACTGCGAGGATATCGATGGGGCTACCGTTGACGTTCTCGGTGCACTATCAACAGTCGACCATCGCTTGCTTGACTGGCGATCGATAATAGAGCTTTTCTCGCTATCAATCTGCGGCTCAGATGTCCTGCTCAAAATAAATGACCTTTGCTCTGAATGATCCACACTTTTCGTCTTGTCATGGGTTGATCGTCTTTTGGTAGTCTCCTGTTTACCGATGCGGATAAATGGAACAGAAAGAAGGGATAGGCACGAGAATGTGGCAGTTGCAATGAAAGTATGCGTGTAAGCAAGCTCGGGCTGAGACCAATCCGCCTTGCCGTCGTACGAGGACCAGATCGCGGTTGTTATTGCTAGTCCGAAGGGCACGCCAAGGCGGCTCGTTGTCTGAAGGAGCGAGGCTCCAACAGAATGGTGCTTCAGAGGTAGACACGATAGTATATGCAGCTGCGGGTTCATCAGTTGCAAACCTATCAGAGCAATCAAGAGACGCCTTACCGATCCAACGTTCATGACCCAATCCATACCGATAGTGCTGAGCATGAGCGAAGGAAATATCCAAAGCAAATAGTTATTATTGCGACGAAGGAAGACGAGGAAGATATTGCTCAAGACAAGAGCAGACGATGCAAATGCCAGTAGACCTGTCCCAGGAACCGCATGCATGAAAAGCCCGACCAAGGGGCTAAGCAGTAGTCCAACAATGGCTTGTGGTAGCAATCTGACGGCGACATCGAAAGGATTGAGATTTTCCATCTCTTGCATGAACATTGATACCCAGAATAATTGGGAATAATACGCCATCGAGGCACCCAAGGTGCAGATGACGACCTAGATAGACTGATCAGCAACCTACTGGGAATCGTAGAGGTTGGCTCACTAATGTTACGCTCCAGCTTTCCCATATCGAAGGGGGTATCATCGGGTTTTTGGACACGCCTTGCCAAAGAACGAAGCATCCAATGAGCAATGCTCCCAGAGTTAGGAGCAAGATGACTGTCGGAGTTTTCCAAGGCTGTGGACCTTCGGGTCCCATTGTTAATGCTATTGTGAAGAGCAGTGCGCCTACGATGAGTAGAAACAGTCCAAACCAATCGAATTGTAAGATTGTGACAAGTCTACTTGGCGCACCAGGCGTGATAGTATGAGGCGCATTTGGCGCAGATAGTCCACACAGTTCCGATTTCTCCACCATAACCTCAGGATCCGAGACATTAGGGACAATAATCCATGTGAGAATAGCAACGATTGCATACAGTCCAGCCAAGGCGATAAATGGTGCTTTCCAACCGAATGTGACTGCGAATCCACCAGACCCTAGCCCGCCGATAATGGTCGCGGCTGGGGTTCCCATGAAGAAAGACGAGAAGACAATATTTCGACGTCGAGAAGTCTCCGGGTACACAAGACTTAGAATACCGAGGGCAATAGGGATGTTCGCCGCACAGGCAATACCTGTAAGCCCGGATAGGGCATCAAGTACGACTCCGTTCTGCGCAAATGACGTACATGCAACGAGCAAGGAAAAAGTTGCTAGACTGATGACAAGCAGTGCCTTGCGCGGGAAGATTGCACAGTTGTCGGCAATGTATCCGAATGGCAAAAGAAAAACGCCGGTAGTCAGTCTAGGTGTGGGACTATCAGTAACCGTATATCTCAGAACAACGTTGGCTAGTTGCATACCCAGAGCTAGCAGTGGACCAAGCCGTCTCTGCTGGCGACATTCCCAGAGATCCGGCTATTGTGGACGTAACGACCACGATAGATCGTTGGAGAAATATCGGGGTCGCCGCCGCGAAGGCGATCAGCGCAATAAACAAACATTCGTGGAGGAGGTTTTTGAGACATTCAGGCCGACTTCCAGGAGGCAAAGGCTGCCGAATGTCATGAGTCTCGTCGTTGAGACACACATCGTGGAGGTCATCGGGTGAAGAGACGTTGGAACTTTGGGCATATACCCATGATTCCTTGTTGAGAGACATGGTGGGTTGATTTAGAAGAGGCTAAGTAGCGATCGTACGACAATTCAGCTCTTCAGCCAAGAACATCAAAAAAAGCAACGCTTTGTAAGTTCGAAAGACGGATGGCAAGTTGTTCCAGTCGTTTGATAGTGGTCGGTGTATAGGGAGCGTGGTGTTTACATGGTGACCGTGGCATGGCGAAGAGGTGAGATAGCCCAATGGGTAGTCGAACATGCCGTGGAGTGACACCAACGATAGGTCAATTTCCCATTGCAACTGTCTCTGGGGATTTCCCACGCATGATCTCATTTCGTATACCTTTTGTGCAACTCGAGGAAAGACCGCCTTGGGATATGATTCGACTAGTCCGGGGCGCTTTTCTCAGGAGCCACCTTGTCCAGCGTCACGCGAAAGTCGCCATGGAGGACAATCAAGAAATGCAATTTGTTCGTAGATATCTTGTACTCGGTATTTAATTTCCGATCGAGTATAGAACAAGCCCGGTTTTGCGGTTTGTGAGAAGCATCTGAATCATCAATGACCCATTCAACCGAGATCGATGTCTTTGGAGAAAATGTGCGCGAAAATGCTTCTCAACGCGATTGTCCTTTTGCAGCTGTCGGCGGCGACTGCCTCTCATCTCGCTCGGGTGCCCTTTCTCAATGCGACCAGTACGACGAACACTGCACCTGGTATGCCCACGGTCGCCATCGCCTGCTTTCCCTACGAAGATCCCCACTGCTGCGTGAGCAAATCCGTCTGCCAATGCAGAAATGGTGGGTACCGCGCGGACTCTGCTGTCCTCAGTTGGAAATTGATCTTTCGCCAGGCACCTTCTTTGCTACAAACAAGGGATACGGCGCAAGCCTCTGCGATCCACCAAGCCCCTACAAGTATGGCGATGATGCTGGCTCAATCCCGGGTTTTTGCTGTGGCAAAGACAAGATAATGCACTTGTCATAAAATGGCGAAAGGATGGCGAAGGACGAATGAGGGACGAATGAGCAGTCTGCCACGCTGCCCGAGCTGGAAAACTGGTGGAATCTCCATGAAGATGCCTCGAGCGAGGAAGACCAGAGCGATAATGACCGGCATATTAATACATATTATTTCGATACGTCTGCTAATGTTACATCGCCTTTACGGCGTAAGGCTACAAAGAATGATTCTTTTGATTCCTGAGGAACGGTTAGCATATGGATGTACTGGATGGCCAACACACGGTCGATCACGTACAGTTCGAGAAGACTCTGGTTTTTCTCGGAAGACCTTCGTAAACATCTTTTTAAGCTTCATCTCCAAGTCTTTGTCTTCGGCGCCTTGATAAAACTTGCATACAAAATGACCTCCAGTCTTAAGTGTATCGCTGGCAAACTGCAGAGCAGTGAGACAAAGGTCCTGAACAACACAATAAGTTGGCAAGGTTGTTGCAACATTCGGGGGCCTATGATACTAACCATACTGCCCGCATGGTCACGGAAACTCATCCCGCTCGTATTCATCATCCTACGGAAAGGGTTACTCAAAGTGTTGCTGGAAAAGCCGGATGTTTGTATCCAGGGTGCTGACATGTCGCTTAGAACGATCTACAGAGCTGTTAGTCTATACTCAAAGCTCGAAACAAATTGAGTATTCATACATCGACGAGTTTTCCATCGTCATGATCTATCTCATGATGATCGGGTTCCGCCGACTCTGCGCGCTCCGCGTCGATGTAGCTAGGCTTTTCGGTAATAACATTCTCGTCTTCTTCCGGCGCAGCCTCCTGTGTCTTCGCAGCTTTTGGTTTCGCAAACTCAACAAGGTAGTCTTTGACGAGCGTTTGTACAACTGGCGACAGGAAATTTCCTTGAATTGTAGAGACACCTTTGGGTGGTTGTGCTGGAAGAAGATCGATGCCGATTACACGGCCATGTGGTTTGGTTCGTTCCACCGCTACCTGTATGGCATGAGTCCTTATGTGCTCTATGATGCGATAGATTGTTTTATCTTACCTGTGACCAACTCCCAGGCGCATACCCCTTCAATGGGTTAGTAGTGATATCAGATTCAGGCTGCATGACTTACAAGGTCAATGACAGTCTGACCCTTCCGAAACAATCTGTATTTGGCATCCATCTGGCAACATGGAACTGTTAGTTGACGAGCGAGAGGTCAAACGCACGATCCTGATAAGTATTGAATAACGCACTTCAAGCAACTTGAACGCTGCCCGACTCTTCAGACCTTGAACCTTGGCTTCGCGGGCAAAGTAGTCTTTTCCCTGTCGTTGTTTCCATCTCGAAGAGGAAGACCACCTTGAAGATGTCCATGTGACCGGATTGTTGACGGCGCTTTGCGGAACCCAAGGCGCGTAAGAGGTTGTAGTCGCAACAGTCCTCAGGATGGTCCCATAGCAAGCTGCCGCAACTTTCATCAACGCCCGCATGGCACGCTGCGATCAAGACAAGACGATGAACCGCTTGCCCATATCAATTCATACGTGAAAAATCCACACAGTGATGATTGCGCATCAATCTGCAGAGGGCACAGAGAGTAAGAGATTTAGTTTCATTATGCTCCTGGAAGGGTAATCCCGACAAATGTATATTGGATCAATTGAGCGTGGAAATCGGCTTATCGTGCACCAAGACCCCAGTTGCAGCATATTTGCTGCGACCCTGTGACCGCAGACTTTATGCCATCCCATTCTGATCAAAGGGCGATGTAATCACACGTTCCCAATGTCTCCTTAACTTAGCTACTCGACGCGACTACTATTACATCGTCAACGAGCAATTCCTGCCCATGTCCCTCAACAAGCCATGAAACAAGACAACTCAGGAAAACATGATGCTGGAGCCCGCAGATACGGTAGCGAAGGATCCGCCAATCTTTGTCCGCTCCACGTAGGACAGGGAGTCCCCGGCACACGCCGCCAAGGTCAGCTTCTCTTGTAAAAAGATGTGTGGAATCCGTTGGAACTAGTATTCCAAATCACTGATCTTGGACAAGGCTGTAGGCTGCGATAATGTCTAGTGGCCTCGGCTGCTTTTCTTCTTCTCCCAAACGTGACCTTTTTGTATTTTGACAATTGTTTGCATCTCTCATATACTCATCTGAGAGATTGAGCTTGCTAAGCCAGCTTACTGTAACGCCGTGCTCTTCGGCCCCGACATCGAGGCCAGGTTCTTAAAGCAATGGCTCGAACAAAAGCGTCAAACAAGGCCTCCAGCAGCTCGGCCGTCGCCAAAAGCAGGTTCACGCGGCCAGGCAATGGCCCCATCGTCCTGCTTTTCGCCGTGTTCTCCGCCGCCGGGTTGTGGCTTATGCGCGTTGAGACGGGAATCAAAGACATACCCGTAGGCTTCATCGACCAAATTGAAAACGGCAAATACCACAATGGTGTGCCTCTGCGCGAAGTTTACACCGGGATCGAAGCTCTAGATCTCTTCCGGTACCTAGTCGCTGCTTTCATCGCTGGGCCCCTGGCTTGGGATGAAGGCGTTCGAGTCCAGCAACTACATTTCCTCGTGCAGTTCTTCGCTGTCGTGTGTCTCTGGAATATCGAGGCATGCCGTAGCCGAAATGCGAAGAGAATATTCAGCTAGTAAGTCCACACTTTTATCTGATTGGAATCATCCTGCTCTAACATCTCATAGCACTGGACTGTTCGCGGTTTTGTACCAGACGGTAGGCGGAGCCGTCATCATTCCTCTCTGGTTCCTATCATTCCTGGTGTCTTCGAAATCAGATACGTACTATAAATCGGGACGTCAGGTGAACATCCCCCACGCCCGTGGTATTCTCTTCGCCGTCGTAGTTGGATACTTGATCCCAACTCTAGCAATGTACACTCCTAGCATGAGCCCCGACACCGCGCAACTCTTGACTTTTATCTGGCAGCCAGCTCCTACTTTTGTCAACTTATTGCTTTTCCTCTCCTCTCGACTTCTGCCTGCCACTGCTGCACGTGGTGAACGAACCCCAGATGTGAAATATCTGAAGCGTGTGTATACCGCCGCAGCCCTTGTTTCCGCCATCAACCATTTAGTGACTGTTTATATCTGCTATACATCCTCGAACCCAGAACTCAGCTTCACCCACGTATTCATCCCGAACCGGAACACATGGACAGACAGCGCAACACTCGGCCTCCACTACATCTTCCAGATCGACTGGTGGGGATGCTTCACACCCTCTTTGATTTTCGCTCTTGTTTCTGTATGGGATGTCCACCGTATCTTGCTCGGCGGTGCTTCGGCTACACAGCTCATTGGATGGGTTGTATATATTCTCGGATTGACTGCTACGATTGGACCCGGTGGTATGCTGGCCGTAGTCTGGAGTTGGAGGGAAGACCGATTGGTTATGATCGAATCGGGTGTCAGGGGCACTGTCAAAAAGCCTAAAACTGCATGATTCTAAGATGCTTGCTTTTTGACGAACTGCTTTTGAAAACGCCCGACGAGGTGTGAAACGAAATGCGGTGCTATTGCGCAGAAATATGGCGAACTGGCCCAGTCCTCCATACGGCGGATCTGCCATGGACGACGGTGACAAATCGAGGTTGCTACACCATCAAAGAGTCCGACTTGGCCAAAGTGCCCCGTTCGCGGGGATGATGACGAGCTTGTGGTCGGAAAGCTAGAGGAAGAGGAAGGGTTTATTAGGAAGGGGAAAAAGGGGAAGTAATACCACTGATACCTAGATGTGCCTATCTAGGAACCATCATCATATACCTACTCGCGTGCGCTATTCTTTTCCAACAATGATACGAGCCAAAATAAGGGGGAAAGGTGTTGTCATCCGTCTCTCAGTCCGTACCTAAGGAAAGTTTAAAGTCGTCTTGCCCAACCCTGCAACTTGATTTTGGTTTCATTGCCGGTCAAACACGCTCAAACCACAACACCGCAGCCTCTGAGCAACCCACACGAATCTTATCGCCTTTCCTCCAAGTTTCCTTCGCAGCCTTCCCCTTCACAACACCCTCCTCGCTCACCGTCTGGCCAGCCCAAGTAGCACCAATCTTGACATCTGCCCCAGGCGCCGTCAGCCTCTTGACACTCGCACTCCCCTTAATCCTCTCCGGCAGCGCAAACTCAATAAACGGCCTACTCCCCACCTGCGTAGCATTCCACACCTCGTTATTCAGAATGACTAAACTCTCCAGAGTGTGCTCGAAATGCACCGAATAAACGACCAAACTCTCCTCCTCAAGCACAGCATGCACCTGTCTCTCCCCGCCATCTCCTTTCCCCCCACCTCCGAGTATCTCACTCAGCGCCAACGCGCCGTAGTAACTCGGCCTCACAATTGCCGAGTGATTGTTCGACTCTGCAAAGAAGGGACTCCAGAGGCTGTATCTATACGGTGTACCTTGATGCCAATACATCTTGGAAACGGCGGTTTTACTCGCGACGTAGAGACTGTAGTCTAAATACCAGAGCGCGGAGCCAAATACGTTGGATACAAAATCTCGCCCTTGACAGGATATACTGTTTGTCTCCCCGATGGAGTACTCGATGCCGTATGTTTCAACTACCGGGGACATCTGCATGTGTGGCCACACCCTGTTTATCACATTGGTATGGTTTAGCAGATTTTGGCGGACAGTCGCGATTTCGGTTGTGGTTGCGCAGTTGCTCCCGTGGTACTCCGCCATGTCAGCGTTCACTCCACTTAATCCGAGATGAGAAGTCTAGAGGAGGGAGAAAAAAGAACGACTCACATCATGCTGGCTGGTACTCTTAACATCGCCCTCCTTATTAATCCCCCACCCCAGTATCTCCACACTGTTCCAACCCGGATTAATCCAAGCACCTCCACTCCCTATCAGCGTCCCCATCTGGAACAACGGCTCCTCACCATCTTTGTTCTTGCCCTCGAACACCTGCTCCCTGAATAACTTCGCATACCGTAGATATTCTTCCGTATAGCTTTCCGGACTCCAGACTGTGGGCCGATAAACACCGACCCAGCGAAGATCTATTTCGTTTCCTAGCTCAAACGCATATAAACTACTCCCAAGTGTCTTATAAACCCGCTTCGCGACATCTAAGGTAGCGTTGACACCAGCCGTGGTGTTATCCCTGTAGTTCAGATCGTAGATGAACTTCGTTCCTTTGGGGCTTGTTTGGAATGCTTCGAACCATTTCGGGCCTATTAATGAGAGTGAAGGCTGGTCTGTGTTCGCCCCAGTGAGCCCAACGTTCGTTGACCCGTTCCAGAAATTCTCGACTGCGAGCTCCTGAGATGCGTTGAAGATTGCTACGTTTGCAGTTGAGCCTCCGCCTCGGATGACGACGTTCTTGCCCGACCTTTGCAGGAGGTTGGAGAGCAGGTTGTAGGATAGTGTATTGGGATGACTGAGGTCATTTTCAATACAGTGAGTCCACCATATACGGAAAGGGAGGGGAACGGAGAAGAGAGCTTTTTACCTCAGGTTCCCGAAGTAATCAGCCATGTATGAGAACTCTATTGACAAACTTTGAAACGACCCATCGATACCTCGTTGGTGAGAGTAAAGTCGCGTCGGTACATTGAGCTCGAAAGTTCTTACGGGATCTGTTGGGGGGCCTGCGAGTGCGGTGTACGCCGTAAAGAGGACAGCGACGGTCGTTCTCAACACCATCATGATTAATCGACCATTAACAACCTTGAAGTGGGCAATTGTACGGCCATGATGAACAGTCCATGGTCACCTCACGGTCCATGGACTGGTCATATACAAGGACTCACCTAAGGTAATCACGATATGTCTTCGATGCTTCGGTTAGAGATGTTGTTGATCGGTTCGTGATACACCGAGATCAGCTTCCCCAGGTTATGGGTTCTCCGGGCCAAGACTCCGATCTGGGGTTTGAGTACCGGCACACGTGGCTGCTTTCCAGGTTCATACACGCAATATTTATTTTAATTCGCCAAATCGCCATGCATTTTTATTCACCGCAAGTCCTAATGCCTTCATTGTATGAGTACATCTCTTGCAGCATACGAGCATGGCATGTGCCGCTGCAAGCTACCGTGTTGCGCATCTATCCATTCGCAGATGAGCTGTGTATAGTTTACATGAAAGGAGGCAGCTTGAAAGGGTAGCCTCCGTTCTTTACGCGGAAGACAGACATCAAGTAACTGTACATGACGATCAGAACGATGCCGAAACCAATGACCATGAACTGCTGCAAGTGGGAATCCTGGACTCGAGGTGCTTTGACGGCCAGAGAGATGGTAGCGAAGGCCAGAATGCCATCTGTGGAGTAGTCAGCAGTGAACAGGGTCTGAAGCAAGAAAAGATACTGACAGATGCAGGCAACGATCTGGGTCTCCAGGCCGTACTGGTTCTGGAACCCGCCGGCGAAGTAGCTGATACCACCGTGACCATCTCCGGCGACGTAAGGGACGCGACGAATCTGGTTGAACATGTGGCCGCTAACGAACATCACGATGAGGACCAAGCTGATAATAGCCCAGACGTTACGGGACTGGATGAAGGGCAACATGTAGGGCCACAGTTTCAAGATGACGCCGGCAGCACCTAGGAAACTGACGACGGAGACAACCCAACGGAAGTAGTTGATTGGGCGGTAGACAGGCGGGTGAGGTCGGTCGGGCAGCTGACGAACTAGCCAGTTTCTGATCTCATCGGCAGTCAAAGAACTAGAACGAAGTCAGTGTGAGAGGCCGTGCGAGATCTAGAGAAACTAAGATGCGCGTACCCGGCGGAGAAATCGTATCGAATAGGATCGGGGTTGGCGACAGCGTGTTCACCAGTGGTGGGAGCAAAAAGCAGCAGGGTCGGGGCAGACTGGAGGCCAAGCTGGAAGGAGCGCAGCGTGATCAGTATGAAATTGATTGAGGCTTCTGAATGAGGTAGAGTATATTGAGGTGCGCTGCTGTCGAGTACTCACAGACATGAAGGTCTCTCTACCCTCGGAGAAGTCGAGAGTGCTGAGGATCAGTCTGGACTCGCCCTTCTTGTCGCCTTTGGTGTAGCTCTTGCCCAGCACATCCCATTCGGGCTGGAACGCAGTGCAGAGCTGGCATCCGTACTTGGTGTCAAGAGCCGTCAGAAGAACAGCGACCGAGTAGTCTCGCGGGGCCTTGGTAAGCTTTCGGTAGGAAGAGTCGGCGAGCTTGATAGGTGAAGAAGACAGGGCCTTCTTGTGGAAATCCTGGAATCTATCGGCAGACGACGGTTTGGCGGCGAGGGATCCCAGAGGCAGGGCGGCCAAAGAGAGGAGGGCAGTTAACCAGCGCATCTTAACGATGAGGCCAGGGCCGATAGAAAGAACGACTGGAGAAACAGACAGGTTAGAGGGATCAAAACACAAAGATACCTGTATTTATTCGATGTAAAACCAAGATATGCACGAATTCACAAACCTGTTCGGGAACTCTATCTGGTTTCGCCCCAATGGCTTGAAGTAGAGAGTGGAAGATGGTACGAAGCTTCCACAGTGAAGCTCGCCGCAGGTGCTGGTGATGCTCGCAGTGGGCGGCGACACTTGTCCTCAAAAGTGCCAATTGGGAGCTTCGAGGTGCGTTTCGAGGTGTGGCTTGCTGGGCTGCGTCAGCGACGGCAATCCCCTAGAACGCTTCTAACTCAAGCCACAGTTGAGGGGCCACCCGACGGCAGGTCTTGGCGGCCCGCTCAAGTCGATCACAGCTCTAGACCAAACTTGGCACTTTGTTGACTTCCTGGCTCGCCGTGTCTCCACAAACACCGAGTCTCAGCTCACATCCCTCATCGCCAACCCGCATTGGAGTCTTATTGGTTATCAAGGTGAGCAAGGGAGCAATTGATACCTACTCTTCAATTGCGAAGATTCCAACTTGTCATTTGTTTCTTCGATCAACATTTTCGTTTTCTCTTTCCACAAGCTACAACACCAATCCGTCCAGGCCAAGTAAACAGACGCGTGCCGGCTATGATGCGTCGGACCGCAAAGGCCACTATGGCCCGCCATCAACGGGACGACGTGGGTGAGGAAAAGGTAATAACCAGTCACTAATGTAGAATTTGTAGCCCAACTGTTTACTGACCGTATATGTCAATCTAGCGTACACAGTCGCTTCATGAACTCGAGTTGAAGCACCACAAGTCAGCTGCCGAGGGTGATCTTCTGGTCAAGGATGAAGATGTCCGCCGACTGCGTGTTCGCATCTTGTTACTTAAGGACGAGAACACTACGCTACGAGACGAGGTCGAGATGAACAGTAGCAACAACACAACACTCACAACCCAATGCAACAACCTCAAGGCCGAGATCGAGGCCAAGATGGACGCGGTTCGCCTGCAGGAAAAGCAACTGCGAAAACAGGAACGAGAGTATACAAACCTCAAGGTAAGAAGCCGGCAGAGAACTTATACTCCACCAAGTCACAAAGTGTTGAGTAGAGACTGACTTACACCTTATCAAAGGCCGAGCTCCAGTCCATGAATAACGTAAACGAGAATTCCGCCAATGTCCTCGCCGAGAAACTCGCCCTCGGTCGCGAACTATCCATCCTGAAGCCCGAGCTTGAACACCTCCGATCCCAGGTCAACCACCAGCAAGCCACCCTCGCTGAGAAGCTAGCACTGGAGCGTCAGGTTACCACCCTCGAGGTCGAATTGGCCAACGAGAAGAAGGCCACACGCCGCGCAATGCAAAGCCGCGAAAGTAACGACCGAGTCGAGGATGACCTCCGCAAGAAGCTCCGAGAGATCGAGAAGAAGTTGACGGCCGAGACAGCGGCGCGGGAGAGACTCGAAGATCAGCTCGAGCAAAGCAAACGAACCCATGAGATGGCCCTACAGGACCAAGACAGCACCCGAGAGCTCGAAGCGGACCTCCGAAAGAAGCTTCAAGAGGCACAGCGCCAACTGAGAGAGGAGAAGGAACAGAAGCAGAGGATCCACGAGGACCTACAGAGTGCTAAGCGTGCCTTTGATAAAAAGGCCCAGCAGGCTCAGGCCAACACAGCTTCCGAAGACGAACTTCGGGCTCAGTTACAAGAGTCCGAAACGAAGTTCGCTATCCTCCAGAAGAAATATTCCCATCTTGAGCAGGAGCATGAGATCATGGCGGCCGAAGTGGAAACCCGCAACGAACAATTCGAGAAGAGAGTTGTCAAGATGAAGACAAAGTACCGAGAGGTTCAGGAGGAGCTAAAGAAGTGTCAGAGCGATCTGCTTAAAGCCCAGCAGCAACAAGTCCGTGCTGCCAAGGCCGAAGACACGAAGAAGGATGTCGCCAAAACAGCGGCTTTCCGTAAGAGAAAAGCCCAGGAGATGGCAGGCGGCGACTTCACCAACATTGAGATCCAAACTCCCAGTGCCGAAGACGCAACGAGAGGACGAAAGGCCAAGAAACCAACTTTCGAGCCCAAGGTCGTTGAGAAGTCCACTTTCTCCATCACCCCTTTCCTCAACCGATCAAAGGATGCAAGCGACGAGGCGTCAAAGATGGACGAGCTGGAGGACTCCATCCTCGGCCCCCAGTCCGCATCCTCACGCTCCACGCGCTCGCCAGCGGAGCAACCTGCGCCATCCGAGGTGGCAGAACCCTCAGAGCCGGAACCTGCCAAAGCCGCGCCTGTCGAAATGGAGGAACCCAAAGTGGTTCAAAAATCTCGTGGTAGACCGAAGAAAGTCCTTGGGGATGCCCCTTCGGCCAAACAAAATGCAATTCCTAAGGATACCACAAAGAAAGTCCTGAAGCAGAAGAAGAACGTCGACAAGGTCGAGAGCGAGGCACCACAACCCCAGAACGAGACTGCCGAAAAAACAATGACTGTCAGATTCAATGACTCAGTTCAGCACGAGGACAGTAATGCCTCGAGCTTGAATGAAGAGCCAAAGAAGAGGAAGCGCAAGGTTCTTGGCTCAACCAAGACCCTGTTCGACGAGGACGATGGAGAAGTCCCGGCTGCCCGTAAACCGGTGGCCAAGGTACCCCTTGGAGCTAAGCGAGTTGTTAGCAAAGCACCGCTTGGTGGTGCTCAACGCAATGCCTTTGCCGGTACTGCTTCGTTCTCACCGTTGAAGCGAGACCGTCGTGGTGTTGGTGCGAGTTTTCTCGCATAGGAGAGGATTATGATTTGATGATGGCGTTGTTGGTATTGCATTGATATGGCGTTTGTGTGCGTATGCATATGTTTTTGTTAGGTGGTGCTTGGTCGGCTTGTTGGAGTTACTGAGGTTTGGCTTGCTTTGCTTTGCAACTGTATAGGTATAGACACGGAACAAGGGGAGGACTGGCTTGGTCCCGGTAATAGCAAATGTGCCATCAAGTTATTCCAATTACTCAAGTTCAGACTGTCGGGTACGTGTCCAGAGTACTCTAGCAATGTGGTTGGGTTCTCGTAAAGCTAAGCTACCTAAGTATTACATGGTGAACTAAATTAAAAAGCAGGATATGAACACCGAGACGCCTCATGAGCTGGCCCTAATGCCTTGCCGAGTGGCGCTGTGCAATCAGTTTTGATTCCATCATGGCAGGCCATATCTCATACCACTACCGAGGTTAAATAAGGTATAGTAAAACGGTCAGGAGTACGCCGTATAGGGGAGGCTCGAAGCCCATACGCGACATCATCGCAACGAAAATAAGCACATCAAACGGAGACACAAGTCACTTCATGTAGAGGTGATGGCTAGATAAGAAAAAGGAGAAACTAGGCTTGGTGTTTTCAGCAAAGATATTTTAGTTTTTGTATAGACTCACTTACGTGCTTCATCTCCTTGTCATCTACAGGGCGATCGGGACTTGTTTCGTCATGCCATCCCTACATTTCGAAAGCAAAGCTACTTCTCGTTCTTCAAGTTTATAGCTACCTGTATGACCCTTTCTTTTTTCCTGGCTACACAATCTAGTCTATGACCATGTCGGTCATGGTATCGGTGATGAGTACCTGAAAAGCTCAATGCACGATTCCACTCCTTATCAGCAACGGAGTCTTATGGCTTCATAAAGAGAGAATCGTTGCGTTGGGCTTTGCGATTCACACTTTCGTCAAAGTCACAGACGAGAAAAACAGAGGGACGAGCTTGTCAGGACCAAGAGGAAGTGAATTTTCGACTAATAATACAACATTGATCAATGAGACTGTACGATAGTAATCTAAATTATCTTCCAAGCGGTCTCTTACTAGTATCTAAACCTGCCTTTGCGCCGACCAGGAAAAGAATAATATGGCATTCCAGAAAGGGTTAAACCATGGCTGACAAGAGCTCTCGCTACAATCATCGCACGCTCACCAGTCGCTTGGTATCCCTTTGCGCTTCATCCATAATTTGTTTAATCCGAGAATTTGCAATTGTTCGTCTTGGTGTGTCATCGGCGCGAAGCTCGATGTATTGTAAACAGTCATGGTGTTGTTCCCTTCCGCGTGTGTAATGATACTTGGATTGCCTAGTCCTGGACTTCATGCAGACCAGAATTGAACTCAATCTTCTGACAAGGGAACCATCTCACTGAGTTCGTCCAATGACCAGATCTGCCAAGGCCGACTCCATTCAACGTTCTTGCTTAATCGACGGATTATCCCCATTCCGTGCCCAGCCTTGGTATATGTAAGATGGCGATCAATACCAGATGTGCCACCTCTCGGAATCCCATTCCGAGAGCAGCTGAGCCACGCGCACACCGTTGCCCTTACACATCACAACACATCTCCTCATCGCCAGTTCAGGTGCACACGTGACTGAGGCGTCCAAAAGGTCGAGCTCCGAACCAAGCCTTTAGCCGGGCTCTTTGATTGGTGGTTGCCAACTACATGTCTCTCTCGGCTAAACAAGGGCGAGTGAGCGACGATCTTTAACTAAGTAGATGTCTCGACTGTTTCAAATAACGTGGAATTTAGCCAAACAAGGCTGCCATTTGGTGTTATATACTTTTCAACGTCGATGTTGGCTCCACAGCCACTCGGTTCACTCCGCAAAGGTGTTCCAGAAGGAGAATCAATATATCGTATAGCACTTGGCAAAATCCGGGGCCGTTCTTGGCATCGTAAACGCCACTTTGAGAGCGGTGTCTCAGGCTTTCCAAGACAGTATGTTCAAGCTGAATTTATGCTCTTGATGACTCAAACACGGCATGGCTTGAAGCTGCCCAGCTCAGGTTTTGTCGAAACTCCACCTGTGCTACTTAGATCATAGTGAGTAGACAATGACTGAAACCTATCCAGGGCTACAAAATGTCTTTCTATTAGGAAAGGAGGCACCGAAGCACCTGTTCACAGGGTTCGGTAACACCGCATAGTCGACAAGACAAGATTGATTAATCTGTTCAGGCGATCTATCCCCCACACAGGGCGAGTAGGCCCGAACGGCTGGCCATGCAGAAGTCGATGGCAAATCACTCTCCTATATGGAATTGGAGAAGCTGTAGAGTCCAGACTATTCAACATATTGACGGCCCCCCAAGTTCCCGTCTCGATTTCTCCGTGGTGGTATTGCTTACGGAAGTCTTTGTACGGAGTCTAAGTGCCGAGTCTATCCCTATTCACGGGCCTGGTTCCTGATTACCATCTTGATCAATGTTGATCGTGGCAATAATTACGTTATCTTGTACCATGTCGGATCTGGCACCTTTGGGATGATATAAGAGAAAGTCTGTGACGCTCTCTGCCTGTTCTTTTGACTCCCACTCAACCCTCTCGCCTTTGCAGACAAGAAGATTCACACCAGGGTCGAAGTCAAAATGAAGATGCAGATCGAAACTCTTATGGCGATGTTCGCCATTGGTGCCATCGCCGCACCTTCGGTACAGCCTCGTCAGTCATCGGCCGCTTGCACATCGGCCGTCACACTCGATGCCAGCACCAACGTCTTCGCTACCTACACGCTTCACGCAAATACGTTCTACCGCAGCGAAGTAAACGCGGCTGTGGAGGCGATTACCGATGCTAGCCTCAAGGAAGCAGCTGCCAAGGTAGCTGATGTTGGCAGCTTTCTCTGGCTGTAAGTTCTTGACCTCGTGTTGGAGGGTGATTCGGCGTCTGATCCAGAATGTAGCGATACGATTGAAAACATCGCGAAGTTCGATGACGCGGTATCCGATCTCCCTTGCGACCACATCTTGGGTCTTGTGATCTACGATTTGCCCGGTCGTGATTGTGCCGCCAAAGCGTCGAACGGCGAACTCGCGTACACAGACATTGACAGATACAAGACGGAGTACATTGACCGTAAGTCAAGTTTGCCCTCAAGGAACTTTCAAAGAACAAGCTGTTGACTCCGCCCGTCTAGCCATCGTCGCGAAGATCAACGCCAACCCCAACTCAGCCTTCGCTCTCATCATCGAGCCTGACTCGCTTCCCAACCTCGTCACCAACGCGGATCTCACCACATGCCAGAACAGCAAGAGTGCTTACGAGGAGGGTGTCGCCTACGCTCTCAAGAGCCTCAACCTTCCCAACGTTGTCATGTATGTCGATGCTGGCCACGGTGGCTGGCTGGGCTGGGACGCCAACCTTACACCCGGCGCTGAGGAACTCGCCAAGGTCTACAAGAACGCCGGCAGCCCCAAGCAAGTCCGTGGTTTCTCCACCAACATCGCTGGTTGGAACTCTTTGTACGTCTCCAGATGAAACAACGAGGGGAGGAAGAAGGAAGACTGACATTTGGAATATTAGCGACCAATCCCCCGGCGAGTTCTCCACCGCCTCTGATGCGCAGTACAACTCGTGCCAGAACGAGAAGACGTACATCTCGAAATTCGGCGCGGCCCTCAAGACGGCGGGCCACCCAAGCTACGCCATTATGGACACAGGCCGCAACGGTGTGACTGGTCTCCGTGACGCGTGGGGAGACTGGTGCAACGTTGACGGCGCTGGTTTCGGCGTCCGCTCGACCGGCGACACTGGCGATGCCAACACGGACGCCTTCGTCTGGGGCAAGCCCGGTGGTGAGTCGGATGGTACTAGCGACACCACCGCGACGCGCTACGATTCGTTCTGCGGCAACGCCGACGCCTTCAAGCCTTCTCCCGAGGCCGGTCAATGGAACCAAGCGTACTTTGAGATGCTGCTCCAGAACGCGAATCCCGCTTTCTAAGTCACAAAATGTACTCGCTCATCGATGGAACTGCGTTTGGTTGTATAATGTAGATAGCTTCTCAAGTATATACAAATGAAATGGACGGGTCACTCACTGTATTCGCTGTGCGTCAACACAGTCTCAGATGTGGTCTCCAGGCGTGATTACTCCGATGAATACCTGCTGTGCTGCTGTGCTGCTGTGACGCGTCCGTCTCTTAACGGTGCTGACGACTTCACCGAACCTTTTCGGATGTCGGCCATCTCAGCGCCCAGTCCGCGCCATTCCGGGATATTATTTCGATTTTCTACAGAATTGCCCTCATGGTCATCCTCAACCATAGGAACTCCGACTAGTAAGATAAAGATAAAATCTTTCACGTTCTGTTGTCATGCGTCAATTGGCCGGAGATAAAGCTCACATTGTGTGCATGCAGCATTTCGGGAGCACTTTCCTAGGGACCTCCACCCGTCAGCGCAATTTGCTAACATTCACTCAAGATTGACAGTCGCAGACATTCAGAGCCGCTTCCGCATCTTCAGATTTACACAAATTTCGAGAGTCTAAACGTCGGTATGCGCTGACTAAGCATCGTTCGATGAACGCCCGATTCGGGGATCAGAAAAAATGTATCCGCAGCTTTGCGGCTCCAGCGCTTCACACCTTTTATCTCTGAGGAGCAATAAGCCCAACGTCTCTCCTTTGCTCAGCGCAACACCTTGAGCTATACTAGTCCCTGCGAATCAATCATCAGCCCTATTAATATCGATGCAACTTATCAGGAGAGGCGATCGCCCAGCATGTTTAGAGACCATGTTGTGAAATACCCTCGAGACCATGCTTCGAGGTTCCTCGCCCGCCTCCAACACTTCACATGGGCCAACTTCACATTTCCCATGGCGACGGGGGGCTTGGCCCTGTTGCTGGCTGAGCAGACACAAGGCTTCACTTTCCCCGGGCTACAGACGATTGGCAAGACCGTTTATATCTTCGATCTTGTCATCTTTACCCTGGTTTCTTGCGCCATAACCTACCGCTTCCTCAAATTTCCAGGCACATTGACGACTTCAGTCACGCATCCTACTGAGGGCTTGTTCTTAGGAACGTCGACCCTTAGTCTGGCTTCCATCATTGCTGGAATCGCACGATACGGTATCCCATCCTGCGGGCCTTGGCTCGTCGTCGTCTATCGAATATTATTTTGGATATACTTTGCTGTAACATTTATCATCGGTGTCGGCCAGTATTCACTGCTGTTTACGTCGCCGCAACTCAAGATCCAAGACATGACGCCGGCATGGGACTTACCCATCTTCCCATTCATGCTGTCAGGCACAATCGCAGCAGCCGGTGCCGGCTACCAGCCTCCGTGGCACGCAGCGCCTATCATATTTGCCGGCCTCACTGCTCAGGGCCTTGGCATGTTGGTTTCTATCTTCATGTATGCTAGCTATGTACGACGCATGATTCAATATGGCTTTCCTGCGCCGAATTCTCGGCCTGGAATGTTCATCGCTGTTGGGCCCCCATCTTTCACGAGTCTTGCGATCATGGGGCTATCCAATGACTTCCCGAGATACTATAATTGGTTTGGAAGCGACGAAATCACGATACAGATTCTCCGTGTTCTTGCCTTGGTAGGGGACCTTTTCTTCCTCTCAATACTTGAAGGCAACGACGAAATCTGACTACAGCTTTTAGGTGACGAGCGTCTTCATCTGGTCTTTGAGTTTATGGTTCTTCTGCATCGCCGCCATAGCTAACTTAGCTGTTCGAAAGCAGCTCACGTTTCATCTCAACTGGTACGCCTTCATCTTTCCCAACGTCGGATTTACGATTACAGTCATCTCTGTTGGGAAGACGTTGGACAGTCCTGGAGTCATGGGCGTTGGCAGCGGAATGACTATACTCCTCGTTGTTGGCTGGCTGTTGATTGTCGCAAATCACATCAGAGCTGTTGGGAGAGGCGATATCATGGCACCTGGCAAAGATGAAGACTTTTATGTCGACGAGAAGGATCATGATCATGTCAAGAGGAACGATGAGGCTGGAAATGTGGTGAAAATGGCATAAGCTATTAATGCATAATTGTATATTCACCAACTCTTGGAATTATGCAGTAACTAATTTGACTAGTTTCTTGGGTCATGATCAGAGCTTTGCACGCTTTGCTATTCGTGGGTCTATGCTCCTTATCATGTCTCATACCTGCTTGCTTCCTTGGTATATTGGGGTGGCCGTACCTTATTACACGGGTAGTTTACTGAAGGACATGCTATATAAGACATCTATACTAGCCGGCCATGGACAAGTAAGTGCTGCGCTAACTTCTTGAATACAAATCATTTCGCTAAGCCAGCCGACCCAGCAATAATCGATTCTAGATGTAGTCCATGGCTCAGTCCTATGTATTGTTTATGAGCTATTTGAAACTCCTGTTCAGGCTCGCCAGTCGTGATAATTAGCAGTTCATTAAGAAAACTATGGATGTTTGGATATGTGAAGAAAATAGAAAGAGGAGAAGAACATGACCTAGGTATCTATCCGAACTTCGACCGTAAAACTGGCCCGGGGAGTCATTCAAGACGTACACCAAGCGATTGGCAAAAATACGATTATACAGTCACAGGCTTTGTAACATACGATGAGCGCAGAGAACAGTGGTATATAAGTTCTGTAGTGCGCAGATCAAATCTAAAAGGCGCGTGCTATCTGTTACGAAACTCCTCCAGCCGCGGTTTATGCCGATGCCGTCGTCATCTATCAAAGGTAGCCTTGTTTAACGGTCAACCGGATCGTTTCCGGTGCAATGTCAATTCCCAATTAAAAAATATTGCTGGAACCCTGAGCAGAGGCCCTGTGGTGGTCAAGGCGGCATACTTGTTGACGTTAGATAAGTACGCTTCTGTGTTATATTTCCCGAGGTCTTTATGCTTGGAAATATCTGTTTCAGGGTCCTGGTCATTCTTTGGTCGGGGTACAGGTGCTCAGTTGGTAACGGCTGAAGGTAGGAAGTCGGTTATCGGGAGCTTGTCCTATATTTCGCAAAATCTACAATGTGCAAGTATCTTCGTAGAACTGGAGACAAATAGGGGCTGACGGGCTCTTGACCCGATACGGTACCGAGGACGGTGAAAGTTCACCAATATTGTAAAGTTTGGTTAGCAGATTCCTCATGTTCGGAGTTGACAAGTCTCGCCAGTGCCCCTTCAGGACAAACCAGGCGAGTCGGTTATCCTTCGTCAGAATCACGGGACAAGTGGGGAATTGCGAATAATGGACAGTACACAGTACATAGGAATGAGACTGCTATACGTTAGCTTGATGCTACGCATACTGTATGCAAATCACCATGTTCCCCTTGGCGGTGTGATGTATGTCTACGTGTAGGTAAATAGGCGATTAAAAGAATGAATGACACACCTCCTCACCTAGCCTAGTGGCCAGTCTACTATCACCAGCATATCAGAACATTATCCCGTCAAATGGATATCTTCTATTGAGAATTAAGTTTTCCTATCTGTTTGTGATTATTGAAATGTCTGTTAATCGTTCGGGAGATTATCAGAGGAGACTTCGTTGTATTAATCGCTGTTATGACGAGTGGTATTCGGTCGTGCCGTTTAATTTGACTCTTGCTTGCTGGGATCCTTGTCTGGCACCAAGACGCGAACATGGTACACAAAGAGGAGAACTTGCTGTCCCGATGATATGGCGCAGACCTATCCCGGTCTATGTTTTTGTGCAAGTCAAGAAGACATTGCGTTGGCTTCTGAGGCACTCCCGAAACCATCTCGTGGTTATCTCCGTTCTGTAAATTTCAAAAGTCCGGTTGTCGATGATATGGATCAATAGCTGACGGAAGACCGGGATCCCAACCAGAACCCGACCAAGCAACAAGGCGGGCAAGGGTAGTGTTTGGGGCTTGGGCTCTCCATGGGATGGATTTCGATAGCTCACGCACATGCCTCAGAGATGCCTCTCTCTAGCTTCGAATGATTCTTGCCTCAGTTATCGTTCTGTTGTATCATAGTTTTGATGTCTAGCTCGATCACAACTGTTTTTAAATGTATCTACCTTCGCCGATGGGTATACAGTAGACGCCAGTGTAGCCGATGCCATCTTCGCTGATTTCTCCCTGTCCTATGCAGACTCCTAGGATATAACTACCGTACGTGTCTACCTTAGCCGGTACAGCGGATAGCTGATATCATATTGTTCATGTTGAGGATTAGACCATGTTCGTGAGCCTTGACCGACCAGGTCATGAAGAGATTAGATAGTATACTATACTTACCTGAATGCCTATCAATATTTGCAACATATCCCTACATAGAAGGTAGACACTATTGGTTTCTACACAGCCCGATTCATGTCCGGATAGTGAATGAGCGATTGATCGATTAGTGATGCAAACTACAAACAGAATCTTATACGTCTTACACGGTTAAATCTGATGGCCGTGCAATTCATTTTCGTGGACTGCTTGAGTGAGTAGCTTGCAAAAATGGTGCTGGGAAGCGAGTATTTAGAGAAAACGCTCTAGAAAAACGTCCGGATGAATGCGAGCAACTTCGCGAAATAAGTCGAGGCACAGCATTTCTCGCACGTCGATCATTGGACTATCTAAGTCTTCATCACTCAAGGCTATCATTCCAAGTTAATGCCCACAATGACGCGGGTATTTATATTGAAACGCTTGGGCACATATCTTGCCTATTGAATAACAATACAAAATTTCTTTGGGTATCGGTCCTAGGAAAAGACACAAATGAGATTGACTCAGTATGTCTCGATGTGATTTACAATTAGGTACTTTCCTCATGTTCTACAAAACTGCATGGATTCAAATCCACATCCTGTTCCTTTCTATATTTGGCCAGATGCGAGCGAACAGTACTTAGATGCCACTAGACTCGCGAGCTTTGTACGGATTAAGAATTTGACGCTTTTCCGAACTCCTGTCCCCATTTTGTCGTAAAAAAAACACATTTCGATCGAGTTGCTCTTATGAGCCTTGGTCAAAGAGTTGGACCATGATCAAAGAGATTCCAATGAGGGGTCTGCTTGTTTCTGGATCGAGGATTGTTGTGTTATTTCGGATCGTACGAGAATGATATTCTGGGGCATCGGTTTCTTGGAATGGGTCCCTTTTCCAATGCCAACAGATGGTAAAGCAATGTCATCGTTCTCCCCCGACCTTGTGCTGTCGTCTCCGAACCGGACGTAACTATTCCCCACGCGACTAGTTTTCGAATTGGCATACCATGTGCCACTGCCCGAGGCGTTGGTCGAGTCTTTCCCGGTGATTTTCGCTTTCGCTCGGCGATACAATGGTCGAAGGCTGGGGAGGCAAGCTGAAACAATGCCAAATGCAGGTTCAACTGATGACAAAAGGAAGACGTTGGCTTGAACCCATGTAATATCGACGGCCTGGGTGAAAACGACGAAGGCCCATATACGGACGGCGCTGACGACGCAAACACTATAGGCGCGATTAGAATGATCTCGGGATGAAGACTCGTATTCAGTACTACTTACAGGCCTCCAAGGAGCATGACGAACAAAACACCAAGTTTTCTGTTAGTGGGCATCTGAAGAGCCAAGATCTCGGGAATCGGGACGATTAGGACCAAAACGTCGGCTACTAAGTTCAGCGCCGTCAAACTCTACGTAATATTAGCGGCCTGCCTCTCAAATGCTCATTTCATCTTCGTCCGAGGCGACATTAGACCTTTCAGGAGAGTTCACGTGGATCGATGGGTAGGTACGATATGAATCATACCGCGTTGATCGTGAGGAGCAGGGTCAGGAAGCAATAAAGGGGGATGCGTGCGAGTCAAGAGGCTTACCAAGAACGAGGAGTTTATGTCGACACAATGACCTTCCTCGCCAAGAAACTGTGTCCAGAAATAACGGGTTGGCATGCATAGACCAGCTGCGACACCCCAGATCGAGATGAGATATCCAGTCGCAAAGAAAGCAGCGAAGCCCAGGCGTATGTGGAATCCTTTCGAGCCTCTCTCGAATAAACGGTAATAGAACAGCAAGATCGATATCTTTGTGAACGAAACGCTACCTGCGTAAATGAATGTATACGCGTATAAGTACTGCAGTGCGTTAGCGATTCCGATTCTTCGACCAGTCTTCCTAGTGCGCGCGTACTTCAAAGACATTGGCTACATCTTGGGGATGAAGAGCCCATACGTGCTGTCCAGCGCCCGCGTTGGCTCCTAGAATGGTGATAACGAGAGTACCGATCGTAAAAATCTACTCGAGTGTGAGTAAAGTGCCATTTAATGATAAAAGACTCGACGATTTGCACGCACGAGAGCAACAATCATCAACCAATCGTCCGCCATCATGCCGAACCGCTGGAAGTTCCGTGCCCATATTCTTAAACCCAAGGCGAGCGTCGCGAAACCTGCTGAGACGAGAGCCACGGCGATAATTGCTGTCGCTTGATTTTCCTTCAGGTCCAAGCCTGCTGGAGGAGGGCCAAAGGCCGCCAGAATTATAGGATCGATTTCGGCCGCCATTGAGCCCAGCGGACGCTCTAGGGAAGAATGAGGTGTAGCTGATGAGCAACTCGAAAGGTCGACACCTTGAATAACACAACGAAACACAAACTATTTAGGATCGAGGGCCCACGGCAACAGTCAAGTGCTCAAGTAGTAGCATCTATGAATTCATTATGTAGAAGGCTCTTTTCAGTTTGAAATGAGATGAATATGGAAAAGGCTTAGAATATTCGCGGAAGCAGATTCTCTTTTGAGATCCGTGGTATTAAAGGTTTCGGCAAGTAAGCACATAGGAGTAAGTATCGAAGACCTGGAAGATACGGTTGATATCAATGCACCGCGGGATATTACGGTTCAAGACGACGATAGCACCAGGTGCGAATACCTGCCGAGAGAGCAGTACAACATCCATGCTTCGACAAGCCAGGAGTCCTCCAAGGGGGCCCTGTCCCGAATCATCGCAACGGCTTGCCTTTTATGTTTAGTATTGAGTGATCGTCCTCGTCGAATCCTACACGCGTATGCTAGCAAGGCTCCCTTAACACAGTACGATCCTGATATACGGCTTGGCTTTCCAGGAGAAACGCTTCCGATGGAACGGCTTGACTGTTAATGGGTACTCGTACGTGTACTCGCACTCTCGTATTCACTCAACACAACTCGATGCACATCTACATACTTTCACAACCTATGTCAACACCATGCTCAAAGTCTGTGCGGTCACGATCTTGGATTCCTGTCGGCACTTCGATACCCTGTTACGGCCCCAGTAGTTCACCAGGGTTCTGGATAGTAGCACTATGCAACATCTCTCTAGGACGGTGCCGGATTGAGCGTGCTTTGCGAGCACCATCGATCTAATCAAGGTAGATGCATTAGGCAGATAAGATCCATCATATTCGTACAGTATATGCCTGTATAAGAAGCGGATATGACAGAGTTCTGCAGCACACGTGCCCAGATTTGCCCAGATCTATGTGTGACCGAACGAATCCTCTGGAACTGTTGTGTCGGGTGCTGCACGACACGCGGCAACTCTGACACAACTCTTTTGAGACTCTCCAGCAACAAGAATTTAATAGTGTTTGACGATGCTGACGGAGAGCTATGCATATATACATACGTCAAACATGTGCCAGGTCCGAACGATAAGACCGCCGCATTCATACTGGTGATTTTCGGAATCGCGCTACTTCGTAATGGACTTCCATCCGTAGGAAGCCATTCCGCGCAGATTGTAATTCCATAATCCATTGTCAATCAAGGGTATGAAGGATACAACTACATATATTATCGTACACTCGATATACTCATTTCAATTCCAATCATAGGACACCCCTTGTAACAATGCTGTTCTTGAACAGCGATGACTGCAGTACGACGTAGCCCACACGGAGCAGCACGTGCACAGACATACTATACTATTGTACGCGCAGCGTAGTCTATTCTGACGTGTATTTCGAGCAAGCACATCTCAATCTGTATCTACGGTACATTCATCTACGTTACGTGAGCAAACATAGTAGAGTGCCCGCCATAAGGGGAGGGCTTGTGTGGCCGGAAGCACTAGTCGACTTTCCTAGATCCTACGGCTAAAGCGAATTTCGTTAGAGCCTCTTACATAGGAAGGACAGTTCTGCAGGTCAGTAGAGCCATACTGTACGGATTAGCCTGTAGACAACCGGAGAGAATAGGCAGTATTCTCAGAGTTACTCAATACAATTTTGTCCTTTGCAAGATGACTTATATAGTCGAAATCCATCAACGCCGCGTGAACCCATACCGATTTGTAATAGACTACTCGGCCCGCAGTATCGCTTTACAAACTAACAAGGCGTCTGCCGAACGTTGGATGTTCGGCACGACTCCCCCAGCGCTAATATCCACTATGGTAGAGTAGCGCAGAAGACAGATAGGTAGTTGCTGGTAGGATTTTGCTTATCTAACCTAACTTGACCTTTTTGCCGAATTGCCACAGCGCAAAGACTAACAGACGTTCGACAGATGTCCCGTAACTCAGTGTCGAGGCGACTATCAGATTCTGCTACTCATATAGACGCGGACCAGATGTATCTCGGAACGAGATGGAACGAACTAAGTGCATGGTTGCAATTTACCAAGAGCCCGTCTTTCCATGTCTCTCATTAGAGTCGATTGGAATTTGGCAGGGCCACTAGTCACGACGGACCGTGGAACGGAAAGACTTAGTTGTAGCGCAATCCTTAGTGCTGACAATTACTGCAAGGTATTTCTTGATGCGAACACTGTACTGCTGCATCAAATTATACAGTACATCATATTCGGCGCGCCTCTGCGCCAGGACGTGTTCGTGAGCGGTTTGACTTAGTCGCCGATGTATGAGACATGCCCTAGCGCCGCCATCGCTATCCCTGAACCTGGAAACACACCCTGTTCTTCATTACAGTCTCACCTTACTGTGCATGACGACTTGGGTGCCGCCCCTTGTCACCATTGCTAGCGTACCTAACAGTGGATTTGTGGTGTCCTGCTCGCCTGCTTGGCAACAGTTGTCTCGAGTCTCGACTTTGGATTGTGTCTGTTGCATAAACGGACTCAACCCCCGCGATACCCGCAATGTCTTCACCTACGATTTGGGGAATGATCTGCAGAGACGGAACTGAATTTGATATGTAGTGGAATCTGTAACCGTTTAACCGCAAGCCATTGGGGACACTGACTCTTTTATTATTATTATATTTCTACGAAATCTTATCTCAGCGTTACGGTCACTTTTCACACGTGGTGCGAGTAGAAACATGAAACATGTCGTCGGGCTGCAACCGATTGCAATCCAACGTTGTGCACGAATCACACCCCAACTCAACACACCACGCCACGCCGATTCCAAGGTACCGAGATGCCAGATCTACTGTTTTGCCAGGATCCTCGTACATGGCCATGACCGGGGATAAGTGTCTTAGTGCAGGAAGCACTGCATGAAAGTTGCAGAAGCCCCTCTGTGAGCATTTCATACACCGCATTGATACCAAGGCTGGTACTCAACTGGAGAAATTCCAGCGCGGCAGTTGGGCCTTTGTCATTGTGCTTGTATGTGATTGGCAGTCAAGGATACACTTGGCATGCTTGAGAGCAGATAGGGAAGGGGGTGTGATCGTTCCAGTACCCCATTCAGGGGTCCAATACCCAGAAACGCCTTTGGCAGGCCAAAAATCGGTGAGACTCTTCATTCACAGATGCCTCACAAATTCGTATATGAGCTAGCGCCGCCCAGTTAACCTGATGGCCTTCAAGCACATCAATCCCAACTGTCCATAGTTATACCTTTCATTCGAGCAATTGTCACATTCCAGAAGAATCAAGTATCGCCAACCAATTGGGACACGATGCCTTCTGCCTATGCGAGCCAGCTGCCGGCCCTCATTCCTTTGGAGAAGGCCGGCCCAAAAGGTTATATTCGGTTCGTGCTTCCTATCGAACTAGGCGACTCTTACGACGCGGATGTGGTCTTCGACCTGCTCAAACAAGGTCTCGAGAATGCTAAGGAACGGATCCCGACTCTCGCTTGCGAAGGCGTTCCGGATCCGGATACAAAGCCAGCAGGTGTGCTCAAGTTGCAAAAATACACAGATTATGAGACTATCACCAAGAAAGACCTGAGAGCTTCGGGGGCTTTCCCCCACACCTATGCGCAGATTAAGAGTAATGGGTTCCCCCTTTCAGCATTTCCTGGCGATCTGTTGTGCCGGCGCTTCACCTGGCCGTCTCCTGGTGAGAGGCTCCCCGTCATTGACACGCAAGCAAACTTCATTCCAGGAGGCTTGCTCTTGACTATGTGTTGTTTCCATGTCTTTGGCGATGCCAAGGCGTATTATACTTGGCTTGAGACTTGGGCGGAGGAGTGCCGGAGACTTCAAGGGGAGACGGGTCCACGAAATGAGATCCCCGATGAGTTCTTCACAGACAGGGAGAAGCATATGAAGCCTTCTGGTCGCAACCCTGGCAAAGCAGAAGATCACCCTGAAGTTCTCGTGCTCCCTTTCACGCCTCCTGGGTTTCCACCAAAGATGATCTCACGGGAGCACGTCGGCCAAGTCTTCAGACTGAGTGGAGAACAGCTGGCAAAACTCAAAGCAGATGCTTCCCCAGAGACTGGATTTATTTCCACCAACGACGCCCTCTCCGCTCTGATGTGGCGCTCGGTGATGGCAGCCCAGTTCTCCTTGGAAGAACTTGAGGGAGAGCCGAACTCATTTTTCAACATTGCCGTTGACTCAAGACCACGCACCGACCCGCCTGTTCATCCGAGGGTCCTGGGTAACTGGCTAGGGTGGGTTGGAATCCAAATGCCTATCCGGGAGATCCTGTCGAAGGATGACATAAAGGCACCTGCGCTTGCCATCCGCGAGCAAGTAAGCAAGCTCAACAACCAATATGTCGATGACATTAGCACGTTGTTTGAGAGCGTTGAAGATGTCAACCGTGTCGTGGCAACCGCATTTCTGGATGTACCTGGTTTCAACTGTGTCCAGACATCCTGGATCAATATGGGCGTATATGGACTCGATTGGGGGAAGAGCTTGGGGGGAAAGATCCAAGCCGTTCGATCACCAGATGTTGGTGTTATTAATGGCGGCTCGCTTGTCTTACCTAAGCTTGCTGACGGTGGCATCGAAATCATCATTGGCGTGGAATCCAAGTGCTTACCGCGCTTACTGAATGATCCTTTCTTGGCGAAGTATACGACTGCAATCACTATGTGATATGTCATTTTATTCGCCGTATGGTAGAGAAAAAAGGATGTCGAGAAAGGATCTAAAGACAAATATCAGAACATTCCTCGCCCTTCGAAAGCATGTATTCTTGTCCTCAACACGACAGGATTGTGACAATCTCTATTCTTGCCGGCTTTCGCTATCTACAACGCAACAGGCACTAAACATGATACTATACCAGTGTGCTACTATTCGTAAACTCTTGTAGCTGTATCTCGAGACTATGCAGTGGAGCGAACGAATAAACCCTCGTGTTGCTCAACGTTCGCACTTACGTGGAAAGCATCTCTCCAATAACCCATCCTTGTCTTGACGTCCTCAAAGGGTGATGAAAGAGCGGTCT
Source organism: Xylariaceae sp. FL1272 (assembly GCA_022432385.1). Lineage (NCBI taxonomy): Eukaryota > Fungi > Ascomycota > Sordariomycetes > Xylariales > Xylariaceae > Xylariaceae sp. FL1272. The sequence continues at coordinate 515,929 of JAJJXC010000022.1, forward strand.
GTAATTGAGCAGTATCTGGCTCAACAGGCTGGAAAGCGGATCACAAGTTACAGTAGCTCCGGCCTGAGCCAACACACTGGGAAGAAAGGAATGGCATCTCTTGAGTTGGCAACTCCCCACATAGCACATTCATATGTATTAGGAATTATAGTCGCAATCAGTATGGATACCGTCGTATAGACAAGGATTAGGATCAGGATCAAGGGTTAATTATTCCACGATCTCATACGGTAACGCCATTTCGGAATACTGTGCAAATACGGCTGGGCTGCCGATGAACCATCCAGAGCATACTGCTTAGGTAGACAAGGGCAGTGCCCCAAGTCGCGCGCAACCGATGTGAGACTGATCGACTGATCGACTGACTCAGATGCTTTCTGGAATGAACGCCAAAGTCATGTGTTCCGTATGTAGAAGACAGTCGTGTGGTGTATTTCAAGTCTTTTGGGATTGTCCATCATGTATTGAAGTCTTTAAACAAATGTCTGAATCGAGCCAGTCGAGCTTGTGAAGTCGAGAACAGAGGGCAAGCTTCTCGTCGAAATACGCAGATTATCATAAGGGGCAAAGAGGAGTGTATATGTGATCCGTTCCAGGTGCAAGGAAGCCTTCTGGAACCTACTGAAGAATCCCAAACCATGTGTTTCGGGCCCGGCTCCGGCTCCGGCGAGTTGGGTTCATCTGCAGCGTCTGTGCTGAGCAGTGGAGGAGTGGTTACGGTATTTATGATAGGGGATAGTAGGATACACAGCACAAGCCGGCTATCTCGATAACCGGATTCCTGGCCTATGCCTGCGAATATGGTACCCGTTATTAATCAATGCAAATGCTGCGGGATGAAACAAGGGCCTACAAGGCAACCGGGTTCTGACTGGCGACTGGGTAGGACATAATAAGCTTATCATGAGTCTGCGGCTCCTTACCCGGTGCCCGGGCAATCCGTCTTGATGCTAATCCTCTTTGATGCGATTAATGTCACGCTGGGAATGGAATTGGCCAGGGAGGCGGTTTTGTGTACTCTATGCAATTGACTCTAATTGCTAGTTTATCGTCACCATGCATTCCCTCGGCAGTTGAAACCTCACTGTTTTGTGTAAGATTCCGTGGCACTTCATGTCTGCTATGCATGAGCGCTCTCCGCGGTTCATCCGCCCTCGTCCGAAAGAAGCTATTGTAACGAGTCATGAGGGGAATATGAACCTTTTGGTCATGACCATTCATCTGTGTCAGTCGTACGAGCAGGCTACGAGTGCAATGAGTCAGAAACCCGACAGAACGGTGGCCACTGCCTAAGTAGATGATCAAGCGCAAATGGGTTCCAAGGAAACCCGTCTCGGTAGATGATGTTTTTTGGACCATGGTTGCGGGAACTCATTTTTCTGCGGCTATGGATAGCTCATTCATGCAATTCGTGATAATGTGAAAACCCCCAATCGTAGTAGTTGTTGATGAGCTTCTTCAACTATTTGTACTACACGTTCACTAATTCTCGCTCTTTTGAACAACGCCGATGTGCTCAGCGATGACCCTTGCCAGGGCCTGAAACGTCAGAGTTGACGACAACAGCTTCTGGAAGGAGTAATCTATACCGAACTCCTTGTAAAGCCAGGTTCGCATCTCCGCCCCTACCATGCTGTCTAAACCATAGCTTGCAAGCGATGGGCCGTCAAGCTCAAACTCATCCTCGGGGATCATTAAGACACCCGACATGCGACGTGCAACATGTTTCGTGATGACTGTCACCACTGCCTCTGGGCTCTCTACACGTGCCGCCTCCAGAGCCGTTGCAAAACCCTGTTCCTTGACACCTCCGTGGATAGCAGGGCCCGAAGTATTCTTCGCGGATTCGGATCTGACTGCAGCTACAACATGGCAAAACCGTGCCTTGTCGGCCCAAAAGAGATCCGTACTTCCAGCTGATATGGATGTAATAGCACGGGTCAGCTCACGAACTTCCATGCCCATAACTAAATTTGATGGTACAGCAGCTTCTCTTTGTTGAGTCCCAAACGAACCTAGCATGGCGACCTCAAATCCGCGAAGCATTTCTTCTTCATTGATGCCATACAGACCTTTCCTTGTCAGTGACGACTCTATGGCATCATTCTCAGCTACAACTCCAACATCGAGTACCATGGGCAACGCCAGAGATGTGGCGGCTAGGCCTGATGCTGTCCGGTAACGGGCTAGGGCGTCGAGGAAGCTATTCGCAGCACTGTAGTTGGCCTGTCCCATGTTACCAAGGACTGCTGAGACCGAACTTGTCATGACGAAGAAGTCCAGCTGTGCGTCGCCGAAAGCGTTATGAAGACTGATAGCACCGTGTACTTTGGGTGTAATTGCTGCCATGAAAGCATCGTATGACATCTGTTCGAACATTCCATCCTAATATAGATCAAGTCAGCTTCCGATCTGATTCGTCATTAACACTCAAAGAGCATTTACCTTGAGCACCATGGCCGCATGTACGACACCACGGACTGGTCTTTCCGCTTGAAGAGAGAAGACAATAGATCGTACAGCCGATTCATCAGAGGCGTCTGCACGATATACCCGTGTCGATGTCCCAGCGCACTTTTGGATGTTTTTAATGACCCGAGATGCCTCTGATTTGTCTGCGCCTGACCTCGAGATGAAAGCAAAATGCCTTGCGCCATGTTCTAGCATCCACGTAGTCAGACTACGGCCAATTCCACCTAGACAACCAACCAAGACGTACGTCCCGTCGCTTGATAAAGATGTTCGCAAATTTTTCAGTCCAACGTCATCGTCACTAACATGTTCTGCATCACCTGCAGCATCTGCTTGCATCTGCAATGATGGTCGCGGCTGAGCATGTGCATACAAACGTGGGATATGAAGAATGCCATGGTGCAGCCAGAAGTGATCATCGGACCCGGATGGTTGTTGTGATAGCAGGCTCAATAGAGACAACGCGGTCCTCGTTAGGTCCTCGGCCAGCGTATCGCAATCGATATCAAGAAGGAAAACTCTGGACGAAGCATGCTCGGATTGGATTGCACAAAGAAAACCCTCTGCCATACCTCCCTCCATATTTTTGCCCTCCCGAACGCCTCTTGTTAGCCAAAGAATCGGGTTGGCAGATATCATGATGTCTTTGAGTCTCCGGTATTTTTCCTTAGTGAGCGATAATAGTGTCGAGCCACTTCGGTCATCTATAATGATATATTCGTCTTTTGCTCCGACAAAGCTGCCGAGTTCCTGTTCTTGTGTAATGATGCCCTGCCTTAAGTTGTCGGTGTTTGCAATGGAGGGTTCAGACGATAGCACAGTAATCCGAGGAATGCTATCTTCCACAACTCTTGACTGCTCTGCCTGCGACTTTCTGAAGACAACGCGTTGACCAAATGTCATAGCAGAGTTGGGTAGCGACGAGAAGTCAATCGACAAGCCAGTAACCCAGCAGTCAGATTTCAAGCATGCTTCAAGAGATGCTAGCACCGGGCGTGACACGTCTGGGTTATTAAGGGCAGAGAAATCCGCGATGATGAGATCGAATTGACAACCATTGAGATCAGTGGCCCATGCATCTGACGACGCAGGCAAAGTCTTCAAAGAGGCGCGCCCTTCAAACTCTTCAAGGGGGGTAAGGTTGGTCTCTGGCTTCCCTGCAATCCCAAGAGTTACGTTGCAAGTGTTTGGCAAACGATCAAGTGTTGCCCGTATCGTGGTAGATGAAGGACTGCCACAGATCAACACATCGCGAACAGGATGCTTGTGGCAAATCAACTCTATAATGTCGGTAAGAGTCTTCTCATCTCGAGCTGATACTGGAAGCATTTCGAGGTCGGGTTGCCATATCATTTTGGAAAAGGGCTCGGGGTCTGCCAAGGACCCAGTTGTAGGTGGTACCACTGCTTCGTATGCAGTGCATTCCAACCTCTCAATATCCATGATGAGCTTTCCTCGTGAGTCTACAAGACATGTATTAGTATTGAAGCGCCGAGCATCAATCTTGTCAGCCCAGGCGACGGCGTGTCCTGTATTGTCGAGCTGATCCTCTGACATCAACAGCGTGAACTTTTCTATGTGTGTTGGAACTACGCCATATGGCATCGTCTTGTACTTGCCGGAGTGGCAAGAGATGATAATGAGTTGTAGACACGCATCTATCGAGCGCGGATGGAGAAAATAGCGAGACTCGTCGCCCATAATTGATGAGCTTTGCGCCATAACCACATCGCCTGCCGCATGACGCAAAGATTTGTCTGATTTTGCCTCCAAAAGTGCTTGAAATGTGTTCTCGTAGTTGAAGCCAACTCTATGGAAGGCACTGTACCATCTTCTTCCGGGCACACGCTGCGTTAGAGCCACTTCATCCACGGGGTGATGTCGGGCCACCGCAGAGCAATTGTTGGTGGAGATGGTGCCTTCACAATGCAGAGTCCACACACCAGACGTGATGGATTCGATTGTGAATTTATGCTCTACACCATTGGTAGTATGAAGGCATGTCATGATCTCGATGCCGTCATCTTCAGGAATCACGAGAGCTTTTCTAATGTCCACATTTTGAGCAACTACTTGGCTGAAAGGACGATTCTCAACTTCATGAATTTGTCGCAGTGCTTCAATGGCTGCCGACAAGTAGCCCGCCGCCGGAAAGACAGGTTCATCACCGAGCTATATTATGTCAGACTACTAACGGCTTTAACATAATTGGGGTGGTAGACACTCACACTGTGGTCTTTTAACCAGGGCAAATCCCGATGTCGAAGAATATTGCGCCACACTTTGCAACTATCCGAAAGCCCGGGCACACGCGTGCCAAGGAGATCGTGTCGAGGAAAGACACGATTCCGTGACTCCGTGCTCGCGCGAGCTTCGGCGTAATATGACTTCTCATAATTCCATTGATACGGCGGGAGGTCTACTAGTAGTTTCCCAACACTGGATTTCCAAGCATGACTAGAGTCTTTCGCAAGATCTAGGTTGACCGCTTCAAGGTCAACGGAATGACCTGCCAGGAAGGCGAGACCGGCTACTGCCAAGAGCTGGTCTATATCGTTTTTGTTTCGCAATAGGGTGGGTATGTAAGCCTTTTTTGTCAAGTTAATTTGCTTGAACGCCCTCGAAAGTGCAGAGTGGCAGCCAATTTCGATGAATGACGTTATTCTCTCGAAGCCTTTGTCAGAGCCGATTCGGCGAACTGCAGAATCGAAAAGAACTCGCTGGCGAAGGTTCATACTCCAATACGAAGGAGCCAGGAACTCGCCGACAACTGGTTCGCCAGTGACAGATGATACCATGGATGATCGTGGATTCCTCCAGCTTAGGTCATCCTCCGTCAGCTCAGCTAGATGGAGAGGCAGCATTGCGTCGTATGCATCTCCTACCACAGCCATATGTGGAGAATGGTACGCACGACCTGTTGCCAGTTCTTGGGCAAAGATGTCCTCCTTCTTCAGGTTTGCAGCCAGTTCGGAAATCGCCTCAGCCTGGCCACTCAAGGTGACGCTGCTGGGTGAATTCTCGCATGCTACGCAGATCTTCTCAGGGTCTGATGGAAGCCACTTCTCGACTTCCTTTGCCCCCAATCCAATAGCAAGCATTGATCCCACACTAGAAGCTTGTTGCACCGCACGACCGCGAATGAAAGCGATTGTTATTGCCTCCGCGGCACTGATGAGACCAGCAGCGTATGCCGCTCCGATTTCCCCTGAGACACGGAAGATTGTTAGCAAGCATTGTTATTGCTAGATAAACGTTAGACACATGAAGACTCACCCGATGAGTGGCCAACGCTGACGGACGGTACGATACCCCATTCGCTGAATAGATCTACAAGGGCTATTTGAATTGCCGTACACAGCGGCTGTGCCACTTCAGGCTCGTTGAAGATGCTTGTACCTTCTTTTTGAGTGAGCATTCCGTGGAGTGTAAATGTTGGTCGTGGTCTCAACCTGAGAATGACCCGATCGAGCTTCTCAATCGTTTCTTGGAAGAGTGGAAATTCTCCAATAGCGACCTTTCCCATGCCAACCCATTGTGCCTAGAAAACAAACGAGTTATCATTTACCGTTCACGATCAATCTGGACAGCCTTTGAGATACGTACGCCTTGGCCAGTAAATATGAAGCCGATCTTTCCCCCTGTTTTAGGAGCGACTCCTAATTTCAGTTCATTTGATGCGAAACCAGCTTCTTCTTGGCCCTCCCGTAAGATGGCGAATGCTCGATGAGCGAATTTGGTGCGATGAAGATTCAGTGTATGCGCTAGATCAGTCAAGTAATACTCTGCCGCGACTGACTTGATGGCGTCAATGTTGCGAAGTAGTGTCGACTTGTCGTGAGCGGAGAAACAGACAAGTTGCGGTCTTGTCGTCGAATTATCGGCGTTGGAGTTCTTCTTACGTTCGCCGTGCCGATAGAACGGTAGTAGATTGTCTGTGGCTTCGACGATGACATGGCTACATCGTGCTTTTGTTAGTCATGTTGATTATGGCAAAGTCCTCGGAGCGAGCAAGACAAACCCGTTGCTACCTCCATAACCGAACGACGAAACACTCGTTCTTTTTAAAGATGACTTTTCTGGCCAAGGGGCTGTATCTGCATGAATACGGACATTCCATTCTTTATCCTTTACTATACCAAAAGTTAGTTCAGATGAAGCGACAGCTAGGACAGTCGTGTAACTTACTGTTGGGGTTTAAGCGATTGAATAGCGCAACTCCAGGGATGATTGCGGCTTCTGTCATCAACGCTGCTTTCATGACTGCGAAGATACCACTAGCAGCTTCGCTATGTCCGATGTTGGGTTTAAGCTTAAATGCCTGGTAGTTAGTGTAAAGACATCACTCATTGAGTTGTCCTACTTACCGCTCCGACAAGTAAAGGTTCATCTTTGGATCGGTTATCATTCAGTGCCTGCGAAATAGCCTCCACTTCTATTGGGTCTCCTACTGGAGTTCCGGTGCCATGGAGCTCTGCATATGGTGTGAAACGAGTTTCTAGCCCGGCTTTCGCATATGCCATGCGCACAACATTCTCTTGGCTTTTGCCGCTTGGGTGCGTAATGCCCATACCTTCTACCTTACCATTGCTGCTTAAGTCAGTATCCTAATTCAAGGACTTGCTCTCGACGATGATAGAACCTACGTGTTGATTGCGCTCCCCCGAATGACACCTCGAATGGGATTTCCATCCCGGATTGCATCAGACAAACGGCGAACGTACAAAGCACCTGCCCCTTCAGCACGACCGTAGCCGTCTGCGCTCTCGTCGAAGGTATGACAAGTGGAAGTTGGTGATAATATGCCTAATTTTGCAGTGTTCATATGCTGATCGACAGTAAGAATCAGATTGACACCGCCGACTATAGCCGCTTCGCAATCGCCCGATCGAAGTGCATTACAAGCGGTGTGTAACGCATAGATAGAAGATGTGCAGGCAGCGTTGATAGTGAAACTAATATAGCGTTAGGAGTGTATATGACCATGCGGCATCCGTGCTGCTGACCTTGGACCATTCAAATTAAATGTATTTCCAATCCGGTCGCTTATGAGTCCTGGGTCGACTCCTGTAGCCGCATAGTTATGGCGGAAATCTGGTTCCTTGACGGACATTTGTTCTTCATCTAATGAGCTTTGTTTCGAATCTGTATGGGGCATGAAGTCTTACGGTAATCCGCTGTGAAGGAACCGACATAGACTCCCGTGTTGGAGCCGGCCACCTGGTCCAGCGTGAGTCCGGCAGATTCCAAACATTCGTAAGAAACTTCGAGTATTCGTCTTTGTTGTGGATCTAACCATTGGGCTTCTATCGGTGTTATATTGAAGAAACTAGGGTCAAAGTCGTATGGCATTCCATCGAGAAAGTAACCGCCAGGAACATTGAATGAGCCAGGGCGATCGAGATCACTGTGATAATGCGCATCGATATTAAAACGGGACTGTGGAACTTTGGCTGTTTGTCCCGTTTTCTTGTCCACTAGCATTTTCCAAAACGTTGAGGCTGAGTCTACTCCTCCGGGAAGACGGCATGCTGAAGAATAGAGTGAGCTAGACGTGTTTTGTGATTGAATTGCGAGACGATTGAACTTACACATGCCGCATATTGCGACTGGCTCGAGAGCTGGTCGATCCGCCATGATGTCTTCAACCGCGTTTGGCGACATTGCGTTACAGAGGAAGCTGAAAGAGGTCAACGTAAACGTCAGTTCAATCTTCTTATTTCCAGGACCATTCGGGATCTTGGTTTAATGAAGTCCCTCTCCGTTGCACACCGCTCATAATTCAGTCGAATGAGGGACTGTGAATGATATCACACATCCTCTGTAACGCTGGCTTCGACGGCTTCTTTCTTTTGCTATAACTGGCTTAGATCATCCCGAGCTACAGTAGACCTTTGTGACGGCACAGGCGTTGACTCCAAGGGTCGAGCATCCTCTTTATCGAATTACTGTATGCTTCTGAATTGTCCTTTACGCTTGTCGGTCCAACTTTTGAGTCCATGCTATCCTCTTGGTCGTTTGATCAATACTACCTTCTCCTAAAAGGGTTTGACGCTTTTGAAAATTCCATCGTGTCAACGGCCACGGCCCACATATCGCCACCACCGTGTTGTTGCCGCACCAATATGGCCCCCTGTACGCCAACAGTCCCTGGCTACACAAACGCAAGTATGATGCTTGCAGTGACGTGTACTGGCTCTGTACCGGTACGCCCGTTGTGGGCAACGCCCGAGGATAGGGAATCAGATGCACTCAAGGTTGCCCTGCTGAGCTTTTGGCATGCGGCTAGTCTGTAGGCTGACAGGGGCAGGTACAAGGATTACAGTTTTCTCGGCATATTATATGTCTTATACTACATGTACACGTCGAAGGCGAAGATCCCTTGGGTCAAAACAATAGCAGAAGTGACCGCACCAAGTCTTGCTGTATATAGAAAGTCTTTATATGAAATACAGGTGGCCATTCCGCGAGACCGCTTTACGTAGAGTTTGCCTTTACCAAGGCTGACCAGAACTACCGACCAACAATGAGTGCCAGATATCTTGCGTCCTGCTACCGTGCTTTGGCAGTTCTCGCATTTGTGTCTCTTTGGGGCCCATATGCGTGGAATGGAGGCTTAGTGGCAAACCTCCTCGCTCCGTTGCGTGGACGACTTAATGATCATATTGAACTCAAGAATGACTTCACTGGGATTTTTCCCATCGACTATCTCATTTCCCTTCTTGTCGCATTTTTCTTCTTTGCAACGAATGGTTCCGATGAAGGATTTCAGCTCACGGTCTTCGAGGGCTACTCTACTCTGCAATCAGCCTTTGTCTGGCTATATGCTGAGATGGCACGACCAGGGAACAAACCATGGGTTATTTCGACGTTTGTTCCCCAAACTCTATTCTGTGGAAGCGACGGGTGCTTACGTTCCTGAACAGGCCGGTTTTGTTTGCCATACTATGGCAGTGCCTCGGAGGTGCAGTAGCCCTCCCGCTCTACTATGCGAGGCATATTATATGGATAGACACTGCAGAGACCCTGCAGGTGCGGGACACATCTGTCGCGAAGGCCTTGCCGTTCTCGTTCCTTTTGGGTGCAGTTATTCCCGCGATTATGGGCTGTGCGCCGACGTGGGAAAGGCCAGGATCTCGCACCGCGGAGGCTCACCAGAAGCATCTTGCATTCTTCCAAGTCGACCCTCTGTGGGTCATGCTCACTCAAGCCATCTTGACGAAAGCATTTCGTCAGTTCAACAGCACAAGTAGCGACATCCAACAAGCTTCCAAACCAGCCCAAAATTGGATTCGAGTAGGGTATATCGCAGCGGCAGCTTCGTCCACGATAGGACACCTTTACACGGTTGCTAGGATATACAGCAGCTCCGACGAGAATACCAATTTCTTACGAATGAGAGTCCCATCATCTTTGAATGGCCCCACTGGAGGAGTTCCGGACATGCTCGCACGAGGAACATTCCTTTATTTGCAGCTTGATATTATCATCTTCGACGTTGCGAGTCTGTTCTGGGCGTTTACGCTGCTCTCGAGACTCCCGAGCCTCGGGATGTCCCGGACGAGGTTGGCGCTGGTCATGTTGGCAGGCTGGTTTGTTATTGGAGCTGGAGGCACAGTCTCCTTGGCTCTGTTGGTTCGCGAAGGGCTTCTTCCGGTGAAGTCATCGGCAGCAAGGGAGTGATGCTGGGGTACTGGACAGTGGACACGTGTTATCGTGCGCGTAGCCCGGCAGAGGGTGGGAACGCCATAGTGAGGATGCGATGAAGCTGTCTGCCAGCAGGCTATTCAGCAGATATCTGAGGGCGGTGCGCCGGAGTCGCAAACATGTACCTGTAGTAATTGATGCTGCATAAGTGCAACTCCCGTCTGGGCATGCGGTGAAGTTGAACCCTGCCGCTTACCTGATCCTCTGCCCGATGATGTACATGGGGATGGCCCACATGCAGGAACAGGGGCCCTTGTGTACCCACCCGACGCCACAGAAGACTCGACGAAGAGGTCCTCGAGACGTCCCTCGGCGTCCCAATGCAACGTTTGGGTTACATTGGCCGGCCTTGGGACAAGGGTGCGCTCTCTCCAGATCTCCAAGTTCAGGTTTCCATCCGAAATAGCTTTCCTTGACTCGCAACAACCGCAAGAATCCGGTCTCGCTTCAGCATGTGCCAGAGAGACTCGATTTTGCGTAATCTCTCACACCCGAGACACCTTCACTAGCTTGCCGCCCTGCCTCCTCCTTCGCAATCTTCCTGCCGTCCGCCTCCGACATATTTACTGCCGTGATCCCTGCAGTGGCGCCAGGTACGGGCCTGGACAGACGCGTAGGGACGGCGAGGTACGGTTCATGCAGGCTCCCACCCCCCCGTGAGCTGTCAATTCTTGAAGAATCCGAGCTGTCGGCGTGGGTGGAGCGAATGCTCCCAGACGTTGCTGAGAGTGTCGATAGACAGCTGATCCTCGAAAGCACCGGCTTGTATCCGGCGAGCCCCGTCCTCAAACTTGAAGCCATAATACCCGTAGTAATCCTCCTGTACGGATCACTCGTTCTATGCTCACATGTTAGTCTGTCGCCATAGTCATGTTCCCTGCTCGGTTTCCTGCTGCTGCTGTTCTCTTCTAGCTCGACGCCCGAACATCCCCGTTGCTGATTTGGTCAGCCGCTTCATTCGGGGACCCTTGATATTGGCCTGTACAGATTACCTAGCTTTTAGAACAAGATCAAGCATTTCCGTTGTACTGTACGGACTCGTAATTTCTGCCAAGTGCTTCGGGCTCATCTAGCTCTTGCTGGAATACAATCACCATACCCTTTACTCTGCCTTCGCCCACATACTTTCCTCACCGCCAACTGCCATTCCAGGGTCGTTATGGACCGTCCCGTGCAACGACTGTACCATTCTTGGGATCCCCGTACATGCAGAGCGGCGTGGCCGCTCGTGCATGGTGGGAAGCGATGACTATGACTACAAACGGCATTTCAAGGTGGCAATGTTGGAATCTCTAGTGTAACACCGCTGGAAGCAGAAACCACTTTCACGAACGGCAAATCAGGGATGGATGCCGACCACCGTTGCCGCCGCCCCATCGCATACACATGTGCCAACACAAATCTTTTCAGACCTCTTCACCTCCTCGTGGACGATCAATAACCTTGTTCGCTCTCCAATTCTACTCCCAAAGCCTGCATGTCGTCTGCGAGGCACCATGATAGGAAGGTGGTGATTTATTTCATTCCCTTCGAGGCAAGCAATGGTTCCCAATGCAATGCCAATAGCCGAACTTGGGGGGATTTCCTTCCGTCGGTGAACAAGTACGTATTCTTGCTCACGGGTCGATTTACACAGTGTCTTCTTGTACCCAGGGGTTCCTGAAGATCCTGGACAATGTGCTGAAGAAAACAAATAGCGAATTGGTATCGTTGGTTCTATGGCTTCACTGTACGCTCGGACCGTCGTCCTTTTGCAGAAAAAGAAGAACCAGAGCGTCGGGTCAAGTTAAAAGGCTACAGCCGCTGTCAGAAATCAGAAGAACCGAAGCGTCGGGTCATGATCGAATAGACCTCGTCCCAGATACCAGATTACCGGGTTCTGCCACAGCACACCTTAAATTTCCTCGGTCCGCATAACCGACATGTATTCTCCGATAGGGATGGGTAGCACCTCACAGTTTGACGTCGTAATCATTGGCGCAGGTAGGATAGGAATTTACCTACATGGTTTGACAGATGGCTGACGTTCTCGATAGGATGGTACGGTCTTGTAGCTGCGAGAACATACCTCCGATTGGAGCCTTCTACGAAACTACTCATAATCGATTCAGACAACACTGTTGGTGGAGTATGGAGCAAAGATCGCTTGTATCCAAACCTGGTTGCACAGGTCAGACTTGGTGTAAGTGGAAGCCAGCAGATGTTTGTCAGTTAAAGAGCGAGCTTTTTGATATGAAACAGCTTTTCAATTACTCCGACACCCCGATGATGCCAAACAATGGGAATCCGAAGGACCCTCGAGTGACAGGCGATATGATACATGATTATATGCAAAAATATGCCGAAGACCACGATATTCTGCGACGCATACGGTTCAATACCTTTGTCACAGATGCGAAAAAATGCGCTGGGGGCTGGAGGCTTTCGTTAGGGGGGACTGAAGAAGTCATTGGCACAGAAAAGCTGCTCGTCGCGACCGGTGTCACTTCAATTCCCAGTTGGCCTAGCCTCGACCTTTCGACCAGTACGTTACCCGTCATACATTCCCGCGACTTAGGTACGCACTTCGAAGCAATGAAAAGCGATGCCATCAAAGAAGTAGTCGTAGTAGGCGCCGCTAAGTCTGCGTACGATGCTGTCTACCTACTTCTAAGCATGGGCAAGAAAGTCACTTGGGTTATCCGCGAGGAAGGCGGTGGCCCCTTAAGTATCTTACCATTCCGGGTACTCGGTGTTGTGCACTCGATCGCCTTTGGCTCAACGCGACTGATGTCCCATCTAAGCCCATGCATTCTGAATACAAAAGGGTCTCTTTATCAATTTTTTCACAAGTCTTCGACAGGCCGATGGTGTGTTGGTCGGTTTTGGGACTTTCTTGATAAGGTCAGTAGCTCCAACGCCGGCTTCTCGAAAGGCGATCATGTGGCTCTCTTGAAACCTGATATTGAGCGTCAAAGGTATAGTACCGATTGGTTTTTTTTTTCCGCTTTGAGAAGAAATATGCTAATGAAGATAGTGTCTTTTGGGCAAATTCCGGACTTGGGGTTGCCACGTTACCTAACTTCTGGAAAATGTTACACAGTCCAAACCTAACTGTCCGGCGCGGGAAGATTGAACGGATAAAAGGACAAACAATCAAACTGAGCTCAACAGAAAGCCTAAAGGCGGACTATATGGTAATGTGCACCGGTTGGGGAGACCACTTTGAAATGTTTGACTCAGAACACAAAGCCATGATCGGTCTACCAACAGGCGGGCAGAAACCGGATGCCCCCATAGGTGATGATGGTATTGATTGGGACAGCCACTATAGCTCAGCGAACAGAATTGTCGACGAGCAACTACCCTTTCTTGCTAATCATCCCGAAGTACGATACCCCCAGGGACTTGACCCTTCTTTGCAGAAAAAGTCCAATCTATACCGCCGGTGTGTTCCTGTTTCCATGGCAGCCAAGGGCGATAGGTCTCTAGCCATACTTGGGCAAATTCACACCATCCAGACTCCCTTGGTCTCGGAAGTACAGTCTCTGTGGGCTATTTTATACCTACTAGGTGAAATTGACTTGCCAGATGCCAACACTATGGCCAAAGAGGTGGCACTTTGGAATACCTGGACCCGCAAGAGATATCTCACTCAGGGTCAGAAGAACCCTTATTCACTATTTGACTTCCTTCCGGTACGTCTTATACATATGTCGTCCTGATCGATCGCTGACAGAAGACTAGTATATCGATGGCATATTCGAGGACTTGAAGCTGAAAAGCCGGCGCAAGTCGAATTTCGTGTCTGAGCTTTTCAGTCCTTATGAGGCTCGCGATTTCAATGGGTTTGTCGATGAGTACATGCAAACACGGAATCAAAGGCGTGATTCCAAGATGGAAGTTTGATACACACCTCCAGGGTTGCTAGTGTACGCATTATAATCCGAATTTCTGGGTTTCTCTCTTTCAGGTGTAGGTAGTCTTTGTCACGGACCCTATTATGTCACCGATCTCGTTGGATAAACAAACTACATTTCATGGGGGTTATAATTATTGAGAGCAGCGAGAATCCTGCTGGTGTCATTGGCTGCTCGATATTCTCCCATAAAGCTTGCGTAACCTAGCTCAAATAATCTTTTAACACGGAACAATATGCTACGTTGAATATTTCTAGGCCTTAATGTGAGATAGATTGGCATCGGCAAGATATGCCCAGTTCTATGTCTGCTACCACCTCTTCCCGTCTCGTCATGTCTTAGATACCTTTAGCAAGGATTTATTTGGACAAATTGACACCTGTGTCAATCTTACGATAGGCTGCTGAGTATTGTGAGTATTATTGGTTATTCGCAGTGTTTTTGTTGAAGTACGATGTGACACTTTGAATACACGATTTCCTTTGTTTTATTTACAGTACCAACAAAGCCAGCTGTTCTGCGGGAATCTACATTCAAAGGGCGTCAATTCCGAATGCCCAATACTTAACGGTGCGCTTCCTGCTTCTGCCATCTCACATCTCTGTATTGACACCTGCGCTTCCACCTATACAGCAAAAAAACTCACTGAGCTCTTGAATAAGTCGTTGCAGCCAATATGTTGATCGCACAAGAACTGATTACCATACCTGTCAATTTGGCACTTGGCATCGCTTTCGGTAAAGCGGCTCTCATTTGCCGGGACGCTACGAGTCGAGATCCAAAGTCTCTTCCTCTCGTTATAGAGAACGTTTGCGTGTTCTGCTCGGCGTTCTTCGTTTCCGAGTTTCTGCTCAGGTCAGCAACATTGCTCATGGGTTAGGCCAAACTGTCCTTAGAAAGAATGAACCCATAAAGAGTCGACGCTATGTAACTTAACCAATAAAGAGCCGGTGCTGTCTTTTTCCAAGTCCGTGTTCGATGTGCTTAAGCCATGGTGAATTGTTCAAGTTTTGTTGTAAAATATGTCTATCAAGAGCGTTGATACCGAAGGTACTGGTACAATAGTAGGTACATGTACCTTCACGCCTGAGTGCTCGTGATGATCCACAGCACTGACAGGACGCCTACCTCGTACTTAGCCCTTCAACTTTGAGCTTGTTAAGCCAGTACGCAAATGTATGGACATAGAATATCGATAGTCTCAAACACAAGAAAGTGCACAATACATTGCAGAAGCCTATGTAAAGGCATCTATTGCTGAGACTGAGCGCAGTGGCTGGCTACTTTACCTGCTAGGTACCTAGGTGAACCTGTTCAATCCATCCCAGGGCCATTACCACCTGGCCCACTAGGTAACAGCGGGAATGTGGCGGTGCGTATGGCGCCCGGTCAAATTCCCGTCCCGTCTCACTCCCGTCCCCAGGTCTGAATCTACCTTCAGCCATTTGGTCCAACCGGCCGTTTGTACAGAACATCAGAAGACAATGCGTCGATGTTTTTCTTAATTTGAGACCCAAATGTCTCTCCTTAATTTGTATCTTTATTCCTTACTTTCTTTTGCCCTTAGGACCTGCAGATAGTGCGTCGGTGGTCTGACTTTTCCCATTTTTTTTTCCGAGTGTCCGGGACCTGGCCATCCAAGTCGCATGTTGTGCTCGGTCATGCCAGTCCACTCCGGAACAGCAGGAAGACATGGCCTCTTTTCCGACCATATCCACGACCTTGGTTTCATCAAAGAGATTTTAGGCAGATGGGCATACGGCCTTGATATCACGCGACTAGGTGGCCTTGCCGCCTGCGTGAGCGTTGTGCCCGTCGTGTGGCGCTTTGTCACTGCGGCATGGACCGAAGCCTACACCTGCATACGCCAATTCTTCATCGCGTCGGTGAAAATACCGGGAAGAGATCCCCTTAATAGGAGTGTCATGAGCTGGGTCATGACGCAGATTGTACAGCACCGAGAGAACCGGTCGTTCACAGCGCGTACCCAAGTGCAAGGAGGTGACCTGATTGACCGAGCCGCGCTCCTGAAAAGGAAACGGAGAGACATCCAATACCTCCCGCACTTCGAGACTACTTGGTTCTGGCACCATGGCTCCCTGTTTTTCCTCTCACGATCATTGGATGATTTCCATGCGTCAATGACGGACCCATCATATGATGGTGTTGGTGGCGAAGAGCTCGTTCTCGGTTGCCTCGGTCGCTCCACAGAGCCTATCAAGAAACTCATCCAGACTTGCCGGGACTATTCTGACCGACAGACCGAGTATTTCGTCATAATTTACGCAAGGGATAGGTATGGAATGTCATGGCAACCGAAAGCTAGAAAGCCGATTCGGCGCCTTTCGACAGTCCATTTCGACGATGCCGTAAAGCAGGCCCTACTGGCTGATATGCGAAAGTACCTTGATCCAAATACCAAGAGACTTTACCAAAGTCGCAGTATGCCCTATCGCCGAGGCTATCTCTTCTTCGGACCCCCTGGCACGGGGAAATCATCCCTTTCGACTGCTCTCGCAGGCGAATTTGGCCTAGACCTTTACGAGCTCAAGATACCATGTGTCGCAACAGACCAGGACTTAGAGCATATGTTTCAAGAAGTGCCTCCACAGTGTATTGTGCTTCTAGAAGATGTCGATGCCATTTGGACAGATCGCGACTCAGATAAAGATGATCGCAACACTACTTCTAATTCACGTTGCACATTGTCAGGTCTGCTCAATGTCCTTGATGGCGTTGGCTCTCAAGAAGGACGAATCGTGATTATGACTACCAACAAGCCAGAGCGTTTAGATAGCGCCCTCATCCGTCCCGGTCGTGTTGATTTCAAGGTCATGCTTGGGAATATCAGTCGCAAATCCGCCCAAGACATGTTTATTCGGATGTTTACGCCTGATGTCGAACACTCACCTCTAATTATTAAAGGCGATGCGGAGGGAGTTGTCGTTCATAACGCAACTGTGGAAGACTCCGAACATTTACGCGTACTTGCCGCACAATTCTCAAAACACATTCCAAATGATACACTTTCACCCTCACAGCTCCAGGGGTTCTTTCAGTTACATCTGGATAACGCAAACGAAGCCGTCGCCCATATTGCCTACTGGATAGAGAGGGAGCTGTCCAAATCGGCCCTGGACGATGACATTTCGGTCATTAGCGAAGAAAAGACGTAGTGACCTTGTTTCTCTACAACTCGCATTTAACGTACACAAATCTTGTATGATATTTCTTGTATTATTTGCGGATTAAGAGGTCATTTGCATGTATATCTCTAGGGAATGTTCCGATAAGATGGGTCTAGACGATAGATGGAAATATTAGAAGGTAGCATACCAAGTATTGATGGAAGGGTACATTGGGGGAATGCTCATACGGCTAGATAACCAAGCGGCTAGAAACTGGGGCCTGATCTGAAACTCTGGATGTATCAATTCTGTACAGTCTAAAAGAAGGAATGCCTCACAACAAAGGCAAATGATGGCAGTAAAGATAGACACTGATAATGATATTACTTAGATCTACCTAGTGCTAATAACCTTTTGATCAACATCTGAAGCTTATCGGATACCATTAGTTTACTGCCACCAAGTTGGCTGCATCTCAAAGTTTGGCTTACTGAGATCTAATTGCGACACAGGCAACCGCGCTGGAACAACCTCGGGAGAACTGCACCACCCTTGAATAGGTCAATAGGCAGCCGGGCAGTTTCAAACAAAGCGGGTAGAAGGGTCCGAGCTGGGTTGGTCGAGTAGACTTTGCGTAAGCCTCCCAGGCCAGACTCCTGGAAACTCCCCGCTAGGTTCTTTTTCGATTCCCTTTCGATTCCCGCACTGCGCAACTCTGCCTCTTGTTTTTATGTGAGTAATTAATAATCCGGGTAACTCCGCATACGTTTGCTGTGACTCTGTCCTACTTTTATTCGTTGACACAAAAAAAAAGTCATATATTATGAGTGATTACAGAAGAGTATTTGAACCGTGTGTATTGTATGCATTCCTGGGCAACTGTCTGTACTGATCCTGCTTGGGAGTTGCGCAGTGGAGATTCTAGATAGAGCAACGTCGTTGATTGTATTGGACCGCATATTGTGCTACGCTTGGAGCCTAGCCCCTCCTGACTGAGGGTAGGCAAAATATAGTGGTATGTGCGAAAGCTATACGCTTCTGCCTGGAAGTGATCCTAGCTCCATGGAACCAGATGTACGAATCAAATGTGTTGTTTGGAGAGATATGTGATGCTGTGGCAGGAATTGTCGGCACTTCAATTTTGTTCGGGAAACTTGATCGATTTCATTAGCGGGGAGTGTACAACATAAACTGCCTAGCATAAGCTGGTGCACCGAAAATAGTAGACATGCATGTTGAGGTCTGAGGTTGCGAGGCATAGCATAAAAAGACTGCAAGCATAAGAGAGATACAATATCGAAAGCCAAAGAATATAGGGGTGCAAAGCCGGGTGCCTAAGTTCTTCAAGAAGTGTCAACTCACAAAACAGCTCGAGCAGCATAACGGCTGAAGCATAGGTCATCGGCAGAGAAGGCTCTCATGTAAGATATATCTGAGTTGCGCTGTGTTGATAATATATGTCATACAAGGTGGATAGGGTATATAAGGATCCCATAGGTGCCTTGCGTAACAGCTCAAGCCTTTTGCATCTATGCCTACTCTCTCTGTTGGCGGATGGGGAGGACTCACTATCCCTGGCACAAGAGTCAAATATATTAACGTGGGTTTGAAGCCACGAGCAGCGGTGCGCGGCATGTATAGAGTTAAGTCTGTTGCAGACCTGTGCTGCCTAAACGTCGATTTGTCGTGGGTGAACGGCAGCAAGATTCGAAGAAAGGTTCGGTGTGAGAGAGCTTTGTAAACAAAGGCTTTTGTGAGGCTTCTGGAAGATTGCTGTTTGTAGGTCTGTGCCGTGCTGCCTTAAGATTGGATTTGGGCAAGACTCGAAAGAACTCGGGAAGGTGGATCGAGTCTGGAACCAAGCATCTTTCTTGCTGGTGAGAGGGTTCACGCACCACCTATGGCGTTAGTGGCGGTCTGAAGCCCGGCATGCCATGCATGCTGGGCCGCTGCTGAAGGCTTCCAAGTTGAACTGGACGATGCTGCCGCCTTTGCTGAGGTTCCAAAACCCGCTGAATTCCCGACTTTGATGCCCCCGAGACACCAACATCTAGCGTCTTCCGTCCCATTTTAGAATGCATTAACACAAAATAAAGACATAGTTCTAGTGACATTGAAGGAGAGTGAGAATGAACCCTACCGCCCTTGCGTTTCGTCCTCGAGACCTCGACTTCGTATACACATTTGTTATTGTGAGCTCAATCATTCCTCAGCACCAATCTTCAACCTCACACTCGACATCCTTGGCCAGGTCGGCCTGATATCTCCGAACAGTTCGATGCAACGAACTCGCAGTTCGATCGTTACGACCTAACTCGAAACTCGGTAGCCTTGCTTAGGTCACAGTTTCAGGCAACGGGTGTAGCTGGTGCGCCTAGGTACCAAGTGCATGTCACAATGACCAATCAACAGAACGGGTTGCCGCCTTACAGCAACATGCCTAGTGGTATACCCGGGCGAGATATCGATGCGCAGGTAGCAGGGATGCCGATGTTGAGTACAGACTTCTTTATCGAGGATTGGGGTCTGTTCCCAAGCCCATGGGATGAGGAGCTGGAAGCTCAGTTCGGAACTGGATCCTCCTCGAAACTTGATGAGCAACCGGTCGTAGACGACCACCCTGACAACGGAAGGTTCAACAGCCTTCTGATTGGACAGCCGCACACCGGCCAGCATCTGCCTGTCCCTCAACCCTCTCCAGGTGAGTCATGCGCGCCTGGTGCCGCAATGTGCCTAAGATATCTCCACATCGAGAGGAATGAGACTCACGGCGGCCTATTGAAACGCGCAGATGGCTGACTATATAAACAGCGACGGTTGCCCAGGATCTATCACCTGCAGGTGGATCTGGTAGCAACTGGGATTATGCGATCGAAGTTTGGCCTGTTGACGGTACTCACATTCGCGACGGCACTGAACGTAAGTTAGCTTTCGCCACGTCTCTCTTTGTCTGTCCCTCCTTTGTCCACCTGGCCACTCATTGTGTCCCAGCGCCTCGGTCCGCGCTGGAGCCGTTGAAGACCCGAACACCGACCTGTTCACTTCGTGACTCAAGCACCAGCTGTCTTCGTCACGTGGCAAACGCAGGCTGTTGCCGAGCTGTGTTGCCTGCTTTTGTGAGGCAGCCAATGCAGTACTGGTATTGGCCGTATGGGGAAATTTCTATATTTGGCTGCGCTTCCAATTGACGTTTGAGGCTGAGCTACCCGCTTGAGCCGGAACCTTATGCAACTGCCCAGCGGTGGTGACGAAGCATTTCTCGGCATCTTTCGCCTTGCGTGGCGCTGACGCTCCCCGATGTGGCTCAGCGACCGGCTTCAGCTGCCCAGGTGCTGTCTACACGCATGTCCACCTGAAACTACCCTCTCTACTTGCATACCAGCGGCATGCAATTCCGTTATCTTCCCGTCACGCCGCGTTACATTGCTCCGTTGTCTCCGAGCTTTTGCTGCCTCGGATATCAGGCACTAATGCTCTCACTCGTTATTAGGCACTGCCATCGACCAGCACGTACAAGACATAGAGCGAGCTCTCGCCAGGAAGAATCTGAGATACGAATTTGCTATCTGCAATCCCGTCGATCAACACCATTTCGCTCGTCATGGTCGGTGCCGTCGGTACTTGATACACCGTATATATAGAGACAACGAGCGTGCACGTCTCGAATTCCTCCAGGTCTTCAGCACCAACAGACCTTATAATCGAGCTCTCCACGGTTACTGCTTCAAGATGGCAGTTGTGCTCGAATCTCGACGCTTCGCCTCATCTGAGTCCTATCCCTCAGGCATGGCCAACAACGAGATCTCTCACTTTAACCCCTTAAATCCGAATGGAGATCCTACACTCATCCCTTCAGATACACCATCACCTTCAGCAAGCAGTCTTACACCTACCACTCCACCCGCACTGCAAGCATCTTCACCTAATGAGTCGAGTCACAACACCTCCAGGAAGTCCTCATCACGCATGAAACCTGTCCCGAAGCCTGTCCGACAAGTCGTCAAGAATCGAGAGGGCAAGTACATGTGCACTTGGCCCGACTGCACCGAGCCAGTCAAAGAATTCGCCCGCAGATGTGAATGGAGGTAAGTTTCCATTAAATCAAGCTGATATAGAGCAAGTATTGACCGATATCATAGTAAACACATGGACAAGCATGAACGGCCTTATAAGTGCCAAGCTCCGGGCTGCGAGAAACTTCCAGGTTTCACTTATGCGGGAGGACTTCTTCGGCACGGCCGCGAAGTCCACAATCAACACGGCGGTCCTAAGAATCCCCTGTTCTGCCCACACGCAAATTGCAAGCGCTACAACGGCAAGGAATTCGCTCGCCTCGAGAACTTGAACGAGCATCTACGCCGATGCCACACAGATCCGAACAATGGTTCTGGATCGCCCGCTGTCACCCCCGCCGATCCGGGACAGCCGGTCATGTCACCACCTCCTTTGCGCCCCATGAGCCCCCAGATTGGCGACAAACGCAAGGCAGACGACGACGAGGACCTTCGCGAGGAGGTCAAACGCCTTCGGGCCGAGAACGTTGGACTGAAGAGTCAACAAATGGCGATGATGCAACAACTGGAAGAACATCGGCGCCATATCACCCAACTTCAAGCCCAGATCCAGACCTATCAGTCCTCCAACAATGCTTCCTAGTACGGAGATTATTCGTGGGCTTCATAGGAGCGCTCGCCTCGCTTCCTCCTTGGTCACGACTGCTGCTATTCTCACCGGGGACTTCTCCGACAATGCGCGGCAATCGCAGACGTGCGGGCAAACGAGCCCTGCAAACCCGATATGCCTATGTCTCGCGACGATGGTACACCCCTCCTAAATTACGAACTTCACCCTAATTTCCTTTGTTACGAAGCCAAGACGACTCCCTTTTCAGAACAGCCTTGGTGTTTACACGTGGGTTCCCACTCAATACCAAGATTGGCATTGCATTTGCTTGCGGATTGGACACATACACTGCATTTATGGCGTAAATTGGCCATGGGTTCTCATTTTTCTTCGATCCCCTCCTGATGACATCACGTTGGCATGATCCCCCTTCCGCCTTGTACGCTACCCTATTTTTGACGTCTGATGCATTTGGCGGAGGTGACAGAATGAATATGTACTTGTACTATAGATTGGACAATGATACCCCCTCATAGAGCGAGTTTTTGCTCCCCATACTTCCCGCTGCGGAGTTTGGTAATAGGCTTCATGGTGTTTGGGTCTATTTACTTAATGTCAATGTTTATTTCCTGTATCTCTGAATTTGTCTTTGTGTCTATTCTGAGGTTTCTTGGGTCTTGGAGTACGGAGACGCCGTGGCGAAGAACCTATTAACTACAACTCCGCAGATTTGCATCACCATTGCTTCGTTGCTGACAAGTATGTCTCTTCGCTAGGTAGGCCTAACGACAGTAGATATCAAACATGCCCTCAAACAGCCGTTTTCAACTCATCTAGGCAGATACATTCGATCGACAAAGTACTGTGGATTAGACGTCACCTCCACGGGTCGTTCGATCCAGAGGCCAACATGCTATTGCTGGTACCTATTACAGGGGCGAGTTACCAAGGTCCGAATTCCGCAGGGAAGCCTTGAAAGCCTACCTCAATCACTCGTGCGGCATGCCTTGAGAATCTCATAGAAAGGGGTAATCCGGCCGGGAGCCTCGGCATCATGTGATACACTTACACCGTACGATTTGGTGGTGACAAAGATCACATGTTGCAACCAAGAATCGCATGGAAGTTGTGCCACAAGCGAACATAGGTTTAAGTGGGGCTCTAGGCCATCGCCCGACGCCCATCGGGAGCGAAAAGAGTCTATATTCTACCTAGGTACTTAGTCAGAAAAGGTTAAATGTCTATGACTCAGTTAGCAACTAGATCGAGACTTTTGACTTTCGGTGTGACTGAGGGATATAGAATCTTTCGCCCCCAAGCAGGGCATCGTCAGCCTTGCCACCCTTTTCTCCATTTCACTCATGCCGGACACTAACGGCAGCCACGAACTACCTAGGTAGTCAAGATAGTGTGTAGCAGCAAGTATCAAAGCAATGTCACGATTATTCCTCTCAAACATGTATCGTACAGAACTGTACATCCACATGACCTCTTCATAGTGCAACTAAGCCCTACACCTCAAAGACCTCCCCAGCACCATACCCACCACCGCCTCTCCGTGCGTCGACAAGATCCAGTCTCCAGCCCTCCCAATTCTTCAGTCCCCGTTTCAACTCCTTCATCCTTTCAAGCCTTCTCTTCCCATCCTCAGCCTGCGCTTTCCTGAACGCGTCCTCGTCAAAGTCCAAATCATCATCATCATCCAAGAATCCCTCATTGTCGTCCGCTCCGACGCCAGTCAGCGCGTTAATGCCACTCGTTAGATAATCACTGAAGCCCTTCGTACTAGTTTTTCGCACCGACGTAGGTGAAGACCCGTTACCCAAGTCGATATTCGTAAAATCTTCTTCGGCGCCAGGTTCCATATCCCTACGCTTCTGATGCCAGATTCCTCTCCGTAGATCGTAGTTCTCCGTCTCCAGGTCTCGAATCTTCTTCTCCATGCGTCCACGCTCCTCATCTTCTAGCTCGTCCATGCCGTCGTCGTGACCGCCGCCCTCCGCAGCGTCCTTTTTCCTCAGACGGGCATTCTCGGCCTCTAATTTCTCAATCTTTGACTGTGCTTCTTGGGCGTCCTTTTCAGCGCGTTCTTTGTCTTTGCGAAGCGCTTGTGATCGGCTGTCATTCTCTTTATGTAGAGTCCCCAGAGCTGCAACTTTCTTCTCTAGTGATTCGGCTTTCTTCTCTAGTTCGGCCTTTTCGGCGTTGATTTGCTCGACGTCGCGCTCGAGAGATTTAAGTTTGGTCTCTGCGCTTGTTTTGGCACTTCCCTCTTTCACGGCGCGTTCAGTGGCCCGCTCTAGGTTCTTCTTCACATCG
Source organism: Xylariaceae sp. FL1272 (assembly GCA_022432385.1). Taxonomy (NCBI): domain Eukaryota; kingdom Fungi; phylum Ascomycota; class Sordariomycetes; order Xylariales; family Xylariaceae; species Xylariaceae sp. FL1272. The sequence continues at coordinate 540,077 of JAJJXC010000022.1, forward strand.
CCTAGCTCCCGCTGAGCTTTCATGGCAGCTTGTTCGGAGCGTGCGAGCTTTTCTTCCAGAGCCACGATTTGTTCCCGGTCCGTTCCACCTGCGGACGCCTGTCTCTCGGCTTGGGCACGGAGCCGGGATATCTCTAGTTCCATCGTCTCAATGGTGTAAGACTTGGATGCCAGCTGTGCCTGCAACTCGTCCGGCGGTGTGGCCATGGCTATGGAGGGCGAAGAACTGTGGCGCTTGGTTGCTGCTGACTGAAGCTGTGAGTTGTGTCTTTGGAGCGCTGCGATTTCAGCTTTCTGTATGTGCGTAGTTAGTCAGTGTTTCAATCGTAGTTCCCCCGGTTGGGTGTCTAGCTTACCAGCTTTTCGACTTGACGGTTTTCTGAACCATCGCGATCGGCCTCTTGCAGATCAGCGAGATCTTCTTCGGCTTTCTTATATCTCTTCTCTGCATCGCTGGCTTCCTTGGCGAGGCGCTTGTTCTCTTTCTCCAGGTCCTCGATACGTGCGACTTGCTTTCGGTAGATATCAGGTGCGGTCTCGCCATCAGGGCTCAACAGCCCGCCGGTGGGGGATAGCGGCCCTTGTCGGAAAGAGGAGGATCTGAGTTTGGACTGTTGGGAAAGGGATGGGGCAGCTTGGGTGGCTGAGGAGGGTTCTTCCACGGCAGCGTCTTCGGGGGCAGCATCAGCTGCAGGTGTTGCTTCGCGAACAGCGTCTTCGGTAGCGGTGGATTCGGGCTCAGCCTCGGGTTGTGCTTCTTCTTTAGCTTCCTTCTTGTCTTTCTTCGCGGCGCCGCCTTTCTTCTTCTTGGCCATTTGCGCAGCCTAACAATTGGTCAACAAGTTATGCGCAGGTAACAGCAAGCAAGGCCTGGTGACGTACTCGCTTCCTTGCCGCCGCCAGCTTCTCAGCCTTCTCGGCGTCGGTGAGCTCCTTGTCGGCCATATCGAGCGAAATACTATTCTGGTCGTTGAATGTGTTGAGCGTAAAGGCCCGTGGTCAATGTCTGGTAGTTCTATGCGTAGGTAGTCTATAGCTTCGTGGTAGTGTGAGTGGAAGCCTCGCCTCACTTGCGCAGGTAAATGGCGAGTACCTAATGCTTCCTCCCCAGGAGGAGGCTTATCTGGCCTGAAGAAGCCCTGTAGCACTGGCTAGAGCCGCTTGTGTCACTCCCCGTGAGGCGGGTACCGGGAACCTTGGAAGCTCCAGTGTTCCCGTGCTCCAGACTCTAGTGATGGCAACCCCTCTGTCAGCGCCGCGCACGGGCCTGACCATATCCGTAGTAAAATCTAGTGGTTCTTGTAAACCGTTTATAAGCCATTTATCCTCTTTTAACTGTTTGTCAATTGATTTATGTAGTATAAACGCTTATTTAGTATAAACGTTTTTATTTATCAACGTTTATACTAATTAAGCGTTTATAGCGTAAAAACGTTTACTAAATAAAAAACGTTAATAAATAATAAGCGATTAAACTTTTTATAAACTTATTATTAGCCGTTTGTTTATATAAAACGTTTACGGGGGTAACGGAAACTATTTTGACTTTATTGATTTAGAAAATCGGCCTTATAGTACTATTATCTCGCCGTCTCGCCATTTCGTTACCGCTTTTTTCGATCTTTTAATTAATTAATTATATAGTATTATAAATAGCCAATTAATAGACTAGTTAGCTGATTACGTTATTATGTCTAACTTAGGCCCTTTTAATTTTAATTTAAACAATATTAATCCGGCTTTTTTAGCTTTAGTTTAATAATAAAACATAGCTAATGCCGGCTGTCTTATATATTTATATATTTATTTAATAATACGTTCGAATTTTATTAAGCTTAATATAATTATAAAAAATATTTATTTAAACTAAATATAATTTTGTTATAATAATATATAACGAATAAAACATATTTATTTTATATTTAAGTTATATTAATATATATTTTATTATAGCTTTTAACTCTTTTTTAACTTTTTACTGGCCTTTTTTAATTTATACGTTTAGTAAAACTTATTTCTATATTACTTATTATAGGGATAAATACTAAATATAATTATATAGCCTCGATCTTATTATAAAAATAAGGAAAAACTTTTCGAAAAACTTATAAATTATTGAAAAATAGTTTTACTTAGGTATATAAGTACCTTACGATATTACGCTTATTATATATATAGTCTTATATACTCGGTAAGCGGGTTAACCGTATAAATAAAGGAAAAAAACAGGCTTAAACTACTTAAAATAATACCCGGAATAGGCTTATTAGTAAACAGAACGACGTCGGTACTCGGCGTTATCGTAGTAAATTAATGTTAATTTTGAACCGTATCTAATATTATACTATATTACGGTAAATAGACATTAAGATATTTGCTAATATGTTAATAAAAGTCCGTTAAGAGCAGTTTCTGTTTGGTAAACAGAAAAAAAAGCGGATTTTCTTTTTTTTAAAGAAAATTTTCGGCCTTAACAAGCTTATTACCAATATAGTCGCTTTTATCGTTAAAAATAAACGTATAGCAATTACCAACCTTTATTAAAAGTTATAATATAAAATCTTTAAAAAATCTTTTATACGTTAATTATATAATTATTAATAACTTTATATTCAAAAATCCCGAAATCGGCTGTTTGATATATCGACACTTTAATATATACTAATTTAATAACTAATAATAAGCCTTTATCGAGTTTATATTTAAAGGTAAAAATAAAGTACTTAGTAAATAGTCAATATTAGCCGATATCTATATCGACTATAATAACGAAATAATTTTAAAAAAAATTAAGTCCGGTTTTTTTTAAAAAAGGTTTTATATCGTTTAATATTAGTTCCGGTAAATATATTAAATATTAAAAATTTCTTATTTATATTTATTTAACTAATATCGGCTATAATATAATAACTATGTCGACGCCGAGGCCAGTAAAAAGTTAGCAAAATATTATTACTAAAAGAAGTATTATATTTTTAATTAATTAGATTTATAGGAGCAAATCGTATTAAAAGGGATTCGGTTTTTTTAAACGGTTAAAAAAAATCCGAAAAAAAAGAGCCATACGTAATAAAAACATATTAACCGTTACTATGTTTTTTTTACTTATATAAGTTAATATATCTTATTTTAAATATATTATTATTTTGCTGTTTTGATTTAATTATTAATTATATAATCAAAAAAATTTTAATAGAATCTGTTAAGAAATGTTTATTAAAAATGTTTTAATTTTTAAAGCCTTTAAGCTTAAAAAATAAAAAACGGATACGGCAGCATTATTGTTATATGTTTAAATAGCTAAGCCTTTTAGCAACGACGACGAAAATAATTAAGCCTTTTGTTTTTAGTGTTATATAGTTGCTGGCCGGCTAAGATGATTTTTAATGGTATGGTGTTTCGGTGTTATGGTGTTTCGGTGTTATAGTGTCTCGGTGTTATAGTGTCTCGCCTAGGCTTTTTTTTCCTTTGTTTTTTTTAGCCTAACTATATCTTTTGCTTATTTTTGCTTTTTTTACTTTTGAAATAAAACATTAATTATTTTTTAAAAGCAAATAATAGCTCTAACTCTAATATTAAATAATATAATAACCTATAATAACGGCATAAAACGGGATACCTAACTTTTATATAACCGGGTTAAGTCTATACTATTTAAAACACTCACGTTTTAAAATAAGTTATAATAGACTTTTTTTATTATAAACTAAACGAAATAAAAGGTACCTTTTAAAGTATCCAAACTAATAAAAGCTAAGTCGATAAACATTTTAATAAAGTTCGAACTAATATGGCTATAAATTATAAACTTTAACGAAATTATAGTTTAACCCGATAAAAAAGCTTAAACTATTAAAATAAATCTTAGTTAGGTTATTTAAAGTTATTGTAACTTCGTTAGCAAAATAGTTAAAGCTAATATAATTATAAATTATAAACTTTAACGAAATTATAATAGTCTTTATTAACCCGATAAAAAAGCTTAAGCCGTTAAAACAAATCTTGGTCAAATTAATTCGAAATTATTATAACTTCGTTAATAAAGTAATAACTTTATAAAACTATTATAAATAAATATTATATACGTAATAAAAAAAAGACGGAAGTTTAGGTATAAACGATTATTTTTATTTATATTTATATTAAACATTTTGTTAAAATATACTATTAATATAGCCAGAAAATTAGCGAAAAATAATAATAAATGCCGTATTTTATCGTAAAATCGGATAAGATTTTTTTTAAATCAAAATTACTATAAAAAATATTATAAAAAAGTTAATTAAAAACTTATATTATATCGTGTTCCGTCTAGTATATATCTATCGGCAAAAGTAGGAATTTAAAAATAAATATAATAAAATGCTTTTTTCGACTGTTATCGTTATCGACTTTTTTTATAGTGGACGCGTTTACTAAAGCTTTTAAAATAAGCTGTTATTTATATAAACAAAAAAAAAATCAAAATCTAATTTTAACTCGCGTATATTTTTTTATATATTATAATCTATTAATATTATATTATGTTTTTATCCAAAATCATTTACGCGTTTGCTTTTATAATTTAGCATTATCGACGGCAACGTGTTAATTATTCTTTAATTTCTTTTGTATAAATATTTCTGCGCGCGGCCTCTATTTGCTTTTTTTTGCGCTATATATTTTTTAAACGCCGACTGGCATCTTTTTTAACACTTTTTTTCCAAAGTTTAAATAACGTTTAAATATTTTATATTTTTAAAATACTTTTTTATATTTTTTTCCTATTTACGTATATATTATTATCGTTTTACGATCTTAAATTAACGTAGTAACCATATAATTATATTACTTAAAATCGAGCAATAAACTGTTTTAATTATTTAATAACAAAATAAAAACATAAGTATTAATACAAACAATATTATAAATATAAATATCGATTATAATAATAATAACGACAATATTTAAAATAATGTTTTCAATTTTATAACCGTAAGTTTTTTTTTACTTTTTTGATATTATAATAATAACTATTGTTTTTGTTTTTAATATTGATTTATATAAAATTTCGATTTTGCTAAACTATAAGACTAATTATAATAAATACGTAATAAAGCTAGTATAATACTCGATTTTATTAAATAAGATAATATTAATACGTTTATTATTACTGTTGAAAATAAAAAAATGTTTTTTTAAAAAAGCTCGAGTAGCTTATAAACTATTAAAATATTAATAAATTAAAGTTTAACAAAAACGAGTTACACCATAATAAGCTTAAAGAAATTAAGTAAAAGTTTTTATTGCAGTTTAGTTTCGAGCGTAATATTTAGTTTTCTTTATTTAATAGCAACTTTATTAAGTTTTGTAAAATTAAAAAAACTAACGATTTATCTAAGGCTTTTTTTTTATCGATAGAATTTTATTAAGTTTTTTAATTTATATATATTTTTAAGTATTTAGGCCTAATTTAATAGCGTTATAAACTCGGTTTATCGTAATTTAAAAATTTTTTTATAAATATAGGTTAAAATTAAGACTTTAAGCGATATTATATTTTTTCCTATATCGGTATAAACTTTAAAAAAGTTTATAAAACGTTGTTTTTTTTTTTTTAAAAATGCGTAAAGTTTTAGTACTTTTTTAAACTAAAAAATTATCGATACTTTATATATTTTATTATTAAAATAAAATTTTTAAGCAAAATTTTTATTTTTTTAATATAGTTGAATATATAAAAGCATTTATTGCTTTTATTTTTAAAAATTAAATATATTTCGGCTTTATTATTTTAATTAATAAAGAAAACTTTATTTATTTTTAAAATACGCATATTTAAATATCGTTTGTTTGTTTAATATTTAAATAGTTTATACGTTTATTTAATAAAACTTCGATTTTTTTTTAAACTTTATATAATATAGTTACATAGTTTTAAACTGTTTAACGTATAAAAATAAAGCTCGATTTTTTTAGTTTTATTAAAGCCGGGTTATAGAAATTTAACGTAATAAACAAATTTAGCCGCTTACTAATCGAAATAATATCGTATTATTTATCGAGTTATTAATATTATTTGGTATTATAAAAGTTATTTTATTTTTTATATAATATACTATTAGCAGATTTTCAATAAATAATGCTTTAATTAATAAGTTTGTTTTAATTAAAAATATTAAATAGTTTATCTTAAAAAATTATATCGTTAGTTTTATATAGTCTATTTATGTTAATTACGTATACGGCAGTTTTATTAGTTTAATTAATAATCTGGTTATAATTTAGTTAGATTTTAAAATCGTTATTTAGTATAAAGTTAATATTTTTTTCGGCCGATTTTCTTTTATAATTAAAAGTATTATTATTCGAAATAAGTTTAAAATCGAAAAGTTTATTTATAAAAATATTACTTATTTTTTTGCCGCCGAAATATTTCCGTATATATAGTTAATTTTAACGTTTTTATTAACGGCTTTAGTTTTTATAAAACTATATATAAATTTATTATAAAAATTTATGAAAGTATTTTATTTTTATATCGTATTAAGCGGTTTTAATAAATAAATATTATGTTTATTATTTTAAGTTTTTATAAATTTAATAATATAAACATATAGCGTGTTATCGGCTTTATTATTTAAGTATTAAAAAACGGGTTTAGAATTATAATTAAAAAGCAGCCGGCTTTTATATATAGTGCTATTTTGTTTTTAATAGGAAATTTTTTTTAATAGTAAAAAAACTCGGGCTTTCGCCGTTTTACGGCTATTTAAAAATATTGTTTATATACGACTACTATTATAAACTAAAAAAACTTAAAATATAATTTTATAAATAAATAAAATATGCGTTATTATTATAAAACTATGTAATAGTAATAGTTTATCGATAAATAGTAACGGGAAAAAGATAAAAATGTTATTGCTAACTAATTTGGTTTTAATATAAATTTGTTTATATTAATTAATATTTTTTACGTTTAATATTATTAAAATACGTTTAATAAATTTGGCTTATTTTGATTTTGTTAATATTATTAAAATAATTTATTTATTATTTATTAATTAATGTTTAATTTTTATTAAAAATACTAAATATATAAAAGTTTTATAAACGTTTTTTTTATTTTTTAAATAGGCTAAAATCCAATTATTTAACTATGTTTTATAGTATTTATTTATAGAATATATTTGCTAATTTGTTATAGCTTTCATTTTTATTCGGATTTGGTTTAAAATTAATAAAAAGCTAATAAAAATAACATTTTATCGCGCGGTTATAATTCTTTTTATTAAAAATATTTAAAACGGTTTTTTTAATAACGATTTTTATTTAGCCGATATATTAATAAAGATTTTAATAAATAATGTCCGTATTATAATTATATTAATAACCGATTATATTTTACTAAAATATAATATTAAAAATAATTTTAACGTTTAGTTAAAAAAAAGCCGTTATTTGTTTTAATTGTTTTATTAAGCTATATTTAATATTATCGTTTTATGTTAGTTTTAGTTTAAATTAGCTAGCTTTTTAAAAATTTAAACATTTTTATTTATTATTATTAACAGTAATAAAAATATGGTATTAAAATTAAATACTATCGAAATAGTAATTTTTTTATGGTCGGTTAAAAATATAAAAGATTTTAGAACTACGGCGTAATTTATCGAAATTACAATAATTAAGTGGTCTAAATATAAACTATAGATAGCTTGTTTTAATATATATATTAAACTATATTATTATAATATAATAAAAGAATATAGTTTCGTATCGTTGTTAATAGTTATTGCTTTTGAAATAAAATATAAATATAATGACTTTTTTATAATATTAAATATTGTTACTAATTTATTATAAGCTTTAAAAAAAAATCGTATATTTTATTAATTATTACGTTTTTAAAAAAGATTTATTTATTTATAAAAACGTAGCCTAGATTTTACGATTTGTTTTATATAATACGTATATTAATATCGATAAAAAACTAATAGTTTAATTATACGGATTAAATATCGATACGCCGTTTTTATTTGTTTTTATTATATAAAGTTTTATTATTGCGGTTATTAATATAAGTAATAATAAATTATTATCGTTAACGACTATTACGGTTACGATTTGCTTATATTTTATTAACAATAACGTTATTATTTTGTAAAAAATTAATACTAAAATATATAAAAAAATAAAACTATTTATTAAAAAATTATTTATAAAGTTTAATTTTAAATATAAGTTATAAAATATATATAGCTATAATTATAAACGTTTTATTATAATTATAAACAGTAATTAAACTATTAAATAATGGAAATACGTTTTATAAAATTATTAATAAATATTTTATTTTTTTTTATTTTTATTATATTAGTTAAAAAAGTTAAAATATTGTTTTTTTTGTACTATTTTTTATATTTATTTTTTAAAGTTTATTATTTGTATAGCAAAAAGTATAATATATTACGTATTTATTTTTTTCTTTTATATTAAGTATATGCAGGTTAGATTTCGGGTTAAATTTTAATTAAAAGCTATATTTAAAAACCGCTTTATAACACGTTATATTATTAAACGTTAAAATATATATATTCGATATAAATAAATTATTTAAAATATAATTATTATTATATTAAGCCGTATTAAAAATATTTTTATATATTTTTATTTCGTTAGTTTGTTTTATTTTTTTTTTATATAAGCATTTTTAATATTAAATAAGCGATAATTAATATCGGGTTTTTATAACCGTATTACTAATTATATAAAAGGTAAAAAATAAGGTCGATATATTTTTTAGTTTTAATATTTATAAATATTTAAGTATATAGTTATAAATCATTATTGTCGGTTTTTTTACTATTAGCTTAAAAAATATTTTTATAGTTTTATTTAAAAAAAACGCTGCTAAAAAATAAAAGTTTGTTTTTATTACTAAAATAGATTAAAATATTAATTATCGTTTTATTTATATCGATTAAAATATCGGCTTTATATAAATAAACAATATAAATATATATATAATATATACGTAATAAATTAATATATCGCGACGGAATAGATTTAAGCTATATTTTATATATTAATAAATAATTATTATTATTAATAATATTATTAATAAAAAACAAACTTAAATTAATAGTTAATTAATTAATTAATAGTAATTTCATTTTAAATGTAAATAAAAGTATAAATATATATATAAATAGCCGTTTAAACCGTTTATAATATATTTAAAACTATATTAAACATTTATAATTAATAAACGTTTATATATATAAACGTTAAAGCAGCTATAAACGTTTAAAATTAATAAATTATTTGCCGCTTAATAAATATTATTTTTATTAAAGCGTTTATATTTTTATAAGCGCTTATTGCTTATAAACTGTTTTTCTTTACAAACTGTTGTTAAATTGTTTATTTTTGCTTGAACGCTTATTAAATGCAGACTATTTATAAACGGTTGATAAACGATTTATTAGAACTACTAGGATTTAGTACGGGTCCTAGACGGCCGCCGTAAGTTCATCCGCAACTTCAGGTTGGACACCCACACAGGTAACCGGCCTCGTCAATCCCAACAATGCGCTGTGATCATTGCTTTCGAAGATTGCGGCGAGCGCTAACAACTTGACAGAAACGATGCATTGCACGTACGACTCAATGCAAAGTCTGTGATGGCCTCAAGACAGCGCTATAGATACCTACACCTATCTATCTTCTACGCACTTCAACCTCACTCTATTTCAAACACTATATTCAGTTGATCAGAAAGGCTTAGAGTCACGTTGACGTGTTGCTCTGATTCTGAATAAAAAGACATTTAAGTGGGATACCTTCAATTACAATCGAAGGGCTTTCGTCTCTGCGATGGGAGTCCCTAGTCTAGACATAACGGCCAATTCTGCGATGAACCTGTCGTCGTTGCGGTCTTCAGTTTATCTCATGGCTGTCTTTATCTTCACAACAACCACCTGTCCAACCGCATACACATTTCGCGGTATTCGCCGTCAGGATCTGGCAGGTACGACATTGTCCTGCCGGGTTCCCCTGTCCCTTTGCGTACATACCACTGTGCGATGTTCAGATTCCGTCCGTTGACAATGCCCCAATAGAGCGAACGAACGTCTTCCTTATACCACAAGTGGTCCCAGAACTTTATGCCCTGAAATATACCGGACCGCCAAAGGTGACTCGCTTTGCCCATCTTTCCACGAAGCGAACTACAGTAGTGGTAATAATCGAGTTCGAGGATAGAAGAGAACGTATTCGTCTCATAGACCGGATCCATGTACGTGTACTCGGTGCTGCAGTGGGATTCGGCAAGTATTACTGTCTGAACAGCCAAGAGTGTAGAAGAAGGAAGTCTAGAGGTGATGTGCTTCCATGATAGCTCCGGCCCAAGTGACCTCTTGTCCAAGCGAGCTACAGCCTCAGCGTAGAACGGCTGCAGCGCGTACAAGTCATCTTGAAACCCCAACTTTCTTGTTGTAATACCATCCGGCGAGCTTAGCGACCTTAGCCCAGTGGTAATAACGAATGCATCGTACTCGGCGCTCACGTAGAGAGTACCAGAGTCAGTTCCCCGCTCCTCAATGTTGTGGATGATTTTCTCGGTATCACTATGGAATAGCATAAAAGGGTCCATGTCATCCAATCTTTTGAAGCTAGAGGCGAAGAAGTCATCGAAGATGTCGCCAAAGACGTCCAGGTCTGGGAGTTCATCGAGGAGCTCATCCAATCCCTCAAACTGAGGGGTTTGACTAGGGGGCGGATAACCTAACCTTTTCCATTCGAGAAACTCGTTACGTCTGCCGATCCAGTGCCTATCTGGCTTGGGAGATGGAAGGCGATAGATGTTGAGTTTGGTGTCGTACATCTTAAGCGCACGTGTGCGACTCTCTCGGTTGACAGACAACAAAGGGCTGATTAACTTTTTGATGGGCACGACGCGAGTATCGATCAAGATGACCAGGCGGTTAGTGGCCTCCTCACGGACTGCCTCTTCCCATATGTCAAGCCTTAGCTCTGCCGGCAGAAGGCTGAATTTTGGGAAATTTATCGCTTCCATGCTTATTTGGGCTGGGTAGGTGAACTGCTTTAGAATCGTGGCGTTGAGGTTGAGATTGGACGATGTGGTTTCAGACTCTACTGCTTTGCGCGAGAACGGTGGGCAGAAACGCCAAACAAAATGAAAATAAAATGTGTGCTATCTTATGCAGACGATTATAGTTCACGGAAATAGCTTGAGAGAATAAGGTACGTGAACCAGCCGTCAACAAGGCACATTTAGGCAGTAGTCAAACGATTAGAATTTGATGGTTTCATCGCCATATTACGATATGTAATCCAACGCTGAGCAATATCTAGTATACACAAGCCTCTGGTAGCGATACACATAATCGCCCAAGTCCATATTAGACAGGAAACTCATTCGATAAACGCACATTTACGCTTTGAACTATTGCGGAAAGTAACAATAGATTATTTAATGGAGCTTCGTTATTGATCCGATAATACTAAGCGTGCAGATATGGGCAACACTGAACATTATGCTCTTGATTTGACATTTTCAAGCCTTAAGGTTCTGACCGAAAAGCAATCAATCGAAGTTTGAACATGCTAGGTCAAGCATTATGCTTACCGACCCTCTCTCCATACACTTGACTGCCCTCTAATATTCATATTTCAAACTGAACTAGGTACCTAGTACACAAGTTAAAAAACACCCAGTTGCAACTAAGCCTCCATGTGAAGTCAGCGACATCCACGTGTACGAATATCTTCAGATCGCAACACGAAATCAGCTGTGGGTTTTGCACAAATAGTAGCTTCCTCCGGTGAATGGATTAACCAACGAAGCCATCAATGCCATTGGGATACTTGGCGATGAGCCGCCGCATATCGGCAATAATCCTAATGAAGGCAAATCATTAGCAATATCCACAGCTCTCAGACGGCATATTCTTACTCATCCCGGAAGTAGTAGATCTTATCGTAGTGCAGGCCAAGGTTAATAATGTTGTCGCGCCTGGGATTAGGTAAATCAGTCATTATACCTGTCTTGCTCTGTGGCCGCGTGGGTGCCTCTCACATTGCGTAGATGAGCTGACGGTCAGAAAAGTCATCTTGCGGCTCTGACTTAGGTACGAGTTCTTGGTATGCTTTCACATGTTCTTCGCCGAATCGATAACGAGGGTCACACATCATTCCGAGATCAACTGCAATCGATGTGAATATCGCTTGGCATGATGACTATAGACGGACGACAGATATAGGAGTAGACTCACGTTCATTGTGTCCGTAGAAGCAACAAGAGTCAAAGAATATGACTTGCCCGGTTTCTTCATCTGTCTGTATATTTCCTGACCATGCATCTCCATGCAAAAGTGTAGGCTTGATACTTCGGCCTCCGGTTTCCAGTGGCCGCAGCAGTCTGGGAATCACCCTTTCGAAGAATTCTTGGAAAACCTCATCGAATTCAGAGTCCGGTCCACAAATGCTGTGCAGCCATTGAATATCTGATCTCATCTGTCGACCATAGAACTCTTCCCATGAATCGCACCAGTCGTTGGCCATTGGAACCACACCATTGAATGTTGTCACATGAAAACCAAACTTTCCATTTGGAGAGGATGATAGTTCATACAGTTTACTGAAAACTTGAGCTAAGCATTTCGAACAGACAATGATGTCCTCGTGTAACTTGCGAAAAAGTGTCAGGAAGAAGGACAAGGGGCTACGTTCGAGTTTGCCGTACGCCAGTGGTGTACTCGCATTCTCTGGGATATACTCCTGTAATTCCTTTTGACTCTCAAACTCGCCACGAGCTAATTCGAAATGCTTGGGCTCGTTATACACCTATCGCCAAATATTAGAGGCCTCAATGTGGACACTGATACGGGAAGGACTAGATATCTGCCTTCAGGAAATATTCGAGCTTCTCATCCCCACTCTTGATCTCGAGTCGATATCCGTCAGCCCAACTACCTGTTCCGTGTCTTGTTAGTGACATAACTTGGCAATCCTTAGGCAGCACTGTGAAAAAGATGAATCTCGTCAGCCACCACCGTCATATTGGTCTACTGTCTATCCCGGTACTGTGATGAGTCGACCAACCTGCTAGGATTGCGGGGTCCAGCGAAGTGCCCATCATCATCGAAATGGCTATAATCGCGAACTCAACGAGGGTGCTTGCAATTACAAGAGGCTCAAAATCCTATCCTAGTAAAGGAGGGCACGGGGCAATATTTGTATCCCTTGACAATGAGGCGACTTGAGGAGGCGTGCCAAGCACCAGACCTTGTTAGATGCCGCGCCCGAGCGCCCGGAATACGGTGTGATGCCCATCAGCACCTTGCATCGAAGTATGTAAGCGAGATAAAAAAAGCATTGCTAAGGCCACGAGTGATACCACCATGACGAAATGGACTGCATGAAATTGCTTCTGTAGTCTCCCTTTTCCTGTCATATAGCAGTGAATCAAATAAGAGGAGTGGCGCGCAAGGAAAAGAAACCAATAGCCCCAGTAAGATAGTAGAGGGTCGCTCCGGAGAAATGACCTAAGGAGTAATACACATCTGTTACAGGCTGGCAGGATATGATACTAGTTTTGTGGACTGGGTGGATATGTACAGGCGATCGGTATGGCGGAAGTCTAATATAGCAGTTTTCTCGAGGCAATTGGACTGTTAACGTCGAAGTCGATCAGTCGAATTCGAATTTGCCACCGCGAGCACTAAATCGCAAGGTCATTCAGGGCCTTTATTACACTGAAATATGCCCTGGCGGTACTGGTGATCCCCCCCGATTATTTCCACAATACTAGTATCATATCCTGCTCGCCTGTAATACTCGCACAATCGACAAGGGGGTTTTGGTCCTCGGGTAAGCGGCGGGATCTCAAACGGGTACTCTTCCCTTGCGAGCAGCCGTAACTTGCAATGAATTCCCCTAAATGCATTAAAAATCCGCGAATCGATATCTCGCGACGCAAACATATTCAGTATCGACAGGCCTTCAAGTACCGTATTGCTAGGATGCAGAGCACCTCTTGTGTCAAATCCGCCGGCGGCCTTCATCAACTGCATTGAGTATGAGGCCGGCGAGTCTGTTATGACTTACTTTTTCATGTTCAGTAAGGAGTGTCGCTCTGTGAATGGCAATGCAGTTCTTTGCGCAAGTCGTGGTATCAAAGAAGCTGGGTATTTGAGATCGTACATATGCTTCTGCTTCTATGCCTGAGTTGAAGAAAACGCTCGATCTTGGGGTATCTCATCGTTGTAACCGTGAAATATGTGTAGTCTTTTAGTATTGGAAGTACGCGACCCTAAATTTCATATTGTTGTTGTCGCTTGAGACAATCACTAGGTCCGTGAGTTTCACACATCCACCTTAATCATCGAAGCCAACGATGTCTTTACCCATCAAAACCAAATACACTAACTTCAATTCAAGATCGGACATACATATATCTATTTGCTCACATTGCGCCCTTTGAATTGTTGGTTGCACGCCTTTTTGGAAGTCTTTGATACATTATGAAACACACTAAAAAGGGGCAGAATATGTAAGATACAGAAGACATCCACCTAGGGGTTAAAATCCAAACCGGTGTATCTAATCACTTAAATAGAGCTAATCTGAGTATACAAGTGACTTTGCTGCGGCACAATATTAAGGAAATTGCTCCTGAACTTGCTATCATATACCAACATGGCATATGGATGCGAGTCGTCTCTCATAGTAATAGCTTCATGAGCCATAACGAAGGCTGCTCAAAGGTAAGGCGACCGAAAAGAAAACGCTCTGCTTGTTGTCACTCAAGTCACTGCTGCTAAGACTGCCATAAGTTACTGGCAGTAGTCAAAGCCCCAGAGGTATAACATGATCGGTTTGTCATTTTTGCCCTCGTTGGTTCTGAAAAACTCTTCTTATTCGAGACAAGCAGCGGTTGTGATCCGCAACCATCTGACGATATCTGTTCGGCGGTGTCCGTAGCTACCTATCTGAAAATGTCCTCCCACATCTATTTGGCGATGTATGCCCTAACGCGGTACTTTCCTCTGAACGCGTCTCAGATGACCAAGACATCGGGCTCTGATAACGAGTCTGAAGCCGCAACCTAATCACGATACCACGCCGTTGAAGACTGGCCCCAGGTCTTTGCATGATTCCTGACTGCCACGGGGGCCTTCGCATCTTTTGACTGACACACACACCACGTGCGCATTCGAAAAAGCTTGTACATGTGTACCCCAATCGTACTCTCTAGTGTGGACTTCTAATACTTCTTCTTCTTCCATCCTCTCCATTATGTCAACACCAAAAAGGCCCTCCACCCTACTGGGGATGAGCAACAACTATTTCCAGTCATAACCAAGCCATTATTTACTGCTTTTAAACCAAACTTTAAGACTCATAATTATGCATACCCATACAAACATATACTCCCCTCTTCTCTCATATTCATGTTCTCTCGCGCATATCTCGTCACATGTCTTACCTAGTCCATCTAGATCTGTTAACACAAGACCAACCCACCCTTCTTCAAAGCTTCGCTCTATCTTACACCAAGGACCCTTTCCGCCAACACGATGTCCGAGAAAGTAAGTCTTCAGCCTGGCACTTCTCGCAGCCCATCTGCCAACAACGTAACTAACAATAGCTAGACGCCTTCCAAACCCTCCGACTTGACTGTTGAGTACTGCAGACATCTCGGCAATGAGATGCCCACAGTCTCAGCGCAGTCTTTAGCTTTGAAAAATGACCTGCTTAGGGCCAAAAAACGAGTGGCATCCAATCATGAAGCAACCGAGACCATACATGAAGCACTCAATGAGGTCGAGGCAGCCTACACTATCTACTCGACAGCCGCTGCAGCTTACTTCCGGTACGCTCGTCTTTCGGACGCTGATCAAGCGGCAAGTCCGGACCAGGAGTCAGCCCTGAAGAGCAATGTCCAGGATGCCCTCGACGCCTTCTGGGTGACTCAAATGAATGCGAAGCAGGTGCTTGCTGACCTGGGTAACTAAATCCTACATTGAATAGTCTTGAGAATTGATATGAATATACCCAATATGTAGTTGACGCCGAATAAACGTCAGGGCGCTTTGCCGAATAAACATTCCATGTTCCTAATGCATATCTTGTCGTGATTGTTTACAATTTAACCATTCCATATGCCGCTGGTTAGATATTAACGTGGTATACCGAGTTAATAGATTCTTACCTTGTTGTAACAATGTTCTGTGATCTGCTTTTACTGCACTCTGTTAGACGGGGCATAACTTATATGTCATGCAGCGAAAACAAGAATACCGGAACGCTTTACTCAAGAGACAGGTTCCATTATGATACTACGTCTATTCGTGACTATCTCCCTTCCAATGCTATCCGAGGCTCTCCTTAGTAGGTCAACCACAGCCTAAGTACTTGGGTAAGGTATGCAGGGGGCTAGATACTAGTAAGCCCAAACTCATGTCAGACAATAAGTGCCCAGATACTCTTCATAGCCTGCGACTTGTGATTCATACTTAGTTGGTGTCATCCAAATTACCTTCCGCTTATCTGATCATCGGATTCGGATGGAACAGTCAATTCTGAGTGGTGCTGTGAGCTCCACGGCCACGACCACCCTGCATGACATGTTGAGGTACAGGTAGGGATATATCCAAATATCTAGGTTCGATAATTCAACATGACTATTGCAGATAAATGAAAACGTATTTGCATTATTGAGATCGATCTAGCAAACCCACCGAAGACAACGTGTTCAATGTGAGTCTGACCAGGGATACAAAGCTCTATGTGAATGTAACTATCGTGCAGAATTTATTCAAGTACAAGAGAAAAGCGCAGATGTATACTACACGCAATCATAGAAAGGCCCTAATAAATGGAAGTCCAAATGGGACATATGTGAGGAGAGAGATACACTACACCAACCAAACCGGACCGGTACAATGAGTTCGATACAGAACGTTACAAACACAGCATTTATTATTGAATTACTTTGAATAGCCCTCCAACTACTCCTCCTAGCCATTCATTAAATATTCGAACTAGCACTCACGCGAACACTATCGCTCGAATGGCTTCCGTTGAGCACTCGGATCCTATCTGCGTAAGACTGTCAGTGTCTTACCAAAAGATCTTGCTATATCGTGGCATAGGATTCTCGATGGAGACTAGGGTTGATGAAGAGAAACACTCACATACGAGCATAACGTACGTCACTGTATCTCCTTCAAATAATAATGGGGTCGAACCTAGGTATGAACCATTGCTGGTCACTGTTGAGATGGTGCCGATGTTATTGCAGAAAGGGGCGGGACTAACGTCGCAAGCTACCTGGCAAGCAAAGGGGCGCTACCTTTCGTTAGTAGCTGCAGCCGGGTCGGAATGACCTCATTACTGTAACTCAGACGCGGTGACTACGACTGAATCCAGTCCATCTAATGTTACACAGTCTCGGGATCACTCCAGTCACCAAAACTCCTGCGGTCGGGCATATATACACCAAACCCCGAGCCGTGAAGCTTCATCAACGCACCTAGACACTTGATGCGCAGATTTCTCTCCACGATGTCGAGATACGCTTCTAAGCGGTTTGCGCCGTTAAAGACTGCGAATGCAGATCAGAACAGTGATCTGCCGGTGTTACGGGGGGCCATATTCGATGTCGACGGCACACTTTGGTACGTATCTTAACTCATGGGTTGGGAATTCTCACGAGATGGACTCTAAACTGTTCGATCATACCTCATGCACAAGATGGTCATCTCACCCATCTCTACAGCATCCCAACTCATCTCATACTACACCACGCTCCTCATACCACCTACAACTCAAGCTAACAAACATCCCAGCCTCCCACAAAACTACATGTTCACAGAAATGCGCTCAGTCCTGGGCATACCAAAAACCACCGACATCCTAACCCACATATCCTCCCTCCCCCCGTCCTCCCAGGGTGCTGCAATGGACAAAATAAAAGCCATCGAACGCACCGCAATGGCCTCACAGCAGCCTCAACCCGGTCTGCAAACCCTAATGACTTACCTCCAGTCCCGCGGCATCAGAAAAGCAATCTGCACCCGAAACTTCGACACACCCGTAACCCACCTCCTCACCAAGTTCCTCAGCGGCGTAACATTCGATCCCATAGTAACCAGGGAGTTCAGTCCGCCTAAACCAGATCCGGCAGGCTTATTATTCATCGCCCGGTCTTGGGGCCTCGTTCAAGACGTCTCCAGTGAAAATTCGGAGAAGACGGAGGAGTTACTGGACGCAGCGACCCAGGGCACGCAAGCAGAGCAAGAAGGCGCAAAGGGATCCAAGGAAGGAGGGGGAAAGGAGGAAGTAGGCGATGCATCCTCACTAATCATGGTCGGCGATTCAATCGACGACATGACTGCCGGAAGACGTGCGGGAGCTGCTACGGTGTTGTTGGTGAATAAAGAGAACGCCCATTTAGCTGAGCACCCACACACAGACTTCGTGGTGAAGAGTCTCGATGATCTGGTCGAGGTTTTAGAGGACGGATTCATAGGAAGAGAGATCGACGAGAAGTCGCAACCTTAGTCGACTAAACATGAGAACAGAGTACGAAATTTCGGCATACCATCCATCGTCATGTAGAGTTTTAACGATACCACACTGTTTCGACGCCATGGACTAAAACATTCACATAGAAAACACCACACACCTGGTACTCAGGTCATATGCCTAAATTGCTTTCGCTATCTGTTTTCAGTCCTGAATTCATCCATCTGTTGACCATTTTTATCATCAGAGGAACGTATGCTTGTCCATGATTTTCAGCAATGCGGCAAGTCTACAGCTACATGGTAGGAACATCAAGTTCTATCCATCTTTTGGTGTTTTCTCACTCATCTAAAAACGCAGCATTTGCAAAGCTATGCGGTATCTTTCTGGTATCGGTTATCGTTTGTGCGGCAAAATAAGCAAGATTGCATCGCCCAGGTTGCGGGCAGATGACGTCTGCCGGGGCCCTGCTGGTGACACAATTCTGGTGAGGGATGGGGTGCAGTGGCTTCTGGAATGTCGTGCTGTTACTTTCGGCTGGACTTTGACTCCTTGCTAGACTTGCTAGCCTTTGAATCGTCCGAGCGAAGCCTTCGGTGTTTCTGATAAGAGTGCAACAACTGACGCGGCTTAGCGAGAGCGTTCGGCCAACTAAATCTATCGGTGCGGAATGAGTCCAATAAGTTCTATTTGCGTGGATAGCCCATTGCTCCGTAGTTCCCATTAGATGACGGCGCATATGCTGCCTGTCGTCGCATCTCATCGGGGGTCTCCTTGCGTGGAGGAGGGGGAGGCAGTGGGCCGCCTGGTGGTGCTGGTCGCACGGGTAATGTGAAAGTGCCAACGCCTGCGCTCGCGGGAAGTGAAGAGTCGGGCGTACCGACTTTAGGTATCGACCCAGAAGTAGCAGATCTCTGACCTAAGCCTGGGTGCACGCTTGATCCGCCGGCCCTTCCCATACTGCCAATTCCATTTCTAGTGGGCGAGCGGCTCGGTGCGTGGCCATGTTGGTCTCGAGGTGAGACTAAGGCTCCGGCAATAGGTATCTCTCCTGACGTCGGTGTGAATGCGGGGTTGCTGTCACTAGGCTGGTTTGGTGAATCTGTGGATCTCAAGAGTTCTTGAGTAGCAGGAGAGAGCTGCGGCGCGAGATGCGACTTGCGGTTGTCCTTCTCCATGAGACCGACAGCCCAGGCGCGGAGATCGACGGGGGTTCGCTTCGCTGCCTGGACGAAATGGTCATGATCCTGCAGGCAAGTGTTAGCCAAATATGCGGCAGATTGGTCGCGTTTGCTATGGGTTCCTTACAAAGAGTTCTTGGGGGGTTGGCCGCTCGCTGGGATCCTTGTAGAGACACTTCTGAATCATGTCCTCGAGAATAGACGGGAAAGCATCGCTCTTAGGGAGCTTTGGAGCCGGCTCGTGGACAATTTGTTGCAACAGATCAAGGATACCAGCGGGGGCACCGTCACCATCAGAGAGTTGTTCGCTGGCGGCGAATGGGAACTTTCCTATAGCCAACTCCATAATTGTGAGGCCAAAACTCCACACATCTGATTTGACTGTGTATTTCTCGCCCTGAATACGCTCCGGTGCCATGTAGGTTGATGTGCCAACGAATGTATCGGCGATCGAGTTCACAAGCTCTCCCGAGACACCAAAGTCACAGAGCTTGATGTGGCCCTTAGAGTTGGTGAGGATGTTGGAGGGCTTGATGTCTCGATGCATGATGTGGAATTTGGAGTACAGGTAAGTCAGACCACCAAGTGTGGCCTCTGCAATCTTGCCGAGCACGTCGACGCGGATAGGGCCAAAAACACGGGAAACTCGGTCAAGAGAACTATATGCCATCCGTCAGTTGAGCCTACGTTGCCCGGGAACCTGTTGCCCACTTACCCAACATCCATGTACTCCATGCACATTATAACATCGTTGTGATCGTTCAGGAAGGCGCCGTAGAAGGTGACGATATAGTCGGACTGGCAACCGTGCATAATCTCGAGTTCGCGAACGATGCGCTTTCGCAGCTCTTTGTTTGCCTCGACGTGGATGACCTAGAACAGAGTCAGACACAACTATTTAAGAAAATTGGCTCGTCGCATCGCGGTGCTGAGTCACCTTTCGGGCCATGGTGGTGCCGGTAGGCTGATGTTTCACTTTACTGACGGTTCCTCCATTGCCAGAGCCTAGCTCCTTCACAATGTCGAGGTCCTCGGGGCGAATATCAAGGTTAAACTCGATACCAATCTCCAGCTGTGCTTCGTTGCCGCCATCGGCTGCTCTGGAGCCACCAGCTCCCCAGCCTGAGCCATTACTTGAGCTGCTGGCGGTGGGAGGAGGTTTGGGTGCAGCGAGAGCAAGACCCTTGACGTTCCTGCGCTTCATGGAGCGCGGGGCAAAGTTGCCGTCGGCCATGCTGGGCGGGTAGGTTCAGGGTAGGATCGGATGAATGCAGAAGAAGTGAACGAGCGCGGTTGAGTCGGATCGGAAATTGGTATCAGGACTGGAAATACAGACTCAAAGCATGTCCCACACACGAGGAGCGTGGGGTGCTGAGTGGTGTGGTCTGACCTGCTCGTGGGAGCCCCTCAGTGATTGCGAGTGCAAGGGCAGAGGCGGGTTGGAGAGGGCAGAGGAGAGAGAGAGTGCGCAGCAATGTCAACCTGGGACGAAGACGACGGGCGCGCTATATAGGACGCAGGAGTTGAGTGTGGGCTCAGAGTGCAACGCTGGCGTGACGGTTTCAAGAAGGGGCGGCTTTGGAGAAGACAGGTAGGATACGATCAAAGAAGTTGCGGGTGTTTGTTGCAGAAAGCGAGTGACAGAGACCAAGATGCGCGATGGAGCGTCGGTGTCTCTCGCATGGGCCGCAATGGCTGCGAATTGGGGGGGGCAAGCGCAACCAGATGCGGCGACGATGGGGAAGTGTTCAGGTACCTCGTCCGCTGGGGGTGCAAGGGCAGGGCTCTGGGCAGTTGCAAGGTGGAACGCGGTGGTGGGATGGAATGGGAGGTGCGACGGGTGGGACACACTGCGGGCCTGGGTCTGGGCCTGGTCCCTGGTTTGGTGGTTTGGAACGCAACCTCCCTGAAGGCCTCTCTTTCTTTGGGCCGCCTCAGGTATCAACGGGCAAGCGATGATGACAAGAAGGGCAACGAGAGGAAGGAAGAGCTGGATTTAGACGACAAAAAGCTCAAGAGCAAAGGAGGATCCGGGAGATAAAGCTGCAGCAGACCACTACCAAAGGGGTTTTGGTCGAGTCGAGGCTGTTTAAGCTTGAGGGCCTTGCGAATCGTTGGATAGATGCAAACGAGATGGATTGACGACAGCACTTCAATTCTGGGGCCGGGCCGTGACAGACTCCAGAAGGGCTCGGGGCCTAGGCATTAGGATACAGTAGCGCTTCCACTCAGACTACTATATTCTCTGAGGTATTATTGTTGGTCTATGCCAGATCGTTGGCCAACTATTCTTTGTTACATGGCTCTGGTTCCTCTATCGAGCTTCATTTTGAATGCGACAAGTCCCCTTTCTCGCCTTTCTCTCAACGGGGCTTGGTACGCTCAAAGGCTGTTTGAGCCAAACGATACATTCACAAGATTATGGAGGAATTGAACCCCAACCAACCATATATTGCACTGCCTGCGTACCTCATCGTGCTACCCAAGGTCTGCCAGCAAACAGAACATAAACTGCGCCGTCGCTGGTATTATTAGAACCGCAGCCAATGGTAGTCAACAGTGAAGCATACAGCCCCCAGCCTTGGCCCTCTAGCCTGATGTTTCACCCCTTTTCGTGTGAAGATCGACAATGCAGATTCAATAACTAACAAATGTGCATTTTGACCCCCTTTCTTTATGACTTTATTTACCTGGACACAAATAAGCCTGTAGAGAATGAATTTGTTGCGTAACGATGTCATGTGTCCTTTAAGAGTGGTTGTGGTTCAGGACCTTGAATAGTCCTTTCTGAAGTCACCATCTTGCAAGGAAGCCCTCATTTGCGCCGACGCAATAGACACCTCATACAACATAAGTCTCGCTAGGGGACAATATGTGTTAGAGCACTGAAAGTGTGCACAGCGGAAGTGACTGCTAAATTTCTGATGAGGTATATTCAGATGTCTTGACTGGCCTCGGTCCACACGAGATCAGGGATTGAGCAAAGAGGTACAAGGTGAGATTTCCCAAGAGAATCATTGGTGCTTCTGCACATCGAATATAATGTTTCTACCAGATGGACAGCGCCATATCATGAAAGGGCCCATCATCCAAAAAAGGGCAAAACCAGGAAGGTGTAGGTGAACAGGTTTTAACTGGTTAAAGAGTTCAACCCAACATCTTGTTGGAACATTGATAGCCATGCCGATAGCGTCTAGAGACGTGATGCGACTGGTTCAATGGACCCCTGAAACACTCCCATCGCCATCCACTGCTATCGTGCAAACAAATCGACTATTTCATCTTTGCCAGGTCCAGCTCCAGATTGACTGCCTGTAAAGTGGAATAGGAATGGCAAGTGCATCATCTCATTGCACCTACAATTATGCGCACACACGGCAATATACAAGCAGATGCGACAGCTCCAATGTCACATGATGTAAGAGAGTGCCTATTACACCATGATGAATTTGAATCACAAGTTGAATTGACTCCTTCCTGCCACACGAGATGTCTTACCTTAATAGGTACCTACCTTACCAATGGAAGTGAGGCGGTGCTCACAAGCTGTGGCTGATTAGATCACGTCTACATGGAATGTCTCGTGTGGCGCAGGCATTTCTACATCCTGTCCCGATCCAGAGACCTCGCACGGAACCTTATCCACTGACAGCGCCTGGCCATCATCCCTTGTAGCGTTCAATGGGGCAGGCCTGGAATTAATTCACGAGGCTGAAGTTTGACTCCAGCAAACGCGATCAAGGCGACTTTTCCAAGAGCGGCCTAATCCCACAAACTACCTGCCTCACTTCTCTTCTAATAGCGACCTATCATCCCGAATCTAGGCAGCCAGCCACACTGTAGCACAGCTCAAGTGTTCGTCACCACAACTGCCTCAACCAACTCATCGCGGCAGCTCCCTCCCGATTCCCCTCTGCTGCCTGCAATCATATTTCGCGCCCCGTCGCGTTTCTAGACTTCCACAATCCATCTCTACCCTCTTCTAAACGCCGTCAGTGCTGCTCAGGATGAGTACCTCCATGAGAGATCTGGTTGACGGCGAAGCCGAGCTCGACGACGAAGAAGATGACGAGTCCTTTGACGAAGAGAACGGTGGGCACCGCGAGAGGAATCAAGACCGTGATGAAGATATGAATGACTCCAGCGAGGAAGACGACGACGATGATGATGAAGAGGAGGCTAGAAAGGTACCGTCTATCTGAGTTGCTCATTTGACGACACCGCTCGCTAATTCCAATGTGTCCTATACAGATCCGCGAAGGGTTCATCGTCGACGAAGATGAAGACGAAGACGAGGAAATTGATGACGAAGAGGCTCGCAGGAGAAGAAAGCGCAAGCGCAGGCAGGAGCGCAAAGAGGAGGAAGAGCTTGACGAGGAAGATCTCGACCTCATTGGCGAGTCTATCCCAGAGTGGCAGCGTAAACAGCCTAGCCAGGTAAGGCGCTTATGTTGTGTTGCCCGCTTTGCGCCCTCCTAATACGTCCGACAGAGTAAGTTCAAGCGCCTCAAGCGCGGCCACCGCGACGAAGAGGCGCGCGGCACCGAGCACCGTGGTCTCGAGCAGATGTTCTCCGACGACGACGATGAGGAGGCAAATGAAAGACCATATGGCGCCCGCTCGAGTCACCGTAACGCTGCCGATGAAATGGCCGGCTTCATCGAAAATGACTACTCCGAAGATGAGGACGAACTTCAACGCCAGAGAGAAGATGAAGAGGTCGCACGACCCCGAGACAAGGGCGTTGGCAGTATCATCGACCGGACCGGGCTTGATCGCGATGCTTTGGAAGACATGGATGCCATTTTTGGCAACGGCGAAGAATACGATTGGGCTCTAGCCGACGAAGAGGAGGAGGAACGTCGCCAACAAGAGGAGCAGACTCTAGATTTGAAAGACGTGTTCGAGCCGTCTCAACTTAAAGAGAAGCTTCTGACCGACGAAGACAACGATATACGCACCGCCGACGAGCCTGAGCGCTTCCAACTTGACCGCAAGCCCTTCAAGCATCTTTTACTCACCACCGATCAGTTCAAGGAGGAGACGCATTGGGTCGCAAACCTCATGTGGCCGAAGAAGCAGCTCCCTGGCGACTTGCAAGGTCCCTTCCACAAGGCCGTAGGCAAAGTGCTCGAGTATTTCTGCTTTGAAGGACTTGAGGTTCCATACGTTTTCCAGCATCGGAAGGACTACTTGATTCATGCACGCAAGATCCGGAATCCAGACCACCACGACGATCCCGAAGCACCTGAGTACATTGTCAACGCCGAGAAATTGCTCACCCAAGATGATCTCTGGCGTATCCTGGAACTTGATATCAAATTCCGTTCGCTCATTGACAAAAGAAACGCTCTCGAGAAGACGTATGACAACCTGAAGTTAGGCAGAGACGTGGATGACGAAATGATACCGAAATTGATTGCACAAGCCGAGAATATGGAAGAGCTTCAAGATATTCAAGATTACATCAACTTCCAGTACACTGCAGAGCTGAAAGACATCGCTGCCATGAACGGAAATGTCAAGGCGACAAAACGGCCAGGCACCAAAGCATCCGTCTTCGACAGGGTCAAGAAATCGAGGGCTTACAGATTTGTGAAAGCCTATGGCATATCTCCCGATAGACTTGCCCAGAATGCGTTGCGCGAAAGCAAGAAAGTCATTGCAGACGACGAGCAAAGCTTGCCAGTGGATCTCGCCGACGGTCTTACCGATGAAAGCTTCCTCACTAGTGAATCGGTCATGCAAAATGCCAGACAAGCTTATGCCGAAGAACTATTCATGAGCCCAAGAATGCGCAAATATGTTCGTCTTCAATTTTACAGCATGGGTGTCATTAGCTGCAAGAGAACCGATAAAGGTCTCCGCAAAATTGACGATGGTCATCCATATTACGAAATCAAGTACTTAATCAACCAGGAGCTTGCAGATCTGGCTCGGCGACCTGAGTTGTTTTTGAAGATGATGAAAGCCGAGGAGGAAGGACTCGTTCAAGTCAACCTGCACTTACAAAACCAAGACGAATTCTTCCGTCGGCTACACAACGAATTCGCATCAGATAACTACAGCGAGCTTGCTGATGCCTGGAACGACGAGCGTATGCAGGTGCTCAGGATTGCTTTTCCCAAGCTGTCGAAAGTAGTCATCAAGGGCGTCAAAGATCAACTGCGCACAGCTTGTCAGGAAGAGCTTCTGAAACAATGCCGCGAAGAGTATTTGAAACGACTCGATCAGGCCCCTCTGAAACCTAAGGGCATGATTCTGGGTACTACACCTCGTGTCCTCGCCTTGTCTAACGGCATGGGTGACCCAAACCGAGACCCAATATTCTGGGCCTGGGTAGACGATGACGGCCGGGTCCTGGATAACGGCAAATTCCAGAATCTCGTTCGCGATGAAAGCCAGCGTGACGCCTTCGCCGACCTGGTCGAGCTCAGAAAGCCCGACGTTATTGCTGTCTCGGGTTTCTCCACGGAATCGAACAAATTGGTTCGAGACTTGGAAGCGCTTGTCATGGAGAAGGGCTTGAAAGGGCCCGAATTTGCCGACCCTAAAACAGATGACTATATCACCGAAGCTCTTGATGTAATCATTGTGAACGACGAAGTCGCTCGCCTCTACAAGGACAGCCCACGAGCCGTCGCCGAGCACCCGAACCTGCACTCCGTTACAAGGTACTGTGTAGCTCTTGCCAAGTATTTGCAGAACCCGATGAAAGAGTACGCCGCTCTTGGAAAAGATGCCGCTACTCTTTTATTCAATCCTTGCCAGCACCTCCTACCACAAGAAAAACTCTGGAAAGTCCTGGAAACTGCAATGGTCGACATGGTGAACCTGTGCGGTGTCGATATCAACGAAGCTGTTGGCGATGCCTACACTGCAAACCTACTCCCTTATGTTGCGGGCTTAGGACTACGCAAAGCTGCTGCCGTGATAAAGACAATCAACACTAATGGTGGAGTTGTTAATACACGAGAAGAACTCGTTGGTGATCCGGACAATAAGAAGCTTCCGGTTGTGGGACCTCGAGTTTGGAACAATTGCGCCAGTTTCCTTCTTATAGAGTACGACGCTACAAACCTGAGCTCAGAGCCTCTGGATAACACTCGCGTGCACCCTGAAGACTACGAACTCGGGCGTAAAATGGCAGCTGATGCTTTGGAGCTCGATGAGGAAGATGTGAAGGCTGAAACTGATGAGAATGGACCCGGCGCAATTGTTCGCAAACTTTTTAGGGAAGACGAACAAGAAAAGGTCAACGAGTTGATTCTCGAAGAATATGCAGAACAGCTGGAGAAGAACTTCAATCAACGGAAGCGGGCTACGCTGGAAACGATCAGAGCAGAATTGCAAGTCCCATACGAAGAACTTCGGCGGCCGATCGCCCCGCTCACAGCGGATCAGATCTTCGTCATGTTCACGGGCGAAACCAAAGAATCGCTCGCGGAAGGCATGAACATTGCCGTCAATCTGCGTGTGGTTAAGGAAGATTTTGCCATCGCCAAATTGGACTGCGGTATCGAAGGACGCATCGAGGCCCACGATGTCACAATTCCTCGCAATGCTTCGATGCGAGATGTTCTCCATGCCGGTCAGACAGTCCAAGCAAAGCTGCTTGACCTCAACCGCAAAGACTTCAATGCAAAACTCTCGGTCCGCGAAGACGTAGTTCGAAGACCCTACCGACGTCCCAATGACCATGCCTATGGTAGAACATGGGATACTACCCAAGAAGACAAAGACCGGGAAGAGCTGCAAGAAAAGGACAAAGTTACTGGACGAATTCAAAGAGTCATAAAGCACCCCCTGTTCCGCCCATTTAATGGCACCCAGGCACAGGAGTATTTGGGTTCCCAAGCCTCTGGTGACGTGATCATCCGCCCATCGCCCAAAGGTAACGATCATTTGACCGTTACTTGGAAAGTCGCAGACAGCGTTTTCCAGCACATCGACGTTCTTGAGTTAGATAAAGAGACTGAACTCACGGTCGGACGACAGCTACGAATCGGCGGCAAGTACCAATACTCGGATCTTGATGAGTTAATCGTAGATCACGTGAAAGCGATGGCAAGGAAGGTCGATGAATTGATGGGCCATGAGAAGTTCCAGAAGGGAAGCATCCAGGAACTCGGTAAGTGCCATCAACTTCTTTACAATAGAAAAGACTAATGCATTCCTCCAGAGAAATGGCTTACCACGTACACCGATGCCAATCCGCACCGATCGATGTACAAATTCTGCATCGATGCCAAGCACCCCGGCTACTTCTGCTTGTGCTTCAAGGCTAGCCGTTCATCGCCGATCAACATGTGGCGCGTCAAGGTTGTACCGCATGCGTTCGAGATGATGAACAACCAGTATCCTGATATGCGTGCGCTTTGCAATGGCTTCAAGTTGAGGTTCCAGAGTGAGCTGGCGAAGCAGCAGCAGGGCAGGAGGTAGTTGGTGAAGGCTGCGCAATTTGTATTATTGGCTGATGGTACAAGACTGGGCTGGTGTCTGGGGGCTGCGCTGCGTCGAGATACACAGAGAGGGAGAGATTCAGAAACAAAAAATGTATTCATATTATTCCGCAAATTGCGAGGTCTCTGGCTATGTCCATCGGTGTGTGATGTGGCCTATTACTGCGCTCTCTTTGCTCGGATGCATACTAGGTAGAAGCCGAAATTGATAGATTGGGAGAATCAATAAATGGTGTGTATTTACGATTCTAGGTTTGCATTGGATTGGTTTGTCCCGACGTAGTGTTGTTGAGATGTACTTTTATGGCACGAACTTTCTCTATAAGAGGTCCTTCCCTAAGGTATTATAGTTTAGATATTCCGCTGTTATGTCGGTAGGTACCTACATGTAGGTATTCAGGGGCGCAGAGGCCACCCGGGAATGCATGTCATAGTGGTATGTCTCAGGTTGCAACGGCAAATACTATGCTGTGTGTCGTTGTTGCCACTAGTTGCTTCTTGCTTGTGAACCAACTATTATCCAAGGCTTATCTAGGAAATTGGTAGTAAAATTGAATCAAGCGAATTATCCAGATGCCGCCTACTATGGTGCTTTTGTCTTTGATGACTGCGGCTGCGAGCTGACATCACAGCTTTGTCTTGTATTTGGGAGTGTCCTTGTATTGCTTCATTCTTCAGTACCTAAGGTCTATTATTGTGCAGAGACATCAATTCCGTTTTAGCTTCCACTTTCTTCTTCACGCGGAATATACTTATGTTTTTAGGTAGGTTGCATTGTTCTGGTGCTCCTTGCGGCATAATGTTGCAAAGGTGCTGCCAGACGTAACTCCTATGTTCTTCGGAAACGCCTAGTGTCCCATGCTTCCACTCGATCTTCGGGGGGATAAAGATTGACGTTGCCCTGGTGTTGACTTTCACCTTGAAGAAGAAGAGCATACCCCATATTAGGTACTTCCGAGTTCCATTACCAGGATTTCCGATTGCAGCTTCCATGTAGCCTTGAACCATTTGCCATGGAGGGTACCGCAGTGGTGTGGAACTTCAACCAAGATGCATGGCACTCCTCCAACAACTAAGATATGGCGTGGGCAAGTGTTAACTCCCAATGGCTCTGTGTTATCGAAAATGGCTCAATTCAGCTCTCTTCCACCTTCTTTCCCTTTCTCTTGTTGACGTAGTCCATTTGAACGGAAGGATCGCATATTGAACCCCCTGTCCCTTTGTGCTGTGTGGGTCCTATAGTCTCGACTCTCTCGAGTTCAGGTCTTGTAAATGTCAACAAGGCCAGAAACCGGTCGTTAAGCTCTTCGGTCGCCGTTTTAGTTTCATTGAATTTTTTGATAGTCCTCTGCATGGTAGAATATACCCAATATGATGACGATGCGCCAAGCTTGAGTATCCGACTGACGATGACAAGTCATCTACCAAGTCGTCTCAGTCTGCATCCGCCAAATATCCATCACCCGTCACATAACTTCCACTACCCTGTGAGATTTCGTCCGTTCCCAAGCATGTCAAGTCTACCGAATCACCAGACCTCCCTGTGCCTTGTGACGAGTCTGGGCCAGCTGCATAGTGAGTGCGTGAAGTTCTGAATGAATTCCAAGCATGATGTGAGCTCTGTGGGTATTGCTTCTCTTCGGCAGGGAGACGCTGATAATCTCGATACGGTGAGTCAATGTACTCGTCATGTCTTAGGGGGTGTTCGGATCTACGAAGGTTCTCGTTAGTACTTTAATATTAAAACTGCTTGTTTGAGAGCTGGTGTCTGCACAGGAGGCAAGGCGCAAGCTTTACCTTGCCATGAGGGCACAAGGAAATCGAACGGCGTATCTTACCGAAAAATAGATCCACTCGCGATGGAACTCGAACCTATGAATTGAGAAGAGAGAGGCATGTCCCTACACGGCATTAGAGTCTGGCCTAGTACTATTTCATACAGTATCCCATATGATACTTACGAATTGTCAGTCTTGTGCTTCGGCCCATAACCGGAACCGGAGGTAATAGACCGATGTCTGGGCGGCATTTCGGATGCAAGAATATACTGAGTGTTTTGAGGTTAAATACGCCGCTTGCCATAAACGCAAATTGATGACTCAGCGAAATAGGCTAGGGCTCATAAAAGGAATGTTCTGGAAAGGAGATGAGGAAGTACAGACTAAGTATTTATATTGCGCAGGCATCCGTTAGGTTTTGCGGGTGGTCTTTTTAGCTACATACAGTGTTACAGTTTCTGTTGGGCATACAGGAGACGTATCTTACAAAGCTTTACGTTATTATATGTTAGTTCTTCTCGACTTCCTCAATGTATCTGAGCGCGGTGACTCCGTTGATGTACATGGTTGAGACTCGTATCTCTTTGTCTCCAAACTAGAACAATGCTGGATTGTGTTGGCGTTGTCCTTTGGTGTTAGCCCTATAAACGGAAACAAAGAAAAGTTGCTCTCAATGCCCCGGTGAACCAACCAATGTGACAACAATCATATTGTAAGAATCAGGGATTGAAAGAACTGTATCCCACCATCATTGACGTCTATTTAACATATTATATTCAATATATCACTTACTACGCCTTTTATTGTGTTTTGCTGCAATGATCATAAAAAAGTAGCGGTTCGAGGCGACTTCATGATTAGCGTGCCTTTCTGCGATTTGAAATTGTTTCAAAGGAGTTCGTACGCCGTTGCGCTGAGACTCAGAAAGCCAAATTAGTAGGTTGTCGAGTAAGGAGCTGAACAGAGGTGCAGGAATCATCTGGAAAAAGCTGTTGAATGTGATTTAAGATTGTTGCGCTCAGAATACATTGCTGCTATGGTACGAGAATACAAATTTTACGCCACCCCAGTACTGATAGTGAGTATAACCACTATCAAACGTATATACAGTTTGATAGCACCGTGATAGTTCGATGAGCCATACGTTCAGGGATGCGAGCGGATATGGATGTTGAAGGCTGCTTGGTGGTTGTTGAGGACAGTTTCCTTCGCGCAGTGATTACTGCTTTTGCATGTAAGGAATTGCACGATGTATTTCCGTTCCACCAGTTGCAGATAATACGGGTCTTGAAATTGACGTTCGGTACCTATTTAGAGACTGTGCGTCGTTGCTGTACAAAAACCCGGATGGGGCATGAAGAAGTAGCTAGCTTTGAAGTTCGAGGCACTAACAAACACGGCTAACGAAACTTTGGAAGACTACGAACTGGGTATCTGAGAAGAAGTGGTCTATATGAACCAGAACAATATATCACTTGAAGTGGTATCTGGGTAGAGTACCTGGACTTCAAGTTGACAGGCGGGCATATGCTAGTGCAATATCTGAGGATATGAAGTTTCAGTCGATCTTAACAATGAACACAATATAAATAACATTTGACGATCGAAATTCAATGTAAAGGGGCGTAGTATCAATATTCAATTGAGTTGTGTCGTTCCAATTTTGTTCTGCTAAGCGAGCGTATATCTCAAAAGATAAACTAAATCAGTTAAAATATGACCAGTTTCTTCCCCTTTGCCACCCAACTTAAACTCGAGCAAAAAACCTTGCTTGTTAGACTATTCCGATCCTACCCATGTCTCCGCTCCCTCTGTTCAGTGTAATATGGAAATTGATTTTGGTACGCTTGGTACTGTGGACTGAGATAATACGGGTGTGGATATGCACTATACCTCCATGTGGAATCATTCTGTTGGCCCCGTGCATCAGAGTAATCAGGTGCTGGCATGAAGAACTCAGCCCGTCTCCTCGACCCCCTTCTCTTGGTTCCACCTCCACGAAATGAGAAGCTCATAGCCCACTCCTCGAAATGAGTTTCTTTAGTTTTTTGCCAAAGTTCCTTGAGTATATCGGAGCGC
Organism: Xylariaceae sp. FL1272; assembly: GCA_022432385.1. Taxonomy (NCBI): domain Eukaryota; kingdom Fungi; phylum Ascomycota; class Sordariomycetes; order Xylariales; family Xylariaceae; species Xylariaceae sp. FL1272. The sequence goes on from JAJJXC010000022.1 coordinate 572,116, forward strand.
ACAATGTCCAGGTCTTCACGAGGCATCCTTGTGCACCATCGCGGCACCAAAACGATGATGGTTGGCACCCACTTATCCCCTGGTCCGCCTTGAAGACGCAACCCACAAGCGTTGTGTTGACTAGGTTTTGGTTTCTTGCCCTCCGCGTAAGGTACGAGCTTGTAGTACGGTCGTCGGATTCCTGTGGGGGTTTGAGGATATTTTCCACATTTCGCCCATTCCATTTGCTCCCACTGTGGGGACATCCACGTAGTCGCGAGCATCTCAGAAATCAAATTCCGAACTGGTTGAAAAATAGGCTGATATTTCTCTTCAAGTCCAGGTGGCTTATGAGCTTTAGCAGAAAATGGAGTCAATGCAGATGGACCATCATACTCAGGATCAAGCCCAGAGTCAGGAGTTGGCTCTTGAAACGTGGAACTCCCCAAGTTCTCTGGGATCTCCGAAGCTCTGGTTTGCCGACTCAATCGGCTATTTGCACTGTGTCCAACGTACTTCGTCGTCTTTGGTGTTTCAAAGTCGTCTTCGCTGGCAAAATAGGGGGTAGATCCTCCTGATGCGCTATCCGAGAACCTGTCTGACCCGGTGTGTGTCTCAGGCGCACGGTGTGATTGTGACGATTGTGTTTTACGACGGTCACTGGAAGGCCTGATTTCGTATTTGCTAGTTAAAGTTTCGGAACGCCTGAGAACGCATTATTAGCGCACGCTACCTTGAAAAGCAGATCATGAATAAAGTAATATTGGCAAGACACTCTTCCTCTTGTGTGAATAGGAATACGTCGATATAACTTACCTGGTAGCTTGAGAGTCGTGTTTACCGCTCTTGGAAGTGGAATTGCGCAAAGTAGTGTCAAATCTGAACGACGTTAGATACTTAATACACGTTGAGCTTTACCTGGCCGTGTGATACGTACATTTCTCCTACTCTGCGGTATTTACCATTTATTTCCGTATACAAGATTCTCTTTCCGTCCTCATACTGCACAAAGGACTCAGACCCCCGTGCAGTGGATGGGACCTGAACTTCAACGTGCTCCAGTTGCAGTGGTCGGGTGTATGAACTCGGAGTTTTTAATGGTCGGCGGCGTAATGACATCCTGGAACCCGTAATCAAACAATGCACTATTTGAAGGAAGTGATTAAACCCATGAACAAAAATGCTAGCAAATGTACATGTACTTGAGTATAGACAGGCGTTGTACCTGTGAACATTGCGGTGTTGTGGGTATAATGATTGAAGGGACGGGAAAGAAAGGGAGACCTAAACTTGAGTTCTATATAAGCAGCAGAAATAGGTCCGGTGCGAGGTTGTCTTCGGAGTACAGGTGTTGCATCCTATGTTGTGGTAGATGAAAATGTCATAAAGAGATCTTGCTACTATTGGCTGTTGGTCCTCCCACATGTCCACGTTGTATCGTGGAACATGATACAGATAACTGTACTCGTCGAACAGGACAATACAATGATCCTACCATCATACATATCATATTGTGCCAACATGAGGGAGTCCGAGGTCACACAAGCCTTGGTTATCATGGTGGCGAGTACACTCGTTATAGGGAGCGCAGGAAAAACAAGGTCCTAGAAGCAAGAGATATATTGATTATGAATGGTACTTGGCAGAGCTCACATTTTCTTTTTTGAACACCGAGGTCGTACAAGCTAGGTACTTTTGCGCGGCATGAGGTGTCCAGCAACCAACGTGACTTTGCTTTGTTCTCGAAATCTTGTGTTCCCAACGACACCTCGGTATATTCTTATTACAACAAAGAACATATGAGAATGCATTCTTGAGTGCAAACAAGCCAACAATTAGGCATGCGCCATTTCTGCATTTTACCTTTCAGATCACTTCTTTATCCCCATCATTTTATCAAGTTATGACACATATCTAAACCTTTTCATGATCGACGGGTTTCATTGTAAGACGCTTCACCACAAATAGCAGCACATGGTCTTTTGCTTCTTCATCCGCTCCGAAATATGCCTATGAGCAATGACGTCCGTGTCACCACCCAATCACATGGCGAAAGCGCTGTGACCATAAGTATACACCTTCGGATGAGTCGTAGATGGGAGTACTTGGCAGAGTGCGTTCCTCGCAACCTACTCGCTGGTGACCTGTATTGTTATTCTGACATTTCAAAGCGTCCGAATCCCCCGTTATCGAGGAACAACCCTTCGAGAGGGTTGGGCTTCTGCCAACAATGAGTATGATGGCCTTTGCCGACTTTTGCCTTCTATGCGCTTACCTGTAGAGCAGAAACGATCTCCCCGGACTGGGACAGCGAGGCCGCTATACCAGACCCGACGTGAGAAATTGCCAGTCTCAGTGCCCGGTTCTCTTCATACGTCGACCGCCGTACGTCGAGGCTCAGTTGACCGTGGTTATGCCTTCAAGTGGTCGTGCGGATTGTTGGAGGCCAGCACAAAGCAATAATACCATAGCTTCGCTTGGCTCTGATGCTTCTCGCTTCAATTACAGACACCGGTCTAGGACACAACACCATATCGAAATATATACATCGGACCATGAGAGCTCAGGCAGGACACCTAGCGTGCAGCGTCGAGGCAGGTCCAGAGACACACAACATGCCGCTGGTTTCCAAAATTCTGAATTGGGAAGTAGTAGTGTCAACAGGGCAGGCGAGACACTGTTGAGGAACAATAGCCCACGCGGCCACGCTACTGAACGGACGGCGAGACCTCCACAAGGATCACCGCGCTCTCATAGACGAAGAAGGATGGATACTTAATATCATACATGACACTGTCCACGTGTATATCGTGAGGGCTGCCTGAAACCCTAGCGAAGATGACGTTTAGACTTGACCAAGTTACTGCGACATTGAAACGATACTTGCAACAAGTAGTCGAAGTGAAGAATAGATCGTACCCGAAATTCGTTTTCAACAATATCGCGAGCGAGGCGAGGACGAGTAAATTGAGGAATTCGTCTTAGACCAGAGGCCTGTCTCATCTGCCGCATTGGAATGACAAAGCAAGAATCACTATGCGGGACAAACTGTTTATTTCCCTGAAGGCGTGTACGGAGTTAAAGTCGCTCGCAAATGTTTAAAGTTAAAATATCGATGCCGGATCGAGTGATCAACAGCTCGGTGCCGATGGAGGAATCATGGTGGCGACATGATGGCGGAGCTGGAAGAAGGGCGTATATCGGAATATTGGAATTCTTCACCGATGGGAGTGCAAAGAAAAACACTCTGCGGTGATTGGCTTAGCACCGAACAACGTTGAACAGAATCTATCTCTTTATTCCTCTCCGTGCTACCAACAGCATAAATGCCGCTCACACAAGGACAAAGACTCACTCTGTCATGGACGTCTACGCTCAACGCGGAACAAACATCAAAACATAACATGCCGAAAGTTCATATCCTACGAGATGTCAAGCGCGCGACAACATCATTAATGGAAATTCGTCTAGCGAATAAGAACTTCACTCCGACGCAGCCGACTCAAGAACTGCTCATTACCCATATACTCTGATCTATCAATCCCGAACACAGCGCCATATACCATATATCGGCGCCAGATAATGCGAACCAGGTCTCGCATCGCCACTCGCTCGTCGTTTGCTGAAGGATGCCATTCGTGTTTGTATATGTTCCTGCACTGTCCTCGGCGGCTTTGCATCTTCCATGACGGTAGTCTGAAGGCTGCCCCCGTCATCTCCATCGTCATCGTCAAATTCTGCATCGGTATGGTGGATCTCATGATCCACTACAGCAGATTTGAACAAGGTGGCTTCCTCTTCAGTAAAGTAAGGACGACTTATGTACACTTTATCGATGGTAAGAGTAAGGCGCTGCTTAGATGCTAGGTTCTTTCGAACACCTTTGAGGTCAAATAGTAAGACACGGAGACGATGGGCAATATCAAGGTCGCTCCCCAACGCAGAGACGGTCGTTGATTGTGATAGCGATCTGGCTTGAGAAGAGGCTTTGCAGCTTTCCTCGGAGTTCAGTGGATTGTTGGAGCGGCGGCTCCGTTTCGCCATGGTACGTCAGTGTTTATGTGTTTGCAGTGGCTGGTAGATGAATTGTCAATGAGGACGTTAAGAAGGGATTGTGCGAGCTGAAATGCTAGCGACGTCAATAAATTGCTCCCAACGAATATTTTTCTTGAATTAGTAGGGTGCCTAGTCAACAGCACACCAGAGACCATTATATAAAGAATCGCTATGTGCGAAGGTTCAGTGCCGTCATACCTAGCAGGAGCCTCGTAGGGAGAGGAAATGATTAGAAACTATCCCATTGCTGTTCACTACAATTAAGCGATATACTAGGTGGAAACAACCCCCTTCACGTCAAGTAAGTCGCAAATTCAAAAGCTCCAAGGTGAATTGCAAGTAGTGTATTAGTGTCATCAAAGACTTTTGGGTGTTACTTTACAACAGAGGGTAGGCTATCTCTAGAGGTGAGGTTAGTGCACAAGGACCTGTCCTCAGATACAAGCATCTAATCGGACAGGGGAGTTATCGAGATCGTGGCATATAGACGAAGAAGCCGTCAGGCATGAGTGAAAATAAATCATCCACCCATACTCCTGGCCATAAGAAGAGGTATCATGCATTCCAATCCCCTTTCCCCAGCACCTCCGTCGCAGGAAACTTCCCGATTGGACCGTCGATCATTTGGACAGCGTACTCGGTCATCACGTTCCATGCATATAAACCCTTCCCAACAGCAGTTCCGTTTTCATGCCTGAACGCCCAATGCGCTCGCGCCTGCGGTTTCAAAGTGTCCCCAAGTTTCAACCAGAACAAGTTGGGTGAATTGGGAACTGAATGGCTCAGAGCATTATGAAAAGCTCCTATGCTTTTAATCAGGTTTGATCCAGCTGGAAGGCTCGTCGTTCTCCCCATTTAGTTCATGCCAAATAGAGGTTTTAAACAGTCAAGAACGACTGAATTAAACCTTCATGTAGAAAAGCAGGTAGGCAACCTTGTTGTCCTTGCTATTGTCTTTGGCAGGCTTTGGCTTTGCTGGTGCAGAGTTCTTGGAGGCGGTATCGTTGACAATGGCACTCCACTTCTTGGTACCATTGGCAGCAGTGCTGACTTTGTTCCAACCATCGTCGTCGCCCGCATTCGCGTCTCCAATTCCTTCAAATCGGTTGCCAGACGTGGGAGCCACGTTGTTCTCTTTCTTGTCCGTCCAACTGGGTTTAGTAGCATCCTCTTCCATACCCCCTTCGGCGACGTCTTCACTTCGGATGCGGCGGATTACAGTATCATCAATACGAACCCATTCACGTCCATCCTGGCGCCGCAAGTCGACAGTGTAGTGACCACCGCTTGCATTCTTTCCGTGGTGGTAGACAGCCGCCATCAGCCTATACTTGGGGAAGCCCGCGCCTTCAGCATTAAGCACGTTCCTCTTCTGGCGGGAAAAGAGCTCCTTGGGGAGTTCAAGCTCTAGAGGGTAGCCAATCTTCTTCCATATCTTGACGGTACCAGTGCCGGTAGCATCAAATTGAAACCGCTTTAGGTGGAGGATAAGGACCGGAGGTACAGATTCAATGAGAACTTGCTTGGTTGCCACTGCATCCGGCCCACGGGGCGAACTGAAATCTCCTCGGATTGTTTCAGGCCGAGTTAGGTTCTTCAGTGCATCCACAATATTGCGGATTTGAGGCGAACCGATATCGAGTTGCAACGGTTGGAAAGGCTCGAGAGTAACCGAGTCTTTGAGACCTGACACCCTCAACTCAGATCGCAACTGACCACCAAAGATCTTCGTCAGGGGTGAATTATCGACCGGATGACCGGAAGAACGAGTGACAGCAGCTCGCTGTTTCCTGCCGACCTCAAGCCAGTCACTCGCGTCAGTAGTGCTAGTAGGAGATGAAGTTCCAGTGGGCGTGGCAATTGAAGAGTTTCCGGCCGTCGGTGCAGATGTGTCATTTAGATGTCGCATCACATGAGCGCATTCGTCATGAAGAGACTCCAACAGAAACCCGAGGAACTCTTCGGCATCCTGTTGGTGGCCACGCTACAAGATATGTTAGTTGGCATAGGCGATGTACGTGAACTACGTGCTTGCTTACCTGCATACTTGCGAACCGCGGCAGTTGCCTGATAGCATCGTAGACAAACTCAGGAGTGAATGCCTCGCCATATTGCTCTAGTTCTTCACTCTTCAACCGCCTCCGTAGCTGGTCGACGGAAACGGCAGAGTCAATCACCTTATACTCGCGCATGAACATAACCCTATATGTACGGGTTAGCACGTCAATATCGAAACTGAGTTAATGATTTCCACTTACATAGCGTCAATCAGAGGTGTTTCACTCTTGAAGCTGTGGGTCGACTTCTTGTTCACCTGGTCCAAGAAGTCGTAAAAAGGGGGGCAGAACATCAAAACTTGCAAAACCTTGGATGGTCAGTCGCCAGACAAGTCAATAATTCAGGAGTTCAAACTTACGGAATTCATATAACACATATTTCCAGTGTTGATCAGACCCCTCGGCTCCAGGAAGGCAATTTTGTGGCTACGTGCGGCATTGTAGGCTCGGAATGCTTCAGCCAAAGAACTGGCATTAGACTTGATCGAATTTACTGGACCAGATCCATTTGTGGCGTGGCCGTCAGCGTGTGATGAGGTTGAGGGAGGATTGGGCGACCCAGTATGAACCGCAGCAGAGGGCGTGCTGGGGGGTGCAGCACGCTGGAATAATGCGCTCCAAGACTTTGGAGCAGCTTTCGGAGGCGCGGCCGGGGGAGCAGTGGACTCGGCTTGGACGCCGGCCGCAGGCGTTTCGGATGGGATTGCTGTCTCCTGCTTGTCCGAGGTGGATGATTTGGGTCTGTTCTTCTCATCTGGGCTGGCTACGACTGTGGTTTCTTTGGATCCGGGCCTGGGTAAAACGGGCAGCACAGGGACAGCAGCGCGATTGGCGGGTTTAGAAGGTTTCGGTGAGCTAGTAGATGTTACGGAGGATGGTCCAGCTTGGACGGAGACAGGCGTAGAAGGGGATGTAGAGGGCGCCTGATCTTCATGTTGCACTTCTTGACGCTGAGCTGAGCTGGCTGTTGGCGTCTTGGGGCTCGAGGGAGTATCGACTGATGACGCGCTGCCATCATCTGCAACTACGGGGTTAGGGGGAAGTTCTACTCCCTCCGAGCCTTCCTTTAGTGCACGCCTTCTTCTCCTAGACTTAGGGGCCCTTGAAGGGAATGGCTCGTCCTTGTTTGAGAACCACGGTAGCTGTGCAAGCATGTCAGAATCTATAAAGATGTGTACGTATCAAGAGTAAGTCACTTACAGGGTGACGATGAGCGGGTCTGGTGTGTGCTGTCGGATCGGCAGATATCGGAACCTCCTTGGGTTGAGGGTCAGGCGATGTTTCAGATACGGCAGTATCAGACGCGGTGGCACTAGGCTGACTTGGCGGAGATAGTTGACGCGGAGGAGGAAATAGTTCGGCGCGGGTAGGAGGCTGGAGAATCGTCGGTACATACGGAAGCGGCGTAGACAAAGCTGGAGGAGATTGCTGAGACGGTCGTGCGTAGGATTGGGGCTGGGAGGGAGTCTGCATGGTGGAAGAGACGACGATTGGATAGGTTGGATGGCCAGGCGGCGAGCGTTGAGCATAGGGGTTGTATTGTGGCATGTTATATGTGGGCGTGGGCGGTATGTGCCCATTTTGATATGGGTTGGCCATCTGCGCAGCCATGTGCGAGGGATAATACGCAGCGGCATACGGGTTCATGTTGTAGCCACTGGAATACATGGCATGCGGCTGATGCTGATGAGGCTGGAAGCCTTGGTGGTGGCCTGCGTAGCCATTCTGCGCTGGTCTGCGACCCCGACCTCCTCCGTTCATGCTTTGCCCTGAAGCTGCACCGCCAGGCATGGGCTGCCCAGCCGGCAGATGATTACCGTTCATCATGCCGGCTTGGGGGAGTTGTAGAAGGGTTTCCCGCTGCTGGAGAGGGACCTTGTGCGTGTCGCGATGCGCAGGGGAAGTGTGACCTTTGCGCAAGAGAACGGCGCAACCTAGGTTGCCGATCTGCGAGGTCGTGATGGAGGTGGTGCAGGTTGACGCTGGCTCGGATGGGCGCGTCGTCGATTATTATTTTGTCAGGTGCGGTCACACCTGCGCATTGTTCGCGGCTGCTCCGATAGTGGTCCGCGACCGAGAATCGATAAGCCGCAGGAAATCTAAGGTGCTTTAGTGCGTGTTAACTCTGCATTCCAAGTTACTAGAATATCAGATCCGCTCAGAAGTAAAGAGAGCAAGGCGCCGGAGAAAGGAGCCCTAGACTAAGGTTTGTCATAAAAAAAAAAAAAAAAAAAAACTTCTCTGTGCTCCTTCAAGAATGAGGGCTCGCGGATGAGGCCAATGCAAAGCTAATTTACCATTGTTAAAAGGTTTCGGCCTTGGCCGTTCCTTTCCAGCTCCGAGCACATTTCAAAGCACCGCCACACCTCATTGGAGTAGATGTCTTACGCCACGTTCGTCTAACGCACAAGGAACGGCAAGGCACCTAGAAGATATGATGGGACACCGATTGGCTATTGAGATCCTGTCTTGCATGCCCATCGCATGGATACGAATGCTCTGAGGGAGAGTATAAATACTCATGTATGTGTTCGACTTCCGTATAGCCCATCTGACGAATTGGTTATTGGATCCTCAAGATCTGCTGTCCAATAGACCGAAGCATCAGCCAGTATAAGTGTCACACTGTCACTAGGTTAAAAGCACCTGAATCGGTGTTCTGGTTGGTTTCTACAGAAGGCTGTATTGAGTGAAGCATAATGTGAATTGTGTATCGTGTTGTGTCATCCATGCTGGGTTTCTTGTAGACATGTTTGGGGACCCGGAAGTCTGACTGAGAACTTATTCCATTCATCTGGGTTTCAGACATACCTTCGCAAAGAACAAAGAGGTAAACTTCGTGAACATAAATTCTGCACAACACACATACTGAGTGACCGAGCAAAGTCTGCAGGAATAGTATTTTGAAGTTGAGGATGGGCCGTTCATCAGTAGCCACTTGCCTACCTACCTTAGCTATCTACCTAAGGCAATAAGTGGACAGACTCATGCTATGGTAAAGGTATGTATGTTACACGCAAAATAATCTGATGTGTTGCTTGAGAAGCCCTATTTATGGCAGATAGGTTACAAAATTCTGATTTCTTTCCATCTGCCTCGTCCAGAAGTGTTATTACCACACACTCTTTAACAGCACATCTATTCGTCGCGAAAAATCCAGGTTCCACCCGGTCTCATGGCTTCTCGATACCGCTCCTCAACAATATCACGTTCAAGGCCCTTCGCCGCCTCGTTGTACTCCTCGCCTTCCTGGGTACTAGGGAAATCTGATCTCCAAAAGCCGGGAGGTGTGGCCTGGCGAGGATATCTCTCACGGTGAGTGCTGCTCGCATTGGATAATTCTCTCGTCTTGGCCTTGACCCATAGTCTCTCCCTCTCATCGTTGGGCATCGTGGCAAGTCGATGGCAATCGTCTCCAAGATACTCTTCCAGAAGAGATTGGAATTCATGGGGGCCGGCAGAAGGCCGGGATGCTTCTGCTAGCTTGCGATATTTCGCACCACAGCAGTTCTCCTTGACACAGCCTGACAAGCAAGCACGTTCGGCCTTATTTCGGACTACGTCAATGAAGGCGTAATTGTAGCCTTCATTGGCGTCGGGGTTAATCTTGAAATCGTCTCGCCGTAACTGTGCCATGGGAGTTTGCCGCAGAGGCGCAGCTTTTGGCTTCTCTGGCCTCTTCACGGCTGTGGACCTAGACTTGACGGAAGATCTTCCTGGTTCCCTCGCCAAATCCTGAACGTCAGATTTTGGTGTTCCTGTACGAAGAGGTGCTGTATCAGCTTCACCTCCCATCGTGCCTTCTGGTCTGCTTAAAAGACGGCCTAGCTTCCCTGATCCCAGATTCTTAGTTCGGGATTTGGGAGTCAGGTTGATACCTCCGTTGTTCTCCTGCGCAAGTCTAGATATGCCTTGCGATAGTTTTCTTCTCTTTCGGCGGATGTGATCGTCTAGTTCCTCGGAACCTGTTATGTGACCGCCGTGCCGAGAGCTTGAAAGGACCGGGCTATTCCCGCTTCGAATGTGGTTCTGGTATTGACCGTCGTCATGCTCATCGCTGTCCCCATCGCGTAATTCGGTAACGCTCTTCCTGACACCGGAGGTATCTATTTCGCGCGCGTGTAGATTGTTAGAATCGTAAAATCGCGAATGTTTCTTCGGTGTCCGAACAATGCGCTCTTCACTATCGAAATCGACGCTCTCATGAGGATGAAAGCGAAAATACTCATCGATAGATTGACGTTCGGATCTATCTTCCAATTTAAGTCGCATCGAGGGTGGCATTTCCGCATTATTCTCGGTGTCGTTCCTCCGTTTTCGTATACAACGCTCTGATACGACAAGAGGCCCGTCTGAAGATGGTTCCGGCTTGATATGGATTTCTGCCCCCGCCTGCATGTGATGTCGTGGTAAAGGAGGTAGTGAAGGCGTTGTCCCAGCTTCCTCATTACGACGTGTACCATCTAGTAGCGCGTTCTCTGCTCCGATGGCCTTTGTTCCTGATATATCAGTCCGCGTATAAACCTGGTCATTTGCCGAAGTGGCCTCGAACTCTGTTGACCCTGCATCATCTCCAGCATCCGACGAAAAACTCATACTGAGTGAACCATGGGACAACTCAGTCAGCTTTGCCTCAAGTCTTTTGATTCTCCGCTGACGCTTGGCAGATTGTTCACCTAGTTCAGCCGCTGTCTGGGTCCATTGTCGTCCAAGTTCTTTTTGCCTGCGAAGTGCTTGTTTTGACTCGTCAAATGCTGCCTTCATCTCAAGATACGCTGTCTGAAGTTTCGCCTTGCTTGAATCTATCCGCAAGTACTCTGCCTTTAGTTCAGCCAACGACAACGTTGCCGGATCAATGCGTTTAGACTTGGATGACGGTGCTGATGCAGGAGCTTGATTGCCAGATTTAGGCGCGAGGGGAGTCCGTAAAGCTGAGCAATCTTTGACAGGCACAGAAGCATTGTTGGAATGATGGGGGACTCGGGAATTTGATGACTTCAGTTTCACGATTTCAGTTTTCAAAATCTCGTTCTCTTCCTCCAACTCTTGCACTCTAGAAGCTTTGCGCCTCAAAACTGCAAGCTCGAGAGCTGGTCCGGCATTGTGGCGGGCGTATGCTAAGAGCTCGGGGGTGAGCTAGTAGTCGACGAATTGGTCCCGAAAAGATAGACTGGACATACCGGCTTTGAAATCATTGTTGACCTGGTCGCAAGCATCCGAAAGAGCTTCGGTGAGAAGTCTTCTACCAACGCCAGCAAACCAATCTTCCATTGGACCAAGAGCCAACAGGGTTCTACGCGGTTTCTTGCAACAAGAGCATGCTCTACACTTCGAATTTCGACAAACAGTGCGACCAAAAGAGCGAAATATCAGGATCCGAGGTTCTTCAAAGAGATTGAAAATCAGAATCATGAAGAGATGGAAGGGAATTTGAGCGTTATTACCGTTGAGTTGAAATTGAAATTGAACAGTTGAAAGCATCAGAGCATCGACGCGTCCGGGCTGTCTCAGCGATGCAGGTGCTGACGCGCTTCGTGGCTGAACTCGACCGCCCAACTTCAAAGTCGGTTTACTCTACCTAACCTATCCTGTATCAGGACAAGCCCGGACCCGCATCTGGGGTCAGATGGCGGCACCCAATCGCCAGTCGACAGTTCCAATTTTACCAGCAACAGGTTCAAGTATGTATTGTCATGCAAAATTCTCGAATCACGCACAGTTGGAAGAAGCTGACTCTGCGTCGTGATTGAACCCGTGAAAAGAAGTAATAGTCACGACATACCTATGTCGAGCGATACTAGGTAAACTGCATATATACCTAGTCAGTCTGCAGACCTAGGTGTGTTTTTTTCCCATTCACGATTTGTGCGGCCAGCTCGATAGGTCTCGTTGCGTCTTGCTCTTGATGTATGTTTGGACACTGGCACTGGTGACACTTGCCGGTTCAACGGCCTTTGACCAACACAGTGATTAGGTAGGTACCTTACCTAATGCATTGTACCTACCACGATATCAAATAACGGCCGACGTAGGTAATCGAGGTAGTGTCTATACTTACATGTAGCTAACCTGGAAGGTAGCTATTGGGCTATGAGTAAACTTGTTATGCGAAACAACTTACACTGAATGTGGGCTTATAATTGATTTATGCTGACTTGCATTCGCTCACCACTTGAATTCCATTCAACTTTTATGATCCATCTGCACCTTCTGATGTTTGGCCGTGCACGTGCCAAATGGGGAAGCAGCGGCAGTAAGTTAATAAAGTAGTGCGCTAGGGTACTTCGTGCCTTCTGTTTCCAGCACCCATTGGCGATCAGAGTTATCTCGTCCACATTACGCGTGGACGCCGACGAAAAAAATCCATCGAACCTCCTACACACATCATCAACCCACCTTCGATTGCACTTTCGAAGCTCTCTCACTCCCTAAGGTATTGCGCCCTCCTCTCCGTCGATTCACCGCAATCGAGCAGACATCCAGACTTTACATCAAGGTACGTGGCATTTCAAGTCCCTGCAACATTGATTCACCACCCATCGCATCCATCCGCGGCCCTTTTGCGCCGCATTGTGTCCCTCGTGGGTTTTGCGAGCCCCTCCATCAACCCCACCATCTACTTTTCGAACACCGTCACCAGCACGGACGTTGGGGCCTGAACTGTCCCACGTATCGTACTGCGTTACACTCAACACATCACATCAGCTCGGCTTCGTGGCCAGCGCACCCGATTGTTTCACTCGTCACAGGAAATAGAGTCATCGCTGGCCAGCTTGTCCAGGTGTGGGTGTTTCCTGTACCTTGCATTGCCTCTTTTTCCCCACCAATCCATTAGGTTGAAATTTCACACACGCCCTGCAACACACAGCAGAAGCAGGTGAGGGACCGAGTCTCGCCAGCATGGTCTTACCTTATCATAACCGACCCCCGCGCTCTCCTCCATCGCAACCTGTTGTGTAGTCCCTTGTTCATTACCACTCTGCGACATTCTCCCACTTCAAGTTGTGCATCGCATCACCTCGTACCCACTTCAATCCCCAGACCCGATTGTGCCTCCTTCTCATTGGCCTGTATTGCCAAGCTTGTCGAGGGAAAGTTTCGCCCTCGCCCTCCTCGCACTTACACCCGTCGTCAAAACTCTATTGTCGGTCGCCGTTGATTTCAACGGCCGCTACTTCAATTCGTTTCCCACTCCTTCGTTTCAACCGCTTGGAGCGGGCAGGATCCTTGTCTCTTCCTGTGAGCAATAAATATTAACATTGCTTATCAGACCAACCAAACCCGAATTTCAACGACACCGATACTCTCGGCATCATCATGTCCGGCATGGATTTCGCCGGTGGCAACGCACGCCAGTGCTTCACTTGTAAGTTCGAATGCGAGATCATGTTGCCTTTCAGACCTAAGACCCCATTCGTTTTGTCCCTACAGACCGAGGCCAGACACTTTGACGATCGATGTTTGCACCTACTTATGCCTACTTTACTCGCTCATTGGCGGTTAAAGTTACGCAATGTTTGGCTATGTCAGAACTGTCTTGTCGTGATATTGTTACAATATTGTCTGTATCATGCCTGTCTTCACCTTTGTCGCAACTTAAGTTTGTGAGGCTGAACTCCCTGGAGATCAGTTTTAAGCTTAAAACCCCATCCCTGTGCAAATTGATTTTTTTTCGGCGGGTGGCGTGATGATCTGACTTGAGAAACGTGTTGTTTAGGTGGACAGACCACTCATCAAGTAAGATGAAAAAGGACCTCTGAATTAGAGACGGAAGGAGCAGTCTTGATTTGACCTCGGCTCGTACTGACTGAAATCTTTCATCAGGCCCGCGACTGTCCCAACCGTGGAGCAGCGAAGTGGTAAGTTTCACTTATCTGCCATCAAAACGAATCGCGCTGACCCTTCTCCTTGTAGCTACAACTGTGGCAATGAAGGCCACATGAGTAAGCACCCTCTGGTTTCTGTACCTGGGCTGTGTATTTAACGTGGCATCTTGAATAGGCCGTGACTGTCCTGAGGGTCCTAAGGATACCAAAACCTGCTACCGCTGTGGTCAGGCCGGTCACATCTCTCGCGAGTGCCCCCAGGGCGGCGGCCCTATGGGTGGTTCAGGAGGTGGTTCCCAGGAGTGCTACAAGGTGAGCTGAACCAGCGGCCAACACAGTGTATAAGACCTAATGTGTTTTAGTGTGGCAAGATGGGTCACATCGCCCGCAACTGCCCTGATGCTTACGGCGGTGGCGGCTCGTACGGCTCCTACTCTGGCGGCGGTGGTTATTCCGGTGGTGGCGGTCAGGGCAAGACTTGCTACTCCTGCGGTGGCTATGGACACATGTCTCGTAAGTTCTCCTCTTCACCATAACGTCAAGCGGCGTTGTTTGTAACAGATGTCATAGGCGAATGTGTCAACGGATCCAAGTGCTACAACTGTGGCGAGAACGGTCACTTCTCTCGTGACTGCCCCAAGGAGTCATCTGGCGGAGAGAAGATCTGCTACAAGTGCCAGCAAGCTGGCCATATCCAGTCCCAGTGTCCCAACGTCGGCAACTAAGGTTCATGAGTCGTTGGAAGATTCAAAGGGGTTGTCACATCCGGTCGAATGCACATCAGCATTTGAAAAGTGGTTGACTTGATCTTGAAAATCGGTTCAGATACCCGGGATTTTCCACCTTCTGATTCATCTGGCATTCAGTGCGGCTCAAAAGGGCAAAAATGGTTCTTATCACAAAAGTCGCATTTCGGGAGTAAGGTCGTTGCTTTTACACGGACACGAAGGTTTACGAGACACAAAAAAACACAGAATGGTGCTGGATTTAACCAGTCACAAACGAACGTCGATGACTAGTAGTTTAGGTTACATCGTTCTATAGGTCTGCGGACATCTGATCAATGCGATTATGGTTCAATGTGAGACCGTAGCCGCACGCTTCCAACTCCGCCATGTGACTGTGATGTTGTCATTCTGAGTTGCACGGTGATCTCTGAGATCTCTGAGATGAGAGGTGGAAGAACCCAGGTATGTGGGCGCAAGTAATACTGTGGGTATAAGGAGGATACTAGAGACGTATTGAAAGAGCATTCCCTACCTTGTATACACCGTTTGGGTCAATAGCCGAGTGCCTTTGACGCTATACGAGATGAAGACATCAATGACAGCGACGGTTCCATGGATGCCTTGAGTTCTTCTCACTGCGTTGGCTATGATCCCCATGAAACACAACGGCATTGAGAAGCACGCTGATCGAGTGAGTCTATTTGTGTCGTTGGAGGATTTAGTCTGTACCCAGGCCTTCCCTTCTCATGCTTATGTCAATGCCTATGACCTCCGCGTCTATACTGACTATGGCTCTCCAGTGTCCGTGAATCTGCCGTACCGTACCCAACGCCACCACTGCTTTCTATTCATAGCCCAACCTCGCATCTCACACATTGGTGGAACAGTCGAGTTCATGAGTCGCAAGTCTTTGCGCCTCTCTTGTGCACGTCTTCCATCCATCGATGGAATGTCAAGACAACCGGCCATTATTCGGGGTCCTCGTCCCATGCGAACTATTTCTGTCCTTAAACTTGTACATCTTCGCCCTCGCCTCGCGATTACACAGGAGTTGCGAGCAGAGGAAGTGAGACACGTCTTCGTCTTGCCAGTAGCTCATGTGAGAGGCTATTGTGTTGATTGGGTTGAAGTCTAGGGCGCTCCTGTTGCGTGCCTGTCAGCATCCGGCGTTTGTAATGCAAGAGTGTGGGACGAGGTAGGAAGGGGAGGGGGGAGAGGTGGGTGTGGATCAAACAGAAGAGAAAAAGAATGGTACGTGGAGGGTGAAGTTTAGAAAGAGGTGAAAACCCACTCCTGAACACTATAATCAACCCGCCCGTTCCAGTTCAGTGCGCGAACCTTCAACTCCTCCCTCCTTAATTTCTGTGCCTTAAGTTCCTCCGCCGCCCATTTCTCACCTAATTCTTGCCCTTCGTTTTCGTTATCTTGGTGCTGCTCGACGCGTTTTTTCTGAAACTTCGCATACAACGTCTCTAGATCATCGTCGATAAGTGTCGAGTCATTTGTTCCCTGTGTAGGATCGCCGGAGTCACTGCTTTGTCTTGCGAGAGCTCTCTTCCTCGCGTCTGTTTTCTCTGATTGTGCGGCAGCGTCGGAGACTACGTTCGTGTCTGGTTTGACGGCGGGGTTTGGAGTTTGTTCGGGGAGGAGGGGCGCATTCGATGCATTGAGTTTTGCCATGTCTTCGCTTGTAATACCCAAACTACGATTAAGTAGAGAGCTGGCGATTCCGGCGCTGAAGCTTGACCAGAGCCCGCTGACACTTTGGCCGACTTTGACACCGATACCCGAAAGACCTTGCGGCGCGACTGCGCCAAAAATTCCTTTCTTGGTGTATGGTAGGGCTTGGGGCTTTAATGACGACATGGCCGAAGAAATGAGAGGCTCCAGACGGTAGGCAATAGGATCTGAGGGATGGAACACGTTGAATAGTTGCGCTACCTTGGGCGACGACACAGAAAATGGTAGACCTGTTACCGGAGATACATGCTGTGTTGGATCGACAGATGCGGACGAGAAAGGATCCCCGCCATAGCGGGTGGCTAGAGGACTCTCGGCTGCACCAGCGTTTGTTTGGTGTCGGGCAGCGATTGTGCGGCCTTTGAGCATTTGAAATAATCCGACGGGTGAACCAAGGCAGTATAAATCTTCCACGTCGAATTCAAATGACAGGTCATGCATATTTCGTCGCCTCTCGGCACGCTCGGAGGAAGGTAGAAATCGAAGAGGGTCGAAAAGGGGTTTGGAGTTCTTCGGAATTTCCTTTTGTCGACACAGGATGTCGAACATGATGGCAGAACCCAATGAGTGGCCAATGATGTGTACTTTTCCTTTGAAGTTTGGATTACGCTCGAGGAAGAGTCTGTATATCCTATTCGACTCTTGGAGGACAATCTCCGTGATTTGTTTTCTGTAGTCGCTCTGGTATAATAAAACATCAAGGGCGAGATCACTGATCAAGGACCTGGCAAAGGCCATTCCTTCGACCGTGATATCCTCGAGGGAAGGATCTATCGAAAAGTCAGTGTCATCAGGAATGCCTGTTGTGATTCCGTTTTTCTTACACTCGTTCTCCTCCTCGTGCGCCTCACTCAAATCGGTCTCGCCTTTCTTCTCTTGCCTTTTAGGAAAGTCGAGTAGATGCCTCCAGCATACAGGAAGTACCTGGATTCTCGAGTTGCCTGGTCCTTTACCAGTCTCTGAATTTAACGCTTTCAAGTCTTCGGAATGAGCGTAAACCGCTTTGAAAGTCTTCCTGAGCGTGTTCACGTCGTGGACAAAATTGACACTCTCCATCCTACCAAATAGTGTGTCAGTAAGATAAAATCTGTGTGCGTGCAAGTTGCAAGAAACCCCACCTAAGACTAAGAAGCTGACCGATGCCATGAGTAACTAATACTAGATGCTCGATTTCTCGCCCTTGTGTCTCTCCATCTAGACCTGTGTAATCGTCCTGGATCTCTTGCTCCTCGCGCTGTCTGATCTGCTCTGCTTGCTTCTCGGAATCGTCAGCACCCTCCATATACGAAGAGAACTCGCGCTTGAGTTGATTAGATCGTCGTTCCAAGTCGGATACTGTCTCATCTTCAGCCTTGGTGTTTTCTACAGGATCCGAGCGAGTGGCAGGCGGCGCAGATCGTCGCTTGAGTGCCTTATCGAGCATATCGTCAGGGGTCAGCTGAGGCGGTACAGTCGCTGTCGTAGGTGTCGGTGGACGCTTGATATCTTTGGAGTCCTTTGTTTTCTTGGGTTCTGAGTAGCCACGCACAAGCTTAATTCCGTTCATGTAGCCACCACCGGCAAACCTTTGGTACACTGTCGAAGTCACCCAGCTGAAAACGCTATCAGATGATAACCAGACGGTATTAGAATCTTGATAGGTCGCTACACTATTCATGTATGTACCGAAGAGTCGATATGTCTGTGGCTGATGTGTAGAACTGGCTTGCAGTGAGCTTTCGCCTTGTGCTTTGACTGTTGATTTCAGATTCTCTGCCGATGCTTTAGGGGTGGCTTCCTTAACACCTGAATTGCTACGAGACCTAATTGCGGGATACGTCCAGGGCTTGATTTTAAGATATCCTTCTTCCAGCTGAGCTGCCAGGTTTTCCTCGCAAGGTCTCAATGATGATCCCTCTTGGTAGAACCACGTGCCACGCCGGACCTCATACACTGGTCCTAACCAGACTGGTAGCCCCAAAGATGCTGCGTTAGTTATTTTTCTCGAGTTTCCCCTGCGGAGCACTGGACTTTAAGACAAAGGACTTGTTTCGGACATATGACAGGTCAGATAACACTTACTATAAGGAAGTCAGTACGATATTTTAGCCGTGTAGTTAGTGTAGTTAAAAAATAATTCGCATGGGATCTTTCTATACATACCACACCGGAGTTAGTTCTCGGTGTTCGATGTCGACGTCGAACAAAAAGTCCTCATTGACCGGTACCCGTAAGCCCGACGAGGGGGAATTCGTATCAGTATCGAGATCGCTAGTTGATTTGCCATCGCCTGATGCGGCTCGGGGCCGTTGGCTGCTAGATCGAGCACGCACATGTTGTTGTCTGCCGCCACTACTTCGGCCATTCTCTAGCCCCTCTAACAGTTTCTGGTATGCATTTTCGAGAGATCGGGAATCAACCTTGGTGAAAGAGGCGAATTTCCTAGGGGCGGCAGGCTTGGTATTCTGAGGCTCCTTCTTCTTGCTCTTGAGGAATTCGGGCTTGCGTTTAGGTACCTGATCATCTCCAAGTCAGTCAATGGACAACACTCTCGGCGGATCAAGGGGCGTAGGTCGCCGGGCTTACATCAACGGCGTGGAACCACATGACGTTGAGAGGCGGGCAGTCAGCAGGATAGCTCTTGAAGCTCTGGCCGTAGAGGGAGTTTGTAGCATGATCATCCGCCTTGGAAACAGCTGGCTCGGGCTTCGGGGCAGGTAGAGTTGAAGTATTGGTAGAGGCTGGAGCTCGGGTCGTGGACCAGGGGTAGAGGGAGTCGACAGCGGTGGCCAGATATGACTTCTCGACCTTCTTCTTCCCCTGCTTGTCGCCATCTTTGTCCTGGCCCGGGTTGTTGTTGGTGTCTGAGCCGGGCGGCATGATGTCAGCCCGGCCAAAAGGCCAACCGAACAGGGTTCTACAGGTGGTTCGTGACAGCCGAGTGGCGGGTAGTCGATGGCGGGGAGACGGTCGGATGAAGCTATGCAACACTCGGCAGGGTATTTGCGCCAACGTCACTGTACTGGGTTGGAGATATGGACAAGCTATTGGGCTATGGCGGCTTTATGAAGGCAGCGAACGGTCATGCACTACTGCAAACTTGGAAGCTTGGTGGGAGTCACGGTGAGGTCACAACGGCAGACAAGCTGAGTGAATAGGAGTAGTATGAATGAGACAAAGTGGAAGGAATGTGGGTTGATTGCTACTAGGTACAAGACTAGGTCTGCTGGTCAAGCAGTGAGCAGCAGGGTCGAGTGCTGGGAAGGAAAACCGGGAGAAGACTGACTCTAGGAATACAGAGAACTCTAGTGATGATAGAACAAAGACTCGACAGCGGTGTTGTTGATCTTAGTAAACTGGGGGTCACGTCACGGAGACTCGATCACATGGGATTGACGGTAACGCTGATGATCCCTGTTGGCGCCTCGACGTCCCGGCATGAGTCGGGGTGCAGGACTTCTTCTAGAGCTTTGTCCCTCACTTCCAGCCGTACATGACAGGAACATTGAAGGTAGGGCAGGTGAACCGATAGACGCTCTCATCATTGCATACTAATCAGAACTTTGACCTGCATTCAATGTTATTTCACTGGTCAAATCTACATACATAGGGTACCTAGAAATACACATATGTACATGTAGTTAGCTTTCAGCTTCATTTGTAAATACTACTGAAGTTGGAGTGCCCGAGCTGCCCTAGCTGCAAGGTGGCTCAGCGTACCCTGAAGACATCCAGCTCGGGTTCAGGTAGTGCGTCGGTGCGACGGACAGGTCGAGAGAGGCCCCGCCATTTCGCCCCGCTTGGGTGCTGTAGTTTGTGCCAGGCGAGCAGGGTCGCCTGGAAAAGCTGCGGCTCCAAATCGCATAGAATGGTGGGGCACGAGCGGGCCGGATGACTCTGCTTGCATTATTTCTATCGCTTGCCAGTCTTTTACTTTTTTCCCTGCTACCATCCCGCAACTGCTGCGCGACGACAATACATGCGACGCCGCAGTCAACGTGCCCTCTCTAAAGGTACCTCTGCAAGCGGTGCAGCTAAGCTGCCGACTATGAAGTGGTGATATTGACTCTCTCACTTGAGGTAGCGAAGCGCGACCCTCGGTACTTTCCACACACCCCACCACTTCCCCATTGTCAACACCTTCGTTGCCGACATCATATCTTTGGGCCTGCGCTCTGTGTCTTGATTCAATTGACATTTCCCTGTGGTCCTCGGCAATACCCCCTCCACGCCGACTCCCCCATTCCTAATTTCAAGTACATCTCCAATCCCCCGATTAAGGCCCGCCATGGCGACCACCATGGCGGCCACCAGTGCTGCGGCACCGGTCAAGCACCAGGTCGCCGACAAGCTGCCCAAGAAGTTCAAGAACCTCAAGTTTGGCGTCCAGTCCAACCAGGACATCGTCAACCAGGGTGTCATGGAAGTTTCGGACCGCAGCATGTACGACATCGACAAGGGCCGCGAGCCCACCGTCAACGGCGTCCTCGACAAGCGTCTCGGCACCTCTAGCAAGGTTGGCATCTGCTCGACCTGCAACCAGCGTCTCAACGAGTGCACCGGTCACTTTGGCCACGTCCGCCTGCCCCTGCCCGCCTTCCATATCGGCTACATCAAATTCACCATGACCATGCTGCAGAACATCTGCAAGGACTGCTCCCGCGTCCTGCTCGTCGAGTCTGACCGCCGCGCCTTTCTGCGCGAGCTGCGCCGCCCCAACATCGACAACATGAAGCGAGTTGCCATCTGCAAGAAGATCAACGACCAGTGCCGCAAGTGCAAGAACTGCCCCTATTGCGGCGCACTCAACGGCCAGATCCGCAAGGTCGGCGCCCTTAAGCTCGTCCACGACAAGTTCGTCGTCTTCAACAAGTCCACCTCAGTCAAGAAGCAGCCGCCTCCCTCCAAGATCGAGTTCGACAACTCCTTCGTCGAGGCCCGCAAGCACAATGCCGATCTCGACAAGCACATCCGCAAGGCCTTTGAAGACCTCAACCCCCTCCGAGTCCTCAACCTCTTTAAGGCTATCACCCTCGACGACTGCGAGCTGCTCGGCCTCAATCCCTCCGAAGGGCGACCCGAGATGTTTCTCTGGCAGTATCTGCCCGCTCCTCCCGTCTGTATCCGACCTTCAGTCGCCCAGGAGGGGGCCAGCAACGAAGACGACATCACTACTCGCTTGGCGGACATTGTCTTTGCCTGCGGCCTCATTCGTGCTGCCATGCAGCGGGGCACTTCCATGCAGACCCTCATGGAGCAATGGGAATTCCTGCAACTACAGATTGCCGTGTACGTGAACAGCGATGTGCCGGGCCTTCGCGACAGCAACGTCACCAAGGCGATGCGAGGCTTCTGCCAACGGTTGAAAGGCAAACAGGGTCGCTTCCGCGGCAATCTTTCCGGCAAGCGTGTCGACTTTTCGGGCCGAACCGTTATTTCACCAGACCCTAACTTGGCCGTGAATGAGGTTGCCGTACCTGAATTGGTCGCCAAAAACCTCACTTATCCAGAGAGAGTTCACCGTGAGAATATTGAAAAGCTACGCAGGCACATCCTCAAAGGTCATGACGAGTGGCCCGGTGCACAAGCTGTCCTCAAGGTGGACGGAGATCACACCCCTTTCCGCGTCTCGCTCAGATTTGGTGACAAGACTGTGGCAGCAAAAGAGCTCCGGATCGGTGATATAGTGGAACGGCATCTAGTGGATGGGGATATTGTTCTCTTCAACCGTCAACCCTCCCTCCATAGGCTCAGTATCATGAGTCATTTGGCCAAGATCCGGCCCTGGAGAACCTTCCGTCTTAACGAATGTGCCTGCGGCCCGTACAATGCCGATTTCGACGGGGACGAGATGAACCTTCATGTACCTCAGACAGAAGAGGCTCGTGCCGAAGCTCTCACTCTTATGGGCGTCAAGCATAATCTGGCGACACCTAAAAACGGAGAACCCATCATTGCCGCCACACAAGATTTCATCACAGCGGCATATCTCCTTAGTGGCAAAGACATCTTTTTCGACAGAAGAACCTTCACCTATATCGTCATGCACATGCTTGATGGTGACACGCACATCGATCTGCCACCGCCAGCTATCTTGGCCCCCAGGCGTTTATGGACAGGCAAACAGGTGTTCAGCATGATGATGAAGCCCAATAAAGAGACGCCTGTCATGATCAATCTAGATGCCAAATGCAGAGAATATCAAGAGCCTGTTTCAGATGCTGACGGAAAGAGCAAGACCAAAAAACGGAGAATCGCGCCAGACATGTGTCCTAACGATGGCTGGCTCGTCGTGAGGAATTCGCAAGTTATGTGTGGTCGGATGGACAAGTCCACTGTTGGAGCAGGCAAAAAAGACTCAATTTTCTACGTCATCCTTAGAGATTACGGCCCGGATGCTGCTGTTACCACAATGAATCGCCTTGCCAAACTCTGTGCCAGAACCCTCACAAACCGGGGTTTCTCTATCGGCATCGGAGATGTATTCCCCAGCGAAGCACTCACTGCGACAAAGGGGAAGCTCATCCAAGACGCATATGAGGAGGCTGACGATTTGATCAAGAAATACAACGAAAAGACATTGGAGAAATCTACTGGATGCTCCTTGGAAGAGACGCTGGAAGCCAAAATCTCTGCACTCCTCAGTGATGTACGAACAAAGGCTGGTACGGCCTGTATCAGTGCGTTAAGTCCCAACAACGCTCCTTGGGTCATGGCTTCGTCCGGCTCGAAAGGGTCCAACATCAATGTAGCGCAGATGATTGCAGTTGTCGGACAGCAGATTATTGGCAATTGTCGTGTGGTGGACGGCTTCCAGGATCGAACGCTGCCTCATTTCCACAAAAACACCCGTCATGCACTTGCCAAGGGGTTCGTGAGAAACAGCTTCTACACCGGACTCGTCCCGACTGAGTTCTTGTTTCACGCCATGTCTGGAAGAGAAGGTTTGGTCGATACGGCCGTCAAGACGGCCGAGACGGGTTACATGTCTCGCCGTCTGATGAAATCGCTTGAGGATCTGTCGACCAAATACGATGACACGGTACGCACGTCTGGCGATGGTGTGGTACAATTTCAATTTGGAGCCGACAAACTGGACCCCATTGACATGGAAGGCAAAGCGTTGCCTGTTAACTTCGACCGTACCTTCTCTCACGCCGAAAATCTCACTTGGAATAATGCTGACCGCGCATTATTTCCATTCGAAATCATTGCTCTTTGTGAGTCTATGCTGAAGAAAGAACGACTCCGCTATCCAAGACGTGGGTTGCTTTACGGAGAGCCTCTCAGGTACACTGACACCAGCGATTACGGCGTTGATGAACACGAAAGTGGCCGAAACTTCCTTCGTACCATCGAGAAACACGTCCATGACTTAGCTCAGAAGTTCGCTAAGTTGCGTGAACTCGCTCGCCTTGATGGCCTGCTTGTCCTTCCAGAAAGTGCCTCTACGTCGCTTGATAAAGAACAACGGCAGGAGCTTGCCACGCTCACGTCCGAAATTGAGGCAATGAAGGGGGAGCAGGTGGCTCGACTCGCAACCGCAAACGAACACCAAAGGCCTCATTACACTGCCCATAGAAAATCAAAAGCTGTGAGCAAGCTCACCTATGACGACCTTCTAAAGCTCAAGCCTGCGCTCGAGGAACTTAATTTCTACCAACCCCACAAGCCCAAGACTCCCACAGAAAAGGCGGAATTCTCGAAACTTGCCGACATCAATGCAAGGCTGGACAAGTTGGAGCTTGCTCATCTCATGCACCTGGCTTACGATATCGAGGAACAAGAAAGAGGACAAGTGGCCAAAATAGCTCCAGAGAGAGCAGGCAAAGTTTCGGAAAAAACGCTTCGCCACTTCATCGGGTCGTGCTTGGAGAAATATAGCAAGGCCCAAACCGAGCCTGGACATGCTGTGGGTGCTGTAGGTGCTCAGTCGATTGGTGAGCCGGGAACACAAATGACACTCAAGACTTTCCACTTCGCTGGAGTTGCTGGTATGAGTATCACGCAGGGTGTACCGCGTATCAAAGAGATCATAAACGCATCCAAATTGATCAGTACTCCAGTAATCTCCTGCCCACTTGAAAATCCACGTTCTGAGGAAGCGGCCTTGATCGTGCGATCTCGCATTGAGAAAACTTATATCGAGGATGTTCTTCGCTATTTGGACGACGAGTGGCAGCCAACTCGCTCATTCATTACTTTACATATCAACACCGAGACATTGGAAAGCATGCATCTTGGAATTGGGCTGAACGACATCGTCAAGGCCATTGTCAAACAGAAGAAGCTCAAGATCCTGGCTTCTGATATGCAAGTGTTCGAGCAAGATGCCACCATCGAGATCAACGTGAGAGGCCTTGACGTGGATGCAACGGCCAAAAGATCAGCAAGAACCAAGGCGGCCACAGAAGCGTTATCGGACGTCGCCGTGCGTATCAGTCAACTGAAGCGGGCATTGCCATCCATTGCGATTTCAGGGTACCCTGAGGCCACACGTGCTATTGTACAAAAGGATGACAAGAAAAACCCTCCGGAGTACAAAGTTCTGGTTGAAGGATACGGTCTGCGGGCATGTATGAACACCGAAGGAGTGCTTGGCACCAAGTCCAGCACCAACAGCGTCTTGGAATGCAGAGATGTACTTGGAATCGAGGCGGCGCGGACCACGATTGCTAAAGAGATTAACGGTGTCATGGATACCATGGGCATCGATCATCGTCACATGGACCTGCTTGCCGATCTGATGACCTACAAAGGCGAGATTCTAGGTATCACACGTTTCGGTCTTTCCAAGATGCGTGACAGTGTGTTGCAGCTCGCTTCGTTTGAGAAAACGGCCGATCACTTGTTCGATGCCGCATCGGGCATGAAGACGGACCCAATCGAGGGTGTATCCGAGAAAATCATCATGGGAGAGACCATGTCCGTCGGCACTGGCTCTTTCCAGGTTGTTCGACGACTTGGATTGGGCGATGAGCACTTTACGCAGTTACCTACCATCTTCGAAGATGTGTGGAACCAAGAGATGGACAAGGAGAAGCTGCAAGCGAAACGCACTAAAAAACCAGTTCCTTAGGCGAGAACTGAATGTGCTCGCTTGCCGCAGCATGGGATGACAGGGCCGCTACAGACGATGAGGTTGTCGTATCGCTTGCGAGTCAAGAAGATAGATGAGCCTACAGACCTCGGTGACGCGGAGGAAAGAGAAGCATATCATGATATACATGAGCCTACAGACCTCGGTGACGCGGAGGAAAGAGAAGCATATCATGAGATACATGAGCCTACAGACCTCAGTGAGGCGGAGTACAAAGCAGCAGATGCAGCATTCGAGAAGAAAATGGACGAGGAATGGGTTAAACCTCCTACTCCGTACGCGAAGTCGGAAGACATCGAGGCCACCACGTTCAAATCTAAACGCGGTCGTAAGCCCAAGGCAGAGACACAGGCTGTACCAGAGGTGGAGGAACCGCAAATGCCTGCAATTAAGGAGGAGTCTGAGGATGAGGTAAGGCCGAAAAGGAAGCAGCCGGCGAGAAGCGCGAAGAAAAGGAAGACCTAGTGGGTGTTGTATGAGTTTTCGATGGTCTTGTTCCTCTGGCCACTCTGGCTAAGGGAGTTGATTACCTCCTCAGGGAATTGACTACCTCAGGTATCCAGGAGCGCCCGGACCTTTGTGCGGATTATGAAAAATAATGTGCTACGGCACTAGAGCACTGGGCACTGAAGCTCTAGACCCTTGAGCAGTGGTAACTGACAAATGGTAGCCAAGATAGCGAGAGGGAGAAACGAAACAGAACCCCCACCCATCCACCCCAAAAATAAAAAAAACAAAATTTAAATAAATAAATATTATAACAATGTGAAACCTCTCAATCGGCGGTGCTATTCTTCTCGATGCGGAGCTCAAACGCCGATCACGCTTTCATCTTCCAACTTAGTCTTTTGCTGTAATGTAGGTTTTGGACTTTACGCATTGTGAATTGCAAAGGTAGGATGTTAATTCGTTAATTCGTTCCCCACAGAGCGGAAACATCTGATGTAGGAAATAAATGTTTAATCTGTATTGGATGCTATCTTTTTTGTGACTGCTGGCATTGTAGAACGATCACTGGTTTTGTCTTCTACCTTTAGTCTTACGAAATATGATAAAGTTGTCGAATTGAAGATTCTACTGGAGGTAGTCTGTAGTTGTGGTTGTCGTTCTCTGATCTCTCTTACATCCCTCTTATGACTCATTGCCATGTATAGCTTTATAGCTAATCACAGGGTAAATACAGCCTATTCCGCAGGTAGTATAGCAGGATAAGGCAAGCCGATATAGGCAAAATGATACTAAAGCGCATACGTAGGAGAGTTATGGGTGTGTGGAATAGGGCCTTGGGGAAGTTTGGTGTTACGGCATATGCCCGCTGTGCAGGGCCGGGATTCCCCGTCGGGCCCGAGAGATGGGGGCCCGGAGCGGTGTTCCTGAAGGAAATTCTGTACGGACTACCAAGTGCATAGATGATGACGTAGCGTTGTTTTGAGGTTGGAAGTTGCTGTTGGGTTTGGGGAATTGTGAGAGTAGGGGGGGAGAGCTGAGAGGTTGGCGATGAGTTGGCGATAGCGGGGTTTGTGTTGGGAGTCTGGGCGGGGAGTCTTGGTATGGATAGGGAAATCGACGGGTGTTCGGTTGGTGGCTTTTAGACTTAGACGGATGCCGAGTTTGAATACTGAGTGAATGGGAGCAGTTCATTGTAGGAATACGGACTTGTATTCTGTTAGAAGGCAAGGAATGGAACGGCAATCATTGAGTTACGATACCAGGATACTATTCGTTTTCTTTCACACACAGGTCTACAAGCTGTTGTCATGTCAAGGAGAGTTATCTCCAATGCTGTATCATTTCCTTCAGCTGTTGTTGCTATTCATGGGAGCCTTTTGGCGCTTCCCAGATTTGTGGCTGCTGTCTCAAACGATTGTTGATAATAAGGCAGATCAGATGCATGATATAAGTGCTTGGTTAATGTCCATCGTGGCTATACTTCATCCTGTAACGGCACATCGTGCCTTGCAGTAGGATCATTGCAACGGGTTTGTCTGGCCCTTGTAGTGGACAAGGGCTCGTGGAATAGCTGTTAGACCACGATGTTGACGATTTTATCGTGAACTCATGGCGTCATCGCCTCGTCCAACTGGGCGGTCGACTGGGACCCATCATCTCCGTGATCTCAGAGCCAGTTGGTTCATGTTTTGTTCATGTCACTTGTTGGTGCTCGGAGTTGCGGAGTCTCGCGTTTCCAAGCAGAAAAGGTATATTCTCGAGCTGAAGCCATCGTATCCGACGATCGTGGCGTTGGTGCAGCAGATGCGCGGTGGTACATAGGACCCGGGCATCACATACCTCAAAGGGCCAGCCGCGTATAGAATCTCCTCTGCATGAGATGGGGTATCCGCGCATAATCTGACACCCGTGACAAAGTAATCAAGAAGCCGAGGATGCAGTTGTCCCGTTAGGCTCCCACAATGCTCTTGAATGGCTATTGTATGTGTATCAAGTGCCGACTCGTGGTGTGTCCATCGACAGTGAACGCATGGTTGCCGAGGCAGTCTAATTCTCAGCTGCTCGCTCGACCTTGATCGTTTGTCGAGATTCCCATTTCCAACGCTTCGGTGTCGGTGTCTGAGGCACGATCGAGGTAATGGATTTCAAACGTTCGGATCGGTAGTTCTGTAGGGTTATCGTGGGTGGTAGAGGCGTCATGTAGTTAACCTTCATGTAGCCTATGGAATCATCTTTGTCGAATAATCGATTGGTCCACTGCCAGATCTCCGGTGTGGCTTTCTTCGCATCGTTTGCGAGCTTCTTAGGAGTTTATCAGTTGACGTTTATTGACAAAGTCTCTCTCTTGACACCTGTGCGTAGAACACTTTCGTTCGCTGGATGAGAAGCTGGGCGTATCCCTAACGTCGATCGAGCCAACTGACAACTCCCTCAGTCTGCTTCATCCGTTAATTGTGACATTTCTTCCTGGGTCGCATGGAATGCTACGGTTGCATCCTTCCCGGATCGCTCGACCAAATGATGGGGTTGAGGATGCAAGGTCGGATGCTGTCATTATGCCTTGTCATTGTTGTTTCCCATCCTATTGGATGAATATTTGACCCCTAGAACCTGTGGCACCCCCCTCTTGATAAGTTTATCATCTGACTTTACTCTCATGATTTAAAGCCCTAATGACCACAGACCCTCGTAGTTCCGCTCCCTCTCTTACAGATCAGCACGGATATCGGTTAAGTTCATCGTGGGGTGGGTAGTCGAAAACTTGAGTCAACGGTAAGGAGTCCTCAGGTTTGACAGGAAGGAACGGAGGCGTCTCGGCAAGCTATTTATAAACGTCCAAAGGACTTCGCCCTAAGGGAGATTGTTAAGGGTATTGGCTCGTTGACATAGTGCCACTACGTCGACAAACATCATATGATGGCTAATCAGCATCCCGTTAAGCCTTGATGCAGTGACTCATTACGCCAACGGCCGCGCGTATGTCGTTGACCGCAGACTTGCTGCAGCCATACCGTCAACACGATGTCTCGGGGGCCTGCTCATAGAAAAAATAGTAGACGTGCTCTGCCTATTGCCTGTACTTGTGCCATGCTACCGGCTATACAAGTATAAAGCAAATCTGATATCTTGGACAAAGTATTGCGGTCTTGAGCAATCATATCATAGTGGCCCTTCTCCCTTTGGGCTTAAGCGATATTGATCGCCACGAGGGTTGATGATGGCGTTGCTTGTGTACACGTACAACAGATGCCACTGTTTCATATTCAAACTTGTGGGGTATGGAGAAGCTGCCACTGCCCAGGATGCGATGTACCAGTGAGATGTATCGCGCAGGGGCAAATAGAACCGTATCCTCAACTAATCACTGATATACTTTGACATACCAACAGTGTGACAACGCTTTCCGTGTAAGGGAGGATACAAGTGAAAACTTCGGGCCTGAAGGCGTGGAATGGGAGCGGTCACGGACCATACATTACAATCACAGTTGACACTCGCCATCCAAGATCACGCAATCTAGTATTGTCGGCGATAAGTAGAAGTCGTGCTGTTTTAGACGCACTACACGATCACGAGCATACGTGTTTACGACAAGTGCCTTCCATTATTATGTGCAGCATACAAGGGTTGAATCTACAACATGATTGTAGACACACTGATCCATGACAACTCAGCAACATTGAGTTGGTGATGGGTAATATATTTCCTCTTCGTATCGGTCCTGGATCATTCATTCGTTACGTCAAGTCCCGAATGTATTTGTAAGAATACCTTTATTCATCAATTTATTGTAAGGAATTAATAGAAGACATCAGTCTCAATAGACTTGCTTCCGAGTTGCTTAACGAAGATATCCAACGGGCTAATTTCGGTGATAGTCTATTTGATTGTTCGGAACATCCTACGGACTATTTCTTCATGCTCAATGTTCTGAAACTGATGTTCACATTTGGCGGCAGCTGTATCTTGTATGCATCTAACCAATAATGGCGTTTGTGATGAGGTCACCTTGAGACGTGGGTAACCTGTATCAATTTATCAAGAAACACCGAATAACCCCCCAGAAACTCGTCAAAAGATTGGCTGGCGTAGTCACGGTTCTTCAACTTGGGGATCCGAGATGACCGGAATACCGATGATAGTAGGAATTGCAAAATCGCCAAGCCAAGGATACCACCGGGCTTCAGCTTGGGAAAAGAGTCTAGAATCGTTGTAAAAGCGTTCGGAATGTTTTCTATGCAAGCACGGTTCAGGATCGAGTAATTACTCAAGAGCCTCTGGGACCCATGATCCTTACAATGCATGAAATCTATTCTCGCTTTACTTCTCAGCCAATGCGCTTCTGGACGATCATCAGTCAGCCTCAAACATCAGCACGCGGGGAGATACAGCATAACCTGACTACTTCACGTCTCGATAGCAGCCCCGAAGCATACACCGACAGGTGCAGCGTGGGCTTGAACCCGGCCCTGACATATGACTAATCGTCCTGTGTATTAGCTAGTTCTTCTATAGTATTTTCGGCTTTCGATGTCAAACAACCAGCGAGTATACTATGTCAAAAGCGACGAGAAGAATACAGGACGTCATCGACGACACATTCGCCGTCGGTGAGTGTTGTGCAGCGAGCAATCCAGCAGCTCGTTCCAGGCGGAGACGTACGCGAGAGCAAGGTGGTAATGGCACGTCTCTTGAATATTACCCAGACTCCTTCCGAATGTAATGTGACCTAACCATCTTGTAGTCCACGTGGCGGGCCGGTCCTTCTGTTATCCTTCTGTTACCCGACCAGCGACGTATCTGTGGCTATCTGCGATGATGCGATGATGATGGCTGCACAAACGAATACAGCTGCTTTTCGGGACCGAATGCGATCGGGACCGAGTGCTTCACTGTGGCGCCGAGAATGACATTCTCAGCTTTGGTCACACGGCGCTGCCAGTCGCCTTGCAAATGGCGACGCCCCTATCAATCGTATGTTATTGTGCTTTGGAGATATTCGGTCGCGCCAGGCTTCCCTCCACTGACCGGCCTGGATACTCTCTGCCATGCTCGTCAGGTTTGTTCCTTGACTCATGTTCACTTGTGGCCAATCTTAGCTCAGCATTGCAAGAGATGCCTTCAATTTCCTAGGCCCTACCTCACATCGGGAAGGAGTTGGGCAGTCAAGCATTTGCCGGAACATACGTTCGCTTATTTTGAAAACGTACTCTGAAAACCATAATTTCCCAATGCGCACGCGTCATATGTTGTTACGTACTAAGACTATGACTGGTCCAATGTGGGCTAATTGTTTCCTATAATGTTAGACATAGTTTGAAACCTGGGAGAAGACGCAGTTAGGCTAGATGGTGTAAGAAGAAAAGCCAGATGCACTCTGTTGCCTCGGAGATATTGATTCTATGTAAATAGTATCATCGTGTTGTTCAAGTGGCGTTCGGCTGGCGTCTTTCCAGGGACCAACAAAGCAGCGAAAAGCAAAGAAGACACGGCAAGCATGCGTCATGGAGCTGGGTCGGCGAGCAAACTGGCCAAGTAGCACAGTTCACCGCTTGGTCTGCAACGAAAGCCGATGTCGTCGAAGCCTGCCGAAATGCCGCACAGACTGAAGCCTGAAGGTATCAGCTGTGGGAGCGAGCTTAGACCCGGGCAGGCGGTACCGTATCACGTCCAACGTTGCACCGCGAAGACACTGCCTCGTGGACCACATGTGTAGTGCTTCTTGCGTGCCGCCCGGAAGAAACTCGCTTGCCCAGCCAGCTATCCCAGACGTTCGTTTCCACGGCCTTAATTTCCTATGAAGGGTAGCTGCCGCTGGCTTGTTTGTGACACCGGTTTCTAGAGATGGCGGTGACAGTAAATGCTCAAGCCAAGTAGAGAAACGGGCGTGAGACATGTGGAAAGTCTAAGAAGTTGAGATCCAGTCGGGAGATTCGCATGGCACAACCTCAGAATGGACATGGTTCAGAGGCTGGATTTAGCTTGTCCAGTCGCACGCTAATACGACACACAGATACAGAAGAAGTAGGACAGAAGCAACGGAAGGGCATTAGCGCTCGGCACATTACCTCAAATGCATTGAGGACACATTCTATCGAGCGCCCTGACTCCAGTTGCTTTGTTACTTTCGTTATGAGCGTTGGGCAATGTGCCATTGATAGCAGCGATATATCTGACGTGAAGAGACCTCAGGTTTCAAATACGCCTGATGAATTTTACTCGTATTACCAGCTCGACGCACGCACCAAAGCGGACTATTGATATGGCGTTGCTTGCAGACAATGTATCCCAACACTACATTATCGTCCTTCAATTACTATCGGCCCTTCTAGCTGGAAAACAATGCCATTGTGCATCTCGGGATATACATCAAGCTAGGAAGTTTCGAGAGACACAATCGCGCCATAGTGCATGCTGTCAGCGGGGAAAATGACCACTTGATGGCAGTCGGGCAAGTCATGTGCCTGCGAGGATCCAACGACAGGAACCATGATCGCAAACAGGAGCAGGCTCGGGCAGTAGGAGGATGAACTACATTAGATAACGGTAATATAAGCAGATGATTACACGAGCTCCCATCATCACATAAACAGGCCTTGACGTGGGTTGGCCTCTCAAGCTTTGTAAGTACCTTGCACAGGAAATCTATTTCTACTCCATGAGTAACTACGGTCGCTTTATGCTCTTTCCATCCGAAGTTCTGCGTGCAACATTTCACAGCTTCTGATATTTACACCGACCCAACACTCATCTCCAGAATCATTGACCAAGCTGTGTCTATCTAGACTTCGATGTCTCCAAATCCTGAAACCAATAGGCATACGACAGCCATGCACTAGCAAGATGTTTAAAAGCACTATCTGAATATGAAGTCTTAACTCGAGAATACAGGCAGGCTAGTGTTTGAGAAAATTCGGGATTATTTAAGTTCCAACCTCGCATCAGATTCTCACGCGCCAGAACGGCAGTATGCAAGTCTGAATGGGGCTGGAATTCAAGACGCTAGGTGATTGCTACGTTATACTTTTGCAATGTTTGATAACCCTTAACCTGGATTGCTGAGCGGCTCTGGTCGACAAATCACGCAGGTGGGTGGCTTATTACAAAATACAATTCCCCTTGTCTTCGGGATATTTGGACTGGTCAGCCGGGGCAGAAGGATTACAGCTTGCAATGCGGACGTGGACGACCGTACGTTCACCATTGAGCAATGGTGGACAGACACCCCCTGGCGTTGGCATATATATGGCCTAAGACTGTAGATCCATGCAGGTCTCGGTAGAAGAAAATCCCTGCGACGTATAGTTGGCGTTCGCTTCCTACTTTGTAGTCTACCCCATAGAGAGTTTGCTCTTGTGAGTATACGGAGCAGAGCTGAATTCAATGAACTCATTATTTCGCGACTGCTGGATCTATGTAACTTACACTTTTACCTGCATTTTTCAGTACGGCCTTATGCAACACTGATATTGCCGAGTTGTGATTCCGAACTTCAGGGCAGACACCGGCCCCCGCCAATCACATTGTTCCTTAACTGTTGCTCCTAAGTATAGGATTGTGAGTTGTTGGTTGGCCTACTTAGCTCTGCGGTGTTAGCTGCTTGTAAGCCTTTGGGTTTCTATTCTCGAGCACACATATGAGTTCTACGAAACTTCAAGCTAGTGTCGAGGCGTGTCGAACGATGCCAACCGACCGTTTTCTCCCTCTTCCCATTGTTTCCGCTGGGTCGGATACTACAGATTGATCCTGATAACTCTACACAAACTCAAATTCCGCACGGGCACGATCTATATCTCCTAAGCCCGTCCAACGGTCTTCTCAGCCACTGATTCGATTTTCGTGCTGGCCAGGGCCCTTCGCAACGCAGTGGTCTGCGTCCTGATCTTGCCCACCCACATGTTTGGTAGCTATACTTAAACTGCTGCGGTAGGATGTTGAGGCACAGGGACCCCGGTCCTAATGTGTGAGCTGTACCGGTCATGTACCTCGCGGTGGCTTGATGTGTCTGAGTAAAGCCGAATATTGCGTTTTCGCCTAATGTCTGCTATGTCTGAGATACATCCCTCGCGACATACGACCCTCGCCCCGTTCCAGATCTTGGCGCAAGTGTAGTTGCATTGCCTTATCCACCCGGGTGAGCTTTGTCTTGATGTGCGTCCCGATATGAACACTATCTCTTTCGTATTTAGAAAACCATACTCCTATCCGCCCACATTTGATTTCAATATATTCTTATTTCTCCAGAAGTGTGCGTTTATTGTCTCTTGATGTGGAAGGTTTCTTGATTCTTTCGCCATTTAGAGTCACGTTACGCCTTTCCCCTTCGCTTCACGTGCATATCCTCGCACATTCGAATCGCGGCGTTCTTCGTTATATGATACGACAATCGATCCGTTATAAATCACCATAGCAGCAGATTGATATTGGCCTGTCAACATGGTGTACTGCGCATATTGCGGCAAGTGCTTCACGCGAAAGGAGCATCTGGAAAGACATCTACCTAGTCGTAAGTATCGCTAATACACCATGGTACAGGATTGACCGCTTTCACAGACACAAACGTAAAACCGCATCGATGTAGCGCTTGCCAGCTTGCATTTGCACGAAGGTGAATTCCGCTCTATGGTTAGGCGCACAACGCTACTTGCTAATCGATCTAACAGAGATCTTCTTCAAAGACATCACTCGACATATCATGAAGCCAGAGATCCCATGGAGCCAACGCCTGGTGCAGTTCCTACCATCGCCGGAAGGACTGCCATCGCTTGCCTCAACTGCGCCCAAGCCAAGACAGGATGCGATAAGATGGTACCTTGCGCCAGGTGTCGCGATAAAAATCTTCCCTGTGAGGCTCGATTTGCAAGACGCTCCTCGAAAGCTGCTCAACGAGCGGCTCAAGCAACTGCGCAAGCGACTGCAACCATAAACACAGTTGTGCCAGTCACCCTCCCAACACCTTCGTCAACGCCCACGGTGAATCCAGCTTGTATGGACGTTGATTCCTCGGCAATCACTCATGAGGCACCTATCAAAGCTCCAATTTCTCCGGAAAATAATTCTATGACCATCGATCCCCGAATATCGCAGTACGAAACGCCACCTGACAAGAACTCGCCTTCGAACTCGCAGTTGAGTTCCGAAGATTTTCCTTCCCCACATACACGATTAGACTGTCTGGAGGAAATCATGCAAATCGGGAACGATTTCATGCCGCAAGACTCGAGTTACCAAGATATGTTCAGTTGGTCCGAGTACCCTCTGGATTTGGACATCTATCCAAGCAATGTGCCGCTTGCCCCTGTCGACGTACCTTTGCCACCCTTCGCAGACCTTAGCGACATGTCATCGTCAAATTCAGAACACATAGGCTCTTCTCGAGGATCCATACACACGAGAAGTACATCTATCATGTCGCTTGGCGATTTCGAGCCAGCAGTCAAGCCTGCTGATATGAGCATGGCCACTCCAACAGATGCTACAATTCCAGAATTTGAGGTCGTCATCGCCGCTGAGTCTGCATGGCCGCTTGCTCGGTGCAATCCTCTAGTGTACTCTGGAACGTGCCCGAGAACTGCCATTGTTCACTTAGAGTGTCTCGAGCAAAAGTCGAAGCATGAGGGCACATGGAGTGCCTTGGAGCAGTATCTTGAACGAGTTGACTGGGACGCAGCCGACCTTGCATCGGTAGTGCCTATGAACTCAAGAACACGCGATAAGATGCTCGCAATAACGCAAACATTTCTTCACAAAGCTCTCGAGATCCATCGCGGTGGCATCCATAGTCAGAACAAACCGTATGCCAGTCCAGGACTGCTTACTTTCCTGGTACTACCTCCTTCTAAGATTTTGGAGTACTTCCTGCGAAGTTATGTCCGAAACCTGTCATTCTTCTACTCTTTGGTTTTCTCCGGCTGCGTAGATCCGAATGACATGATTCAGAACAACCAGGCGGCAACGCTGTTGGTCTTGCTCATGATTGCACAAGGCGCGAACGCCGTGCCGACAGCAGAAGCTCGAGCACTTTCTGCCGGACTGATTGAGACTTGCAGAATCTCCCTTTTTGACATCATTGAAAAAGACATTGAAATGTGTGCCGACCCGATAGTACTACGTTGCGCTCTTCTGTTTACATTACTTGGTGCGTGGAGTGGTGACAAGTGGCTCATGGATATTGCCATGGGACAGCGCGGCATGTATCTTTCGGTAAGACCCCAGAGCAGCGGTTCAGAATGCAAGAAAAGCTGACGCTATGAATTCACAGATGTTAAAACATGCCGGTATGTTCGACCGGCAACCTTCTATGGTTCCCTCTTTATCTAGCCCAGTGAATGCCGAGTTGGCATGGCGTTCTTGGCTGCATCGAGAGACTCAGAATCGGTACGTATATTGGCTCTTGTTGGCTACATCTCGTCAGCCTTCGGGGATAGGCCACATACTGACAGTCTAGCAGCTTGGCTTACAACTGGGTCATGGTTGATCAAGAACTCAGCCTTTTCCACGACACAGCCCCAATGTTGGCTGTCAGTGACCTCTGCGCTCCGTTACCGAGTCCTGAGGCATTGTTCATGTCGGCGACTGCTGATCAATGGATGCTTGGAATGCAATCCATATACGGCTGTCCAGCCAATACCAACCCGCAACTCCTCTCAACTCCAACTCTGGCGCCGTCGCTTTTTGATCTATTCCAGGACTTTCTCAACGACTGTTTACCCCGCCAACCTGCCAGTCCTACGCCTCATCAGCTGAGACTACTCTTGCATCCCCTGCAATCACTGCTGTGCCACTTACGCCAGATGCTCTCGTGCTTCTCCGACGTATTGAATACGAGGATCACCTCCCCCAGGACCGTTACGAAAGCGTCCACCATGTCACGCCTAGAAGAAGTCCAGGCCCTTCTCCAGAAATGGTATGAACTAAGTATCACCTACTTCAAAGCAAACCCAACGTGCGCTATCAGTAAAACAAACCTTGTTTTGTATCATCTTATCTCACTCAACGCCGTGACCAACTTTGCGGAGATAGAGCGTCTTGCGCGGCGGGAGGGATTCGACGGATCATACTGGGAGCTCGGTCTACGTCATAAGCACTGCATCTACCAGCGCGAAGAAGCAATATTCCACTGTGGACAAGTGCTGCGTCTTGTACGGGAAATGCCAGTAGATCGGCGGCCGTCTTGGTGGAGTGCAGCAATATATCGTGCCTCGCTAATTCTCTGGACGGACAGTATTTCACGACTGGACCCTAACTTCCAGAAACGAGATGAGACAGGGTCTCCCGTGGCTATCGACCAAGTGACACCAGAAGATCCGGTGGTCATTGCATACCTCTGGAGCGGCAAAGGTATTCCGGTACTCATGCTACGGAATGGCTCTGCGACCAGTCTGGATAAGCCATCAGATATCCTTGACTACGCAGTGAAGACACTTGAAAGCGGTGTCAGCTCCCGGTTCAGCGATGGCATCAGACGGAAGCTGATTGCGCTGAACAATAATTGGAGCATTGATGAGCTCACCGTTGCAAGTCTTTAGACTGTTCGTGATTGATAATTCTATTCCTAGAATTGCATTCGCACATACTTCCCACATAGTTCAGCTTTCCGTCATCTTCTTCCAAAGAGCCGCATCATTACGCGCACCGGGGATAATTATCCTCCGTCATACATAAGTAGAACATACATACTGCTTTCGTAACTTACAACACAACACAAGATCAGCTGTGCCTCATAACTTGGGCAAGGGAACACTTGCACGACTGGATCCGGAAGGTTGACATTTTCCCCCCTTCAGACAGGGCAGAGATGGGCTTAAACACTGCATACAATATCCATAACCCACGGCTTTGACGTAGAGTATCGTCATTGAAGCCATGTGATCTACTATCTTAATAGAGTTTTTCCGCGTTTTCCCACTGCTCGATGAGGGAGAACAACATAATACATTTACCATGTGTAACATGTGATTCTCACATGTCAAAAGAGCACAACCTCCTAAACGGTCGTATTCGCTCCGCTATCCTGGCTTATTTTGCACACGAGGTCATGGATTTAGGGGTCAGTCAAGGTTACTCTCAGAAGCCCAAAGGGATGTACTCTTAGCGCTTACACGTGAGTTTAGCCACGCATGCGGCATGACTGCGAGCGGACCGTATGAAAAGTGAACCTAACAGAACCAGCATCACCGCACTAGAGTCGTGTAGGTCGACGCTTGATTTCTGTCGTTTCTTCGTGCGCGTCGCAACTTGATTACTCTCGTCCCTGATGAAGCCTATTCATTCGACAGCTTGCCTGATTTCCTTTTACCGCAGCTTTAGTAATTAAGGTCGAAACGCCGGTGACTTGGTTGCCCTCTATTGATGCCATTTGACCAGATGCAGTAGAAACTTGTGGGAATACTTGTGTTAGGAACCTCAAATCGCCAGTGACCACACTTCGAGTTGTGAATAACTGTAGCAAGGAATAAGTACTGGACACATGCATGAAGAGCCTCGCCACAGCAACTTGAAGACGTCAACTATTCCGTATTCATGCGAATCGTCCATGAAGTAGAATCCTCCAACCTTTTTCTTCCGGCTTAGAAGACCACCGGGGCCCAGGCTTTGGGGGTCCGTCA
The DNA here is from genome assembly GCA_022432385.1 of Xylariaceae sp. FL1272. NCBI lineage: Eukaryota > Fungi > Ascomycota > Sordariomycetes > Xylariales > Xylariaceae > Xylariaceae sp. FL1272. Next base: position 610,639 of record JAJJXC010000022.1, read on the forward strand.
ATGAGCACTTGATCCCGGGCGCCCTTATGCAGCACGGCAATATACCAATCCGGTGCCTTTCGCGGATCGACCAGCCAGTTGCACCCTCTTCGTGTCTGGACTTAAGAATAAGTACGCTCATTGTTTAGCAGCGTTAATTGTGAACCTCCACTCAGTCTTAGCCTTATGCATACATGCTTATTGCTTTTTCGTAATGAACAAGCTCATATTTTCTAGCGTAGAATGTCGATCATAAATACTAGATGCCTCGTGATGACCGGTGTTTTCCATGACCGACGCTTGCGTATGACTCTCGCTTGGCCAATTGAGTCTGACGCAAGCATATACACACCGGGGCATAACGAGGGTGGTGGGATGTTGTGTCTGCTCTCGTGAGACGTGAGATACAGGGCAGAGACAGGCTTCATGTTGCGAAGATGACGGAGATATTGTCGCATACTTTGTTCTCGACAATTCAGTTATTTCTAGTCGATTTTTAAACCGAATCGTCAAAGATGACGTGACAAGTGTGCGAGGAACAAACTTCATACTCCTTTGCAAAATACCGGTTTGACTGCAGAGAGAACCTGCGACAGGCATGCTACGCTCAAGTCTGCTTGCGTTAGTGAACTTGAAGAGCTTGAGCTGCGCTGCACCCGCCATTTCGGAAACTTTGATCGTGCTTTGAAGGACTGCTTGTTCTCGACAACCCTCAATGCTTGAAGACTATTGTTCTTATCGGCAACATCTAGATCGTCGCTAAATTGGACCCGTCAAGTCATAAGCTTCCAGAGCCAGGGATAATGGCAGCAAATACAGCTTCAATAACATTGCTATCACATCGAGTTCGATTGGTGGGCCAACTCCCAGGCGCATCTATGCATATACGCAAAGAAAGACTCAAATCATCGACCAGGAATGAGACTTGTAAACTTCAGAGTGCCTCGTACGAGACAGTTCCCCTAAGCAGCGGAAGGACATGTCCATCGTCATTCAACTCGATGTCTGCAGCATTGATGTATGGACGATGGCGATGGGAAATGGTAACGATAGGCTACTCCGGACATAAGATATCTGCTACTTCCTATCCTTCAGTGCCACATGTGATACTGGAGATGCACTCCATTGTTAGCGGCAAGTGATAGCAACTGTGGCTCATATGGACCCGGGGAGATGTAACCTCCAGCGTAAATGGGCAAGGGGGGTTGGATGGACGCACGCCTCACCTGTTGCCGGAAGATACGCCCTTCAGCCAATTCGGCTGAACGAATCTCATTGGTAGCTTTCAGGAACTGGAATATTCTCGCATCCTTTCGGATCGTGCTTTACCACCTGCAAGATCGCCAGGCCGAATCTGGACATAAAGTCCGAATCGCCCAGGTCATCGTAATCGAGAAGCGGGGCAATTGTGAGGAGCCGCGCGTGTACCGCCTCGATTGGATTGAGGTTGACGACTATCAGAAGTCCTGGGCAGCCATTCTGGCTATTTATAGAAGTCTTGAGCTAACGGTGATGAGCTATCGTTGTTATTGAAGTGCGTGGCCTGTATTGTCTTGAATAGCTAACTAGCTACGTATACAGAGAAGCAAGACGCTTGCTATATGTCCTAGATACAGAACCTGGCAAGAGGCTCTTAGACCTGTTCGGAGCCCCTACATACCTTGGTAATGACAAAGACAACCGGGTTGTGCGAACTCTTATTGCGTATCCATCTATACTTTCTACGATAGACAAGGTAGCCACCATCCAGCAACAGGTATCAGAATAAATTGTGATATAAAATGGTTGACACCCGTCCTGAGGAGTGACGAACGGTCAGAAAAGGGACATACGACCCGGGGATCTTTCGTCTAAAGGGCTGTGTTATGATACCGGACGACATATATCGATATTGCATACATATATCTATCTCTGGAGGGTTGGCCAATGAATATAAATGCATATATGCATGACGATCAGTGCCTACAGATACATGCAGGGTTGTGATATTAGTCACTTAGTCTTAGTAACTAAGCTTAGTCTTAGTTTTAGTCACCCTAATGACTAAACTAATTAGTTTTAGTCACCCTTATGACTAAACTAAGGTTTTTGAGTCATTTTTTTAGTAACTAATTAGTTACTAATTGATTAAAGTTTTTTTATTAATAATAAAAATAATATTTAAAAAATATATTTAAAACTAAAAATAAAATAATAAAGTATATAAATTTTAAAAAAAGTTATATGGTAAAAATATGTTTAAAAAATAATAAAAATTTTATTTAAAATATATAATTTATAACTTTTAATTATAATAAAAATTCTTTTTTTTTTAAATTATTTTACTATAAAATAATTCATAAATAATTAAGAAAAAAATTTAATTATTTTTTATATTTTTATATTTTAACTAAAATTTTTACTTTTTTATAAACTAAAAATAAAACAATATTTAAAACAAATTTCTATAAGTCTATTTGTTTTAATATTAATTTATTAAAAATTATTATATATATTTTAATAATTTATTATTAAAAAACTATTTTTTATTAAAGTATTTTTAATAAACTTTAAAAAAAATTTATTATTTAATATATATATTTATTTATTAATTAGCTTAATTATCGATTTATTAATGGTTTTTTTATCACTAGTTTTAATAAAATTAAAAAGAATTCTTAATTATTAAATTTTTAATTAATTTATATAATAATTAAAACCGGAAAATTTAACTTATTAATTAATTTTAAAAATTAAGATTTAATTTCTAACCTTTGTTTTAAAAATCGTAATTTATTAAAGATTTATAAATAAGATTTTTATATAATAAAACCATTTTTAAAATATATTTAATAAAATTATAAATATTATTTTATATTATTTTATTTTTAATAATTAATATTTATATAACTTATTTTTATAGTTAATTTTAATATTTTTAATAATTATTTTTAATAATTATTTTTAATAATTATTTTTAATAATTATTTTTAATATTTTTAATAATATTATTATATAAAAATAGTAACTAATTAGTTACTAAAACTAAGACTAAGTTTTTTTAGTCATGACTAAAACTAACACTAAGTTTTCTTAGTTAGTCTTAGTCAGGTCAATGACTAAACTAAGACTAAAGATCTTTAGTCTTAGTAACTAATTAGTTACTAATTTCACAACCCTGGATACATGTATGTAAGCTCCCCACCACAATGATCTGTATCGTTCTGAGCAACTCGATAACAATTATTCGAGCGGAATAGCACCAGGCTGAAACCAGTCCCCGTTGCTTCTATAGAAAGACCAAGACATTGGAAAACTATTTAGCTGGAATTTCAATAGCCTATTCACGTTTCACCTTACCTCGCTCAGCACTTTGCAAGTCCCACATGCGGAAGTCCGATGGGGACTGGACATCTCTGGAGTTGTCCTTACCTTGCTCTCAATTTTTGAATCGACAGCTATCATGGGTGACTGATCAACGAAGCACTGTGCCACAGCTGGCTGAAGCTTTGATGGCCCATTCGGAAGTTCTTCCTCCTTTGCGAACAGCATTGCATTCGCAGCGTCATGGAAGGCCGCGCTAGATCTGAACCCGATGTCATTTCTGGCGTTATGGCCCGCCACAACGAAGTTACTCGGGGACCAAGCAGCGCCTCCTGTCTCCAGATGGCACCGCAATGAAGATGATGAACCGGAGAGTCGCTGCCCCCTCGATGATTGCCATACCCAATTTCCCCAAGCAAAGTCCTGTCCATTGCCGGAGTTCCAGAGATATGGATCCGCCACCTGTTATAAGTGTTCGACGCAATAGAAACTCTCAAGTCGTCTAATGTGCGCTCTCTCAAGTTTTCCAATCTGTTTTGTACCATCTCAACTGTTCAGTAGTCTTCTTTGATCTATCAACTTGAAATATCTCACCTCACCCGTGAAGCTCCATCCCTGTTCGGAATCCAAATGTCTCCTTCAGCCATGACAGACTCGGTGCCAGCCAGCTCTGCTACCCAGCCGATGAGTAATCAATCAAGACCCCTGGCTGGGAAAGTCGCTCTGATCACCGGAGCTGGTCGGGGCATCGGGCGGGGCATTGCCCTGGAGCTCGGCAAACGGGGAGCGTCCATTGCTGTCAACTATGGCCGCAGCTCTGGTGCCGCAGATGCGGTCGTGGACGAGCTGGCGAAGCTTGGTTCCAAGTCTGTAGCCCTTCAAGCAGACATATCCAAGCCAACAGAGGTCGCCGCTCTCTTCGACAAGGCTCTGGCACACTTTGGACACATTGACTATGTCATCTCCAACTCGGGTATGGAGGTGTGGTGCGAGGAAACCGACGTAACCCCGGAACTATTCGATCAAGTTTTCAATCTCAACTGCCGCGGACAGTTCTTCGTCGCGCAGCACGGTCTCAAACACTGCAGCGAGGGCGGACGTATTGTGCTAACATCGTCAATTGCCGCACAGATGGCCGGAATCCCAAATCATGCTTGTAGGTGGCTGCAGATTTTTTTGGTTAGCAGAGAACAGAATATTCGAACCCCCAATCCAAATCCCGAAGCACTCCAAGGGGCTGCGCTAACCTGAGTATAGTATATGCTGGATCCAAAGCTGCAGTAGAAGGCTTCACGCGTGCGTTCGCAGTGGACTGCGGTCGCAAGCGCATCACATGCAATGCTATCGCACCTGGGGGGATTCAAACCGACATGTTCGATGAGAACAGTTGGCATTATGTGCCTGGCGGATACAAGGGAATGCCCATCGACACTATCAAAAACGGCCTTCGCAAGATGTGCCCGCTTGATCGAGTTGGTGAGCCAGCTGATATTGGCAAGGCGGTATATTGTCTCATCAGCGACGAAGGCGAATGGATCAACGGTAGATGACTTTCCGGACCTGCTCAATGTGAAAACAACGCTGACCTTTCTTAGGCCAAGTTATCCGATGCTCCGGTGGCGGTGTCTAAATTCCATGAGATTCTCTCATAGTACTGGGAAGAGCTCTCTCACGTCAGACACGAATACAATGATGCATCAGCAGAGGATGCAAGTCCAGAAGCATAACAGACAAGTCGGAATAGTTTTATCTAGGTTTCTACCCATGTTTTCAATAGAGTTACACAAGCAATGCACTGCAGCTATTTTTTTGACGTTATCTCGCAACATATATCCAAAACTCGATTGACACTTGCTTCATGGCTACCCTGCCGCGCGTACATGCAGGAGCCAGATAACAAAATAGCCAGATGTCATTCGCAGTCTTGTCACAGCACGACGCCAGACTCCATACTTTCCCTCACGTATTGCATTTTGCTTTGGACATACTACTGAGGCACCAGTTTCGGGATACTCCTCGCCAGCCTTAGAATCACACCTCGGTATCCCACGAGATCATCACGAGCACCGCTTTTCATGCAGGAGCATTCAGAAAATCAATGCATAATCTCAGCACGCTGGAGTCGTAATCCTCCCCCCTACCCAACACCAACGTCGTATTTGAGGCTTCAGCTGCGCCATTGTGACCTTGTACTGGTCAGCTGAGACGAAAAGGCGTGTTCGCAATAACGTCAGAGGAGATGAATGTAACACCATAGGCAGCAGTTACATCCGGTATGCTGTGCAAATAAGAGGCCGTACCCTCGCGATGGTAGGTAATAGGGGTGCGGTCTGCCGGGACGGATCGCGCCATCTTACTGCTTGATGTATGTGCCTCATCGTTTTCTACCTTGCTGGAGTATACAAACAGATATTTAGAGTAGGCATCCGAGTGCCAGTGCCTGTAGTCCTGATGAGACGAGACGGTATCGAGCTACTACTGGCTAAGGTCTTCTTTTGTGAAACATGTCACCCTCCCATACAATAGTGATTTGACTCGACCTCTGCCGAGACACCTAGGGGCCGTCAGCGCAACCTCTTTCATGTTATTCCACTACAGGTCGTTAGACTTGCTGTCAGAATTCTGATGGTCGCAATTAACGGAAATGAGTTATAACCCGAAAGTCCGACGCGGACGTTAGATGAGACTCGATCATGACCTCGGAACAGTACGGACCAAATGCAAAGCAAAGATGAGCACTAGACAGCGATTATGAGTTGCTATATATCGACAATGACTTGCAGCTACTCCTCCACCACCACTCAAAGCGTAATGGCTTGTTATCTTTTTCCCCCGGAGTGCAAGGATCGTGATGTTCGCTTATGAAGGGTGGGGGGCGAGGGGGGAAGTCACGCACAATCAACACGCGAAATACACACGTCTGCTTAGAGTAACGGCAGGCAGACCATTCCCGTCTAACAGCTTAAATGGCTTGGTCGTTGAGGCAGAACGTGAACTTGGTTCCCGCCAGACGATGATTGACAATCTGAGTATTGCTTTCAAATTGCCAATTAAGTGCGTGATATTACAGGTCGCTCTTTGAATACGGTCTCGATCTTTCAACTGTAGCCTACTCACTCCCAGCAACAAACCTTTAAGTCATTGCAATGTTTAGATTCAGGATATTGCAGGCAGGCTCGTCTCGTTTGTCACTTCAGGGACCACCGGTGTAGGTAGAAGAGATGTGGGAAAGTGTACTATTCCAGCATTCCCAAGCACCAGGGTATTCGTGGAGTAGTCATGACGTGCACGATAAGCGAAGACCCATACAGAGAAAGAGTGAAGTGTGAGCTCTGGCGGACAAAACCAATGTGTCTGTCGTCGATGCCGATGTTTCATTACCACAGCGCAAGCGCACTGAAACCCCGGCTTGGAACCACCACCCAGCACTGCAGTCCATATCAGCTATATCACCTGGCCTAAAATGGAAACGTCAAGGAAAAATCTCTCCATGTTCACGTCAAGACGTGGCAGAGAAAGCCACGGATGGGATTGGTTGGGGATAGTCGATTTCGGTAGGCTGATGATTCATTGCTACCTGCAAGAACAAAACCAAATCTCGAGTACATTTGGGGCGTGACTATCGAGGTAGAACCCAGAGCGATGGGTGTTCCGCGATAAGGTTTAAAGCTGGTCGGCACCTCCATCTTCGATGAGTCGGCTTCACATGCATCGTGGCCCATTTCCTTCACAACCTTGACATACTTCCTCTCTCTGTGTGTTTTTAGCTTCACCCGCTGTGCTTCAGGTTTGCCGGCTTCCGAAGGCTAAGGTACCTAAGGTAGCTGGGGGGCCCGGGGCACAGGTACCCAGGAGGGGCTTTGCTCGCGTTTGTGGCGAGTGTGGCTACCTACCTGAACTGATAGACTTCAGAAGCTGGAAGTGCCCCGGCCTTGGATGCCTACAGGCCCGACAGGTACCATGCCGCCCTACCAGAGCAGTGGGCGAAAACCCACCACGACTCACTTCACAGTTCCCTCATGCCTCATGCCTCCCCTTTCCACATGCGGACTTAAGGTGTGGCCATGGTTGATCCTCGCAATTCAAGACATTGAGTTGGACGTAGAAAGACCGCTAAAGTCTCCGTCTGCTCAATCCGGGCTGTTCCAAGTCATGCTGCATTCGAATGCAGATGCACGACATTTTCGTCATTTCTCTAGCGTCCAGATTAGCATAGAGAATGACTTCGTAAGATCGCCTTCTCACCATTGTCTTCACGACTGGGCGCCGGAATCGTGAGAACAAAATGTGTAACGTTACAGTTCAAATAGATGGTCCGTAATCTCGCTTTTCAGACATGAATGCGAACCATTACATCGATATTCAAACCCAAGGTAACCAAGTAGCGTGTCTTGACAATGGGAGGGTAGTTGCTCTCAAGAACCTCACATATGACGACCAGTGTCACTGAATTGTGAAACAAATCATGTATGTCTTATTGAGAGTTGTCATCTATGAACCGAGGAGCGGTGAAAGAGACCGATGCAATGGAATATGGACAGTTTGTCCACATGGTTTTCGAGGCGGGGGAAAACGTGACCAGTACCAAAAGCAGAAGGAATGGAATTGTACCCCGTCATCATCATAAACAGGTCCTTATAATTTATATCGTAAGCCGTCATATCGTAGACTGAAACATTCGCTAGCCATACACTATTCTCGAATTTTCACAAATGCAAGCTCATTTGTCTCCGTCGTGCCTCATTTCTCTTCCATCTCGTCCTCTCTTAGTCTGCTCGGGTGTAAATAATTCTTGGGTCCTGTCTTTATGAATATCTCGTCTCTATAAAGCGGGTGCGGCGGATAGTAACAAAAACCACCCGATACTTTGAAATCCGCGTTCGAGGTCCTCCCCGTAGTCTTGATAGTTGCAATGGACCTTGGCGTTGGGAACCGTCCGGATATCTTTCCTCATGCCATGAACTTGCCGTCTTCTTTCCTCTGACTGATAACTTCGAGGGTCGAGCCAAGGTCGTAACCGAGATGCCCGATCACGACTTGAGTGACCTCAGGGTCGTCAGAGGCATCATTGCACACATCTCGGAATTTGACGTAAACCTCCTCTAGCTTCCGCATCTCACGAGCCAGAATCTCGAGCTGGAACCATTGTCCATCTTCTCCGTTCAATTGATAGGCTCCGAAACTGACGCCCAAGCTCCCACTGCCACTCATAGCATCACTTTCCATAGCCTTTACGTTGCCAGCCTCGAAATAAGAATGAGTGGCGGCTTTGTAAAAGGACGTGACTTTGCCAATAATTGTTGCCAAGAGCATCGTAGCAGTGTGGGCTCCCGATCGGCTGAAGCAAACGTTGCATCCAAGCATGGCGGCACAGCCTTCCACGGCCCTACGGTTCAGAGATAGGACAAGGTCAAACGGTGGCAAATTCGGAGACGAGGCATTGTGCAGGGCCTGTAGCGATTGTAGACAGCTGGTGAAGCACGCACACGAGCTGGTCGCCGTGCCTTTCTGATGTGACGTTATTGACCGCATTGTTGGCGTTGCGGTAGGGCTAGGAAAATAGTTAGAGGGCATGGTCGGGGTTTGTAAATGTGAGTATGAGATCATGTCATGTGGAAGGGGGTCGTTCCATGGCATAGGCATAGACATTGCAGTATCAAATGATTGAGATCTGACATGCGGAACCTGCATGTGAGCAACTGTAACAGGCACCTCGGGAAACACTGTGCATGCAACATCTGTCGGAGGGGTCCAAGGCATCGTTGCTGAATATATTTCTGGAGGAGCTGACATTGGTTCTTGCTCGTGCAAGGTCGTTTCGTCCATACTCAATAAGGGCAGGCCATGTGATATCGATGGATTCCTGCTCATAGAGCCTTCGACGCTGGCTGGTGGTGTCGTCCAACCTGTTTCACAAGGGAACATCTGATCTGGCGGTGCCTGTGGTAACGTGGCATATGGACTCGATGTTTCGTCAATGAGTGACTGCATTTGCTGCTGAAGATCAGAGTGGCCGTTCTGGTGCGAACTAAGGCTGTGATCTAGCTTTGGCTTGCCAGCTCTGCTTGAGGGTGAATAGTGGCATACAATCCCACAGGCTAGACAGCGGGAACAGATAGGTCGAGCTTTCGAGCATTTGACTTTGGCCAGAAAACATCCGTCACAGGATGCCCGCAGACGTGGCTGTCGAGATTTTGCATTGCTTGCCATGGTGATGTTATTTTGCACTCATGAAGCAATGGGACGACAGCGTTTGTGCGATCCGTTGTCATTGCCGGAGGATGCAGTAGATACTGGGCATTTTCAAATGAGCAAGCCGCAGAAGCGAGAGAAGTAATATAGGTTGGGCATGCTGTGTACAGCAAGAATTCAATTTTGTAGATGGTCGCACGAAGCTTACAAGAATGTAAGTCGAGAGCTAGATGACGACCAGGTAGGAGGTGGGAGTTCCTCACGCGGAGTTGGTGCGATGTGCTAATCTCATTGCAGGGTACGTCAAAAGCCAAAAGGGAGTCTCGCACGCTTGATCAGATGAGAAAGTCATCAATGTCTGATAAAGTACGGGGAAAGAAAAACCAAACATCGGATCACAGAGCTACTTGAGCGTAAATCTTGCTGGTTCGAAGCCTTTTGGGATAGGCTTCCAGATAGTGGAAGGCCAGCCCATCGAAAGGGGGGAGTCATGTTCTCACCTGCACTAAGACTTCGAACGCTGCAGGGCTGGTAGAGAGCAGAGCTCGTGCGGATAAGAAGACGGCAAAGGCCAAACTACTCCCCAAGGCAGTCTAGGTAGGTAGGTATGCATGCAGGTGCTAGGATGTGGCCCTGGCTGCAGGAAACGGCTGACGACTTTTGGTCCCTGTGAAGGCTACTTGGCTCAACGCCGTCATCCACACAAAGGATAGGCCAGGCCGGTCGAGATGTGCAAGGATAAGTATGTAGCATGCTGAAGGCCCTTGGCCATACTGAAAGTGCCTGTACCTACCTAGGTGTGTATGGAGGATTGTAGACCGGTTGATGTCTCGTGGAGGGTGCATATTTGGCATCAAAGACAGCTGAGTCCATTGGCGGTGTGGGAAGACATGACGTGAACGAAACACGTCCCTGTGGACTGTATCTAAAACAGACTGATGGGACACCAACTCGAAAGAGCCAGAAAGGCCAGGTTAGATCAGACAAGCATCTAGAGAATCGTGTACGGGGAAAACAGGTAGGAGAAGGGATGTTCGGATCGCGTTAATTCCAAGAGTGCTGCGGGCACTCGTCTGAAGGGCACAGGAACTACTCGGTAGCCTACCTTGGAGATGGTCTTCAGGGGCAGGGCCGAGAGGGTGTCTTCGTTGATACAGTCAGTACGTGGTATTTGGCCTTCGCAACGACGGGAACAGGTCGAGCAAGGGTGGAGCATACACGGGGCATGCAAGTCTACCAGAGGCCTGATTGGCATCGTGAATGCAGGCATGGCAACAAGAGCTGTGATATGACCAGGCCCCTCCTGACAAAGCTGAGGAGGACGAGGCTCGGACCCGAGATGTAGGCCTCACGCTGCAGCAGGTGAATCCATATGGGCGCGAATACCCTTGCTCAACACAATGAACACCATCTCAAGCGAAAGTCGTAGCTCTTTCGATTTAGGTCTACCTTGATGGGCGTGTGGAAGACGAAAAGCAGCTAAGCGTAGGCAAGGATGCGGAGGTTAGGTTGCGGCTCTTGTAAACCCCAAGGATCTACGTGGTAGAGTGTAAGCAAAGGGAAGAACATATGGAAAAGAAGATTCATACTACGATACCATAGATGGTTGATGGCCTAGGTCTGGTTCGACAGCAGAAATAGCTGGCGTACCGACGTAGCAGAATAGCTCAGCTCACCACACGTCGTCTGGCCCGAACATTTGGCTCGGCGGACACTGCCGATCTCATCGAATCACGGGTAGTAGAAATTGTTGCGAGGCACCGCAGCCTGCGTGTACGCGTTGCCTACTACATGTAGACAGCCAGGCGATGCAGCGTCGAGTTTCCGAGGTACGTTGTGGCATGCAGCACGCTTACCGCTAGTGCCCCTTTCCACAGCACCTCCCGCCCACCAAAGCGAGCCGGCATTCATGGAGCAAAGAAAGATGGGCGATGTGAGATGATCCAGGGGCGGAGATCGGGGCCGACGTTCATCGATCTCCCGCTGCGCTCCCGTCTTAGCAGTGTACCTGACCTAGAGCTATCATCTTGCCCGCGAATGCATACTGCACTTGCTCAGATGCTCCCCACATCACCACTGCTTTCGTGCCACGGTCGTATAAGACTCAAGCGATGGGATGTCTCACCAAGGATGCTGCCTCACTGCTCGTAAACCATCTGGATACTGATACTGATACTGATACTGTGCCTTGAGGCGGCACTGTGGCAGCCTGCTGTGAGCCAATGACTGCACTGGCTGCTCGGATACCGATCTCTAGTAAGGACTGGATGGTAAATATTAGTGGCAAAATCATCAAGGTTTCGTCAGCTTAATTTCATCAAAAGGCAACCACTTTTCGCCATCTTTTTGTTCATCCCCCGCCTCGCCCCCGTTTTTCGATGTTCTCTGGTGCTTCAACTCCCGACTCTCCCATTTCTCGAATCCTCGTTCCCTCGAGTTCTCCATTTCTGGTCTATGCCCAGCCCTGTGTGCAAAAGGTCTACGGTCAAAGGACGGGCAATGGATAGCATGCCTCATATCGACACTCTTCCCGATGCCTAATACAAGTTCACATTGGCTGTCCATTCCGCCAATCTCAGGCCGAGTTGGCACCCCCACGGGGACACAGCTCGATCTGACATTCCTTGTTCCTCCTGTGCGTGCGGTGTACGCGTGTTGCCCTCCTCGGACATCCGCTCGCTCGTGTGGTATATACTCTAATCTACTTGATACATACCATCTTCCTGTCGTCTTTTCTTGACTTGACGTCCGGCTCGCTGCCATAACCGAGGGACAATATGGCGCATCTGAGACGCTTCTGGGACAACGTGTCATGGCAATTGGCGGTGATCAAATGATCCAAAAAGAGTAATCTTCAATGCGGCTTCAAACTCTATGCACCTCAACCCAATTATTGCCAAATCTACCTGCATATAGACAAGGAAGATCTTCCTTTTTTGAATAGCTAAGTAAACCGCTTTTGCTGTTTTCTAAGCTTGGTCTACTCCCCTAGTTAGAACTTGCCAGCATTCTGATTCTGCTTCTCTCGCGGAGAAGATGCTTTTCACGCTCTGATATTCTCCGGTTTATTTTTTTCAATGACGAATATTGATGAAAGTTGGTGCATCCAAGGCCGTCAGCCTTGATAGGAGCAAGCCACATGGTCACCACTCCTCAGCAGCATGGGGTAAGATGAACCAACAACTACAAGCGAAATAGCCGAGGGATTACAGTCCGATCCTTTGTCCCCAGCATCGTGTTGCGAGTTGGCCTTTTCAAGGCTGCGTGCTATTACAGCTTGAATGACTTTTGGTAGCAATGCAGGCAGATCATTGTGAGGCGTTTGGAGCCAAGGGGCGGCTGACTTTCAGTTAACGAGCACGGAGCAAGCACAAAGCCCGGCATTAGAAGTAGGCGAGTGTAAAAAAATCTCTTAATTATTTACTCTATCAAAACGGGTTATCATTTCGCTCTAGAAACACACGTGATGATTCTGAGATACCTGAGATGAAACTTGCTCTGCCTCCTCTACAAGATACCTTGGCCACCTTGATAATCTGATACTTCTAACACGGGGCAAACTAAAGAACAGATGCAATGCAACATTGCGAATCATACGCAAGGCCGTAATCCATACCACTAGGCGGAACTTGCTCATGTCGATGGACGAACAAAGTGGCCGTGCATGGTAAATGTTGGACAAAACATCTAGGAATTCACAATTAGTTTTGCTCATGGATCTCATACCCAGCTCTCCATTCAGCAGTCTCTTTCGGACAGACGAGACAGGTCAGCTGGTACACTCCGGATCTCAGGAAATGGTAGACCTGGCTTTTACCTGGAAAACGTGAGTAGAAGTAACGATCCCCAGGTAAGAATTCGAGTCATCCAGCGTTCGATATCGATCTACAAATTCAGTTTTGCTCTGCACTTATTTGCAACCACTGCTTCATTCATCGGATTCACATGCCGGTCCTTTGTGATACCAACCGTACTGACAATCCAGCGGGCGACTCATTGGAACCAAGTAGTACTCAAGGAGACATGCGCTGCAAGATCGAATGCCGTGGACATGTCACGCAGATCCCGATGTTATATTGGATCGCTTCCCATCTCTGACTTGATCCCGCTTTTTTCGTTGTTACCTGGTATATGGAAACCCCTTGAATATTGTCAGGGCCTCTACATAGTTTGTCACTGGGTTGCTTGAAAACCTGATTATAGATTTGACAGTCCTCGGTCTTGGCATCAACTGAAAAACTCAGTGCAATCGCAAATCACTTGAAGTCATCTACCTCAATTCAGAGGTTTCTTCATATTGAGTTAACACAGCTGCTAGTGAACTTACCATTGTTTCAGCTCCTCATGAACATCGACTGCGGGATGCGTACTCGCGGCACCCGATGTCTTTCTACGTGCTTCGCGACAGCATGCTTCCGCTAGTGTATTGCATGGTTCTTATTTTACACCACGGGGGATCTCGGAGACGTTGTACGTCGTGTACCTAATCGATTCGGCAACGTGATTCTTGTCCACCTGATGCGTTCGTCGCCCCAGGGCCAGCTCTCCCGCTGGTGCGTCGCACAATGCGAGATGGGGTGTTCCGTATCACTCGAGATCTCATATGCACGATAGGAAGAGATACAACTCCATGGGCTGCAATAGTCGGGTACAAACTAGGGATGTATGTAGATTGCTCGAATGTACCTGGGCTCTATTACTCAGCGCGTGTCGAGTGTCATTGCCCAGCGTGACAACCTCGGAACGGAAGAACTCGACGGTTTACTGATACGGATGTCCACCACCTCACACGTGGGATATGCACGTAAATAGCGCCGCAAAGGTATTGGCTGTTTCAGTATTCAACAGACAGGTGCCCGTCAGCAGCCATCTCTAGCGAACAACGGCTGCCACACTGAAAAGAACACATCCGCAAAGCCATTGTATCACCCATGCTTCACGAACTCCGTAATGGTGTCGTCAACCTATCTCTTTGCCACTCAAACTCGCGGTGTCTGTCCCTCCGAGCGAACCGTACGCTATGATAAGGTCCAGGTGCGATGCAGTGCGGCGAAGGACAGACATGCTGTGTAGTCTCGGGTATTTGCAACATCGCTGGTATAACTCATGCTCTCGAGTTTTGTGATACCCGGCCAGGCCCATGTAGTTCGATGTGTGCATGGTGGCTTGTGGATATGGATGTACGATTCGTGATGCAATATCCCGAACACCTGTCGTGTATTGTGCGACTGCTCCTTGTATCTACCTCTCAGTCCTCTGCTAGACCGGCGGTGAAGATTGCGACTGGTGGCCTTCGGATGGTAGTAGCATACAATCGCACAACCTACTTTGACTAGGTTTGTTGTTTTGTATGGATTGACACCAGAGCTGCACACGTTTAGATTTGCCACGATCAGAATGATATGAGATTATTTTCATGCTTCAGGTAGATAGCACCGGTCTCCACCGTGTAGCTATGGCGAGTTGCTCAATTACTGAGAATCCAGCGGTTGACGCATGCATCATAAATCTTGGACAGATCTTGGACACTTGTGCGTTTCGAAGACAGCAATGATTACAAGAAGATGAGAATGCATAAAATACGAACACGTCAAAGGAATGGGGTAAAGACCACATGAAGCGAGCGCAATTAGAAAGGGCATATCGGAACGTCTAATCATATTCATTTATGTTTTGCTGAGAACTGTGTGTACATTGTGTAAATCCCTTTCGACGGCAGCTGCAACGAAGCTCAATCGCGCACGTTGCCGACGCTCAGGCTTTTGTGACTCAAAGAAAACAGTCTTTCTGATATAATTGAAAAACGCAATGTATATAGGTTTGATTATCGTGCAGTTCGTCATACCTCTTGAGGGAAACCAAATACTTCGCACGTTTTACATATGGATGCCCTCTTTCATGAATCCACCGAGCTGCTTAGCTAAATCTCCATGCATCATTGAGAAGTGATTTCCGGGCATATGACGGAATGTCATTTTGTCGGCATCGAGATACTCGTCCCAGCGATTAGGACCAAAATCATCTCGATTGTCGAGAAGGAACAAAGCATGGCCCGTGGGATATGGGTCAGGGCGGGGATCAGTGGGCAGTTTGCAGACGCCATCTTCACACCAGATAGCCATAGCTTGCGGACATTTGTCCTTGGCAATAGGTTCCGCAGTATAGTTTGACAAAGCTGTGACTGAAGCAGCAAAGTGAGGCAACAGCCACGAGGGGATTTTCTTGGCATCTGGGGAATCTCCCTCGCCCAAAAGTCCAATCGAAGCAAACCAAGCATGCAGTCCAGCGGGCAAAGGTTCGATAGTGATGGGGCAGGGTGCATCGATGAGCAGAAGATGAGAAACCTCGTCGTCGGCCTTGGTGAGTTGATTCACAATTTCATACGCTATGACACCACCGGCTGACCATCCAGCAACGGCGTACGGCCCTTCGGGCTGGCGCCGTTTCATCTCCTGAATAAACTTCGTAGCCATACCGTAGACACCACATTTGTATTCTTCTGGGGTCTTCATGAACGGCGAAAACATGCCCCATACGGCAATATCAGGGCCTAGCTCGGTAATCTCTGTGTACGATGTCGCACTACCGCTTCCATCGGGGATTATGAACAGTTGACGAGTAGCGGTACGATGATTACCTTGTAGAAGCACTGAAGTGGCCTTGCGGTGAGGGTAGGCATCGACGATAGATGACTCGGATTTGGTGACTGCCACATTTGTTGCTTCTTTTTTGATGACAGTTTTCGTCGACTTCGATTCGGAAGGCTTCACTGGTGAGGCTTTCTTGGGCGCATCTTCCACCCCCAAAGTCCGCTCAATGAACTTCAATGACGGACTGTGGCCTAACAGGTCATTGGGAATGCTGAGACCGGTTTTCTCTCGTAAGATGCCGAGAATAGACAGACTCATAAGTGAATCCATACCGAGCGCGGCCAAATCAGGAGCGGCGATGACCTCTTCAACTTCGACACCCATTTCAGAGCAAATTGTGTCGCGAATGATTTGACGCAGCTCTGCATTGTTCCCAGAGTCGGCTCGGGCAGCATCACCCTTCATAGAGCCTCTCTCACTATCACCTTCTGGGGTAGTGACTTCGGAATCTGACGACATATCCTCATCATCGCTGTTTTCACTACCGTCTGAATTGCTGGACTCTTCAACGATTGAAGTTGACTCGAACTGAGCAAGAAATTTCTTAAAGGCACCGACAGTAGCATGATCATTGAAAGCATGAGAGTCGATATTAAGTTCAAGCTCCTCTCGAAGGCGACCGCTTATAGTCAAGCCCATGAGTGAATCGACACCGAGATCCTGAAATGCAATATTGTCGGCAAGCTCATCGTGGCTAACGCCTGTTTCTTTGGCGACAATATCCATGACTTGGACGACTACCGATGTCTTGTTGAGCTTCTTGTTCACGGCGGGAAGATTCTTCGAAGTGACTTGCTTCTTCTCCTTGGGCTGGGCCTTGACAGGAGGAGCTGCCGCAACGCGAGTAGGAGCTGCGCTCGTGGCGGTAGCACCTTGAGGTGGGAGCACGATATTCAGGACCTTGCGAGGTATAGCCTGGAACCTGATATCACCAGCTATGCCGATGAGTCGGTCCCCATCGAAGACATATGCATCTCCAGCCATCATTTTGGTGCCTTTAACATTTTGCATGCGAATATAGCTCTGATACGTTTTGTGGCGTTCAAGCATTTCAGCGAAGCGCATTGAACCCCACCCGTGAGAAATGTACACTTGCTCGCGTGAGTCTACCGCGTCGGTGGCATTGCAGATGAAACCCGATATGTGGCATGCTGAATCTAGCCAGTAAGGTGCTTGGAAGAACACACCATCTTCGGGACTCGTCTGGAATTTGATCGTGGCAGTTGCCTCGCACGTCTCACTATCAACGATGACAGATTCCATGCCTTTGTAACGGTGATCGTAGTCAACCAGGGCAGTGAAAAGCTTGTAGGCAAGACCTCGACCCAGCTTGGAAGCGTCTCCCCGCTGCTCGGCTGATTTAAGGCCATCAATACGTGCCTGAATAAGGTAGCTAACACGTTCGAATTCATTCAGCCACTCTTGCTTATCGCCGAAGACGACTGTGCAGGTTGCGTGCTCCTGCTTCTTGGCACCCTCTCCGGTAGTCCAGGAAATTGCGGCCGTGTTCTCAGCAGCATTGAGTTCGACATGCATCCGCAAGATCTGACTAGTTGCTTTGGGGTCGAAGATGAGGGTCTTGGGGACCTCAACTCCACCGACGTTGATGCCAATATTCTCAACGTTAGGGCGAACAAGTTTGTAGCCATAATCGCAGATGGTCATGGCCATATCGCCGTAAAGTGTTGATGGAGTGAGCGTAGTGCCATTGACGCGATGGCCAAGACATATCTTTCGCAGATTTTCTTCAGTGAGGTCTGACTCTGTTTCTAGAATGGCAACGTCACCTTTGACCTCTTCCTTGGTGATCTTCTGCACGGTAGTAGTGGACAGCTTGGGCTTAGCTGATGACTCCACAGGCTGAGACGTGGGTGCTGCAAGGGCACCGCGATTCTTTGTGATACACCAATCGCCGGTGTATTGTAGCCAGTAGTTCTTCAGATCAAAAGCGTAGCTTGGAAGATCGAGCAGGCGTACGCTTGAATCGAAGTCACGATGGTATTCATTCCAGTCCAAATTCAGACCCGCAGAGTGAAGAGTGCATAGAGTGGCACTGAGAGTCCTGAATGGAGGTTCGTTGCGACGAAGCGAAGGAGCCGCAATGGTGGTTGCACCGAAGGCAGCCTTGACCATGTTGGCGCAAACAGGATGGGGCCCAACCTCGAGCCACACCGTCTTTTCGTCAATGACACCTGATTCCTGTGCCGAAATGAGGCCTCCCAGGAAGTTGACTGCTTCTCGGGCATGATTTCGGAGGTACAGTGGATCAATTGATTCGTCTTCAACCAGTTTACCAAGCAAAGGCGAAATGACTGGTATCTGAGGTTTGTGGAATTTGACTGATCGTGCGAGTTTCTCGAAATCATCCAGAATGGGAACGACTTGCTCAGAGTGGAAAGCAAATGGAACCTTGAGCTGAGTACATTTGAAGCCGGCAGCACTGAGTTGATCGGCAACTTGTGCCACCTCGGTGGATGTGCCACTGAGAACAGTCTCACGGGGACCGTTGATGCATGCAACATTTGTCGATCCTGCACGAGCACCCAAGGCTTCTGTCACCGTCTCGACTGAGCCCTGCACTGCAAGCATAGCATGAGTGCCGGCTGAACATTTCTGTACCAAAAGCTGCGCACGAGCCCCGACAAGATATAGGGTGTCACTTGCGGATAAGACACCTGCTATATGCAGTGCAGCGAATTCACCAAGGCTGTGGCCCAAAACAACACCTGGCTCGATACCCCAAGACTTCCAGAGTTTGGCTAGAGCCATTTCGAACGAAGCCAATCCCAGTTGGACAATTACCGGGGACAACTTATGAACCTCAGGTTCGCTACCATCGATAAGAGGTAAGAAAGACGGGAAGCCAAGAATCATCGCAAGCTGATTGTACTCGTCGATTGCTTGACGGAAGACCGAATAATAGTTATACAGCTCTTTGCCAAGCGCAGCATAGTGTGAGCCTTGACCGGTAAACATGAACGCAACTTTCGGCTGTTCAGGTGAGACGGGAACGAAGTTGGATTTCAAGCGTTCTTTGATGGCTTCTTGGGCCTCCATCAGACTTCCTGCAGTGACATTCATGCGCCAATAGTGTTGAATACGGCGAGCAGTAGTGGTATAAGCAACGTGAGACACAGATGTTGATGGATTCTCCTCCATCCATTTGACTAGTTGTTCAGCGTTGCGGATCATAGCAGCCTTGGACTTGGCGGTGATTGTAACAACATGTTGAGTTCTTGGATCTATGACAGCATTCTTGTATCGGGGCCCATCTTCAAGGAGAAGGCCGGTGTTGCCCCCAGCAGCGCTGAAATTGTTTACAAACACTCTGCGGGCTTTGCCGTCTTTACGAGTGAAAGGAGTCTTGTGGAATGCGATGTTCACACCTCGCTCTCCTAGGTCCTTTGGGAAAGTCTTATTGATCTCTCCCTTGATGCCGATATGAGGCGGGATGGCGTTCTTCTTTAGCATTAGTAGAACTTTGATCAGTGCAGTTACGCCGGAAGCAGCCTCGCCGTGACCGACGTTGGACTTGATTGCGCCAAGGTACAGTGGCCTGTCCGCGGGTCGGTGACGTTCAGCAGGGGCAAAGACACTCGAGACGGACACCATCTCGGTTCCATCGCCAGCCTGCGTACCTGTGCCATGCATTTCGACGTAATCAACATCGTGAGGGTCCACACCTGCTTCGTCCAAGATCGCCGAAGATAGCAGTGATTGTGTCGGGCCATGTGGATGTGTAATTGATATGGCATCAGCCGAGTGGTTGGTCTGACTACTCAAGATCACAGCCAGGATGTTGTCCTTGTCAGCGACGGCGTCATCAAGCCGTTTTACGATAATGGAAGCGCAGGCATCGGCCCTACAATATCCATCTGCATCGTTATCAAACGTGTTGCAGTTGTTGTCCTTCGAAAGGAACTGTCCGCGGCTGAGACCGGAGAAAATATCAGAGTTGGTCATGCACGATAGACCGCCGCAGATAGCGGTATCACACTCTTTCGCCCACAATGACGTGCAAGCAACTTGCAAGGCTGCAGCGCTAGATGAGCAAGCAGTATCGATATTCAGACTCGGACCGCTGAAGCCAAAATGATAGTTGATTCGGCCTGGGCCGAAAGCACGCACACCGCCCGTGATGAAGTAGGTGTCTACTTCTTGCGCAGCATTGATTTCTCGCCAATCATCTGAAGTTTGACCATAAAATGTACCAATACGGTCCAGTCTGGTAGACGGTGTCCGATTCGGCACATATCCAGACATTTCCAAAGCCTCATAGGCGGTCATCAGAGCCATTCGCTGCATCGGATCTGTCTGGAATGCCTCACGTGGAGACATGTTGAAGAAACGTGGGTCAAAGTGGCCTGGGTTCTTAATCCAGTTGCCGTTTGGCGTATGACTTGTGTTGATGGCTTTGCCAGTGACGTCGACATGCGTCTCGACTGGAAATCGATCCGCAGGGATAACTCGGTGGGCATCAATGCCCTTCTCGAGAAGCTCCCATAAAGCCTCAACACTCTCAGAGTCTGGAAAGCGGCCGGCCATGCCCACAATAGCTAACTTGCACTTTCCTGTAGAACCATGGTTGCCGATGCTCGTGGCGCTACTAGCTCTGGATACCTGGGGAGGTGAACGGAGGACAACTTCAAGCTTAGTCTCATTCTTGAGCACATTGGCCAGTGTGCTGGCAGCTTGTGTAGGCCCAAACGGAATCACCAAGATGCGAGCCCCTTGAAACTGACGAGCCTCGTCAACGCTTCCTCTAAGCGCTTTATGGAAGAAAAGAGGCTCGCTCAGTATTTCATGAACAACGGATGTGAGAAGAGACTTGGTGTCTGTATCTGTGAAGGCGCGGCCAGTGACGCATGACATGACACCACTCCGGGGTCTCGAGCCGCTCAAAGCAGCTGTCACCTGCTCGTCATCTAGACGTAGCATCTGTGCAATGTTCACCGATCCGTGCAAATGTGGAGCATGATAGGGACCGTACACAGGGATCGCAGTTGGTCTTGAGGCAAACAGATTTTTGCTGAGCAATGACTTCAACGTGGCTGGTGGCCCTGATATGGCAATATTACTTGCCGATATCGCGCTGATATAGGCTTGTGAGGCTTGCGAAATTCCCTACAATGATTAGATTCATAACGAGGAATGGCGGTGCGATGGCTTACTTCAGTCTTGTGAAACTCTGCAAGCACGCTCTTGGCTTCAGCATCATTAACCGATGGGACAACATATGTCCAGCTCTCCGACTTTTCAGTCGGTGGGCTAAGTCTTTCAGATAGAGAGGCCACATGGCTTCCGGTCCGGAAAGCCATCAGTATGACTTGCACTGCGATCGGCAGCAGTGAAGAAAGCGACGGGCTCGAGGCAATCGCAGTCGCGGCGAATAGGCCGGTACAAAGACCAGAAAGTTTCGTATTCTCGGGGTTTGTCACATCCTCATGTTCCTTTTCTGAGCGGCTTGGGAAAGTCAGAATTTCAGGTCAACACACAATACTTGCTTATCTCTGCTTACTCGATATAGTGAGCCAGCTGTGCTATACATAACAGGGCACTATCAATGCCTGGGCTCTTGATACTCTGCGCATGATACTGCTCGTTGAGTTGCTGTAAGGTTCGGAATAGTGGTATCTTCTGCCGTTCGACTCGAGGCAGTTGGTCTATCTCCTCTCTCAGAGCTTCACCGGCTAACCTCAGAAATTCCCTCGAAAGCACGCTTGGGTTTCCCTGTCTGAAAAAATCGGCGAGGAATCCGTGTGTGTCTAGTGATTGGTCTCCAAATAGGAGAAATGCCATTTGGTCAGCCATCTTGATGGTTCTGACGAGGCTCTGTTTGTTGATGTTGTGGTATGAGGTCAAAACCTTCAATCCAAAATGATGAGGCGAGTGGCCCTTGACTTATATATAAGACCAACAGTTCCCTGCAAACTATTCTGCGCCAAATATAACGCCAGATTAGTGGTCTCATGTTGAAAACCATGTGTAGATGGCAAGACTGTCCTGATTTGGTAGCGGAACAGCCATGGGGGCGTGTAAGAGGAACGGCAATCTCACACCCCAGTCTTCATCCCCAGATGATAATACTCCGGCCATGGCTCGCTCTCGGTGACCGAAGTCTCATAATGGGATAACCAACAGACTCAAATCTCAGGGGGTGGTGAAGCTACTACTAAGCTTGACTGGGTATTCCATGTCAGGTCCGAGAGGCGGCGCAGGGTGACGTCTCGAAACGCATCAGAAAGGCAATAGACCGTCAAGCTGTGTATACGAGCCTCCGATAGCCTCATAACGGTACGAAGAGGCGCTCCCCTTCTACATGGCAGAACAGTCTTCGATGTTAGCCTCGATGGGGTAAGATTGCTGTGGTCCGGCTAGTGTGTTCAATGACCGTGGTTGGTTTGGTCACGATGACCGGCCCCAAGGACTTGGATACCTCAGCTACAGCAGGCAGACACGCGTAGAAGCTATGGCGTGAAGTGCTGCGTCAGTACGTGCACTGACGAGGCGCAAAATAGACATGGTGGGTCGCAGTCCTCGACCGTTGGGGATGTCCGCTTGTCCAGGCCGTGGCACAACTGACTTTATGGGTCGAGTTCAATAACGGGCAACTGTACTATAATCAGCAACGCTTATCAACGTGTCATAGGCAAAAAAAAAGGCAATATGAAGCGCAGAGATAAGCCGTATGCCGAGGGGTTATCGTGTCTCAGCAGAGTGAATACTCAACGGGAGCTATGAACATTGCTGACGGACGCCATCCCTTGCTAACTCCCGCACGTTAGCTGACCAAAGTATAAATGGCAACGCCGGCTCTTCTTGGAATGTAAATAGACAGAAAGTTGAAGCAAGACCTATTTCGGCATTAACCTACTGCCTTGTATTATCCAAACGATGGAACAAGGCTTAGGATGAGGATGCACGGAGTGAGAGGAGCACGAAATCAATTTGCTACTACGTGTAAGTCAAAGGACTCCAGAGCCCCCGTGGAACACAACTGCCCCGAGTACGAGCTGCATAAGTCCGGCGAATGCAGCGGGCAATGTCGATGGCGGACTGTGTGTGGTGGTGCGAGGGTGCCGATGTGGAACTACCCAATCAACCTGAGCCCGGGACGGTCAGATCACGAGCAAGATACAGATACTGTATGCGGTGCGCCAGCCTCGTCCAACGTGTCAAGTGCGATATACCATGCAGGTTCGCCACATTGCCTACTCTCACAGACTGAAGTCATACGCATCCGCGTGCTTTGAGGTCGAAGACGGGATGAAGGTCCAGTTCTGTCTGCGTGTCTTTCGGGGTTAGGTTGTTTCAGCATAGAGAGCACAATGTTTCTCGGCCATTGTCTCGTCTCGGCGGGATTGCATGTGAAGAAGAAGTAGTAGTATGCAGTTGGACGTCGATGCTGATGTCATTGAAAGCAACGTCGAGACTAGTAGACGGGAGCTTCTGGTTCCGCCGTGTGAAACGCATGGGCCGGAGGCTCGGGAAGAACTTCTAAGGCACAGATAGTAGATCGACGCTGCGGCTGACGAGATTTCGGGAAGAATTACTACTCCTATCCGTGACTTTTGCTGCTGTGTAATCTCTCTAAAGGGAGCAGGACTATTGTGCAATAGCCGCGAAGGCAGTGGTGAGGCCGTGCAGGTGGTGTGGCGCGGAAAGGTCCTGGGGGGCTGCAGCCCGGGGCAGATGACCGCCAGCTGCTAGCTTGTCCTGGAAGACCCCAAGAAGTCGGCGACGCTCTTCCTGAGGCGGGAGGCTGAAGGCTATTCGGGCGCTAGGTACCTGCCCAGGGCTGGCAATGCCACTAAAACCCCTCTGAAGGAGTGTGATCCCAGGGCACTGAGGAGGTTGTGGTTGGAACTGGAGAGCTTCCGTCCAGGCCCCAAACTTGAATCAAGCCCATCCTGCAGCACCACACCTCTTTGAGCCGTTCCTCACCGCCCTCCGCCTGACTGACTTCAATCCAACATCATAAGCGTCCTCGTTGTCCTTCGCGGCAGAATACTGCCCGTTTGTAAAACTACTACAGGTACCAACAGCTTCATTAGATCGGTACAGCCTCAGCAATCCTGACTACCTAGGTAGTCATCGTGCGACGTCGTGCAGAGTCGCTTCCGAGCCCATATGCATCATATATTTCCACCTCGAACTCCGGGACGAGCTCAGGTTTTCAGGTATCCAAGGTCCTTATCCCCTAGTCCTTTTGCTTGGCAATCGTCCAATAATCAACTATCTGGTCTTCATTTCAAATTATATGCCCAGATGCATTGACGAATGCGGCTTATTGAACGGCACGGGCTTTGCATCTCACCAACGACTTTCTACTTACTTCTCGCCCTAGATCTGATATCTCACCTAATGCAATTATATTCCCTTTGCGGGCATATCGATTACCTCTATAGTCCGACCGGTTTCAATCCCGCGCCTTTGATCATAATCGCAATTCTCATGAGCCCTTTTCGTCCGATCTTCCCGCATCCCTTCGTAGTCCTGGCTACGGACGCCCCCTAACTTACCTAAACTTTACGCTTCACCTGAATGTTGTCAAATCTGACAATGAGATTTCTTGCACTGGTGTCCGGGTCCTTCCGATATCTTTAACCTCCGTCGATATTGCTGTTTTGAGGCAGTGTTCTGCGAGGTGAAGGCCTAATGATCCGCTTGAAATAGAAAATTCGGACTTCCGACTCATTATCGTGGTCACCAACACCTGGTGGCCGGACAGTTAGTTGCCTGCTTCCCGGATGAATTACGACCACTCATCATCTTAGCTTGCATTGCGACTTTTCTAGAATTAAACCCTCAGAGCTTCCAGGAAAATGAAGCACTTCCTCTTATGAATAATGAGAGCGTGACCGTTGACGATTGGCAAGCCTCGTCAGTCTTCCCATTTCATTGCATCTTCCAGAAGACTCGGGAATGCAAGATACCTCGATCAGGCTTCATACTGCTTCTTGTACGACCCTATTATCTTGTATGCACAGATCTTACGTGTAGAGAAGTGCTTCTCGCTTAGTGAAGTGCTTTTGGCCCTCTCATTCTCATGACGGTTCCTATGGAGAGACATCATGCGAGGATTGGTCGCGATCCCAACCTTTCACACCGAGTAGCAAACCCCATCGTGTCTAAGACCATTCGTGCGGGCATATGCAACAAAAAAGAAGCGTGATTGATAGCCGGGGTCCCTCGCTCAATAATCCAATTCATCTGTCATCCCGATGTGAGACCGTATCCGGAATACGCTCTCCTCGGCGACAGAGCTGCATCACTGCCCCACGCTAAGAGTCATGGTTGATACTCAAACTCTGTCTCTAGCATTCATGATTCGTAGATACTGTTGACTGTCTTAATAATGAATCAAGTCCATCATTACGTGACACAAAGTACAAGTTGAATTCGAAGTTGGCTTTGTATACACTGCCTCTCAAGTGCGAATCGCTCACTGATGCAATCAGTCCATCATGATATGCGAGAAGGCTGACAAGACAGCCCATCGGGCTTCTTCTTTTTTCCCTTTCTATTCGATAGATATTTGTTGGCATTCATACGACGCCGATATCGATGAGGTGGAATCCCGGTGACCCTCCAGAGGTACGCATCACAATTATAATATCTCAGTGTTTCAATCCAACTATCACACAGCTCGCTCACCATGGCAGCAATGAGAGAATTAAATTCCTTCGCAAAGAGAATTTTTTGACAAGAAGAAACTTATAGCCCGAATAATACACTGCCATGATACGCTGCCTAGGGTTCGTGCATCTGAAGATGAAGCTAAATTATCCCTGTCCAATCTTCAACCTGCCATCTGCAACGGAGCCAAAGACAGGGGAGACTTCAAATCCCGGCCGGCAACAAGTCAATCGAAGTTTGGGCCTTTAACATGTGATCCGATCATCATGATGGGGTCTTACCGCTTCAGCCATTGAAAACTATCGACATCATATACCACGGTTCAGGGAATTCCTGTTTCTAGTTTTCATATGCGTATTTCATGCTCTAACAAACTTTATGCCCGGTGTCTATACAAAAACCACACCATCTCTAAGGTCTTTTTTAAGCCCTACAAAACCTGCTGGTGAACCATCAAAAATCTCCAATACAAAGTCTTGCCCAGTCAGTGTGACAACAAACGCAAAATGAGTTCGAGGTGAATGCCAAGTCGGCCCCTTTGTGAGAACGCCGAAGACGCCTGATGCCAAAGCAAATGCTATACATATTAACGTGTAAGAGTGTATGAGTGGTGTGGACCTTGTCCCCTTGCTCTCATATGCTGCGCGTTAAGCGGTGGCATAAGCTGTGGCCGATGAACCCACGCTTGAGGATGTTGTCGCGTCTATATACAAGGCACCCACCCACTCCGTAGGGTTGATGGTCACGAAGCCTGTTGTGTTAGACCAAAGTTCATTGCCAGCAGCGTTGCCGCTGACTGGAATGCCCTGGTCTTCACATGTGTCAATCATGTCCTGGGGGATCGTGTAGTTGGTAAGCTTTTCGGGGGCTTCAATGAGTGTCGCAGTGAGTCCCATTGCAACGTGCCACTCGATATGGCAATGGAGCAGAAATACACCCGGGTTGTTGGCGACGATACGCAGGACGGCGTAGGAATTGGCAAAGACAGTAAGCGTGTCTCTTTGCACTGGCATGTCAGGAACGGTGCTATCGCCCGTCCAATTCCCTTCATTGCTTGCTGGGCGCTCAATGACCTGGAACTGGTGACCATGGAGATGGAATGGATGAATAGCGCCGTCATGATTATTTATCACGATCTCCAAAACCTCGCCGTATGAAACCGTAAAGGCGTTCACTTGGCCGTAGGCCAAAACCTCAGTGTTGTTGGACCCGAGTGACACCGCCGAGTACAAAGATGGGACCTTTTGGCCGATGTATGTTGTCCCATTGAAACACGCGCGGGGGTATCCGTTGGCGTCGGTACAGTAGTCGAAGTCCAGCACCCATTGTGAGGTAACCGGACCGAAAGCTGTCTGATTGCTGTAGGGTAGCAATGTCATGTCGTCTAAAGGGTACCACGCATCCACAACTTCTGTGCCGTTCAGATCACCGCTGTAATCGGTGACGAGCTGACCTGTGAAGTTATTGTGATACGTGATGTTCGCAGTTGTGTTTGTGTAGTCTGCACTTGTATCCAACGCAAACAAAAACGGGTAGTTCTTTGCATCACTGTCGCCAATAGTTACGAGAACATCATATCGCTGGCCAGGCGAAACGCGCAAATGATTCGTAGACAAAGTTTGCGTGTAAGACGCATCAGCCATGATGACTCTCATGGCCAGCGACTTTATGACAAAGAAAGCCGCAGTCAGTGCGGAGTAATTCATAATTCGAAATCGATATGTCTTGCCAGCCTCAACGGATATTTGGCCGTTGCTACCCTCGTTCACTAGGATCGCTTTGGGTCGTGGAGGATCGTCGTTCGTGTTGTTCGTCTGCAGCATATTTGAAACAAGGGTTGTGCTTTGATCATAATACCTGATGGAGATGTGAGCATTTCAGAACAGTAACGGTTCTAAAACAAAGTGAAGCTCACCAGTCTGTGACGGTGATGATGACGTCGTCATCATACTGATCCCAATATGGATCATCAGGATCGTGGACGATCAGCGGTCCACGGAATCCATCTGGATACTGACCAACGTCGTGAGAATGGTCTGTTAGGGTCGCGTTAGCATGTAATTAGTTGCCACTGGAGCATGCGGCCCTGTTTACTTACACCAAAATGAGCCCGCAGCATCAGCCTTGTGGATGCAGGTTAGTCAAAGATTGTGAATATGTCAAGTTTACGTACTAGAAATTTATAAGTCACATTCTTCCCCGGGGGCAGAGGGCATTGATTCGTCCCGACGGCTCCATCCATGTAGTTAGTATTGACCTGATTGACGCCGTGGAAGTGAATGCCCGTCGTCTCGTTTCCGAGGCCGTTCGACAAATTAACAACAACGGTGTCGTTAACATTTGCCTCGATCTTCGGACAAGGCCATGTGCCGTTTATGCCAATAACTGGTCTGTAGGTGCCGTCTGGGGCGGCCCATACCCACGTGGTTTCCCAGTTGTAAGTGATTGTTGATGCTGAGGCCACGGCTGCCGAGACACAAGCCAGAGCAAATCTATATCCTCGAATCATTTTGTAAAGGACAAATTAAAGAGAAAAAACAAAGAGAAAAGAGACACGTACTGACAGAGATGAGAACACTGGCACGGTTATTCCAACCATTCTTGAAGCGTTGACTGGTGCTTTTAATAAGCTTCTAGCAGGTGGCCAAACGGGCTTCAACTTGGGCGACGGCGAAACGGTGGGTTTGAAAACCGACAACAAGTGGCGTAGAGCAAAGCCAACTGCTTCGAGACCAAAATTCCAAGCTTCAAAAACCCAAGGTTTGGCTGGATCAGGAGAAGGAGATGAGCTGTCCCTTGCTGCCATACGCGGCTCTGGTATCACTGGAGTGGCGTATGGAGTGCTCGGACAATACCAGTCCAAGCCATCAGATTTGGCGCCATCCCGTCAGACGTGGCAAAAGGCTCGTCTTCTACAGAGAATCTGGCCCAACCATAATCTTATAGGTTCTCCCCGTGTCAGCAAGAGGATAGAATGGCGGTTATGATCGTTGTAATCGTTTGCCTGAGCAAAGAGGCTTACCAAATCTCATGCCCACCGTTTTGAATAATGATAACAAGTCAACACCCGTTGGTGACGGCAACTTCGTGTCGTTAATATGTCTATAGCCTAGCTTGAACGTGAACAGTCAACGGTTCCTAGTCTCTGTCTGCCCGAGTATATAAAGTTTGATACTAACAGCAAATGCAAGCCCATGAGACAACACCACGTTTGATCACATTCTCGATGTTCAGCTGAAAAACTCGACTAATAGATATCATCATATCAAATTCTAACCTGTACTGCAACGGACATGCCGGTATAGAGACGGTCCGATCGCTTCGAGCGAACAGAATCAGCTGCTTATCGACTTTTATATTAGTATACCAGCATAATGAGATAGCTTTGTGATCCTGAAATCGAATGCCTAACATCATCTCGGGTCTTCTTCCGTTTGAGTAAGTCTAGTACGGGTATACTGCACTTCCCACGACTCTGGAGCTAACAGTCAAATTCTATGAGGAGGCCGCATGGACATCAAAATATTGCACGAACGGGAAAGTCCCAAGGTAATAAAATAAGTCGTCACATTGTAGCATGGATTTGGCACGTGGTAGTGCGCTATCTGGAGAATATGGCTTACGTTGGCAGCCAAAATGAAAGTTGTCGACCGAATTAGCCGAGTTTAACGAGGACCGGAAGACATGTCCCGAAAGACTTGGTGTGCGTGTCCCGCTCAAGTGACGAGGACAAAACTCCAAGAGAACTAAGCGTACTACTGTGGCTAACGTCGGATTCGAAGCATTACCAGATACTGTCTACTCCTGACATGGATGGCGATAGCCAAACAAACTTGGTTTGCCCACATTGTGACAAATATAGTACTAAAGAAGTAGAGTTGGAACTTAATAATCGATGCCAGTGCGCTGGCGTCGGGTCTTCGTCACCAGTGTGAAACCCGATTAATCCATAATTGGACAACATTACCCGTCAGTAGACAAAGCAGCAGAATGCTTGGATTAAGTATTCGTGGGTTCCTCTCTCTGAGACGGTAGTTGTATAGGAGGGCAATGTGAATGTCGTGTTCATCTCACCACATCGTACGTCACTTTGTTCCTGATCGGCCAAATGGTCAATAATCTTGATTGAAAAACGTAAGACAGATACCGCGTATGAAACTTGATTTCTGACATGATGGGAGTACTTTAAACAAACTTTGCGGTTACAACGGCGAAGACACATTTTGGTGCCATTATGTCGTGGCGTGCGAGGCAAACAGGCGCCGTTGGTCCCGACTTCCAAGCATCGTACGAACCGACGGTCGACGTCGCTAATGTTCAAGAGGCTTTCCGATGAGGGAACGACCAAGCTCGTCCGCCTCGTATTGTGTTTTCCCCAGGAATGTGCACAGAGTTCGATGCCCAGTCACTACGTACCTGAGGTAGATTTATGCAAAATTAAGGCCACGTGAGATTCGTGTATTCGCGCGCGTGCACGGTAATCTGCAAACGATGGCAGTGGGCTATCGATAGGCCCAGAGCTTGCTTACATAAGGTATAGAGGCCCTAAACGCTTCCTCGCCTGCTAGCTTCAAGAGGATGCTGGCTGGGTGTGTGCTATTCTTATCTGTCAGACTTCCAGATGATTACTGGGCACTCTACCAGAGCGGCACAGTCGCGTTGCATCGAGAAACTGAATTTATAATTCGTAATATTTCAGTCCTCGTCTGTATCGTTTTCCTTTCCTTTGCTCTTGCGATTGAGAGAGTCCGCCAAAGTAGTGCTTCACGCAAAGGCCTGTCGCAGATCAAAGCCCAGCTCAAAATACAGAGGTCTACGCTGCCTGCAACGTACGCCATCATGAAAGCCATCATCGCCATCCCCGCAACACTCGGGCTCTGCTACCGAGCCTATTCTCACAACTCACTGACGCCACTGGGCATTGCCGTCGCCGCCCTCACAGCTTTCGCTCACGCTGTCCACCCCTGGAATCTGCCATTTGTCCTGCTTGGTGTTTTCTTCCTTGCTGGTAGCCGTGCCACCTCCATCAAGAAAGATGTCAAGGCCGGCTTGACCCTGCATGCCCAAGGCGCTTCCGGCGGCGAAGGTCCACGCACCCAAGTTCAAGTGCTCGCCAACTCTTTGATGGCCTCCATCTTTACATTGATGCATGCTTACCAACTCAGCCAAAGGCGTGCCGCTCTGCGCAATGGGCAAGCTCCAGAGGGATCTCTCTGCTATAGCTGGGGTGGGGACCTCCTAATGGTCGGCGTCATCTGTAACTACGCCGCCGTGTGCGCCGATACTTTCTCGTCAGAGCTCGGAATTCTATCCCGCACCGAGCCTAGGCTCATCACTTCTCTCACGCTGCGAAAGGTACCTCGAGGAACAAATGGTGGTGTTACCGTCTGGGGACTTGTCGCCGGCCTCATGGGTTCTATGCTGATTGTCACGGCCTCATTGATGTTTATGCCCCTTTGCAACGCCGACATGAGCCAGATGATTGGTGGAGGACAGCCCTGGAAGCAGGATGAAAAAATCAAGTTCGCCGTCGGACTGACGCTGTGGGGTGCTCTAGGAAGTGTTCTTGATAGCTTTCTTGGAGGCTGGTTTCAATCGAGCGTCAAGGACGTGCGGTCTGGCAAGATCGTAGAAGGAGAAGGCGGTGTGCGTGTCCTCATATCCAAAGACGCAAACGCCAGCTCTGCACAACAAGTCAAGAAAACTGCCGCCGCCAAAGCCAAGCTCGTCAGTGGAGAGGGCAAAGCAGCTGTCGAGGATTCTTCGGCGATTGACGATGATGTCCCAGCCGACGATCGGTACAACCCAAAGGATAAGAACCGCAAGTCAAGTTTCGGAGATAACAAGCCCACAAGAGTCTTCGAAAATGGGTGGGATCTACTCGACAATAACGACGTGAACTTCCTGATGGCTTTCACAATGAGTGCTGGCGGAATTTTATTAGCTGCTATGTATTGGGGTGTTCCACTTTCTTCGATGCTCAACGCTTAAAGAGAAGCTGATAGCAATATATACCACACACAGATCGTTTCTGATGCTGGACTAGACGCCGACCAAGACCTGATGAACATAGGGTTTTCGCACGCTACGAGAATTACTAAACACGGGTGCATATGCCACGCCCATCTCCGCACTCGCGTCTAATGACATGTTGTCGCTGCCATAATCCTCGCCCGTCCAGTCAACTCGTGGCTTAATCGGCCATTATTGGTAAATAGCTATTCACCACGTGCTTGTAAGTCCAATCCCTCCACCAGTTTGGTCTACATACATTGTATAGGTAGGTAGAGGTTCCAAGTGTAGATATACATCTCCTCCAACATGACATTGCACCGTAACTGAGCTGTACTTGGGTCGTTTCGAAACAATGCCAATAGAGACTGTATTCTCGCCCAAAATAGTGTCAGAGTCAGGGTCTCAAACGACCGCTGTTTTCCGTGCAGTATTGTCAGACGAGCGCCGAAGCCAGGACGGACGCGAGAACACCCTCCATGTCATATTAGCTCGCTTAGCAGTCCCGTTTTCGCTTTCATGGGGGTTTCCAAGGTTGAGGCTGGCACGTGCAAGAGTTCCTGATTGCTTCTCACGCTGCTGCGCAAGCTCCCGGAGATGCAGCAGCTCTCGACCTAGAAGGGTGAAGACTTGATCGATGTTTTCTCCGGTACGTGCGGATGTTTCGATGAAAGCGCAATGAGTTGTCTCGCTCCCGAGACTGCGGGCAAGTTGATATCCCTCGCCCCAGGTTACTGCTCGATCAACGTGTGTATCCTCATCAACGCTGTCGGTTTTGTTGCCCACTAGTATCATGCCATAGTCCTGGCGGTGATGCTCCGAGAGCGATTGTTGTATTCGCTCGTGTAACTCTTGCACTAAGTCAAAAGAGTCTCGGGATCGTACGTCATATGCTAAGACGGCGGCTTCGGTGAGGGCCACGGCGTGTTGGAAGTAGTCGGCTTCGCACAATTGTTTTTGTGATACCTCGAGGATGTCCGCAGTATACAAATGGTCCTGGATCTGAATCTTTCGTCGGTGCCCACGTTGGCTTTCTGAGTCGAGCATTTGATCTGTGGCCGTGAATCGTCGCTTGCAGAACTAAACGACGTATTAGCTTGATGGTAGCTCATTCGAGTCATAGAACTCATGGACTTTATGTAACGGCTTAAATCGCAATGTACCTACCCTCGTTAGTATTGCTGTCTTGCCAACCCCTTGCGATCCTAGTATCAAGATTCGAAACTCGCCAGCAACAGGCAACTTAGGGGCATGCTGATCTTTGCTGACATGTTCATCTGCCATGCTAGGTTGCCATGATAGTAGAGCACGAAAATAACGCTTCTCTTCATCTGACCAAACAATAGAACTCATCGTGCGGTCCAGACTCAGAACTGATGGTACGATACAAGAAGCCCTAGAGTTGGGACATAAGACTGGAAGAATCAAGGATAACGAAGATGCATTGATGGCGATCAAGTCTCAATCATCAGCTAGGTGGGAAGCAGCCCTCTTTTGGGGACCTCTGGGGCTGCCTATGCGATCTTCGTTCCACTCATGGCCAGATGTCACCGCCCAGATAATCACAGGGCATAAGGTGACGCATTATCTTCCGATATGACGAGACCAACAGGAAGGATATGACAGGCGATTGTTATGTACCTTCGGAAAGATCGTGGGACATTGAAACGGTTCGCAATAGGGCGGCTAGATTTTGCCTGAGAGGACAGAAAGAACCATTGCCCGTGTGTCTGTGCGACGGATCTTGGTCGATCGCTCGAGTGAGCTGTGCATGGCGCCAATCACGGTCAGGACACCACGGCAGTGACGGTTTATTAACCAGCATGGTCACATTATTAGCCTATCTCAGAGAGTTGAGTGATTAAACGGGCGAACACAAGGATGAGTATAGCGGTATCCAGTCCAATGGCACCAATGGAAGTATGAAGCAATGTTTATGCATATCTTCGGCTCGCTGCTGTTCGGGAGCATCTGACCCTATACTCAATTTTCTAGAGCTTAATGCCAAAACCGTCACCGTGAACCCATGTACGGGCACCTGTCGAGCCTGTTGCGTCGCTTTGGGTACGCCGTTAGGCTGTCGTGTAAGGAGAATGCCCTCATTTGAAACTGAAGCAGTTTGTCCGGTACAGGACCTAAGAAGCCTGGTAGCATCATTGCGAACATGACTCTCGTGCCACGAAAACTGGCATGCAGTGGCACACCACGCCTGCAGGCCACCAACAAGAAAGATCCCACTCTCTACATAAGACGAGTCACGATAGTCCGGTTGGAAATCGAATTGACCGGATACAAAATTGCGGGAAAACAGTAGAATATACGTAAAGTTCGACCCCAAGGCCATAATCCGAAGAGACCATTCCTCTGTTGGCAGAGTTGGCCGGAAAAGCGATGTTTTTCTCAGTTGATGTACACATCACTTAGTTTGGTCATGGCCTGGCCACCATCAAGTGCCCACTGCCCGGAAGAGGCTCCCGGACACGACAACACCAGCCCCCGCGACATCTCCGCCCGTACCTTGGGCATATCCACCGACTGGTCGCATCCATACAAACACCGTGACTGATAAGTTAGTAAGGTTTCTCACCTGGAGATCTATGATGAAGTAGGTACAAAACGCGCCACAAATCAAATTGAAATCCGCCGTCATCTGCAGGCACGAACACCGCCAACAACTGAGAGAAAGAGTTCGTGGGAAATAGATGGCAACCCTCCGCCATCGCGTTCAATACGAGAGCGCATGGTTGGGCTGGCGTCAGCTGGCTTTTCTGAAGCCGGATGTAAATGGCAACCCCTGCGAGTCTTTCATGTGCCCAGCTTGGTAGGTACAGTATGCAAACACCATAGGATTGGGATGGCTTGGGAAGATCGTGGCCTTGGGTACGGTCAACATATCTTCAAGACTTTTGGGTCCCATCGCAGGCTGGAGAGCCCCTCATGATGCCTGCTGCGGTGCGGCAGAGTGTGCGGAAGATTGGCTTGAGCTCTTAACATAAGATGCCGAGCTGAAAGGATTAAGGATTCGCAGCAGGGGTCGCCAGTCATAATATGGGCGTCCTCCAAATCTCGCCTGTTAAGGCTTGTCTACTACAGGCAGGGCTGAACTGTTGCATGCTTCTAGACTTCGTCTATTTGAGCAAGCCAAACCTACTATTCCATCTTCCACTCATCTTCTCTCATTCTCTGTACTGACTCTCGCCATTTCACCCTCAAACCGTGTTGTGAAAGAGTGAGAGACACTGGCTCTGTCAGCTGAAAGATCCCAGCGGGGTTATTTATGACCAGTCATTGGCGGCGACACCACCAACAAGTAACTGCATATTGGTGCCTATTTTCGGACTCGTCATTCCCAAGCTGTTGGCGGTCTGTCACAGACATGCCATATCTCTAGAACCGACCCGATTCCCCGAAACAGGGCTCCTCAAAGGCACAGTAGCTCTGGTAGATACGTTCAACTGTTTTTCGTTGTGTGGGACACTGCTTTAGTTGTGTTACCGTTGGCCCGAGCGATCGGAAGTACTGCTTCACGCGTCGAATTTCTTTCAGGTGATATTTGTACTGGAATGAGTCGCGTTGTCGTGAAAAAGAACATCACAAGAGTTGCCTGCGAGCACAAACGCCCATCCTTGGGCGCCATATGGCGTGAGAAGCTTTTCGAAACCATCACACCAACGTTGGTTTTGTTTCTCAAATACATGCGTGGACACGACTGCTGCCAAACTTTGGACGAGAAGAATACACACATCAACTAGAACTCCAGCCAACGACACGATATGATATCCTTGTAGCTATGGCTTCGAACAGCTACTTTACAAATAAGCCCTACAATCGATACTCACAACATTCCTTAAATCATAAGGTCTCCAACCTGTCCGACAGTTCTGACTCGCCAGCACCTTTGCATGGACGCGAGTCGCTCGTTTCCCTTCAATCCTTCTACGAACCCTCACCACCAGCCCCTTCGTCGTCAACGGAGTCTGTTCCCGAGCCACGAGACTACGAAAGAGGAACATGGGCAGTTTCTTTCAGAGGAAATGAACGTGGAGGACAATATCAGCCTGTCACTCCACCAACACCACCGACCTCCAACTTTGGCCGATTCAGAAGTTTCCGAGATCGTAGCCGTGCACACGAAACTATATACGAAGATGAAAGCATTGATATGTCATTGCTGAGTTCGGCCATGCCTCCTGCTCGGTCTGGTTCATATAATGCAGTCCCTGCAGACGAACCAGCCGAACCGGCTTTTGACATGACTTCATTCTCAAGCCCAGTGGGAATGCATGACCAAGAATTTCTCAAATCTTTGCAGGCTCAAGAGGCGAAAGGAAAGCTCACGGGTGGACTAGGACAAGGCGAAGGGCCTAGCAGGATCGTCTTTACAGGAGAGCAACTGCTTGCAAACAGTCCCACCTTGAAACGAAGCTTGACACGGTCATTTTCAAGACTGGCGGCATCTCACTCGTACTCTAGGCCAGCATGGAACGATCTCGGACAAGAAGAGGCAAATAAGAGGGGAGAGGTGATCGAAGTGGTCATGGATGAGCCCACCGACGTGGACCTAAGCACCATGGTTGGCCCGAATACCGTCGGGATGGATCAAGTTGCAAAGCCAACACCCATCACGCAAACATTCTACCCACAACCTAATTGGAAGCCCTTCACCATGAGGTGGCCGTATCTGCTTTTCCTCATCATCCTCTCTATCGCCCTGGGCATTGCACAAGAGCTCATATACCAAAAGTCGGATCGAGAACAGGGCCTTATCAAATTCGAAAATGCCAAACAACTGTCGCCAGGCTACTACTTTATTTTTAAGTTTGTTCCCACCATCGCCACAGTCAGTTTCGGGATCTTGTGGCAGAGCACAGACTTTGAAGTGAAGCGCCTAGAAGCATATTACCAAATGTCCAAACGCGGCGGCGCACTCGCGACTGAGTCACTCAACGTCGACTACATCACAATGTTCAGCTTTGCCGTCCCATTTGTAGCGATGGCCCACAGACACGACGCGGTAGCCATCTCGTCAATCGCAACCCTACTCGCCGTGTCTCTCGTCCCGACTCTCGGTTCCGCTGCTCTCGTTCTCCAGTCTGCTCCAGACGAGAGCACCAGTATCATTACGGTGAACGCAATTCTATCTCGAGTGTTGACTGCCATATTCTTCGTCATCTCGATATACGGCGCCTTTCTTTACTATCAGCTGGCAACGCGACGGTCGGGTCTCTTAGCAGACGTGAAAGGCATCGCAGGGATCGCCGCGATGGCAGTCGTTAGTCACATCATGGTCGACTTTCAGGATATGGACGTGGCGAAACCTAAGGATATTCACCACAAGCTGAAAAGCCGTCGATACGAGCTACGCAACAACTCCTTATTTTCAGACTCCGCGCCGGTGAATGCCAGGGCTCGGGATGATAATGTGCACCTTCCCGAAAATCCGCACCCTCTCATGCTTCGAAAGGAAGCAGCCATTCCCTTCATCATTTTCATCATCTTGTTTCTCGGGTTTATACCGGCGTTCCTTTTCACACCGGCAAAAATCGTCGCGGACAGAGCACCTTGGGTTGTAACTGCGCTAGCAGTCATAATCAAGCTGTGCTGGGGAAGTTTGGAGACATCCATCCGCATGATGGAGCCGTATGTAAGTACCGTCACAAGACACCTCTGTCTCCCTTTCGTTTTGTCAGAATACTGACTCCGATGTAGTACATCCTCTCCAAGCGTCATGCTCCTCCAAAAACCCTAGTGCTCGACTACACCGCCTTGCCATTTGTCGCTGTGGCCATTCGTGCTTTTTTCAATCGTCACTGGATCGTCTTCATCGTCGGCCTTGGAACCATACTTGTCGAAGGACTCACCATTTTTGCCACAAGTCTCACACAAGTTGACGGACTAGCCTTTCTGAACATCGTCACACAAAGTGGCAAAGTGGCCAACGTAGATCTAGGCGTTGGAGCCGAGACGGTTCGCTCGTTCACCGTAACGCTAGCCCTGACCGTCTTCATCCTCCTCTACCTCTTCATCGTTGCAACGGTAGTCTTTGTCCGTCGGCGCCATCCGTTCCTCCCGCGTCAACCCAATACGATTGCCAGCGTGCTAGCATTCATGCACCAGTCGAAAATGTTGTACGACTTTGTAGGAACCGCCAAGCTCAATAGTATGCAGATGCGCGAGAAGCTTGATAAACTCGGCAAGACGTACGGCTTGGGCTGGTTCAATGGCCGTGATGGCCAGACACATTGTGGTGTCGATCAAGAAGAGCTCAATAACAACTACAAGCATGGTGTCGATTATTCGCGAGGAAATAATCCGTGGTTAACTGAGTGGCAAACGTTTTGAGCATTGGATTGGAAGGCGAAGGCTGTAATCGGTGGTCTACCATTGTGAGCTTCAGGAGCTTATCACGTTCGCATTGGACGGCGCTTAGGAGTTCGCGTTCATAGCATTCTGTGTTGATTTGGTCCGTAGAGTGCGGGACAACACATTGGTGAAATGCTCACTTTCCACCACTCGAGTTCATTTTATACGATAAAGACATATTTACTAAAACTTCGATATGACTAATATGTAACTACCCCCACAACGAGGATTATGTGTCCAAAAAGAAAAACACTGCGCCAAAAGCAATGCATCAATGCCCCCAGCTGCTTCTCATCCCACTTGTTGATATGTGAATCATCCTCACGTTTATACATCCTGATTTGTACATTTAATGGAACTGGTCCTCGGTAACACCCTTGCCCATGGCCGCCGTAGAGCTGATGCCGCCTGTCACCATCTTCTGGAGCTCATCGACATAAGTAGCACCACTCCATTTCTGGTGCTTGACAACGTCGACACCAGCGGCCATCTCAGGCTCTTGGACAAGCTCGCCATAAGCACGCATGCCATTCTTCGCGTACGCGGCTGCGAAACGATCAGATATCAATGCAGTTGTGTGTAATCCGGCCAATGTGATGAACTGCCAGCAATATCCTAGACTCGCTAGACGGCGGATGTATGTCTCCTGTTCAGTGCTCGGCATTGCTGTTTTCCAATTGAATGACGGTGAGAGGTTGTAAGCAAGCCTGTGGGAGAAGAAAATGTTAGTCTCACCCGTGAAACAAGATGAAAGGAATGATAACAATAGGACACTCACTTTTGCTCCGGCCAGACGGCATGAACACCATCCGCAAACTCCTTGGCCTGTTTAAAGTCAGGCAGTTTACTCTCCATCCAAATAGCATCGCAGTATGGCGCATAAGCAATTGCGCGGTTAATAGCACAATCGCAGCCACCCTTCAAGCGATAGTAGCCCTCACGAGTACGTGGCGCATCCCAGTCGAAGAAGACGTCGATGCCCAAGATACCACGGGCGATTGCACGCGCTTCGGAGAGACTCTTGCCCTTCGCTTGCTGGATGTACTTTTGCTGAAGGGTCTTCTTGTCTCCAGCCAGCTGTGATGAAGCAATGGTGTCGATGACAGAATCGTCGAATCGCTTGAGGTTCGCGTCCTTGAGCCAAGCATCTTCGATGACCTCTAATTGCTGACCTGTCTTGCCTGCTTGCTCAGCGGCGATCATGAGGTCGTTGAGAGGCTGGAGGTTGGGGTTCGTGCTTCCGAGAATGAACGCGTGATCTCGAGGGTCGATCGACGTCGAGATGAGCGTGGCTGCCTCAGCATCTGTTCTTGCGATCGCTAAAAGATCTGAGCCCATGATGTCTGCCTGAGCACGAATGGCGACGAGTCTGTTGATGTGTTCTTGTATAGGCACAAGGACCTTGCCGGCCATATGTCCGCACTTCTTGGTCCCTGGTGCTTGGTCTTCGATGTGAATACCTGCCGCACCCTGCTCCACGAAAAGCTTGGTCAGCTTCATCACGGCCGTCAAACCACCATGGCCGGTATCCGCATCGGCGATGATAGGTCGCAGGTAGTCAATGTTAGCAAGCTTTGCGCGCTCAGCTTTCGGCGTACTCAGGCGTTCTTGACGCTGCTTGCGGTCATGGAAGAGCTGTGCCATGAACAAATGCTTCACTTTGTTCGGTACGGTGGTCTAAATACCGTTAGACATACGTCCCAGTCCCTTGATCCATCTATTACTTACATAAGGATAATCCGCCAGATCAGGGCCCGGCTCATCGGAGGACGAGGCGGTAGAGGATGACTGCCACCCCGAAACGTAAACAGTATCAAGATATTTTGCCATTTGAGTGATCATCGTTGGTTCTAAGCAGCCATACGTGTAGCTTGCATCGCCATTCTATTCCCAAGTCAGCAACCGTGAGGGGCATGTTGGTGTATATGTGTATGTAGCCTACCTTGAATCGGTTCTCCAGTATCCTGAATAACTTTTTCGATTGGGTGTTGCTGGGGTATTCGATGGGTAAATGGCCTCGCTTCGAAACAATTTGCTCGGCCGTGAACGGTCGTTTGGTGTATCGCCATCTTGGGTCACTCCACCACTTCTTTACGGCTTCGACCTCTTTTGCGAATAGCTCATCTTCGATGTTAGGGTCGATGGCCGTGTTTATCATGTTATTGGACGCCATGCTGACACCACAACTGGATACTGTTCTCTTCCGAGACAGTGGCAGTATATTGGCGCTATACTGCTTGGTCAATGCGACGAGAATAACCTGGGTGAAATGTGGGATGTATCACTCCAGAGGCGGCTTAGAATCCAGGCCGTTGGGAGTTGAGACAATAGTATAGGAGACAAAAGAGTCAAAAAAAGTATATAGAGAAATGCGAGGTAAGTTTGAGACAAGTGTACAACGATTTACTCGGTGCTACAATACCAAGTGTAAGTTAATGTTGTCCATAGAGCGCATCCAGCTGGTCATATACAGACCATCGGTTCAGGGATCACGTAAAATCCACAGAGTCAATCGGTCAAGCGGCTACGTCAATGCTTTCTTAGTTAAAGTCACCAGTACACGATACCGCTACTAATATCCGTAGACTCGCGAAGTATTATCTAGTTTCTTCAACCCCTGTTTGCAACCCCAGGAACAGGTCTTGGAAGCCTGGCAAAGCAAAGACCTCGGGAACCCACGCGACGACTGGGCTTCATAGGCTAGTAGCTTCTGATGTCTTGAGATCATGTCTCCATCGTTCGGCTCAAAGGGAGCAGTTCTGAGGTCTGGGGCGACAAAGCTCGGATGTGGGTTTGTATTCCACTGACCCGTGATTCGCCGAGTTGCCGAACCACACAGCAGTCTGAAGTCAAAGGTGCCTGGACTATGAGACTTGAGAAAGAAGACTGGCACTTCCCCGCTGCCAAGAGTTGTATTCGCAGGGGTTGGAATTGGGGGAAGTTGTGCTATGATGCAACTGTCATTCACGACCATTACAGATTACTCAATATCTATATCTGTGTTATACCTAATCGATACTGCCATCTTTTCGTTCAGAGAGCGATTCGCCGTGCCCTAAGACGTATTTGAGTGAGCGAAGCACTTCAAACAATCATCATGTACAATATACTCATACTGAATTGAACTACGATGTGAGAAAAATGGGTTTCAGACTGAATCGTAAAATGCTTGAAACCCCCAGTTTCGTCGACTCAACCAACCCACCTACAATCGATCGTTGGCATGTGAAAGACCGCTCGCTCGCATCACAACCTTTGATTTCAGTCACTCATTCCTGTCCCCGATGAGAGCTGGAGCATACCTCCGTGTCTCCCGATATCTCTGTCGGACGGTCCCGAAAATATCCGCCAGATCGGCGGTGCTCCGACAATTCAGGTGATGTAGTTTTAGTCTTGTGGGGACGCTGAACTCTCTGCCTCGGCTCACAGGATGTGTGTTGTGTTGGGCCACCTGATCGCGGTAAATGTCCTGACCAAGCCCACGAGGCTTCCACATAAGAATTCGATCGCTTCATGCGCTTCGCACCGGCACGCAAAGGTTATCATTAAGGCTGCACTTCAGTTCCCGTATGTCCCAACGCCTGCTGTTTCTTCAGCTTTTGGACCAGTGCTTATACAATCAGGGCACTCAGGGTACAGCTTTTATTGGTGATCTGAGGAATGAAGCTTTACTGATGCTATCTGGTATGTACGATATAAACAGTC
The DNA here is from genome assembly GCA_022432385.1 of Xylariaceae sp. FL1272. NCBI lineage: Eukaryota > Fungi > Ascomycota > Sordariomycetes > Xylariales > Xylariaceae > Xylariaceae sp. FL1272. The sequence goes on from JAJJXC010000022.1 coordinate 652,482, forward strand.
TGGCTCCTTTTGAGGATTCGGTTGACTCAAAGCGAGTCCATAAACACTAAGAAGTCTAGCAGTCCGACCAACACGATACCCGGAGTGCCTCTGCGATGAGCGCAAAGCATTCGTCTATACCAGGTCTTGTAGAATTTTTTCCTCCTTTGCTTGCTGTGCTTTTTCATATGTGTCATAGGGAGTGAGCGTGCCAAGCGCTCTCTTCATCTCCGTGTTGATGAACTGGAGACCATAGACGTAGCTGGCATTGGCCCAACCGAACCTATGTGAATTAACGTTAGCACAGGGTCGAATAGTCTCATCAACCAAATCCGACGTACCCTTCTTTAGCAACACCCCTGAAGTCCAGACCCTGATTACCGTACTCCGCATCCACACGATGAGGATCCACCGGACGTGTAACATCGTACTTCTCTACAACCACGCCATTGAAGTCGAAGAAAGCTTTCGTCATCATGAATAGCCACTTATATGCCAGCTTTTGTGCGAGATCTGCGTATCCGTAGCGGTATAGCCCGGTCCATGCGAGCATTTGTTGAGGTGCCCAGCCGTATGGGTAGTCCCATTGTCTGTTTGGCCTGTCTACGCCGACTTGCCCGCGGGATTCCTCTGTTCCTGACACCAGTCCACCGTACGCTTCGAACTTGGGAACAGCGTTATTGACAACTTTGGCCGCCTTCTCAGGATCGGGAACACCAGCCCACAGAGGCCAAAAGGTTGTACACGATTCGTATGTGCACTGCTCCTCTTTCACGGTGTCATAGTCGAAATACATTCCTTTCTTCTCATTCCAGCAGTATTTGTGGATGGCAGCCCGGCGACGCTTCCAGCGGCGGTCCCAAATCGCCGATGTCTCTACTTGACCTGGCTTCATTGGTCCAGCGCACCATTCGGCGGGAATTTCCAGGCGATCGCCAAAGACACTGCGGATTGTCCTTGCGATGTCCATCTCATACTTGTATATGAGCGAGTTCAAATCGATGGTGGCAAGGTTCGCGCAAACCCTCTCGAGCCTGTAGGAAGTATCATGCCCAGACTCTCGGACCGCGCGATCATGCAAAAAGTACTCATCGAGATCCGGCTCGTTGACTTCGCCGAAGTTATATGCCTTCACAAACTCTTGGTAGTTCATACTATGCTTCTTCGCGTAAGGCTCTAAGATATGAAAGAAGTGGGAAGCTTCTGTTTCAGGGGGGACTCCACGTCCTTCTGGTCGATATCTGGACAACCCTGTTTTGCGGTCGAGTCGGGGTTCTGCCATCCATACGGTATAGTATTCTTTGATTGCGGCATAGATCGCTTCCTTGAGGAAGTACTTGGCATCAGGTTGATGTTGAATCTTCTCGTAAACGCGTAGAGCCATGTCTGTCAGAAAGGGGGGCTGTGATCTCGTGAGGTAATACGATCTAGTCGCGTTCAGAATTTTGCCGTAGTGTTTTAAACAGAAACAGAAGTTTTGGACCATGGATTTAGCCAAATGCACCTTGTCATTGACAAGAAGTCCCAAGGATTCAAAGTAACTATCCCAGCCATACAGCTCGTTGAAACGACCTCCAGGAACAACAAAAGGCACGCCTCTCAGTGTTTGATCTCCAGTGTCTTGATCGATGTATCTCTCCATGGCAACTGCAAGTAGACCAGGGCCAGGGTTGTAGTTCAAGTCTCGAACTACATCTGGCGTGATAACTTGTGGCAACCACTGCACGTCCAGGTCTAACTCGGGCCTAGTCTGGGCCAACGCTGTATAGTATTCATATTGTTCCGGCGCGCCTTTTGGAATGTATATACGCGGACGCGGGTTGTCGGTCCAGTCCTTAGCGTCCCTGGCAGCGATGTCGATACTTGAAGCGTCGATACGGCGAGTTAGACACTCCCAAAATTGGTTCTTTATAAGTCTAGATAATCTGCTAACGGGATTCTCGTTGAGGCGACCGATGTCAAGGATGATTCGTTGTCTACCGTATTCTTTTGCGAGGGACAGTTCCTGTAAGAGATTGGACAACATGTAGGTTCCCCGAATGTCGAAACGATGATGACCGCCTGACGCGGCGGTTCGTAGGGACAAGACCTAGCCGAGACATCTTAGTGACACTTCTGGCATTCCCAGGTGGTAAATCTCTCGTACCTTTGGGCCGGCATCCTCGATGGTGATTTGCATATTGTTGTCTGTATCTTCTTGGGCTTGGAGACTCTCTATGGTATGGTCGACATCGATTAAGAACTGGCGCGAATGTGGCCTACTAGCTTCATCTAAGGGAAGATCAGCTTGTGCAGAGTATGTCCTGTGGAGTGAACTTGGTCCTACCATGGCTACCTCGTCGATATCTGCCTTGGAGTCCTTGGCGCTCCAGCTCCCAATGGATGCCATCCTAGTATAGAATCAGACTATCGCGACTGAAATGGAGTTGATGTTCATATGAGCGCACCTGTGAATACGTGCTGTGTCGCTTGTGGTGCCGGTCTGTCTGTTTGGAACTGGAATCAGTGGCATAGTATGTCTTAGCGTCGACGTAGACGCTGCGATCATCGTTGCTAGCGTTCGAATCGCCGCGCCGAGTTCTTATCACTGGGTTTGTCACGATGTCCGACATGCTGATCGTACGGTCTCCGGAATTCTAGGATATGGTGTCGTTTCAAGAAATGGACCATGTGGTCAGCGAGCGATGTTAAACTCTTACGACCATGAAAATTTCGATCCGCAAAGTTTACGCCGTTCGTGGCTCTAATGCTTCTTTAGCGAACGCTGACCACAGCCTTGTGGTCTGCTTCCGACTCGGAACTTGTAGTTTCAGGTATCAGAATGGGATTCTAGGGCGGAATGGTCTGGCGGTTGAAGTATATACGTTTGCACTCTTAGCTAAGACAAGTGTGAAGAAGCGAGGAGAGGAGGGGATCGTTAAATACAAGGGGCGAGGCGTAAGGCTCGTGACCTGAAAGCTAAGCCCTGAGCCACCGGTGTGCAATCGATGTGTTCAGTGCTTCTCACACCATTGCCATTTTCTTCGAAGCACAAGACGATGTCTGACGACACCTTCAAGTAGCTCAAGGTCTAAACATTGATATGGCCATGAGGGGCGACAAGTCATGTACCCCGGGAAATTGACGTCAGACGGCGGGCGCATCACCTAGACGATCTCTACGGAATGTGTCTAAAAGACTTTGTGTGTTGCGTTGCGCCTGACGAGAAGGCATTTCTTCAACCACAAAGGCACTTCTCCCTTTGAACTCCGTTCCGTATCGTGAGCCAAGCCAACATTCCACACCGACGGTCATTGCTTCCCATCCTTAAGCATTTTTTGGTAGCATTCTCAGGGTCTTCGACACCCTCTCTGCGAATGGTGGCGCGGGGCATGGTCCCACATTTAAGGATATCTCAGCTGCGACTTCGGTGCGACTTGATTCGCATACTAGTACCTATCTCGCCTATCCCTCCGAGTGCGGGTTCAGCTGCGCTTGGTTATCGATAGTCCCCCATTGGCCAAGCACAGCCTCATTGCTAGCCTTCGAACACCACCTGCCGCTTCAATATGTATCTCGTTCATTCTTTCCAAATGAATGAGAATAGATCATAACATCAGCTATGTCGTTCGTCTTTGGTCCTTCTGCAACACCTACAATACCGAGATATGGCAATTGCGCAGTCCCTTGGTAATAGGTTATCATGACTCACAAAAAAGGATGCTTAGGTTGTAAGAGATTTGGCTCAACTATGACTTATCTTTTGCGAAGCTTAGAGAAGCCCAAGCGTGGCGAACCAACACTTTGATTATTAGCGAACACTTTGTTAACATCGAGCCTAGTCTAAATTCAGACCCAGTTCTACAAACGAGGAGCAGTACAAGATTTGCGATTAGAAAGTGTGCTGACATTTGAGGTAGATGGACGTTGTATTCAATAGAACGTATGCCTGGATCCTGGTCTGAAGCCTCTTGAAATGGCTTGTCAATGATGGGAGCCTACTAACATTGAGTTGATCATTGGCATTATTTTCCACTATTTGACGCCCGCATCACCCGGGGCGGTTTGCTATTGATTGATTGATTGATTGATTGGCTACCTATTGGTAGGTTTGTTGAATGAGTAGATAAACCGAAGGGAAAATGGCTATGGCCGATAAATGGCATCTCGATCCCTTATTGTGCCCTTACATGTACATGTAAGATAGGTATGGATTATGTATATTCGATCGATCTTAGGTGCCCAAGCGACGTTGCGTTGGTTGGTATAATATTCAAATCCCAGTGCATAATATTGACCCAGCCGACGACCTTTCCGAGGATTTGAGCAAACCATATTATTCTCATACCGGTGAAAAGGGCGGTCGAATTCCAAGTGCAGCAGCTTATCACAGCGCGACAACATGATCCTAGAACACTTTTCTCACCAGGTACATGTAGTAGTGTGCCTGGCTCGCCTGGATTCAATATGATATATCACATCGGAGCTGACTGCGCGGTATCGTCGTCATATGTACGACTCGTTCAACATCCGCCGCGTTGATGCCGAACTGGCCCAAAGCTTATCGAGTCATCCCATGGGAAGCTGCCCCACACTCTAGCACCTCGTCCTCGGCTCGTCAGGCAAGAAGAAGGAGCAGTAGCAGTTCTCGTATTCAAAAGCCCCCACCGCTGCAGGTCGATGGCCATGGGTCTCATTCTCGTATCTACCGTACATGTACCTCCATCCATAAGAGACCTACAAGTACCTATAGTATGGGCGCAGTGGACTGACTGCCTGCACCCGGCTTTTTGTTGCGTTGCTTCTTTATAAGCTAGGGGAGGGACGAATGCGCGGTGTTTCCAAGGCTCGCCAGGTCTGCGCTGTCCGGAATGCGACCTAGCGAATCCCAATGGCGGGATTGATAGATAACTGAAATCAGTACATGTAGGTGGCTCGGGTGGCGAGGTGCGGTGACAGTCCCTCACTTCCACCGCACGTCCGCCAAGAGCATCTAGCCAGCGGGCGCTACCGTCGGAGCTGATGTGCGTCGTTAATCTCCACCACACCTGACCGAGACAGGTTAGTAGCAGATGAAGCAGATTCAAAGATCACTAAGAGTTGAGATTTTCCTGCCAACAAAGGTCCTCCTCCCTCGATCTCGACTTCGTCTCGACCTCGAGGTACTAAGCAATTGTGTCCTTGCTTCTGCCTCAGCCGTCAGCTCAGCTGTGGTGAGCTGCAGCATCTTGGTGGCTTAAGTGAAGAGGTTCGCTCTGCAACGTGAAGCATGTCTTGCTCTCGTCAGCTACAGCCGAACGGCCTCTGCATGCGGGTTCAGAAGCTGCCCGAGAGAAAATCAGGAAAATGTTCACTGGATTGAAGCCCTTGAGTCAAGCGGCCCCGAGTCGACGCTAGCAAACCGTTGGCGTTGGAGTGTTTTCAGGCTTTTGAAGATGGAGAAGCATTCCAATCGGGATGCCCCTGGTCAGAGCCATTCGAGTTGGCACTTGTAATCTGCATGCTTTTCTATTATTGGTATCGCGTGGCTCGCCGAGATCGATATATCCATATTTTCCGAGGATTCCTTGCTCAACCGTCACTCCGAGCTGATAGAGGATCAGTAGGTATCGCTCGAGTGGTGCCGCAGCCCTGTACCTGTACGGCTGCTACATTGTCACTCTGTTGTTATCTTGTGTGCCGGGTTCCATCGTAAGTGGGTGGTGCAGTCGGTCAGCTATGCGCTGTCCTGCCGCTCCTGCTGGTGTAGGCCTAGGTATGCTGATGGGATGTGCTCCGTATGTACAGTACATCTTGAAAGGCAGTGGCCAGTGCCATAAGCTGCGCAGAACATCCCACTCATCTGCGCGCTCTGTGTCATTGGGAAGAAGCAAGCAAAAAGTTTCCCTTTTTGTGCTATTCACCGTTCGTGCCGTTCGATATTCGGGCGAATCCAACTTATGGACCTGGCCTACAGTAGTGGCTGACGGTTCGGCCGGCGCGATCTAATCCCATCTAGATCTCTCGGTTCAGCCCTCTACTTTTCGTGCGGCTGGATCCTGCCGAGCGTGGAATGTGATGCGGTGCACCTGGAACCAGTGGGCCTGATATACTCGTGAGTCGTACAGCTCTTACCACTCCATTATCCATCTGACTAGCTTGGTCATCCTCTGCCATAAACTAATGCTAGAGACCGAAGCTCGTTGTAATCCCCGAATCCCCCAACCCCAAGCCGACATAATCTCTCTTCCCTCCACCTCACTTCTTTCCCTTGCAACAACCGCTGTGAAGCTCGGCGATAGTCACTCGTTTTCTTTCTTCGCTCCTCACGGCTGGTTGCCATGAGCTTCCTCAAGTCTTATTTTGCCCCGGGCAAAGGCAAAGATGAAGCCGAGAAAAAGGGCCATGGGAAGAAAGCTTCCCAAGTGGTCAGCGAGACCAGTATGAAGACACTCCAATCTGGTGGGCGTGGAGCAATGAGAGGACCTGCAGCAACGCCAAACACTTCGATCCCAGGCACAGCAACACCGAGGAGTTTGAACAACTCGCGACCTGCCTCGTTGTATCCTGGTTCCGCATTCCCTGGCGGTGATTTTCGCAATGCCGAGTCTCTGGCCGACATCAAAGCGGATGTCATGTGCAGTTGGCTCTATCAACAGCAATTGGAAAGTCAGTACGCCACAGGCATTCTACCAGGAGAAGGTGTTATTCTCAAGAAGGGCCGCAACAATTATGCCTGCTGTCCTCCGCAGCTGCAAGATATGAAGTACGGCTTGTTTGACATGGCAATGGAGCTCAATGTCAGAGTGCGTGTCGCCGATTTTCCTGGCTCAGACCTATAAGTTGCTAACAAGTGCGGCAGTGCGCAATGACCGTAAATACGAGAGTCATCAACGTTATTCTGGCTTCTAGGCGGACAGTTTACGACTACATTCCTCTTCCTGACGGTTTACGGTTACAAGTCCTCCCTAGCATGCGTGAACTGCCCAGATGTCAGAAGCACCACTTTGCGGCATTTATTCAGGATCTGCAGATCATGGTTGTTTGGGATGACGAACCCAAGAAAGTCATGGCTCGTGCAGATGCTCTGGAACGTCAACTAATGAAGATGATATGGGGATCGGGAGAGGAGGAGGAAGAGGAGGAAGAAACAGAAAAGGGCGAAAAAGGCCAAGGGGTCGAAGTTGATGTGACCCCTGTTGATCTCGAGTCTGGAGGCGACGCAAAGGATAGGAGGGTAAAGCTGACAAGTCCTCTTAGTGTGGCTTTAACTCTAGCATTCTCCATTGCTGTTATTGGCCTTGGGTTCAGGAAACTCGCTTTTGAGATCGCCACTGATCACTCATTCGTTCGATTGGCGCTGGTGGCAGTCAGTCCACTCCAGCTATGGGTGGGATTCTTCTTCTTCCAGACCATCATCGGAAACTTATTCCAGGTTTTCGGCCCCATCTCAGCCGTCAACAACAACAGCAAGAACTACTCGGGAGCGCCTCCTAGACGACTCGACCGCGAATTTCACAATATGCCCCACGTCACGATCCAAATGCCAGTATACAAAGAGGGTTTGCGAGGTGTCATCATACCAACCGTTCAGTCGCTGAAGCAGTGCATATCCACCTATGAGCTTCAGGGCGGATCCGCTAACATCTTCGTCAACGATGATGGAATGCAACTCATTCCCGAGGAAGAAGCTCAGGCGCGCCGAGACTTCTACGATGAGAACAACATCGGCTGGGTCGCCCGTCCCAAGCATAACCCCAAGCCTGAGAACGGAGAGCGAGTGTTCCAGCGTCGCGGCAAGTTCAAGAAGGCATCGAATATGAACTACGCTCTTATGATCAGCAACCGGGTCGAAGAAAAATTAATCCAAGCTCAAAGATCCAGCACATGGACACAAGAAGAGGAGCTCACTGCGTATGAACGTTGTCTGGCCGAGATTCTCGAAGAGGACGAGGGCCGCACTTGGGCCGAGGGCAATATCCGCATCGGTGACTACATCTTACTCATCGACTCTGATACCCGAGTGCCTGAAGATTGTCTACTCGACGCTGTCAGTGAGATGGAACAAGCCCCTTCGGTCGCCATTTTGCAATTTTCCTCTGGTGTCATGAGAGTCTCGGAGTCATTCTTCGAAGGAGGGTAAGTAACGTTTTTAACATGGCACTATAAGCTTACTAACGAACCGACACAGTGTCGAATGGTTTACCAACCTGATCTATTCCGCCATCACATTCTGCGTGTCTATTGGCGATTCCGTCCCTTTCGTCGGCCACAACGCCATACTCCGTTGGTCTGCCGTGCAGGAAGCCGCTTCCTACACCGACGAGGATGGCTACGAGAAGTTCTGGTCCGAATCCCACGTGTCCGAAGATTTCGACATGTCTTTGCGTCTCCAATGCGCAGGCTACAACTGCCGTTTCGCCTCGTACACAGGTGGTGACTTCAAAGAAGGTGTCTCCCTGACCGTATACGACGAGCTCGCACGCTGGGAGAAATACGCCTACGGCTGTAACGAATTACTATTCCACCCTCTGCGGTACTGGCCAACTCGCGGCCCCATCACGCCTCTCTTCCGCAAGTTCATCGGCTCTTGCATTGATCTCCCCAAGAAGATCACGATCTGCAGTTATATCGGTACCTACTACGCTATTGCCTCGGCCTGGATTCTCACACTTCTTAATTACTTCCTGACTGGTTGGTTCTACGGTCTGAATGACAAGTATTACCTTGACTCCTTCGCCATCTTCATCTCTGTCGTCGTCGTCTTCACCGGGTTCGGAAACGTCGCGCTCGCTATCCTGCGGTACAGACTCAACCAACAGGGTCTTTTGTCAGCCTGTAAGCTCTTTTTCGCGCCCATCTAACTCGATTGATCAACTAATTCAAAATATCCAGTCTGGGACAACATTAAATGGATCCCCCTCTTCACCATCTTCATGGGCGGTCTCTCCCTGCACCTCTCGCAAGCTATTCTATGCCATTTCTTCAGCATCGACATGACATGGGGCGCCACGGCAAAGGAAATCGAAGAAGTGAACTTCGTCGACGAGGTGCCCCGTCTCCTGAAGCGCTTCAAGGGTACATTCGTGTTCTGCTTCACCGTCACTGGTCTGATCCTCGCCGGGTACTTCGGCTTCCCCCACGAGTGGCGCATCACCTACTTTTCGTCCATCTGGCCCCTTGCTTGGACGGCGGGGATGCACTTCCTCCTCCCCGTCGTGCTTAACCCCGCTTTGATGGTGTTTGCTTGGTAATTGACCAGATTTGGGCGTTGGTTAGTAATGATATATGATGGATGGGTATATAATAATTGGAAAAAGGGGGTAAAGCGAGGAGTTATAATAAGAAGAAAGGGATGTATATGTCGGTGCTGTGGTTTCAGCTATGTCGGCGTTCATCTTATTAGATGTAAGGATTTCACTGGTATATAACGACTACATAATCTAGACTACATAATGCTATTATCATGATGATTACTCTACACCTCAACTTTCAGATTGTGATATGACAGTTAGCAAAATAGAACTGGGGACAAAAACAGGCACAACAGAACAGTATTTCTGGGTGTATACCACATGCTTTTGTACTTCTTCTATTCGTGTCTTTGTCCCGATCTGACTCTACAGCAAACAAGGCGCACTCGCTCAGTGCTTGCATCACAGAGTTCACATCCTTCTGCTCATCCTCTCGCTTGTCCCCTACCCTTCCTACACCCCTCAAATCCATCAATCTACACCAACCCATCGACCTTCCAAATCTTAATCGCTGCATCTCTACCCGTGCTAACGACTTTCCTCCCGCCATCCACCCAGCAAACACCCGTAACCTCCTCCTTATGCGCATTCATAACCTTGACCTTACGATTCCCCGGCTGCGCCAAACTCCAAACATACAGATTCGTATCCAGCGAGCCAGAAACAGCGTGGGTGCCCGCATCATTGAATGCGATACTGGCGACTCTTGCAGTATGCGCCGACCATCTGTCAGTGACAAGTTCCAGGTCGGAGGTCTTGTATACGTGGATCTTGCCCGCTGAGTTACCGGAGGCGAGCATGCTGCCATCCTTTGAGAACGTCAGGGTAGAGATCTGAGCAAGGGATCTCGTAGTTTCGCTTGCGAGGGTGAGGTTGTTGCTGCCGTCTACTTTGTACACACGAACTGCGTTGTTCTTCAGCCCAACTGCCACGTAGGAACCATTCGCAGCAACAGCTGTTGGTTCGGAGTCGGAAATAGCAAGTGTCGTTGATGCACCGTCCTTTGTGTAGACCTCGATGCCGTTACCAGTAGCAACATAGAATCGCCCGCCAGCAGATGCGACAGCCTCCGGCTGAGACTGAAGCTTGACAGGCGAGCCCGTGAATGTGTTGGTAGCCCCGTCAATCGACCGTAGATGGTTGTCCCAACCCGCGCTGAAGGCTTGACCCCCTGCGTGTGCGAAGCCAATAACGGCTTTGCCCTCGTGAGACGCACCGCTAATGACGGTGCCGACGCCAGAAGACAAATCCCAGCTGCAGACTCTGCCATCAAATCTGCTAGCTGTCAACAAAGTCTGGCCATCGCCATCACTATCTCCGCTCAGCGACGTGACTGGTTTGCTGTGACCTTGAACGACTTGAACAGGTTTCTCGCTTCCCACCTTCAAGTAGTTGAGGTCACCACTAGCACTGAGACTGATGATCAAACCATCACTTCTTCCCTGAGGCCAAACAACGCTAACCTGCTGGTCATCGAAGCTAGCACCACCGGACGTGCCAAAAGTCCAGGTCTGCAGAACCTTGCCAGATTCCACATCCCACGTCTTTACGGTCTGGTCCGCACTGGCAGTAACAAACCTCTTCGAGTCACTAGCCCAGCTTACACCACATATGCTTCCCTTGTGGTCGCCTTCTCCAATCAACTTGCTGTGCTTCATCTCCTTGGCCTCGTTATCCCACTCGTATAGCTGGATACGCTCGTCTTTCGCAGCGCCAACAGTGATCAGCTTATTCCCGTCCGGCGAGAACGCAGCACCGAGGACAGATTGCTTGTGCACGTCCGAGGCCTTAGACTTGAAGCGAAACGGTGGACCGGCCAAGAAAGAGACTGTCGTATCCTCGCCCACAGTAGCAGCAACCATGGGGCGTGCAGGGCGCATAGCAACAGCATTGATAGCTTTTGAATGGCCAGATACTTCACCGACGGTATTCCCGCTGTCAACCGTTATGCAGCGGCCAAAATTCTCGATTCCGTCGCCCACAGCAATGATACGCTGACCATCCATGGTAAAGGCAATATCATTTACTCTCTTCGAAGACATGATGTATTCGCCCGTCGTCTTGGGGCCATCGGGCAAGTCTTCCCACACTTTTAGGTTTCCATTTACATCGCCGCTCACGATCCGTCTACCGCCGCCAGAAGGAGGTAATCGTACAACGGTAGTGTCGGCCTTGTGCTCGGTGTACTGCTTGCTCGCGGAGGGGTTGTCGATAGATCGCAAGAAGATGGATTTGCCAGACTTTAGAATTGATCATATTAGTCTTTCATGTCAGTGGGAGGATGAGGTCAAGCGGCAAACGCACAGCATATGCTAACCACTGGCCTTGAGCGTCGCAAGAGAGCTGGGTTGGTCGAGCGCGGACGGTCACCGGCGAGGGAGCCAGGATCTTCTCGAGGGTAATCGACATGATGGCGGGAGTGGCGCGAGAGAGTAAGGATAAGCGACAAAAGAGCCTCCTGTGCTTCTATAGAAATCAACAGCACCGCTCGTGTTGGAAAATATCGATCGTCGGGTTGTTCCTCGTCTAAACATCAACGCGCCGGGTCTCAAGGCGATGGCGGGGCACTCAGCTCTCTCCCCCCCAGCTCCAGCTCCCAGCTCCAGCCCACCGCGTAGGTGCCTGAAACTTGCATTGTCGGTGCCTGCCTGGGCGGCTGGCCAGCTCGATGCGGGGCTCGCCTAGGTACCTACCTACCTACCGTGGCCCCTCCCTCAACCCAAGGCCATCATCGTCATAGCATAGGTCTAGACGACAACATTAGTCCCTCGCCATAATCTGTATTAGCTCCCATGTTCACGATGCGTTGAGAAGTCTTCGTATATAATGCATCGCGTGTATTTTTACCTGAACAATCCCGTACACTCATTTTTGGGGACAGCAGCTATCTTCCTGAACTAGAGTAGCCTAGCATCATGATCTGGTAGAACTTTGCATGCAATGTTCAGCACAGAATCATACCCTCTATCTGGCACCATGTCAAGACGTCGCCTGGTCAAACAGATATGACCCTCGAAATAGTTTGTCCCTACGCAACCCAACTCTCAAAAGCAAACATCATAGCCTCCTTCATGAAAGACCTTCGCACATACTCCTCTGTGGCGTCCAAATATCGTCAGTGGTCACCTCACATAGAAGGCTTGACAAAAGACGGGACTTGCAATCTTCTTCACCAGCCGCCAGAGGTGACGCCGGTGGCAGCATTGGTCTCCCATCCATTGCCACTTGAAGGCATCGGGGTAGGAGCTTCATCATCGCCAGCACCGAAACCTCCATTATCCTCGACGTAGTCGTCAGGCGCAACAGTGGGCTGCTTGCAACGGACCTTGGTGTGACCTTTCTCGCCACAGTTCTGGCAAGTGATGCGGCTGTCTGTGTTTATTGTCAATCAGTCAACTCTAACCAAGTCTGCCACGTCTGCCACTTCTGTTGGTATGACTTACAGTCTCGGGGCTTGGGGCATCCTCGGCTGTCATGGCCGTACTCGTCGCAGTTTCGGCATTGGACCTTGGCCATGTTCTTCGGCTCCGTGCACTCACGCGAGGTGTGACCCTCTTGATCACAGTTACGACACATGATCTTCTTTGGCTCCGGACAGTCGCGGGCAGAGTGACCCTCCTCGCCGTAGTTGTAACAACCGCGGGCTCCGCCGCCGCCTCCCTGAGGGCAGTCTCGAGAGAAGTGGCCCACTGAGAAAGCTGATTAGAAACAAGTTTTCGTAAGCCATAGAAAATAACATACTCTCGCCACATTTGCGACACTCGACGTCAGAAGCGTCTCGCTCGGGGCGAGGCTCAGTGCCTATCGACATGTTAATCTCAAGCTCACATCAGCCAGTATGAACTCCTGTCTACTCACAATCGGCGACCTTATGTCCAGGCTGGCTGTTGTACGCATCTTTCGTTAGCTGACTGTCGAAGAGAAGGACATGAAGATAGAAGAAACGCTCTAAACTTACCCACAGTTCTTGCAAGCGAATTTGTCGACACGCGGGACAGGACCTGATCAACGTTAAGTGATGCTCCAGAGATACGAAGATGGTTCATCTTACATTCGCGAACGCGATGACCTTCTTCGCCACAATTGTAGCAGGTAACGACGACACGCTCGACCTCGGCCTTTTCTTGAGGACAGTTCCTGGCAATGTGGCCCAGCTCGCTGCAATTGCTGCACTTGGCGAGACCTCGCTGGACGACTTCGCCAGCATCTTTCAGTCGCTCGAGATTCTCTTCGGGGGAAGAGGGCCAGAGCTCTCGCTCGCGAGGGCGAGCCGGCTTGTCACTGAAACGGTAAGTGACAGAGAACTTCTTCTCCAGATTGCCTTGGAAGTCCATGTTGGTGAAGCCAGAGAGCATGGCCGGCTTCTCAATGGCAATCATGTAGACGCCCATATCCTGAATGCGGAAGGCCTCTTCAAGATCGACGTAAGTGGTCTCAGGGACAGCTTTGACATAAAGCTGTACGGCCTCCTTAACGTCGTCCATGTCTCTCTCCTTAGCAGCAGCAGTGATCTTGTCCCAAGCAACATCCGCATTGATCTCCTCCAAGTGGGAGCGGTCGACCTTGCGGGGATTCTTGCACTCGATAGTGGTGTGTCCTTGTAGATATCAATGTCAGCGAAGTTCAAGGAACAAGAATAGTGATGTTGGAGAAAGAAACTTACCCTCCTCTTTGCAGTTGAAGCACACTTCAGCGGGCTTCTCGGGACAATCCTTTGCCATGTGGCCCTCCTGGTTGCAATGACGGCACTGGCCTGAGAACTCGCGAGGGGGAGCAGTCGGGCAGTCACGGACCATGTGACCCTCCTCATTGCAATGACGGCATTTGATGACGCGAGGATTAGGGCAATCGGCCTTGTTGTGGCTAGCAACGGCAGATTAGCAAGCCATCCTCGACTGGACGTATGGAGTTAATTTACCCTTCCTCGCCACAGTTGTAGCAACCACCGCCGCCACCTCGGCCCTCTCCAGCGGGCTCGTCAAAGCCGTTGGTAGAAGCAGCGAAGTCGTCGTCGGGAACCTTCAAGCTGCCAGGAGCACCGAAGCCGTCAGGGCCATCAAAGCCGTTGTGGCTGCCGCCATTGTCAAAGGCGGTGTTGTCAGCGCCGGAGTCGTTGTTGGAAGCTCCTTTGGCTCCAGAAGGGTTGCCCCAACCAACTGTGTCGTTTTTACCCCAGTCGCTCATCTTGATCGATGTCGCTCTGTAAGAAGCATTAGTAAATAGTGTGTTTAGTGTTTGAGGTATATCAGCAATGCTTGGGGGAATGGACAAGGTGAATGCATTAAGAAGATTTGACAGGATTGAGAGGAGTGCGTCGAAGCACGTAAAACCTGTGAGCAGTGGTACGCGCGAAATGAGAATTACATGCGTTGACAAGAGGTAGGTAGAGCAGAGGGTTGTAAAAAGGAGTCGCACTCTCTAGACAATTCTGTCATCAGAAGGCGCAAGGTAAGTTGTAAGGGTAGGTAGAAATATACCGTAGCGGTTCACTCGAAATTGATGAGCAATTCTTGTGGATGGGGGCTGTCTGCAATGGGAGTGTGAGAAACAAACGAGTGTACACAAAAGAGAATATGAAATGGGCGAGGCTGCACACGTGTCTGGTCTTGTGAAGTAAGACAACAACACAAGAAGAGCAGTGAGCAACAACAAAAACTAGAGCCAAGATAATGACATGCGTGTCGTTGGTATCGGGTGAGAAGGAAGATACCAGTGGGATGTGGAAGGCAGCGAGCGCAGTGCGGTAAACGAAGATGGCGTGGGGTAGTGAGCGGCACAGTACGAGCATGCGGTCGGTGTCGGGCGACGACAGCATCGACGAGGATCTCGATGAATGGGACAAAAAAGACGACTTTGGACTTACCTTGCGAGGGATGGTCAGTAGGTTGTGGGTGGAGTGAACGACGACAGGAGAGATGCCAGAAAGGGATCTCTCGAGTAAGGGTGATGTAGAAGCGGGATGGAGAAGCGGTATGCAAGACAGACACTTCCACAAAAAGACGAGAGTGTGATGTGTGGTGGAGGGGAGAGGCGGGAGAGAGAAAAGGACAGGCTTCCTTATATGGCTACCGGAGGGGGAGGGGATGGTTGAATCAGCTGTTGGGGGGCGACGCGTCTCTGCCAGGGCAACTGGTGGCAGAAAATACAGGTCTGGGTGCCTGAGGTAAACGAAAGGCGATTCAATACCTTACTGGCGCACCTGCAGTATTTGCAGTATTTGTCTGGTACGTACCTGGTGCTTTCCTGGTGTTGTCGCCTTGCGAGCAGAGAGTTGGGAAGGAAGGTGCGTCGCTGCCGTGGAAGGAGGGAGGCACCTACTAACACTTAGGTATTATGAAGGGGACTTGGTGAAGGATTATCGCACCCTTGACCTTGAGCCAGATAAAAAGGGGGAGTTCAAAGGATCGGTGCCAGCGTTGCACTCATTAGCTGTTGTTATCAAGTCCTTTCTTCTGCAATATCAAAGGGCCGAGCCGGGCTAAAGTAGAGACACGACTCTCTCGAAAGGAGATGGGAAGATGTAACTCATGATTTGTGGATATGCAACATCCAGCTGACCAAGTTGGCTTCAGCTTTCCTGATTGAACTCATGCAACAACATGATGCTCATAAAGCTTCAAGAAGGCAAACATATCAAGGAGTGCTATCTAGCAGGTAGGCAGGCGGATTGTTCATACGCATTTGATTGTTTCTCTCTCCCAGAAAAGTCATATTCTATGATTGACTGACGAGTTTGGCAGTAATTCCTTGCTTATTTGAACATACTCATTCTGGGCCTCAGGCCTATGACTACGGCTGCTACTCTCTTTTCTTTATCTTAGTTACGTGCTTGCCTGAGGTGTAGTCACTCAGGTCTGTAAGGCACGAATATCACATGGATATGACCAGACTACTGAGATCTAGCAGAGTAATATTACCCACCACGCACGAAAGAAGGTTTACCATAGGATAACAAGCATGAACAGTAGCGATGGTATGGTGCGGCTCGGAGGCCGAATATCTTCGTTCAGCAGCGGCTTACATGTACAAGATTGGCTTTTTCAAGCGCAACATCTGAGATACTGAGAGATATCGTTTTTTTTCAACCACGAGAAGGCAAAAGTTACGAATGCCATACATTTCTGCCAAACTTGCGCTTCACTATATTCACCGAATCTCGATACCGATATGATACAATGTCCCGAGGAGCAAGCCACATAACTTAAAATGGAAGTAGTAGGACTGTATTGGCAGGAGATGTGTCCCTGTAAATCAGAGTCAACATGTCAACCTGATTGAGGGCCATGGAACAGACGATTGTTGTGAAGAGGTCACGACACCCAGGATAGACCCGAATTCATGGCATCCTTGCGACTCGAGCAGACGAACAATCGTTACCGAATCAGGAAGACAGTAGACGAGTGTACGTCTCTGTAATATGGGTTTATTGTGAGTAACAATCGGCATCCATAACTCACCCCGCAGTCTGAGAGAGGTGGCAAGCCTCGTTTCTTCCGTTACGCCAGATGTATTTTCAGCTTTATCATACGTGATTAGCACTTGCTAGCATGTCTCGGTCAAGTTGGTTTCCTCCTGTCGCTGAAACTGATATTGTACACTATGATTCAACAAAACGAAACGATAGTGCCACGATCGATGACGGGAAACCAGAATGTAAGGTGCGAAGAAGTGAGGGATAGGTTGAGAAGTTATATAGTCTAGACAAACAGAGTTTTAATGTTTCAATACACGACCTGAAACTCGGATTTGTATGTATCTGGTGAAATGGGTAATCTGACGCGTGACGAGTTTCTATGCCGCGGCAGACCTTGATTAATGATGTGAACACGGGTAAGAGTCTAAGACTTGCCTCAGGAGTCCTTGGCTCAGGTGCCGGCCTACCTAGGCTCTCCGTCCGACGATCTCTTACTTTACAGATAGCTACAGGAAATTCTATTACGAACAGTCGTTTCTGTCAACAGAAGGAAAGTAGATAAAAAGCAACACAACAATATGTGTTGTTCACATATCAGCCCACAAAAAGGATTGCACCATAGCGGGAATATGCATTACTAAACTCCCTCTGCTAAGAGACTCAAACGGACCACCGGAACATCAAGTCTATCGTATTCAAATAATCTAGAGAATACCAAGACTTGAGCTACGGCGTGAGGAGAGGAAAACTCCTCATTTTAAAAGAGACAAGCTCAATATGGCATCCAGTATATATGACAACAGCCGTATTAGAATCTAACCATGCCAATCTGGAAAAGGACCTCGCCCAAAGCAGAAATGAGAGCCGCAAGAGGAGTCGATGCAGTCGAGGAGTGTGGAGAGCTGCGGTTGATTTGTAATACGCGAAAACCCACGAGAATCACACAACGGCGCCGAGAAACAACCTTGATGGCCACCCACCTCACATTTCTACCACGCTACACCAATCATCGTCCTGCTTTGCCAACTGCCGGTCAATTTCATAACAAGGTACTAATGCAACAAGAAGTAGCACACAGATCTACCAAGGTCCTCCCCACGTGCAGCAACCCCCGATACCCGTAAGATCGTGGTCTCTATTTTTATGGAGTTCGTCTAGATCGTCCCGGGACGATTCTTATGTAATTCTGGAGCCGCATTCAACGACATCTCTTGTGAAGTCATATTGATCTAGTTATTTTGAACCTTTTCAGTTACGACTACGATATATGTATGTACTACCTTTCAGGACACACCAAGTCATCGAAAACACTCTTTTCCTGCTCTGAAACATACTCCTGCCATATTTTGTGTTGTTGCCTCTTTTATTACCTTTACTATGGTATCTTCACATTTTGGCGCCTGTCCTGTATACTTGGCTTTTCATTGCTCTATTGCATTTGACTCGCATGAAGGCAAGAAGTCAAGCCCAAGTCTCCAGAGAGCTGCCAGAAACCACACATACAAGGTTGTTTTGATGGCGATTTTTCGTCGTACAGTACGGTTATATGCCGAAGCTTGAAAGGTTACGAGGACTTTACGATCACGAGGCATAGTGTATCAAACAAAGGTAGGAGTGGATAAGTTTTCATATTCAACTATCTACACTCCGTCTATCCAAAAAGGGCAGGAGTTTTATTTACCCCCCAACTTGTATAATTTACTTGTTTTTTCATTTTCATCATCAAATCGTCCCGGCTTCTGGCCGGTTCAGTGTCTTGACGTCGCATTTAGTGGGGCATGGTGTCGAAGACGTTCTCGAGCTTCTCGGTCATGAAAGGAAGCTTGTCCTTGGCGAAGATCTCGGTGGTCTTTCGTGAAAGGAGTGTCAGTATATTGTCTTCAGCGAACGATCATCTTTCTCGGGCTGCTTACGGGCTTGAGTGCCTTCTTGTCCTCAGTGGAGAGGGTACCAGCCTTCAAGGCAATGATGGGAGCGACCTTGGGGTCGTGGTAGATGGGAGAACCGCACTCGCCGCAGAAGACACGGTGGACGGGCTGTCCAGAACCACCAGTGCCGACGTACGTCTTAGTTGGGCCGGTGACGGAGATCTTGGACTCAGGGACGACAACGACAAGAGCTGTTCAAGGGACATATCAGTTCAAGCGTCTCAATATGAAACATGCGTGGACTCATGACATACAGTATGTCGATCCAGTTTGGCGCTGGCAGTCATCACAGTGGTCGTAGGCAACGTTGAGGGGGTCGGAGTCAACGGTGTACTTGACTTGGCCGCAAAGGCAGTGTCCGGAGAGACCCATTTTGAGTGATTTGAAGAGGAGTCGTGTTGGAGAAGGTTGTATATGTGTTGGGGATGTGTGAATGATCAAGAGAGGAAGGAAAATCTTGTTAGAGTAGAGGTGTCAAGCCCCTTATATACACCATTGCTCTAAAATAGAGAACGGTTGGGATAAGGATCTCATCTTGGCGTACAACCTAGGCATGTCACATATGCAACCGATCTCCTACAATGGTACTGTTGCTTTAGACGTATGCCGCCGGGGACCATATTTGCGGATACCGGCGAATACTTGCAGACAGACATGGATAAGCGAATAGCCTTGCTTCATCCTCATGTTTCTCAGTAGCGCGACCAGAACGAGTGGTGGATGATCATCAGCTTGTGAGTACCACTAGAGGTCTTACCTGCAGAGCAGATCCAAACTGGCGTAAGCAAATATAATGGTGTGCAGTCAGCGCGGCCGGTATTGTGTGCCAGCCGGGACCATGCTCTATTACTGTAATTAGGATTGAACGGACGTATGAAGTCGGCAGCTCGCCCCTCTGCGTCGCGCGGATTCTCGATATTGTTTCCATTGCGGGGTACATCCTAACAGTTATCCCAATACCTTACGTCAACTTGGGAGCGAGGGTCGAACCTAAGTTAGACTGAAGGGGGAGAGAAGCTCAGGATTTTAGTGATTTGTATTTTTGATAGCGAATTCTAGCTTCGCCTTGTTCGCTGCCCGTTTTGCTGGACCGTTGACACCGATGGCAAATACCGGGCTTGCAGGGTTATCCACACGTTGCGCGCCGCCCACGTTTCCCCTCCATTGCCCCTCGTTCTATCTTGGGGGGAGGCTGTTGATAACGAGAGGCTCCGCATCCCACGAGCTGGTAAGACCCGAGAGCTCTCAGACATGGCTCGATTTGGTTGAATTGTAGTTGCTTTCGGCGTCTTTTCGGTTTGTATATCGACAATATTTGTCAAGAGTCTTGCTTGCTGCAAAGCTTCGGAAATAAACATTCACTCCTTGCCTTGTTTTCCACTCCGCGAAGGTAGGACCCGGTTGTGACCGCATTGTGATGGCAGCGGGGCATATTTGGAATTCAGTGTTTGATATGCAGCGCGGAGCTACAGGAATGCTGTGCGTTAGTGTCATGTCTGATTGCGGGTCAAATGGCAATAACGTAATGAGCTTGGCGCATCTGTTGGGAGCATCTTGCCAACGTGTACATATCAAACACGGTATGAGGCTGGCAATATTCATCAACTGGATCTGTCACATTCCTCCTTGGGTGTCCGCCCAGGATCCTCCGGTGACACAAATGTTTCGAGTTCACGATTATGTAAGGTGCTTCATACCTGGCTCGCATTTGTATCTTGATAAACTACTGTTGGTGCGGAAAGAAATACGTTATCCGGTTTCTGTAAATTGTTAGTCATGGTCAATCACCAGCCCTTTGGGACGGGGAGCTACCTTGGGAATTCTTGCAGCTGTGGTAGCAATTCGGTATTGTGCCTTGCTGACATCTGCGGTCCATTAGGATTCCGAGGTGTTTCATCTCTCAAACGGTTGCCTAGTTGCGTTGTCTATCTGCTACTGGTCGTTTATGACAAAGAAAACATTAATTTGACAAACCCTTGTTTTTTGTTGGCGAGACTGCATTGAGTGCTTAACGATGTATCACAAGGCACAACTTGACAAATTCTTAGGTTCGGAATATTCCGCCAAGATCTTCGAAGGGTCTTCAGGGGTATATGGTATGGGGCTGGCACAACATCACAAAGACCCAAGATAACATGATACGAAAAAGAAGTGTTTCAAACCACAAGACCTCCGTACTGCCCGCTGCGATATAATCAGTGATGAAGAGTTTCAGTACCAGATGCCTGTACCGTTGGCGCATTCCGTCATCTTCATCTCCCAATACATATCCGTCCATTGACGAGAGACGGAAAGCGCGGATATCTTGCGAGGTTTGAACAGCTACGGGTTCCTTGGACGTGAGCGGACGTTGAATTATCTCCGGGCGGTGGCGCATATTCTTGATCGCTGTGAAGTAGCAGTAGTCGGAATAGCTAGCTGTGTTGAGCGGCGGCAAAGGCTTCTTGATGACGAGCTTCGGTAGAAGTTGTGGATTCGATATCCAGATTGTACAGCTTTCCCTGAACTCACAGAACATGGCCTCGAAGTCATGAGCGTAATAAACGAATCTCGTGTAAAACGCTGGCGTCAGAACTTTGATTTCGAGGCGTTCCGTATTTTGCGGGTTTTCTTCAGCCGCGGCAGATAGCATTTGCTCATCGACGCTATTGGGAATACCCGCCGGGAAATATTGCACATCAAATGAGGCTGCGCTTTGGGCGACCAGATATCTCAGGTATCTCCTGAAGATGATCTCGAGCTCACATTCCGTCGCGGTCGCTTGCCTGCTAATGCTCTCTTTCAACGGCTCAGGGCGATACCAAACGTGCAATTGACGTTTGAAGTACAGAGCGCCAGCCTCTTTGACGATCCTAGGAAACGTCATAAAGCCAACCCACCACCATTTCATCAAAAACGTGACTTTTCGCAAGGATGACATCTCTGTGGGGTCGATAGCCTCTCCTACAGAGAAGATGCGGGCAATCAGCTTGGCATGATCTTTTGAAGATGACAGGTTTATTGTGTTGTTGAGTAGTTCGATATCCAGTGCTAGAGGATCTTGAGCAATCAACGAGTACGTTCCTTTTCGTGAGTTAAAAGGAGATACGTGGAAGTCTTTCGGCCATGTTTGCTTCAATGGCGTGGGCTCCGCATGGGCGTTCTCAAGCTGGTTTCCGCCATGCGCCAGGAAGTACATCCGCCTCTCGCCAAAGGTGTTGTTGACCTCGAGAATGATGGCTGTCAACCGCTTCCGTTCGGAGTAGAGGTACCAAAACGATACAGGATTGAAGTGATACCCAAGAAACTTAGCGGCTGTGACTAAATAGGCAAATGGATATTCCAATGGATCAATTGCCTAAAACCAACCATTAATCACAAATAGTTTGCAGGTTGTGATCGCTATCACTCACTTGGGTTGTAAGGAATTGGTCGAGTTTGCGTCTCAATCCCAGATGCCCGTTTCCCCGTGCAAGATAATCAGCAGCGTTAATAGTATACCAACCTTTGCGGTTCTCACTGAGTTCATCTACAGATATCATACCACCTGCAACGCCTGTCCAACCAACCGGAATGCCAACCATGAGATATGAATAAGTAAAGGAGTGTTTCTTTGGGCAAAGCCTCGTATGTGTTGTTTCACATGGAAATAGTAAAGGCCGGCCAATACCTGTCTGTCTCAGGGATACTGCTTGCGAGCTACGGTCACGCGCCGACCGTAGGAGCGTCAACCACAATGCTGCGATCACCACTGTTTGTGTCGTTATCCAGACATAGTCTGTAGCCAAGAGACTGAGGCGGCCAAGTCCTATCTTCCAGACTGACAGCGCAATGAAAATTACAACATCGGTGAAGTTCCCAATGCATACGTAGTAGATCAGGCCAGCTGATCGTAGAAGCCACAGCGAGATCATCGTGGAGAGTCCGTTACAAGCCAGTTTGTATAAAATGACGTTGAGACCGTGTGATACTAGAAGCGGTATGAAAGCATGTTGGTAACTGAGCAACCCAAATCAGATGCGATGCTGAGTCTGTGTGAGTAAAAAAAATGACCTCACCACAATTCGAGACCACAATATGTCATGACCACATGAAGCGTTAGGCACTGATGATTTCGGCACCGTCAAGAGAAAAGCACAATTACGAAAAGGGGGCCCGCGGGTTTACCCACCTGGATGGCAGGTCATGACGGTAACACTTGAACGATTTCTCATCGCGGAACCACTGACAGAGCTTACCTGGGACAAGTACTAAGGGTGCAGACGGTCCCAGTATGTGGCTGTACTTTGACATATCAGGGAGCCATTTCAATGACTGGACACAGGTTTCAGTCGCACAAATGACATGAAAGGAAAAGAGTGGCAAAAGGACGAGGTTTGCTTTCCAGCATTGAAATGCTATCGGGTCACAGGCCGTTGGAAAGGTTATTCAAAGGGCAGTTCACTAAGTCAGGTCTGCCGTGCCAACCCGTCTAAAGCCACAGAAGCAGCCACTGAATGATTGCATTCCGGGCTCCGATTGAGTCAGCCGGGAAGGCGCAGGATCCGCTTTCAGCCCACACCTACGCCATCCCGATTCCTTGACCTTCCACCGCCTGACACAACCACACAATAGACTTCTGCCACTTTGACAGCAGCCTCGAATTCTTCCACTGACTTTATAACCCATAGCTGTCGCAACACAAATAACCATCCCGTTCTCCTACCAAAGCAACCACCACCACGCACACCGCCAATTGACGCCTGCGAACCCGCGCATTCACTTTTCATTCCGATCCCACCACCATCTACCCCGCCACCACAACCCAACCCAACCGCACGACCGTCAAGATGGATGACTGGAACTCCGTCACCAAAATCGGAAGCAAGACCCGAGGTGGCGGCGTCTCCGATAGAGAAACAGTCCTCCGCGGCAACTCAGCCATCAACGCCGCCAAGCGCTCCGGCGGCGCCGTTTCCACAGAGAAGAAGTACTCCACAGGCAACCAGGTGCGTCTGCGTCTGTCCCTTCTCTCCCTTGCCCAATCCCTACTAACATGCAATCCCACAGATCGGCAAAGGCCCAGAGGGCCAACGCCTAACCAAAGTCGACCGTAGCGACGACATCGTGAAACCAAACACAATCGGCAAAGTAGTTGGCGACGCCATCTCCGCCGCACGGCAGAAGATGGAGCCCAAGATGACGCAGAAGGACCTCGCTACCAAGTGCAACACCACACCCACCGTCGTCGGCGACTTCGAGAGGGGCACTGCCACCCCGGACCAGAAGGTGCTCTCGGCAATGGAGCGCGTGCTCAATGTCAAGCTGCGTGGCCAGGGCATCGGCGAGCCCAAGTTCAAGCCCAAGGGCAAGTAAGCAGCTTGAGGACTCGCAATGGTGGAGAAGGCTTACCAAAGGGGAATATGGATCTCTTCTCTTTGACGTCTGGTGGAGAGATAGATGAGAGAGAGGCACGTCACGATGTATGATGAGCATGATAAGAATGGGCAAGAGAGCGTAGCATCATTTGAGAGCTCTGCACACAGAGGCAACCCACCACATCACCAACTTTTTTCGCGTAGCCGAGAGAAGCTGGATTTGTGTGGCTTTCGGTCTTTTCTGTACGGGGCATAGGTTATATTTTTTGCATTCTCTAGAGATCAAGAAAAGAAATAGACAAAACTCATTATACGACAGTATGGTGTCTTTCTAATGATTCATGGTAATCAATGTGCCAGCGAAACATTGTATTGGGAAGTTCACCCTTGCAATCGCCATATACCGTATCCACCTCTTCTACATACCAGATTTCTCCCCTAACAAGGCGCCACAGGTAGTCCCTTAGGAAACTAATTGGTCTAATATAAGGCGAGTCATCCAGGGTAACAATGAGAGAGTGGGAAAAGCATGTAAGAGTGTGCTCAATAAACACTGGATGCATCCCAATATGGGGTGCTCGATCACCCAGTACCTGTTGTATGATAGAATACTCAACCAGAATGCCATGGTCTGACACCCTTGGATGGTGAGGCCTAGAGATATACAGCTCATCGATTCGCATGCAAGGTGGTGGACAACATCAACATAGTACATGCATCAGGAGTCTTACTCTCATAACAATATCAGGCAGATACACAACTTGTTTTGACTCGATTCTTGATTATCACCACACCCTTCTAGTGGTCTTCAGTCCAGGTTCGACCTAGACAGGTATATACAGCATCTGCTTATAGACAAAGCACTCATTGATAGGTATCCAGCAAACCAGAAACCAAACAAGTAAACCCCAGAACCTCATAGACAAGACAAGAGGATGCATCGCCACCCAGAACAAGACGCCATGCAACGAATCCCAACGCAGAATGCCAGCCAACCCATGAACACAAACGCCGGGCAATGCTTCTCCCATCCTTCCCATATCCACTGAGCCATTACATTACCCCAGAATCTTCTGCACCCGTTTAGCGACCTCCACCTTGCTAATCTCCGCAGCAACATCAACCACGACCATCTCCCTCCCACCAAGGGTAAGCACTCTAACCCACTCTGGTGCAACTTCAGCGCCCAATAGTCTGATACAGACGGCGCCCTCATCCTTCGAGATGCCCATCCGGAAAGAATCCTTGAGCTTCTCCATCATGACCGCCATGGGGAAGCTGATGCGAGACTCGCCCGAGGCACGACTCAGCATACCGATGAGAGACGAGACTTCTTCCACACGCTGGAGTGCTGCACGACGCTCGAGTTCGGCTGCCGAGAGCCCGGTGCGCTGGACGGCGGATTTTTGGAGTGATTTCATGCGGATGCGGTCGAGGAGACTCATTTTCGATCCGTCGGCGTTGGTCATAGGCGTATCTGTCGCGGGTTTCGGTGCGGCCTTTTCTTGCTTTTTGATGGAAATACCGTGTTTCAAGTCCTCGAGACGCTGTTGGCCTTTGAGGAGGATGGGTGAAGCCTTGGCAACAGATTCGCAGAGGACAATGACAGACTTGGGGAGGGTCGTCACGAACTCGGATACTGGTGAGTCTGGAGCTAGGATAGCTTTTGACCAGAGAGATGTGATGTTTCCGCGGAAGATAGTGTTTAGTTTTATCTCGTCCAACGGGTTGAAGCTGCGAGCTTGGCCCATTTCAATGCAGACTTTTCCACGGCCGTAGTTTGTGAGCTTGAAGGGACTGTCGTCTAGAGAGCAGCTTTCGAGAACGCCAACGCAGATTCTGATATCGGCAATGGTGACTCTCTTCTTACCCCAGGCTCGGGCAATATTGGGACCCAGGACTCGCAAATCGACTGGGACGTTAGAGCCATTGTGTGCGTAGTGAAGAGACAGTGTCTTTAAGAACGCAATGAACAGATCTATAAGATCGAGAAGTTCCTTGGGGAGCTCGTTAGACCGAGGAGGCTTGGTGTCGACCTCGCTATCTGAGCCGGCGACCGAGGTGTCCGCGGTGAGGGGAGAGGAGCATCTTGATGGAGATGACTCGAGACGGAGTTTCTTGAAGAGTGCATGGGTATCAATTGCAGATTCTTCGGAGTCTGAAACGCTGGGGCTTCGGACTCGCTTTCGAGGTGCTGGCTCAGCCCGAGACTTCTTGGAAGGGCGACCACGACTGCGCTTGGCAGATTGAGGTAAGGCTTCGTTGGTAATCGAAGAGAGAGCTGGTCTGGTGGAAGGAGTGGCGATCTTGCTGGGCCGCTCGTCGGCAGTTGGCTCGTCCTCGATGGACGTAACAACCTTGCGTTTCCGCGAGGCGGGTGTGAGAGCCTCGATCTTGACATCCTTCTTGGGGGTCGAGGTGAGTTCCTTCTTGACATTGGTATTAACGACGGTCTTGGAGACACGGGCGAAGCTGCTGATGGATGAGGATTTAGGCTGAGAAGGCTTGACCTTGGACATGGTCGACGACTTCCGGTGCTGCTTAGCGGCAGGCATCGTGACTGCGCGGAAGGAGAAAAAGGTTTTCGAATGGGCTATCGGGAAGTCGTATGTGCTGCAATTACACCAATTGAGTTTTATAGAGAGAAGAACGTCAGGCAAAGTCTTCAACAACCCAAGATTCACAAAACAGTTTGACGATGAAAAGACAACTTGGAAGCACGAGCTTTGGATGTGAAGAAGAGCGGTACATATCAAAGTACTAAATACGCGAGATGAGCAAACAGGTACATTTCACACATAGCGGGCTAGGCCAGATTGCATGTAGCTGCAGGGGGGACGGTCGTGACGAGACGCGTCTCAGTCGCGCAATCCACCCCTGCAACGCGCGCCTGGTACCACGAACACGCGTAAAGAGTTTCCGTTTTAGCGTGTTCTGCACTCGCTGGGGCCTGCATCTTTCCCGCTATCCCACCAGGTAAATCAGTGCCGAGGTCAACGCGTTGCCGTCCTGTCGGCGCCTGTGCACAATCCCCGATGCACTTTGAATCGTGACTCTTGAGAATGCTACTCGCGCTCTGCAGGATTAATGAGCTATGCCAAACTTGCACTCTGTCATGTCTTCGATGTTCCCTTACCATAAAATATTGGTCTCCATCGACACTTGACTTTGACACCGCAAACAATAAATGACTGCATCGCTATGCTTTTATTCTCCAACTTCAGTTATTTAACCCGGGACCAGTAAGAACCCTTACCGCGCCATCAGATCAACGCTTTATCTCCGATAGTTTAATGCGGCTAGATAAGCACTTAGCTATTGGCAGGATGACGTCGTTTGAGGCCATCCTCTTCCGAGTGTTGCTCCCCAATAGGAACTACCTAGTAGTATTTCGGTATTCACACATGAGATCCGCGTTCCAAACTCGGTCCTCGGCTTGTTGTTTGCTTTCATCGATTCCTCAACGTCCGACAAGCCGTTATCGGCATTACCCCTTCCACAAACCCTCATAATCCCAAACCAGAGCACCGGTAGCATGTGACGCCTCACGCAACATCTTCTTGTCGTTCACGGCCACTTGGATTGTCATGATTAGCAAATCAGTTAATTGCTTGACTATTTCCTGTGCTGGACCACAACCCCATCAAGGTAGGTCTTCCCATGCATCAGGTTCGGCTATAGGTACACACGTGCAAACCACCCATACCGCGCACGATCCCATCCGTGCATTCCCTTCCGAAGACTGCTCTGCAACCCCACTCCCGAGGTTCGGTATGCTACATGCAGATCTTTCGTGCCGTGCTCATTAGAAAGAAAAAGGAAAGTGGCGAAACCAGGTCCTGAGCTTTTAGCTCGTGCTTGCGTTCCTCTGTCAGCTTTTGTGTAGACCCGATGCCCTCGTTTCCATGATGTGATTGTGACCCCTAACTCCTGAAATGACCGCAACGCAAGGCAAGGAAACGATGGTAAGTCGACGCTCGCTAAGAATACAGATTACGTGTTGAAGTGGAGAGCCACAGGCATGCTGGGTCCCTCAGGAGCGCCGCCGGAGACGCTGCTCGAGACGACCGCGAAGGGCCCGGTCAGCTGACGCTCAGCGACGCATCGCATATTGCCAGTGATCAGGATGGAACGAGACGGGGCTCGGCGGTGGGGGAGCCGGTACGGTCCAGTCGCGCTCTTGGATGTTGCGGACGGGAGTGGCTAGCTTGTTACCCTTGGATTCGAGGGTAGCGTTCAGGTTGGCGAAGAGATCTGAAGAGCTGCTTGAGTTGTTCTTGCGGGCCGATGAGACGGCAACAGGGGCGTAGAGTTGTCCGGGCATGTTGAGTATATGCGTGTGTAAATTGGCTAAAAAACAAAGTCAGTAACAGTACTAAAGATCCACATGGAGACTCCCGAGGTCATCCTCCTCATTGTTGTTGTAACCATAGCTCAGGCAGAATGGGAGAGGGGCCAGTTGCGCCTTGTGGGAATACATAAATGAAAGAGTAGAGGTAAGGTTGGAACTCACGTGTGTGTGTGTATGTGCTTCAACGGGTCGATGGCGAGGTCGGAGTATGACTGCTCGAGTGACGACACCAAGGTGACAGCAGACAATTATGATCGTCAATGTCCAGCTTTGCAACAGAACCTGCGAAAGTGATGGTGATGACCGTAAACGGTGAGGTGTCCGTGGGTGTCGAGTACAGGTAGGAAGGACGAAAAGAAGTGGTGGTGAATGCGGGTGGTGATGATTGAGGTTTGTGAAGAGGACGGAAACGTCAGAAGCAGAAGGAAGGGTCGAACACTGTCGTTGAAATAAGTCCCAAGCTGGCGGGCCACGCTTTGACTCTTGACTGTACCTAGGTAGTGTTGGGTGTGGGAAAGAGCGGTGGATATGTGTTGAGGTGCAGTTGGAGGTGAACGAAGCAGGGATGTAGCCACTTCCGGTTGCCGTGTGTTGTTGGGCAAGCTGCGTATTTTGTGTATTGTGTGTATTCTGATTGCGATCTGAAGTAATGTGGCGATCCCGGCCTGAGAATGTGGTGAAAGAATCTATATTCGGTGAGTACGTGCAAGTCACATTGTTCACCACTGCAGCGTGGTACATACCATTCAATGTTACCACAATCCGGGTACCAGATTCAGCCCTCACAATCTTGATTTTTCGAGTACCAAGTTGGTGCGACAGCACTGGTGATTGCAATGATGGTCCCCAGTGATGATTTTCTGCCCCCGTTTCTTTTTCGGTCTGCGGCCCCAAGTTGGTCGGTCAATAGCCACTCTTGTTGAGTCTCGTCCGAACTATCGGGTGGCAGGCAGTCGGAGTTTGGAGAGCTTGGCCGTGAGGTAGGCAAGTGAATCAGTCCAAGACACAGGCCAGAGTACAGGTTTAGAAATTGTTATGTTTCTTTTTCGGTCTGGTTTGAAGCAGATTGGTTCTAGGACGGCTCTTTATTGTGAATGAGAGCCAGAAGAGAGGAAACAGGCAGGTTTGATTGATGAGCAAAGTTGTATGGCGTAGCGTACAGGGTCAGCGGGAATGGTGGAGGAATGCTTGGGATATTTATCACATTGGATTTGTCCAACAAGGTAACCAGGGAATAAAAAAGAAAAGAAATATTACAGGTCGTGCGCGGCAACGGTGGCATGGGCAAACGACATTAAAGTACTCCGTGCCTCACATCCCATAAAAAGAACTCTGTGCAGACCGTAGACGATATTGTCCCTGTTCGTCCTTGTACTCTAAGCTTCAATAGCTGGGTCAGCTAGGATGCCCGGATATCGAGCGCTCGCCCCCGAGGATGTTCCTACTTCTACTTGTAGTCAGGGCCCAATCCTCCCAAAGCATTTGCATCTGTCACCCAGGCAAGCCAGAACGGCGACCGAAGTATGTGTACATCGTCATGGGTCTCAGCATGATACCAGAATAGCAGCGTCCATGCCTCGCCGCCATGGTACCTGAGGTAAGGTAAGGTAAGGTAGGTAGCATAAGAGGGCCGCCACGTTTAGACCCCCCAGTCCCCAGACACACCAGAGTGACACATTAATCTGGAGAACCTGGGGTGGCTTTTTCCCTTCTGGTGCAAGAGGCCAAAACTAGAAATGATTAAATTCTTGTCAAATAAAACACAACATTACATTGTGTTCAACGAAATTACGAATGATTCATGCCATACTACTTGTTGGTGCCTGACGCTGTCACCATTGTCGCTCACGGGCCGTCCAGATGTGCCTTGTTGGAAAGGTACTCCCTGCGGATGGAATAGGATCGCAAATGAACGTGCTACAGAAAGGAACGATGAGCCAAAGATGCGCTTACTGAGTTCCGGGCTGCATCGCAGCGAGACATGCCCAGGTAACCACGGAAAGAAACTGGTTTGGGCACTGGGATCAAGCTGTATCTCCATTCTCCAATTTCAACGGCACAGTCCTAATGCTGATGTGATACTCATTGCGACTCCGTGACGCTGGGTGAGTAAGATCCAGGGGCTACGTACGGTAATCGAGTCATTGCATACACGTATGATACTGTAAAGCTCGGTCTGACGGGACTCTGACGGGTGACGGGGAGTTGGTTGTTCAATCCCACTTTCATTTAGGCCCCCAAGTAAACGGCCAACGAAAACGGCGGCTAGCTGAACGCTCCCGTTGGGAGGAGAAGTTGTGTAATATTGTAACCCAACCCCAACATTCATTCATTCAGCCCCCTGGGTATTTTCCAAATTCCTTCTCAAAGGTGACATAAATAATGATAAGCAGCCCGACACTACGCTCGGCTGATCAACCGCGCTTTGTGATTGCACGAGACAGAGATAATCTTCGTAGGTCACGTCATCATCGCTTCTGATTCGTTGCCAACGACTCTTGGGCAAGCTCCCGTATCCAACAAATAGCCAACGCCTATTTTGGAAACGAGAAATAGATAATAATTGGCATCACGCCGAATGGTACTATCGTCTAGGCGATAGGAACACTCTGGCAAGGTGCGCTGGCAGGCTTACTTGTACACGTGTAATCATAAGCCATATGAAGTATAGCGACATGAGCAAACAGGCATCATTTAAAAGGTATCAGCAAATCCCGAGGCTTGATTGCGCGGGTGCTCCTGGGTGGCCGAGGCTGAGCTGATTTGGTGTCAAAGGTAACACGCATTAGAACTTATGAAGTGGCATGTAATGCCCACCTACTGTACTTTTTCGAGTCCGACTACTCCCCACCTGCATAATTCTTCGTTGAATGTAATCAAGATTGGGGGAGGCAACACTTTCAATGGTTTCTAGCGCCAAGTTGGCCTCCAAAAGAGAGCAACATCTTCGAGATAGCCAAGAACCAAAAACGGCCTGTCTTGCTATCGTAAGCTGAGTATAATGTTCGATGAACAAATAGAGCAAATTTAGGGGTTTCAAACACCGCATGACCAGACAGCTACGGCCTTGTCTCGGAATAGGAAATGTGGCAATGAAGTATAGTAGGTTTCGTGAGTTGAAAGTCCCTAATGTATTGGCCTGGCTTCCCGGAGCTTGGACGCGTGCTGCCGCACGAACAGACAAGATTCTTCGATCCGTGCTAACTTGCGCCAGCTTGGCTAAAACAAGTCTATGTACTTTGGAGAAGCACACTTGCAGGGTTCAAAATGTTGATTTGCATACCCCATCCATCTGGCATCTGGTAGCCCCCTCGGCCCCATCATAACAAAAAGGCACGCAGATTGCATGCCGGAGACAGCCCGACAGCTCAAACGGGACAGAAAGACCCCAGACTACGGTCCATGATAAGACAATGTGGGGATCATATCGAAACGATATTCTCTTGGAACGCTTCCCCGGCGCGGGTCACCCGGCCAAGACGATGGAGTGGTGAGCTCAGTGGGGGTGATCCTGGTGCATCGAAACAAAGCTCTACTTCACAAAAGCATGCCCAACCGCCAGTCCCGAATCGCTGACACTCCAAATTATCGTGTCTAGCTTCGGTCCTTAATTCCAACTTTACCACCATAGCTTTGTTCCTAGATCTCATGGGGTAGTGTGGAAATAAAAACGGTGTGGCCGCGCCGATGGCGTGGTGCCGCGATACGCCGTACTATGGGCCGTGGACCCAGAGGAGGGTATTGGCAATTTGTGACATCAAGGGGGTGCTTGAAAGTTGAAACGTTACGAGATCAGGCCGAGATCAGACTCGACCCTGGTCCTCCCCGTCGAAAGAATTCTTCCATGAAGCTTCGGTGCATATCAACAGGACCCGTAAAGATACGAGTAGGTAGTGCCAAAATCATCGTCAAAATGACAGCTGTTCCAATCCGGTCATCTTCCTTCCTATGATGGTTACTCTGAGCAGGCCTTATCATAGGCACTTCCGTGAATGGAGTCATATTGGCACAGGAAACTAGGGCGAAAGACGAAACCAAATGAGCAAAGCAGGAAACTGGTTATTGACCAGCTTCTCCCTCGTCTCCATCGCAAGGGACCAACAAGCATGCCGCCCAAGACTTCCCTTGAGGCTTACTAGCTTGCGGTCGGAAACCGTACGACTGGGTGTCGACATTCCTGCCCGGCCCCAGATTCCCCGAGGACAATCATACCGGTTAGCTGGCATTGAACGCACGTACGAGGCCCGCTCCACAAGGAGTCGAGGAATGACTCTTGTTTGTACCTCGTTTCGCTCATTCCATTCTTCGGGCAAATTAAATGTCCAAGGAGATTCCCGTTGCCTAGCTGCCGGCGTCTATTGCAGATGCTGTGTGAGGGCACGCGGTCTTACTCAACTGTCGTTGTCATGTACCTCATCATGTTCAGATGAAATGGACTCTGGGCTTTTCTCCAGAGTCCAGGAACACAAAAACACACTCCGATGCAACTTGCACACGTGGCAGAGCGCCTGGGTGTGTGGCAGGATCTTGGATTCGGGTCCCGATCGGGTAAATTCATGTTCCCCAAACAAGCAGTACTGGCACGCCATTCCCCGTGCGTGATGTATGAGGAGCATCATCCGAGGCGCCGTCAGCCCTTTTCGATCCCGTCCAAGTTTGATGTCTAGGCTGGCTAGCTTTGGTCGGGTAGATGAGCTTCTGGGCGACTCGCCAGAAATGAGTTACGATCCCCCAATTGCAAAATTCCACGCCTATCCCCACATATGATGGCAGATTACCTACATACATGAGGGTGATTATGACGATGCCCCCCACGTCAACTCTGCAGGTTGTCGTTTTCAGTCGGCCGCGCGGGTTAGCCATCAATCGCGGTGGAATTGGGACTGCTCTGTCGACGCCTGTTTCAACAGTCGTGTGATCCGTATTGTCGGTGGTCAGCTCGAAACTGTCGCTATTTTGGTCTGAGACACACAGATTGTCGGGCATAATGTCCAACCAAACAATCTGAAAGCGAATGCTTGAGTTCTCCCAAAAGAGTACACGCATGTCCATGGAATGAAAAAGAACAACAAGTTGCGGTGAGCCATTCACGATCTTGAATTGCAGTACGGTACCAAAACCCGGTTTCAGCTAAAAGCAGATGCCCGTGGCCATCTGCGATTATCCTCGCTGATTTGAGTGACCTGTCGTTCTGTCCGGCTTCCTACACGCTCAACGCTACAACGCGACCATTGGCCATGCTGCAAAAGGTAGGGGCAGCTGCGTGGTCCTATCATCGCTGATGTTCGACCCATCCTGAATATAACATGCATCAGATATTACATTACGGGCGTAAGTCGGTCAACCTCTTGTCTAGCTACTTGCACTACACGTTTGCGGCATGGATCTAAAGTGTCTTCCTAAGTCTCAACAAAAGCTGCCTAGTCATGAATTGTGACAGCTTGACTTCTCTCGCTAAATACAACTTTCTGCGCGCCAATGCTATCTCTTCAACCAAGCTCACCGTGGGGTAATCGATTCATGGATGATGCAGCTCATCGAATGCGGGGATAACTCTTCCACCTCTTGTGTGCCCGCCAACCACTCAATAATGAGACAGGAAGTCGATAGGTGACTAATTCATTTCATTGGCCAAGGCGTAGATGTCAGCAAGTCGAAAGAGGGCGGAATGAACACAATACAATGCTGATTGGGTACATATGTCAGAAAAATAAGCAGGTTTCGTTTTAATGAAGAAGTCAGATAAAGTCGGTCAACCTGCTGACCTTGCATAGGGGAGTGTCTCAATTCATTATCAACACTAAGTCACTATCGGAGACCGAATTGCCATATCTTGTTGGTGCCAGAATTTGGAGCAATCTTAATGTGCTTACTCCCTCATCTACGAGCCGTCTTATCATCTGGGAATGGGACCACAGAAGCATTCTGTGTGGAAATATTTTCCATGAGGTTTATTCAATCTCCAAACACATTCAATAACATGTATATGTACAACCCTTGACGTCATGAACCATTTTACTATTCCTCGATGTTCACCGCCCACTCATTCAGGTGTTTTTGGCCTCGGTCGCCGGGGCCGTCGTCTTCTCTTATCAAAGTTCTTTTTATCGTCCTCATTAAATGGAGGCATCGGCACGTACGGACTAGGAGGCTCTTCTTCCGACTCCGAGGCTGCGTTTTGATCATCCTTCGAGTCGGGAATATTTGATCGACGAGCTGATTGACAGCCACATCCTGGCGATGAACAACGTTCGACCTCAGAAGAGGTTGTCTGTGGTCTTCTGGGACGGTCAGGTGTAGTTTGGGAACCAGTACCTTCTTGATCAGGTTTCCTTGGATCTCTGCGGTCACTCACAGTAGGGGGTTTAACTTTAGGCGGCGGTTCGGATTTCGAACTTGTCGGAGCACCAACCATGCTTCCTGGCCTAGAAGGACCCCAAGGATGACGATCTCGTTCATGAACAGAGCTAGGACTCTCGACTAATGATTCCTCAATTTCGCTCCCGATAGACTGAGTGTCGGCTTCACTCGGGGCAGGAAGAGGTTTAGTCTTGCGGCTTTGAAAGGTTTTTTGCTGTATTTCTTCTACCTCCTCGTCTTTCGCGCTATCCCCGCTATCTCCTGGGCTTTTTGTAGGGTATATTCGTGGATGCTGCGGATCCGAGAGATCTAAACCCCAAGAACGCCCATTTGGGCGATTTTGCGGGAGGGAGTAATGTCGTCCTCGGTCGATTGTACTGTCAACAACCTTTCTGCTCTGTGACATGTCAAATCATGCTACCAATTTACTCAGAGTGAGAAAGGACGCGATGCCCGCAGTTGTGCAACACTTTTGTTCCAGTTTCAGTGTAGAGGACAGCTTACCCTTCTGCCCGTTGAACCGGGCGCTCTTTGTCTGCCGCTGACGTCCCTTGAGGCACTGCCAGACCTCAAATCCAGGGGCCGAGGCCCGTTTGGAGGCCTATGCCTAGTCTCATGTGCCTCTGCCGGTGCCTTACGTTTCAAAGAAGCAGACTCGTCGACGAATTGCTCTTGCGCGACAACTGTTGGCGGGGGAATTGACTTCACGAGCCTCACAGCGCGATTGTTTATTTGGCGAGACATTTCAATCGTCTCGTTAGCGGTCTCTTCGTCGTAAAGTTCATCATGTTTTTGCTGAAGGATCACCAGCTTTTGCGTTACTTTCTGCGTCATTGGTTTGAGGTTTCTGAGCTGCTTTCTGAGCATTTGTCTATTTTGAGGTCAGCAATCTCACGAACTTCAAGCCCCAGGTGCATTAGGCTTTCATACATCTCCGAAGCAAAACCATCGTTCCCTTTTAGGGCCAGTTCGAGCGAGAATTGGGCAGTTAAGGATTGTACAATAAGCAGTGCAAGTTGAAGGTCGAGCTTCAGTTTGCTCACGTCAGGCTTGTCAAAAATGAATTTGATGGCGTTCAGAAGTTTCTGTATAGGATGCATATCTCCGCGGGCTAGCTCTTCAAAGCGAGATGTAAGGTCTTCGATGCCATCCAGGACGTGAGTACATTGACGCTCAATATTCCAAACCAAAGTCTCGGTCTCCTTCACACGTTGGGTGTCTAGTGTCTGCAGATAGCCCTTCGTGGTCCTAGAGAAGAAGTGAAGAAGGCCAATGAAGTTGCTGGTTTCTAGCATGAAGTACTCTATTTCTTCTGGAGCTTTCCTGATTGAGTTGATATAGTGACGCAATTCCGTCGTCGTGTTGATCAGCAATCCAGTAAGTTGCACAATGGCCGCCACACTGCCGAGGACTTCCATTTTTAAGTAAATTGAACAAAACCCCGAAATAAGATATTAAACAATTGCAGCAGAGGCTTTGAAACCCTGGGAGGAATTGAAACTTTATGTCAAGTCTTTCTTTCGTACGGTTTCCACACTCATCAATTGCAAACCCACAGCCTGCTTCTCACAGCCGCCTTGTTGAATGCCTAATCGTAAAGTGGTGGTAGGGCACCTCCCATCATTGGGTGATATCGAATATGCCTTCCATTCTTCCTGTTCCCCGCGTGCCAGACGTGCAGACGGTACCAAACCCTGAGGCTCTATGGCAGACAGACGCATGCACAGCGCCAGAGAGGTTCGCATAGCTCATCCAATGCGATTTTAATTCTTGACCGAACTTCTAATCTTTTCCAGACCGGTCACACTTCCCAGCGAACCAGATCCAACTATTACCATGTAGGTACGTATAAATTGAATTCGTCGCAGTAAATACGATGAGCAATTACAACACGCAAATGACGCGTAGGTGGTAATATACCTCTATCGTGCTCGCCTTGGGGACAGTGAGCTTCGGCAAGGGTAGCAGCGAAGCTTATATGAACTCTGATCTACGGTTATAACAGGAGAAGCAGGGCAAGTACGAAACCATATATGATATTCAATGGCAATGATGATTGACTTGTGGCATAGGCTGGACGACAGATTCGTGTCACATGCTAGCGTGGAAATAGACACTGCAAACAGCCACATAGCATACAAGATGTTTCAACGACAACGTCCACGAAACCGATGTGCAACACATGCATTATCACTTCCTCTCAGCACTGTAGTCACTGCAGAGGAACTGCTTAGGTGTATTTCAACTCGAAGATCTCTCTGCGTTCTGAGGTCTTGCAGCGATGACACGCCGCGAGGGCTACCTGGAAATCGAAAGAGGGGCTGCCGCGGCAGGTTTGTTAGTACTAACTCCATGGATGGAGTTACGGAGTAATAGGCTGGAGAACGACGCCTTTGAATGGGTCAGGGTTACTATATCTTCAGATGACAAACAAACAATCCTCGTAAGTGATTGTTTCATTTCATACTTAGTCTCTCATTCCAAATCTATACTCTGTCACATCTGTTTCGAGGCTGAAAGCAGTCACTACAACGAAAGATCATGGCAGAAGACTTACCAATTGTCCTGTACCACTATGATGGCTCACCCTACGCCCGTCGGCTGGTCTGGTACTTGAATCTACGAAGGATTCAATATTCAGAATGTGTAAGTGCCAGAAACACTCTTCGATACTCACAAAAGTACCTTGACAATCTATACTCATCAATCCAAGGTCCAACCTCGAATAATGCCACGGCCAGACGTGGCGTTGCTGGGCGTCTCATACCGACGCATTCCCATCATGAGCATCGGGCGTGACGTCTACGTCGACACACGCCTCATACTGCAAAAACTAGAAGCTCTCTTCCCACCAACTGGCGAGCACCCAGGTATCAGCTGCGCACATACCGGGCTCGGCGCCGAAGGCACAACTTTGGAGCAGTTGCTTTCTTCGCGCGTGATCGACGGCGGCATATTCTTCTGCGGCACACTGTGTCTGCCACCGAATATTTTCGGGGACCCAACATTCCAGCGTGATCGCGCCGCGTTGATGGGTATTGATCTTGACAAGCCCGGATCCGTCTCGCCGTTTGCGCCCGAGCTGCGTGCGAAACAGCGGCCTGAGGCCCTAGCTACTATGCGGTCGTGGATTCTCTGGCTTGAAGAAGGTATCCTGTCTGATGGTAGACCTTGGATTACAAACGCGGGAAACATGGGACCGTCACTAGCTGATATTGAAGCGGTTTGGGTCTTACACTGGGTTGCTGCTGCCCTACCTGCTGAAGTTCTAAGCCCCGAGTCTGCGCCAAAAGTTGATTCGTGGCTTAAGAGATTTGGCCAAGCAGTCAAGGACGCCGGTGAAAAGAAACCGAAGGTCCAGGCCTTGAAGGGCGAGGAGGCTGCGAAAGTGATCTTCAATGCGAACTTTGCTGAGCCCGAGCGCGATGTGCTGGGTAGCGATCCGTTTGCTGCTGCCGAGGGCCTGCAGAAGGGAGATACCGTGAGTGTATGGCCGTCTGATTACGGGTTTGGGCATAAGGACTCTGGAAGTCTTGTTTCCCTCGGCAAGTCTGAGTATGTGGTCGAAAAGACCGGGCAGTTGGGTACAATGAGATTGCACGCTCCGAGGCACGGGTACAAGATGGCAAAGACCAGAGAAAGCGCCACTCCGAAGATATAAGATATTTGAAAGATCCAAATCAAATGCCGTTTTGGTATAACAATCACGTACATGCATACAATGAGTCAATAGGTGTGTTATGATTGCTTTTGCCATTAGTATATTGGTTTTTGGACCCACAGCACGAATATCACCAACCATTCAATTGGCCTACAAATGCTGCGAAATTGATCGTTACCCTGTCTGCTAAACGGAACTGTCGAGGGATTGAGAAATATGATGCTTAAACAATGACCATTGTGTACAAGATTGAGATTCTAGTTGAATCTCTGTTCGGATAATGAGTATACCACGGCATATACGAAGACTATTGTTCTATGTTCAAACATAATGTTTAGAAGATCGCAAACACCAGGAGACACTCATCTTCCTTGCAGCACCCCTGACATGGTTCTTCTTCGGGTAGGTTTGTAAGTATGTGTGACGTTTATGATAATGAAACAGTATTCCTTCTGGCATTGAAAACGAAGCCTCCAAATATCATCTGTGATTATAAGTCAGCCTTACAAATCTTAGAGCGACTGGTTGGGTTGTTTAGCAAGCGCAAATGAGGCCTGCCGTCACTTACTGAACCCTCGAGTCTCCGTCCTTCGGTTGCACTGGTCCAAGTTTACTATGAAGGTACCTAGACCAGTCCCGTGATGACGACAATGACTGATATGACTGCATGCAGAAGCAGCAGGTACCGAACCACACCTGCATAAGGTACAGTTCATCGTCTCGAGACAAGGTACGTCGAAATCAAAGTGTGTGTAAGATGAGATAGAGTTGAATTACTGTTGGTACCTACGGTATGCATGAAACATGACCGGAACACGCAAGAAAAGGCCATAAACTGTACCTGAGAGGTTTTCTACTTGGGTTTGGTAGCTCAAGCCTCAAAGTACAGTACCACTCAGCGGCAGGGGGCGTCAGATCAGGACCAGTATGAGATTAGATCGGTTCGTAAAACCCTGGGCGTAAGTGTGAGGCGAGCTGTCATGATCAGGATTTTGAGTTCTAGATGACAACAACTTGATATTCCATGAGCAAGTGTTTCATTGGCGACCATCGAAGCCAGAGATTGATAGAGTTAAAACAGACGACACGAGCCCGCCTACCTACGGGAGAGCGTCTCAAGCCAATCGGGTAGTATGCCATTTATTTTGACGAAGCCCTCGCTTGCAGACTCGACTGCAAGGCCTGCGTCATCACAAGCAATTGGCGTCTTCGTGGCCCGCCATCGCACGGAAAACGTGGGGATGCACAATTGTCTGTTTTTCTGTTTTAGTAACGTGATGCGGACCAACAGAGACTTCACATTGCAGTCAATACGCCTTCAGTGCCCAGAGTGCTTCATGCAATTCCCGACCAGAACCCCGATTATGAAACCGAACGTTGAAGCAGAGAGAAAGGTCTGATTATAAATGCGATGCTCTGGAACGTTGTCGACCAAGTGATCGGCGCATGTGGAAGCTTGAACGCTCGAATAGGCCGACGAGATATGCCCACGCAAAACGGACCATGGAAGCCAAGGCTTCACTTTCAAAGGTGGTGGAAGATTTCCTCACGGTCTTCGACAATCTTCAATCGTGACCTTCTCGTGTTCCTCTGTTTTTGGTGGCATTCTGGAACAGTGGATGGGAGAAACGATGAGCGGGATAGGTCCCGGCGCATGTTCACACAGTCTGCGATACCACGCCCAACACTGGGCGACTACTTGTGGAGCTTAGTTTTACAGCAAATGACGTAACGTTGTCGCAAGACGATCGTAACTGGATTGGTTCACCCTAACCGACTGTCGGTCTTTACGAATTTGTTGCTCACGGTCTGAATCTTTTGGTCCGATGAGCCCAGCAATTTGGCGATGGCAGACAATACGTGCGCAACTTGAAGTCCTTCGCACAGGCAGTCGAGATTCGATGCGCTAACCGGCATGCTTGAGAATGATAGGTATCTAGCCTTTCTAAATTGTTTCTCCTCAACTGCCGAATGACCAAGAAGCCGGAAACTAGGTCATAACAAAGTACCTACAACAATACTTGTAGCCGACTCGGCACGCGCAGACGCGATTCCTAGACATTGAGGTGTTGAAATCCTCGGCGGAACGAGACAAAATGAGTACCTGTCATTTTTAATCCACGCAGCCGTGCCGAACCCCTGGATCGTGATACGCCTCAGTGTGTCGATTTCTCATTTGTCAGACGCGCGGTCCATAGAGGCATGACTCCACCACTCGCAGCGCCCGTCTGGGCTATTGTCGAGCTGTTGTCGTTAGAATTGCCCTTCCGGCCAGTTGTCCGGACCATTTCGATTCGGGGAAACGAAAGCACGTCGAGGGGATTGCCACCTCCATCTCCATCAAGACAAAGACGTGTGTCTGC
This sequence comes from Xylariaceae sp. FL1272, assembly GCA_022432385.1. Taxonomy (NCBI): domain Eukaryota; kingdom Fungi; phylum Ascomycota; class Sordariomycetes; order Xylariales; family Xylariaceae; species Xylariaceae sp. FL1272. The sequence goes on from JAJJXC010000022.1 coordinate 693,086, forward strand.
CACATGGGCGGAACGGGGCAAGGTTACCTACTGCAGTCCATGATCCTGGCGGGTTCCCCAGGCCAATTGAAGCGAGAGCTGACCATTCGTCCTGCCGCTTTTCTTCTAGCGCGCTTCTTGTAGCTGAAGAATTGCACTGCTTTTTACCGGAGGTTTTCTCAGACTTTCATCATCTCGAAATCGGCAAGATAGATTACGGTGGACTACCCTAACACCATTGAACACTGTCACTCGGCAGCGTCAAACGTACTGAATTGGCGAGAGACACAACTTACAGGTCTGGTTCCGGTAAAGAGTTCTTTCTGGTCTCAAACATGTGCGTGACAGAAATATGACGAGTTCAGAACAGATCTGTGTGGCATCAAAAGCACGAAGAGCCGCAGGGGGTTGGCCCTGCAAGTCTCCTACAAGACACGAAAAAGGCCACTTACAATATACTCTGGCGGGCGCAACGGTTGCCAAAACCGATAATAGGACTGATTAAGAGCCCAGTGCATGATATTTGTGATGTAAAGCCTTGTCATTAACTCTCAACCGATGGCGTACTATTTCTAGTTCGCCGAGCACTACGGATTATGGCACACCTATCCGGCGCGGAGAATATACAGGATTATTAATCGTGTGTTGGGGATATTTCGTACAGTACTTGAGTCCTGGGCTCTGCCTGGGCTTGGGCGTGGATTGTACCTTCACTACCTTATCTAAGGGATCTGTGACAAACTGGTAGATGGGACTCCATGTGGGTGGCATTTGTTTCCTAGAAATTCACGGGTAACCAGAGCATCGCTCACTTGTGGCGTGAAACAAACTTTTAAGTTTTCTGGGGTCTGAGGACCTTTTCACCCGGCACTCGTACTCGTGGACACTTTGGGCCGATCGTGTCGAAATGCGGGAGAACATGAGCATCTGGAAACAATGCCATTGAGGGCGGCACGACTGAAGCTGATTTAACGGACAATTTCGATTATAACACTCACAATAAGCTAGATGCATACCTTACTCGGGATATTCTCCTCATCCTTGGGTGCATTAAGCTAGGGACTGGGAACGTTCAAATTGCAAAAGTCGGATGAACCAAGGTGAGTGAGTCCAAGCGTGTCAGAGAGAGGCGAGAGGAAGAAGAGGTTGCAACTCGACGAGTGAGTCAGGACAAAGCGGCACTGTACAGGTACCTCGGTGATCGGCGGTCATGGCTTGCAGGCGCACCCATTGGCTGCAACCCCCCCTGGCACGCCCGCTCCCTAATGGAAAATAATGGCCCTGCGTGCAACTGCCCGGGTCGAAGGCAAAAAGGCAGAGAGCGGTTCAAGCTGTGGTGGGCGAACAAGGGCCCGACACGCCTCTGCGCCGCTGACTAGATTCGGGGGGCTTTTATGTCTGCTGTGCCTGGCTCTTCCCAGAAAACCACCCCTTATGTCACTTCTTCCCTCATGACCTCATCGCAGCAAACTCTCGCATTTTCATCATCGCTGCAACTGGCACCGCAACCCAAGCCTGCCACACGGTTCGACGCACACGACTCGGGATCGCCACACGCCATCCCATACCTTGTTTCTGAGCATCGTTGCTGATTTGCATTGTCGGTTCGACAGCCGCCCGCTTGCTCAGTGCCTGTCAGTTGCGGGTAGCTGTCTGTCGCCCTGCTGCAGCCCGCCCAGAGGTGGTTTGCTGGGCGCTTTCTTCTGCAGACTGCCTCCCAAGACTGTGCGTCAGCCCGTCGTTACATCATAACTCTTCTCCCCTCTCAAACACAACCGCAACGAACCCAACTTCGTCATCGTCGTCACCATGGCTCCCGCCGAGTCTAAACCCTCGAACACCGCATCGTCAGGTAAGCCTTCCCGATTACAAACCCTACTACACCCCATCCCTCAACCACCTTCTTTGTCGCCAGCCCCGTCGCCGTGCCGCAATTGCTTGTGCCCATTGCCGCCCACACGTACCTGTCACCTGTGACCGTGTGTAGCCATCTATCTTCCCTTTGCCACTATTCTCTGCAAACTCTATGTCGCTGCATGTACCTGGTTGCGAATTGCCCATGTTGTGTCGCAGCTACTCGAGTCAATCCCTTAATGCACTGCCCAACACCGCACCACTGAGTACTGACGTGTGACCCCGTCGCAACTAGACACCAACGGCGGCAGCAAGATCCCCGAGGTCAAAGCCGAAGGTAATTCCAACAACGAGCCCGGCAGACCGTTAGCACCGCCGCCCAAACCCGGCGAGGGAGGTGACTACTTCACAAGCCAGCTGAGCCTCGAGCCGAATCCCTTTGAGCAGTCCTTCGGAACGGGAAGCGGCACGGTCGAGACGCCAGGCGGAACCAAGTTGCCCAGCGTGGCTGCATTAACATCACCTTCGTCGTTGCTGCCGGGGACGGGCACCACACCATTCAACTGGGGAGGCGGGTCTCTTAGGACGGGACCGCTGAGTCCAGCAATGCTTTCTGGCCCGGCCACTGACTACTTTGGCGATACTTCACACACCTTGCGCTCCGGCTTCACTCCCAATGAAAGCTCTCTCCGCACAGGATTGACACCCGGCGGAAGTGGCTCTATGTTCCCGGCTCCAAGTCCCAACTCGCAGGCTATTTTCGCATCATTGACTAATAACGGCGGTGCGACTCCTAGCACGCTGGACTTCCACCGGACGGCTATGAGCGCTGCAGCTAATAAAGCAAGCCGTGATAAGTCTCAGCAGCCCAACGGCTCAGCTACCTCCCAACCACAAGAAAACGGCGTTGCGATCAAGAGTGAAGCCAAGCCAGCCTCTGGCGCTTTTGACCCCCACGACAACGACGCTGCTAATGGTCTCTTCATGCTCGCTCAGGGCGCACAGCAAAGGAACGGTCCCCAGCAAACACAATATCCGGTTGGTGGCAACCAGCCCGTGCATGCACACCCCGCACCCGCTCCCACGAATCAGACCAACGCTTCTCCGAGAATGAATGGCAACGGTGCACATCACCCACCCAACGCTCGCGGTGTTAGTGAAGCCATGAGCCACGGATCAGAAGAGAGCGAGCCCCCAAAAGCCAACACAAGGGCCAAGGGCAAGCGCGGCGGTGCGGCTGCTACCAACGGGCGGCGGAAGGCTGACGAGGCGCCGGCTAAGCAGCCCGCGAACAAGAAGGCCAAGACGGCACCGTCCACACACAGCCAGGAGGAGGGCACGTCCGACGAAGAAGAAGATGACGACCACAAAACAAACCCTGATGGTACGAAGACGAAAATGACAGATGAAGAGAAGCGGAAGAACTTCCTCGAGAGGAATAGGTATGTCATGTACATGTCTCGCTATGTGGTTGTAACATGAATTCATAGTGGCACGGTCTGCTGACTTTTCCACACAGGGTCGCGGCGCTGAAGTGTCGACAGCGCAAGAAGCAGTGGCTGGCGAACCTCCAAAACAAAGTGGAGATGTTCAGCAGCGAGAACGATGCCTTGACGGCACAAATCTCACAGCTTCGGGAGGAAGTGGTCAATCTCAAGACTCTACTTCTAGCGCACAAAGACTGCCCCGTAACACAGCAGCAGGGCATCCACGGAGCCTACATGCAGCAAGCCATGGAGTCTTACAACCCGAGTATCAATCCTTACGGCATGGCTGCACCAATCCCTAATCAACCGGTCATGGCAGGACAGGGGGTACAGCGCCGCTTCTCATAGGATGAAAGCGGTGTGGCAACCCAGGATTATCCTGAACTGAGTGACAAGTGATTGCTTGGGAAAGGAGAATTAGAGTGTTTTAGACGGCTGTTGTCGTCTAAGGCATAGGAGATGATGCATTATGATTGAGCTTCGGCATGATTCAAGTGCGTTGCGTATATGCTACTAATTAATATTGGACTTTGTCTACGCAGCACGGGAGGGTTGTGAGGCCCTGGCGGTGATAGCCTGGAGTCTTGTGGCCTTTTATATGCTTCCGTGTTTGTAACACCATTCAGCTCATGAAGAGATGACGAGGCGTTCCGGCTTTTATGGGCTGCAGCATGGTCATTGTCATGGGCGGCCGCGCGAGAGAGGAGCATGAGATCCGGGAGGGCTGTGGGTGGAGAAGACTCTCATGTGGGAAACTATCTCTCTATTATTTGTATTTACGTGCAGGATGGGCATACACATCAAAAAGCGGCGTTCAGGTGGTTGGCTGTCTGAACGCTCCTTGGGCGTTCCGGGAAGGGGCTGGGCTGGGGAAGAGATTGACTCACACGAGATCAACTTCTCCCGAGGCAGCACGCGACAGTAAATGACATTGAAGCCGTATACGATAGCTTGTCGATTTACGAGTGGAGGAATGAGATGAATGATTTGCGCTAAACATTGCTTGCTCCCTGACCGCGATGTGCCATGTGTGTTAAGTGAGAGTTGCCCGACTACTAACCGTGTTGCCTGGTCGAAGTGCCCGATGCCTTCTTCTCTATTAACCTGCCAAGGCTCCCTAGGATCATGGCGATGTACTATATGCCTAACAATAAATCCATATCAATCAATGTCGCTGTGAATGAGAACTCAGTAGAGGGTAGGTTGTGTTCGGCGTCATGCATGATATTCTGGCCATGTGTTGAGGTGTAAGTAGGTAAGGTAGCTGATGTAGGCTCTGGAAGCCCCACCACGGCAGAGTTGGCCTGTGCGCGACACGCATGTAAACATTGGGGGAGCGACGGGGACGTTTTCGCGCCTCACGCCTCACGCCTCACGCCTCAACCACCGGCTCCGAAGCCCACATGCACCGTCGCAGCATCACGACCCATTGACCGACAACCACCCCCTCTATCCATACCCAGCGACCGCCTGACACGCACTCGTAATATCGACACCATACCGCCTCCTAGACACATACCCCCGCCACCAATTTAATTAACGACATTCTACGTTTGCGACCGGTAGGAGCGAGCATTCGACCGGCCAGGCAACGTCCCGCTTCCCATTCGACATCGCGCCGCCTACTCCTACCACCACCATTCCCGGCGGTCGAACCCCAAGCCCTGTCTCTCATCAATGTACGCTCATGTTTCGCGTCCATGACTACTCTCGTGCAGACACGCCAGCCGCTGCAAGTACTTAGCATGAGTAACACGTCCAAACGGACACGGAGCGAGCGCAATGCCGGTACGTCGCTGCCAAATAAACCCAAGCAAAACAATACAAGAGAGAAGAATACCGGTGTTGAAACTAACTCATGCGCCCTGCGCACAGCATACGACGAGGACGACGATGGATTTCAATTCAATTACAAGAGAACGAAGAGAGTAAAGTCGTCGCAACCGGATCCCATACCTGAAGACGAGCCAGCTTCAGCGCCCGCGCCAGTACCTCGGAGGGGCAGACCGCCCAAACAAAAGGCAACCGCACAAGCACCACCCCCGCCGCCGCCACCACCACAACCTGCGCCTAAGAGAGCACCTAAACGGAGGTCCAGCCAAATTTCAGATCCCTTTGAAGACCCTGCGCCGCCACCACAGCCCTTACCGAGAACGACGAGACAGAAAGCGCGCGCTTCACTGGAAAAGCCTGCAGTCGCGCATAAGAAAGCTACAAATGGCACACCCAAGTCTCGCAAATTCGCTGAGGAGCGAGCGGAGGAGCATGTGGAAGAAGAAGAAGCGGAGGCCCAATCGCTAGAGATGGAGGTTGGCAACACGCCGAGAGTGGACGAGGTATCGAGCTCAAAGACAATCGCCCTACCCTTCAGCGACACGCCCGTCATCAACCGAAATAAGGAAATGAGGAAAAAGACCGGTAATCGAAGGAGTTCCTTGGGGCTTCGTGGGCGGAGGGCGAGCTCGCTAATCAGCGCAGGCCACACTGCGATACCACACAAGGAGGTCGATGCTGCCGAATTCTACAAGCACATAGAGGCTGATGGGCTTACCGAGCCACGGCGGATGAAGCAACTTCTCACGTGGTGTGGTGAGAGGTCTCTGTCGGAGAAACCACCGCTCGGCTCACTGAATTCTAATGCGATTTTGGGAGGTGAGAGAGATTGGGGTTCTTCTAGTTTGAACTTGACAAAGCGGTGCTAATGTGTATCTCACAGCCCGAGCTATCCAGGACCAGCTTCTTAGAGACTTTTCTGCGCGGTCTGAATTCTCGGATTGGTTTGGTCGCGAGGATAATGAGGAAGAGGTCGTACCGAAACCACCGCCGATCATGAAACCGAATCCTCGAAATATTGAGCATGATGAGAAGATTGCCGAACTAGAGGAGCGGATAAAAAGGTATTGTATAATCCATCAACTTATATTGTGATAGACTCCCTAACATTATTCTAGATTAAAAGCCGAGAAAAGAAAGTGGCAGTCTCTGAAACAACAACCCCCAGACTTGGCAGCACTGTTCGACTCTGGAGAAACCCCCGCGACTCTATCTTCCATGGATTCATCACTTCTCGACCCAGATGAAGCAAACATGCTCGCAAGTCTTAACGACTCTTCTAATTCTTCACTACTACCCAAGACGAAATTGCGATTACAAACCATCCAGTCCAGCCTCGAAGCGAAACTAGACAGACTGGCGGATAATGTGCATAAGGTCGAGCAGCGCATGGATGCTGGTAGGAGACAGGCGGATCAGATCCTAGCCAAGACGGCAACGAGGTTAAAGGAGAGAGAAGAACGGGAAAAGAAGACTGCCGGGACCAAGGAATTGCCTATTATGGAGGTGCTGAGGAGTCTGGGCAGGATATTGCCTGAGGGTGGGGGATAAGAGGGAGTGTGGAATCCTTTGTTCAATGGCGTCTGGGTGCATTATGGAAGATACCAGATTGGAGTTCTGAGGCCTGGCCGGTCTGGCGTTTCACCTCGCGCGTGCTGGCAAGAAAGGGAGGGTAAGCGTGATTGAAGGTGATGAGAATAGGCACAAATATCATGAACGAACTGATGCTCATTCCCAAGGCCAGATTTCGGTCAGATTGTTTACGGGTGATGTCAGTGATTGAAATGAGTGACTGGTTTGCAAGGTTAGATGATCGTAAGGGAAGTACTTAAGCCTGCTTGGCTGGTGTTTTGGATCTGTTGCTGGTGTGGTCGCATTTGCTAGGAACAAATACGCGTTAGTGAATGCTTTTATTGGACTAATAGGTGGATGTCTGCGTCAGGTGCGTCACTCCTTGGTGAGTATTCAAAGGTGTGTTGCATTATGAGTGGAAGGTGTTTATAATTCAGTATCAAGCCGCCTGCTAGCATAGCATAGCTCAGAAGAATCTAGAAATGAACCCCCGCTCCCAAATGAGATAGAGGAAAATATCAGCCTTGTTACGACCTTTGTCATGTCTGTCTGGTTAAGTTATATAGACTTTATTTGTATGCTTTGCACCAACCACATGAGATTGATGGGCTGTCTGCGAAGTTAGACGATATGTCCGCTCTCACGTATTGTGAGAACAAAAGCCGGGACCAAAAAGGAGATACTTCTATATTTCTGGAAGACAGTAAGACTGGGTATTTTTTGTTTACCGATTTGCTCATGGGTACTGGTAGAGGTATATGTACCAGTTCAGCAAAGCAATCGTCGGCCTTCGGGTCATAATACAATTAGAACTTTAGCGCAATCAGTACCTAAGTGAATATAGCTAGCTTACTCAGCAAGTGGGGTATATCTCGACCTCTCTCTCCTTTCTGTTATAACGCTTGTGTTTACACCGCGCCTACCTAGTATGTTGATGATTTGCGCTTGCCTTAATGATCTTTTTGTCTACTCTCCTAGGGTGGAAGATTTGGGACTACTTTAACAACACGTGAACACCAGGAAGAAAACGAATACATGCTTTTGCAGATGATACTAGATCTTCGTGGTTATAGAGGATAACATACCGCGAGCTTAACTTTACTAGCGCAACTATAGGACCACTGGTTCCTTATTTAGTCCAATGTTTTGACCATTTCGTAATTCACTTATACCGTTATTCAAACTGCGACCAGAACATTATTCGGCTGGCCAAATGTTACTTTACCTGGGACCAAAATGAAGAGCCCCAGCATTGATTGCGTTCAATGGGACCATTGTCCCTGATATCATTCAATGCTCACCTCAACCTGTGCAGGTGCCTTCTGTCTCAGGCATCTGAGACGTAACGAGTCGCCTGCCTTCCCTTTGCACCTAGTACAAAAGCACCGCCGCCTGTTCCCAAGACCTCTCGCTTCACATTCTCAACCCATCAAAGACGTCATCCAACTCTGAGTTGGCGCTCCCTCTTTTCTCGGCCTCCCATTGCGACTGCCGGCAACCTATCGCGTAGTTTACGCGATTTGGTCATTATGGATCTGGTGGGGGTCAATGTGCCTACTGAAATTATCGATCAGATTCTGAGCTACAATGTCACCGACCTTTTCAACTCTCAGCAAAAACGCCGACACAAAAGGGGACCGAATGGCCTTGAGCTGAGGCTCGTTTGCCGTAAGTCAGAATCGCACCTGCCATTTTCCTTCACCAATTCAAAGCTCCACCCTAACAGATAGTGTCTCAACTCCAGGTCTATTTGACAGCGTTGTCTCACGCCAAGCACTACGAAGATTCGCTGTCAGCAATATTCTGCGCCGTGTCTATCTTCTGGACCGTATGAGTCTGCCGACAGTGGCCTGGCTCCTGGCAACGAAACTCAAATCTTGCCGAGATTCCAAAACAGGACTTGCGGTGTACGCGAGGACGTTAGCAAAAGCAATGTCGGCCTGGAAGCAGTGTAACGCTGAGCCTACTCTACACCATGATTATTACATCACTGCGGCGTGCAACTTGCTAGTTGCCGTGAAGGGTACTGTGTGGGTAACCAGACAACTTCGTGGTTCTTCGGAAAGCTCGAATTACCCGAGTCCACACAAAGACCAACATGAGTTAGATGCTCTAGCCGAAATGGGCGGTTTGCAAGTAGCAAGTTGGTGTGGAGATGCTTCCATCGTGGAGTCGTTGTTAACGCATGGCATTGATTCGAAGGCGTTCGATGCAAACTTTGGACGTCCAATGTTTGCTGCTGCTTATAACGGCCAGAAGAATGTTGCACGTCTGCTCGTCGATGCTGGGGCTGCTTTGAACGGTGAAACTGATGGTACCGGAATACAAGATCAGTTACAGAGTCAGATACATCGTTTGTGGCCTGCTGCAGTAGCTGGACGCTGCAAACACGTCCACACTGAGCGGTACCTATTGGAACAATGCATCAGATCTGCTTCGCCTCTTCATGCAAATTGGGCTCTTCTTTACGCATGCATGCAGGGAATAGCATGGGCTGTTCGACTGGCTTTAGAACGACCGGACATTGATGTCAACACTGTAGGACATCACACGAAGGACACCCCGCTCATGCTAGCCATCATACACGAACACAAAAAAGTTGTAGTGCTGCTCCTGAAACGGCAAGACCTCAAGCCGAATATGCGCAATTTGGACGGCACGACGGCCTTGATGTTCGCAGTTCGTTGGTTGCACAAAAAGACCGTGCAACGGCTGCTTGAGCGGGATGACTTAGATCTTGATCTGCAAGATACTAATACTGACCGCAATCCTCTGGCTCACGCAGTATCCAGACAAGCTGATGATATCACCATCATGCTTCTACAGCGGTCGTCCAATCTCCGAGTGAACAGTTGCCGCGTCTTGGGTCACTCGTTGCTATGGTACGCAGTATTCTGCAGCCGCGTGAATATTGTACGCCATCTCCTGGAACGAGATGACGTGGATCCAAATGACGAGTCGCCTACTTCACCTCTCATTGAGGCAGCATCCGTGGGGAATTCAAAGATGGTGCGTCTGCTTTTGACCAGACCCGATATCGATCCAAATAGGAAAGATGGGTATGGCATGACGGCTTTGAATATAGCAGTACAGAACGGATATAACGCTACAGTTGCGGAGCTGCTATCGGACGTGCGAGTAAATCCTAATATCGGAGCTTCACTAGTTGAAGCTGTTGGTAGAGGCTCGGCGATCGCAAAGCAGTTGCTTGCACATAGGGACATTGACCCAAACATACTGGAGTCTTCTGGAATGCCGATCTCCGACACGCCGTTGACCGCGGCAGTGAGGAAAAGAAACAAAGCGGCAGTCGAAGAGCTGCTAAAACATGCTTATACCGATCCCAATGCTCGAAACGGATCTGGCTGGACACCATTAACATTAGCGGTGCAGCACAGAGGCGAGACACTTGCTAGAGAGTTGTTGAAGCATGCTGACGTGGACCCAAGTGCTCCGAACAGAGATGGCTTGACACCGTTGATGCTAGCTCGGGAGGAGGGATTGCAGCATCTGGTCGCTCTACTGGAAAAGGTCACGATTGAGCCTTAGGTGGCTATAATAGCTCTAGTCTCCCTGGTAGCGCGACTGTCTTCAAGAAATATCTTATGCCCACAGCACTCGAGAAAATCGCTGCGCAGGGGCATTACTTTTCACCGTTGCTACATGCACGTGGAGTCGTGGACAAGGTGTACGACTATTCATGGAGGCTTAGTAGCCGAGTAGCTGCAGTCAAAAAATATTAAATTATGCAAGTACTGGCTTCTGCAAGCTAAAGTACCAAGTGCTAAGACAAACAACGTATGCTCGTGGGTCTACCGTCTTTACGCTCACCGTGTGATACTCGATTCAGTATCTTGGTGTGGAGGCAATTGCATCGTAAGTTAATTTGGCACGACCGGAACGCGCCAACTCAACTCAAGGTAACTTAAACATGTATTAACTCTCGGCCAATTAATTTGCTGTAAGCCCATCGTTGAGATAATAGCGTAGAACGGAGCAGAACGGAGTACATCAGCTGCCGGCCGGACTCGGTGGCGGAAGACCTCAGCCTGCCAGATTAGAAATCCCCGGTCTTCAAAGCTGCGGTCCCCATTTTCTTTTCGCCGCAACCAACTGCAAGACAGCCACTACGTCAACGACTTTAGCAACATCCATTGCACTCTAACGCTTGCCGAGTCGCCAATCTACCTGCGACCCTCTAACTCCAATAAAGCACCTTTCCAGATTGCTTAACCCGCAAATCGGACCACTTGCAAAAGATCACACGACAATGGCGTCCCTCCGCACTCTCTTGCGCCCAGCGCGCCAGACGCTCTCTCGATGTTACGCCGCTCCCAGAGCCTCTCCCATAATATTCCGCGGCATGGCAACAGTCGGAAACGCACCACCGATTGAGCCCCAGAAGCAGGCAGGCGAGCTATCAGTCGGCGAGCTCGAGGGCGCAAGTTTCAAGATCGAGCCCTTGCGTCGCGTGGGAGAGGACGAGAAGACCATGCGGGCTAGACTCGTCTGTACGTTCTCTACATTTACTCTCGTGTATTGTCTTTATAAAAGAAAGCTCCCAAAAGCTACACAACTGATACCCGACCTACGACTGCTCAACGAAATAGCCCACTGATATTATACAGATCAATGCCGCAAGCGAGGAACCCTAGAATCCGACCTCCTCCTCTCCACATTCGCAGACACATATCTGCCCACCATGTCCCTCGCAGAAATGACATCTTACGACCTATTCCTCGACGAAAACGACTGGGACATATACTATTGGGCGACACAAGACGAGCCCGCGTCATCTCCATCCACATCATCTACCGCTCCCACTTCGACTTCGTCCCCATCCTACGGCTCCGGTGCCGAGACAGCAGCAGCCACCGAAAGCGCTGTGAACCCCGCACCGGCTGAAGATGTCAAGACGCAGAGCTACGCGGGGGAGTGGGCGCAGACTGTGGGGACTTTCAAACCTGCTTATAGACCTGTACCTGCGCGGTGGAGGGATAGCGAGGTCTTGAGATTGCTGAGGGAACATGTTAAGAGACGGGCTCAGGAGAAGGGGGGTATGGCTTTTATGCCCGCCTTGAAGAGCTAAGTTACTCGAGGACTTCGGTGTGGCTGTGGACGTGTATAACATCGTGGAATATGTGCATTTTCAGGTGTAGAGTAGAGATCGGCAAAGCATTGTACAGGATCTGTACTTTTTGGTTGGTATAGACATGAAGAACTTTGAGAGCGAGAGGAAAAGAAGGCCTTCCCCCGTGGCTGAGTGTTTGATTCAAGTCTTAGCATCTAACTGCATGACATAATGTAGAGAGACTGGTCACAAGAGGCCTTGATATTCCCTGTGTATTATCAGTGCTGATGAGCTTCGGATAGCGGATGAAAGCCTCTCGCACATATCTGCCAGCATTTCCCTTCAAGCAGACTGTGTATTCAAGCCGACAACCTTCGTAAGAGAACATGAGATTTCGTTCTCGTGCTCATTGTCAGCAAGATGCGAAACTCCGTGGATGATATTGAGAACCCATTTTATATTCCTTTTGTGAGACCGTTCTACCGCCTCATTCTGGAGATGCCCATACAGACAATGCGCACAAGCACCAGACCCTCCGCCCTCCATGCATTGATCTAGATAGCTCCAGTCCCAAGGTCCCCTTCGCCTTGGCTGCGTATCAGCATTTCCGAGACGCCGTACCGGTGACCCTTTTCATCATCTGCTCTAAATCATAAAACATTCAAAATCGCCATGCCGAGCCATGTTGGGATAGATAGGTAGGTGGGCATGAGTGGATAGTTGCAGTCTCGAATCCATCATCAATGTAAGAACAAGACGCCATATTCGACAGCTCGCTCAGATCAAGTGCTTGGAGCGGAAGTAGGCGCGCAGGTACATAATCTGCCATCCCCAGAGAGCAACAAGCAGGGTGGTGGTGCCAATGCCGAACCACTTGACGCGCGTGTTGGTGCTCTCGTTGGTGTCGCGCAGCTTGACCTCGCGGGCCCGCAGGTAATCCATCTCGCTGACGATCTCCTGGATCGCCTCCTCGATGCGGCGCAGGTCGGTCTCGGCGGGGCGTAGCTTCTCGGTGGCCTGGATGGCGGACCAGTCCTTGGCGTCGGCGCCGATGTCGATGTCGAGCTCGACGTGGCGGATCGGGCGGTTGACTCTGCCTGTTTATGAGGGCAACGTGTTAGTACGAGGTGACCGTGGTAGTATCGTTCTTGGTGTATTTGTATTGTGTTACTTACCGCCCTGGTGAATGTTCTCAAAGCACACATCGAAAGCAGCGTCGGCGTGGGAGGTGAAGACAGTCCTCTTCTCGCCCACAACGTCCTTGGGGCGGCCGTACTCGTTCCCTAGGGTGTCCTTGATGCGCATGTTGACGACCATGCCATCGCCCTGCTTGCCGTCAACAATGGCGGTGACAACGACGAGGGTGTCCTTGGCGACAAAGTTGCGGATGCATCTCTCCTTCTTGCCAGCATAGTTCTTCTCGACGGCGGACAGATCGAACTTGAGGGCGTTGACCGAGGCGATGAGCAGCACGAGGCCGCAGAAGTAGTGCAGCAATGCTCTCGGCAAAGCCATGTCGGGCAGAGGTGATGCTGGCGACAGGAGGTGCCGTGGCAGGATGCGATGCGATGTTGTACAGATTTATGGCAGTGATCAGTGGGCAGCCGTGCTGTACTGTAGCAGTGTCGTCGACTTCCAATTGGAAGTGTCTCGATCGCTAATATCCCCTACGTGTTCTTAGGTGTGTTCTAGTGAGGCTTAGCCAATCAACACTGAGAAAGCGGCGGCACTCGACCCCTTGAACTGCCCTGTAGGTAGCCCCTAACCTACAGCTTGCCAGGCCATGAGCAGCAGCAACATATCCTCTTCAATGAACATTGTCTACTCGAGACTCAACTTGGACATAGTTCGGACACTATACAGAGGTTATCTGGTCGGTTGCTTGGTTCACAATTAGAATTCCAAACGTTGTAATATCAGTTAATTTACGCATAGTATGATATGATGGTGTTATACCAATCATTTGGACCTTCTCTTGAATGTCTTCCTAGGTAGCTTCCCTTTTATTGACATATAATCTTATCAGACTGTCATCCCATCCCCCCCTTTTTCCTGTGATCGATCTTATTACCTCGTTGCAATCTCGGTCAATATCATTTCTTCTTGACAGATCGTGCCTAGGCACATATGGTATTAAGGACATAGCCTGCCAGGTTACCTCACAGACAGAACAAGTGCTACCGCCGCCAACCGGTACATCATCATAGCAAACGTACCAGCAACATATTCCATTGCAACATTATTATTGCCTAGAATAGAAGGAAAATAATCTACTTTAGACCTGGTGTTGATTTTGACGCCATCCAGTGGATTCGGACATCTTTACGCTTTGCTGTTCGGTGTTTTATACGCTGTGCTAGCTATGATGGAGTGCCAATTATTTGGTCTGCTGCCCTGTCGAGTAGGCCCTGAGGCCACTGTCAAATAAATGATACACTCATCATACAGCCAGTATTCCTAGCAAAGACATCACCTCAAATATTGCAACATCCTAATGTTTGTGTGACCACGTACGTATTACTTATAAACCATTTGGGGATTAAATGTCAATGGACTGACTGGTAGTCGAACTGTAAGGTAACTAACTACATGTAGGTAGGTACATTACCGTGGGGAGGGGGGTATACAGGACTATCTCAGCAATAGTCCTAATCGTATCCCTTTAATTGCGTATTCAACTACAGTTACAAGTTCAACCCCTGACGTCTCCACCACCCCCGGACCACACCTTTAAATGTATTTAATAAATAATACAGCGATGGTTTAAAACGATCAAAACACGACGACAACCTATAAATAAAAAAGAAAAAATAGTTAGTATATAGCTTAATAGCTTTTATTTCAAAGGAATTTTTCTAATTAATTTAGACGAATTATATGGGCGATATTTAGCAGTAAAGCGATATATACAAAAAGCTTAAAGTCTGATTGGTCGAACCTTTGCCAGGCTAAAGTCTTGGCCGTACTGTAGTTGAATACGCAATTAAAGGGATAGGATCGTCTTGGGTTGGTGCTGTGCTCCTGAAATTTTTTTTATAGTGATAATTTCGGATACGTAATAATTTTAAACGCGTAAGAAGGTATTTAGTATGGGATAATATATGGTGGAAGTAATCCTGGTGTGAGGGTTGAGGGCATGCCGTAGCCATCATGGCCCTTAACCAGTGTGGCTAAGGTAAGTAAGCCACCTAGTTAACGCCACTAACTCGCCGAAGTTCTGCCGAACACTCGGCGATATAATCAAATAGCGCACATCTTAAATAATTACTCTATAGATAAAAGTTTACTTCTGTACCTACTTTTTAAAATACTAGTTATTACTTTATATTTACTTATTTTATAATATTTTTTTATTTCTATATTTTAAAAATAACGCGATAACTAGCTAACGAAAATTATATTCGGCCGCTTTATTAATAAAAAATTATTAAAAAAAACTATAATAATAATTAAAACAAAAACTAACGCCCGGTTTACTTAAACCTTTAAAACAAAACATAGTTAAAAAACCAATAAACATAATAATAATATTTGTTTTTAATTTTAATAACGACTATAAAAAACTATTTAGCTTTAACCGTAAAAACGACTTATTAAAAAATAAAAACCGTATTTTTAACGATTATAATAATAATAAAAATTAGGATACTTTTAGTATTTTATAAAAAAAAATAGCTTATTTATTAAAAAAATAATAAAAAAAAAACCTTAATTTGTTATTAAAGTTATCGAACAAATTTTTTAATATTAATAATAACGTATTTTATTTACGTAATAAACGCTAATATTATAAACATTATTATATTAAGCGCTTACGCCGTTATAATAAATAAGCAAGCTTTATATAAATATTTTATAATATAATAAAAAATTAATAAACTTTTATTTAAACGGTTTTAACGACTTATGCCAAGTTTTTTAATAGTTAAAATAATACTAAAGCATTATTATATAATTACCGAACGCTTATTAAAAAAAACACTTTTTAACAAATCGAAAAATAAATAATAATAATTATAAAAAATAATTTTTAAAAATTTAATTAAATAAACTATTTTTTAAATTAATTAAATTTTTATTAAAGCTAACGCAAACGTAATAAACAATTAACGCATATACTATAATATATTAAAATATTAAAACTTTATAACGGAATATATTTTAATAAATTTTTAAAAGTTTATATAAAAATTAAATATTAATTTTAAATTAACGGACTATATATTTTATATTGCTTTAAAAAAATATATTACGGTTAATATAACGAAAAAAAATCTTTTTAAAACTTTTATACTTTATAGTTAATAATAATTAAAAAAACCGAAAATAACTTAATTAAAAAATCGGCGATATAACGTCTAGCTTATTATTATTAATACCGGCTAAATAAAAATCTAAAAAACGCTTTAATTTAAAATAAAGTTTTATTAAAAAATTTTACAAAAATAATTAATAAAGCTAAATGTATTTAAAATATGTAAAACTTTAAAACAAAACGCGTAAGCGAAAAAAAAATACGTAAAAACCGTAACTTTTTGCTGTTAAAAAAGACTAAAAACAAAAAATCCGACAAAAATCGAAGAAAAATTTAAATAAATAATTTATAAAAACAACCTGAAAAAAAAAGCCTAATCGGCGATATAACGCCAACTAAAATAAATTTAAAAAAATATATAACCTTTATAAATATTATAACTATAAAAAAATAAAACATATTTTTAAAAACTGTTTTAAACTTTATTAAAAAATAAGCGATAAAAAAAACGGCGTATTAAAAAAAACTAATTAAATTTAAAACATATAAACGTTAAACGATAATAATTTAAAATTTAAACCGTTAAAAAAAATAAAAACAAAATAAATAACGTTTAATTTATTTGGAATATTTTTTAAATAATAAAAATAAAACAGCTTTTTAAAATTAAAGCTAAAATATACCTAAAAAATAAACGCTAAACAATTGCCGTTAATATTAACCTCGATATAAACGTTAATATTAATACAGTTTATAAAAATTTTATACGTAAAAAGTTTTAATTATACGCCGTATTTATACCGATTTTATTTAATATTATAAACAAGCTTTTTATATATTACGATATATATAAAATTAATATAAAAATAATTAATAATAAAAACTATATTAAAAAGTTTAAACAAATATTTTTTATAATTTATCGCAATTAATTAACGTTTAAATTTTTATTATGATATCCGAAAATAAGCTAATTAAACTTAGTATTAAATATTAAAACTTATAAATAATATTTTAATAAATATAAAAAACTAAACTTTAAAAATTTTGTAAACTTATTAATAAGCGGCAAATAAGGCTATATTACAAATTTAACGGCTATTAGCCTATAAATAGTCGTAAATACGTTAAAAATTAAAACAATTAAACCAAAACTAAACGGCGAATTATTATTTTTTAAAATAAACAATAAAAACTTTAATAATAACGTTATCGATTTATTTGTTTATTTAATTAAATTTTGCCGAATATATTTTAACGTAATAGTAAAAAAGCTATTAATATCTAAAATTATAAAATATATAATAAAATTAGTTAAAAAAATAAGTCTTTTTTAATTTTATTTATTTAGTTATAAAAATTTATTAAAAAATGCTTAAAAAATATTTTTAAAAAAATATAAAATTAAAACGTATTTATTATTTTATAGCAAACGCCGAAACGCCTATATTATTTATATTAAAAAAAGATAAAACGCTATATTTATATATAAACTATTATAAATTAAATAAAATAACTATTAAAAACAAATATTTTTTATTTTTTATATCGGAAATAATTAATTAATTAAACGTTATTAAAATATTTTTAAAACTTAATTGAAAAAATATATATTACTAAATACGTATTAAAACAAACAATTAATAAAAAACCGCTTTTTAAACGCGCTATAGTTTTTTTAAATATATAATAATATTTTTCGGCTTTATTAACGCGTTAATAACTTTTTAAGCGTATATATATAAAATATTAAAAAACTTAATAAACTTTATTTATATAGTTTATTTAAATAATATTATAGTTTTTTTTAATTTAAAAAAAAGCATAAAAAGCATTTTTAATTAACATATAAACGATTATAAATATATAACCTATTTTATAAACGGTTTAAATATAAATTTTTTTAAAATTTTATTAAGTTTTTGAAATTTATTATAAATATTAAAAACGTATATATAAACCCGAAAAAAAATAAAAACTATTTAAATATAGTTTATATTAATATTAGTATATAATATTTAAATATTTATAGGTTTTACAAATTTTTATCGGAAGTTTATTAACAGGTACTTGAAAATTATAGCATTTATTACGGCTTTATTAAAAAATAACAAAAAATCTAAAAACTTTTAATAAAAAAAAAAAAACAAACTTTTTAAATAATAAAACAAGCTTTTTATTTAACGATTATTTTATAATATTAAAACTTAATACTATAAATATAAATAAAAACTAATACGGTCATTAAAGCCGTAATAAAAATATTATTTTAATTATATAATAAATAATAAAAGCTTATTATTTATTAATTGCGTAACTTAATAAACGTAAAATAAAATAAGCTATAAAATAATAAAAACTATTTGTTATAATAAAATTATATAAACATTAAAAACAATATTTAAAAAACATTACCGAAGTTTTTACGGTATATATAAATTATATAATATTAAAAAAAATCGTTAACTCGCCGGCGAAAGATTTTTATAATAAACTTACACGTTAAATATACTAATTATTACAGTTTAACTTTATTATAGAATATCGTCCTAATACGGCGAACTTTATTAACGGGCTATTTTATAAACTAAACTATATATTAAAAAAAATTAACTATAAAAATATATTACCAAATTTAAACAAAAAACTCCGGCTATAAAACGATTTTATACCGATTATTAATTTTATAAATAAGTTTTAATAGTATTTAAAAAATTAAAAAAAAAAAAACTATATATATAAAATATACCGTTTATATACGGCGTAAATAATAATTATAATTTGCTTAAAACGTAAAAAACTAAATATTGTTTTAGGTTTTATTATATTAAATTAAACCGTAATAAAAAGTTAAACAGTAACGAATATATAAAAAAAAACTGTTTTTTAAAGCATTTTATTTTAAAAATTTTATTAACGCGTTAAAAACTTTAACGCTAAAATTAAAACGTTATAAAATTAATAATAATCGTTTACTAACGTTTTAATACTTAAAAGAAATACTATATAAACTATTAAAAAGTTTTTATATTTTATAAACAATTAGTAATTTTTATATAAAAAACTTTAAAAAAACAGTTTATTTTTTAATATTATAATAACCTTAAAATAAAATATATAAATAAAAATAAAATAATAAACTTATTTTACTAAAAGTTTTACTAAAAAAATATAAACTTAAACATTAACTAATATACCGGCAAATACGTAACGTATAACGAAGTTAAAGTTTTAAATAATAAGCTATAT
Source organism: Xylariaceae sp. FL1272 (assembly GCA_022432385.1). Taxonomy (NCBI): domain Eukaryota; kingdom Fungi; phylum Ascomycota; class Sordariomycetes; order Xylariales; family Xylariaceae; species Xylariaceae sp. FL1272. The sequence continues at coordinate 712,386 of JAJJXC010000022.1, forward strand.
AAAAAACTATAGTTATTATTAATATTAAAAGAACTTTTTTAAAAAATTAGCCTAAATTTTATTACTAGCTTATTTTTTTTATATAAAAAACAACGGTATTATATATAACGCTATTTTAATAATTATTAACCGGTTTATAGAACTAGTTTTATTTATATTAATAATTAAAGATTTTAACGCTATAAATTTAACGAAAATAATATATAAAAAAATAAAATATAAATTTAAATTATTAAAAAGAATTATTAGTAATAAAAATAAGCTAATTATTAGCTAGTTTTAAAAAGATTATTGCAAAAAAAAAAAAACGGTATGCCGACTATTTACCGTTTAATACTTTTAAACAAACGGTTAAACTAAATAAATATATTAGTTTTTTAAAGAATATTTACGTATTTTTAACTTAAACAGGCTTAATTAATAAGTTTAAATATTTATAAAAGCAGAATTTTTTTATAATAATTTAATTTATATAATAATTAATTATTTATTATGTAAAGCTTTATATAAATATAATAACCCGGTTTATTTAAAAATCGGTTTAATAAGGTTTTAATTTAATAAGAATTATAATAATAAAATCGGTGGTTAATTATTTTTATAAAGTCGTTAAAAGATTTTTTTTATTTAATTTTAAAAATAAAATAAATATATAAAATTCCTTTTTTTTTTACAACATTTTTTCCTTTATATTAATATTATATATTCAATACTATTTATTAAATATTATTAATTATTGTTTTTATTTTATTTAATATTATTTATTAAGCGTAATTAATTAAAATTACGTAATTTATATATATTTTTTAAATATATTGTTTTTTATTAATTATATTTAAACTATTTCTTTTTATTAAGCTTAAATAATAAGCTAATTAAAATATTAATTTATAATATTATTTCTTTTTTTTTATTATTATTATTTTTAATAATAAAAAAGTATAAATATTCCGTTTATTACGTTTCAGTTTTTTTTTTTTGCTTAATTTTTTATTATATTAAACCAAATTTAAAAACTTTGTATAAAACCTAAAAACTTTACCGCTTATTAAATTAATTTCGTTAATTCTTTTAACAATAACGGTTTTTAAAATTATGCCGTATATACGTTATAATTTTTTAAACTTTAAATATATTATAATAAACGGAAAAAAAAAGTATAAAAGTTATATTTTTACCGGAATAAACTATAATAAAAACTATAAGCTTTTTTTTTTTTAAATATTTATTTTAAATATTAACGTATTAAATAAAAAAAAGCATAATTAAAAGCGATTATTTTACGTTTAATAAAAAAATAAACAACGCGTTTTTAAAGCTAATACGTTTAAAAAACAAGTTTTTTTTTTAAAAAAACGTAATATTAAAATAATTTAATAAAACGTAAATATATTCAATAAATTAAATAAAATTAATCGGATTAAAAATAAATAACAAAAAATCGTAAAAAAATAAATTTATTTATTAAAAATTTTTATTATTTTAATTTCGATTAATTTTTATTTAACTTTTTAAGTGTTAATTTTTTTTTTAATCGATTTAAGTTTTAACGGTAAAAATGTTTAATTGTTTTTAACGTATTTATTAAAAACTCTTTAAGTTTTTATAAATTTTTTATATATAAATAACTTTTTTATTTAATTAAATATTAAAGTTTCTTTTTATATTAACGTAAATTTAATATATTTTCGATTTTATATTTGTTTTAAGTAATTTTGATTTTTAATTTTATTTAAAATTTAACGTTTTTTAATACTAGTTTTAATAATAAAACATAAAAAACTAAATATATTTTTATTTTTTTAAAAA